>CM049856.1:17057863-18306412 GCA_027422415.1 Schizothorax lantsangensis | reverse complement strand
TGGAGGCCTGGCTCTCTGTGGATCGCCGTTCCTGTCCTGTCACGGCTAGGGAGGCCGCCTGTGTTCCTGTCCTGCCTCTGCCACGGCCCCTGCAGGCCAGGTAGGCCTCTCTCTGTTCCTTGTCTGTCTGTCACTCTGCCCTGTGCTTGTCTGTTCTCTGCTATGCCCTGTGCTTGTCCTGTCTTCTGTTCCCCCAGATCTCAGACTCTGTTAGGGGTCTCCTGCCCGGTTATGCTTTCCTGCGGTGGTTCTCTACTACTCCGGGTTGGTGGTCTATGTCATGCCTTGCTCCGCCCTGGGGGGCTCCTGTCACGCCTGCTCCACCCTGGGGGGTCCAGGTCGTCCGCTCCGCCCTGGGGGGCTCCAGGTCCGTTCGCTCCGCCCTGGTGGGCTCCAGGTCCGTTGCTGCTCCGCCCTGGTGGGCTCCAGGTCGTCCGCTCCGCCTGGTGGGCTCCAGGTCCGTCCGTCCGCTCGCCCTGGGGGGCTCCAGGTCCGTCTGCTCCGCCCTGGTGGGCTCCAGGTCCGTCCGCTCCGCCCTGGTGGGCTCCAGGTCCGTCTGCTCCGCCCTGGTGGGCTCCAGGTCCGTCTGCTCCGCCCTGGTGGTCTCCAGGTCCGTCCGCTCCGCCTGGCTTCCTGCTCTGCCGACTTTGCCTGTTCCACAGCCACTCCACTTCCACATGGACCTGGCCTCCATCCCTCCCCCTGTTCCGCCTCCGCTCCACCGCCCTCCTAGGATTATTTAGGAGCGTCTGGAAGCGCTCCTTGGGGGGGGGCTATGTCACAAATCCTGGCCATGAACTTCTGTTCATTCACCACAGAGGTCACTCACCCATCACATTGACTTTCACACACACAGTTACAGATCACTCATAGACTGCATTTCCCATCATCCACTGCACCAACACAGCTGTTCACACTGATCACGCTTGCACCTGTTAACCATCTACAATCACCATCACCCAATCACACACACTACATAAGCTCTGGACTTTCTCTGCTCTCTGCGAGTATTGTTTAGCCTAGCTACCTTACAAAGCGTTTCTAGTTGTCCTTGTTTGAGTTCCTGTGTTCTGATTCCTGCCGTGCTCCTGGATTATTCTCTCTGCCTTGCCCTTTGGATACTGTTAGCCGATCGCCCGACCCACGCTTGTTCAAAGGACTACTTTGTGTCTTGCCCATGCCTACCTGTTTGCTATTTTCTGACCCTGCCTGAATATGACCATGTTGTATAATAAAGAGCTTGCACTTGGATCCGCTTGCCTCACGTCTTGTTCGCCTCGTCACAGTCACGCAAAGGATGGGTTTGGAAAAATTAATTGTTGCGTGAATCATCTGGCAGTCATCCAGCAAATAAGGTAAGAATAAATGCATATTATAAGAAAATTAAAGTGTTTTTTGACCTTGCATCCATGTCAACCTGTTGTTTGGGACTCCCAAAACCAGAATATAAACCTTTCATAATCATAATTAATGATTATGAACTTTAAAGCTTTTATGTATAATTCATTATTAAAGGGTATAACGTGTTATAATTATTCATAATGTGCATTGTAATACATTATATGTTAATTAATAAATCAAATATAATCAAAGTGTAACAATGAAATAATAATGTGTAAACAAATATTTATTTTATGTATTAATTGTGGTAACAATTAATTAATGAGACTGTACAATGCATTATAAGGTGCATCACAAGGCACAAGGCTACTTTTATAATGCATTATACATGAAGGCTTTAAGCAAAGTGTTACCAGAAAAATGCTTAATGTGCATTGTGCAACACAAAAGCACAAAAAATGAATACATTCATACATTTGGAATGTGGTTTCAATACCTTGTTCTATATACAGCTGAAAAATAAATGATGTAAATGCAGCACCTTTCTCTCTTTTCTGACTGCCACAATTTCTCTATTTTTCTTCTTTTTGTAAAAGTTGTGAAACAAGGACTTCTTTTTTTGCTGTTGGAACAAAAGACATCACTGCAATATTATCTGCAGTGGTCTCCCATTGTACCTCTATGTAGCAGCTGTTCCCCTGCTATTGTTTACTTCCACATCCAATCCTTGAAATGTAAAAAGGATCCATTGAGAGGACGTATATTACTTTTTAACCAAATCTGATAGGAAACTATTATAAAGTTAATCCATATAATTTGGGACACTGACATCATTTTCATAATTTCGGCTCTGTATGCCACTAGAATAGAATAAATCAAACAATCAAGATGAAATTGTAGTGCAGACTTTAAGCTTTAATTCAGGGGTTGAACAAAAATATAACATACAATGCTTAGGAATTACAACTATTTTTATACACAGCCCCCCCCTATTTTCAGGTTTAAATGTAATTTGACAAATAAATATAATCATAAATTAAATGTTAACTTTTTATATTTAGTTGAGAATCCTTTGCTGGCAATGACTGCCTTAAGTCTGGAACTCATGGACATCACCAAAGATTGGGTTCCTCCTTTCCTGTGATGCTTTGCCAGGCCTGTACTGCAGCTGACTTCAGTTGTTTGTTTGTGGGTCTTTCTGCCTTTAGTTTTGTCTTATATATTCAATGTACGTTTATTTGTATATATATATATATAATATATATTAAATTATATATATATAATATATATATATATCTTTATAATGTATAGTCTTCTCTTGATTGACTTTGACAGTGACATGCCCACTTCACTTGGCTGGATGTTGTGAAAGTGTTTTTCTTTACCCTGGAAAGGATCCTCCGATCCCCACCACTGTTGTCCTCCATGGACGTCTGTGCCTTTTTATGTTGCTGAGCTCACCAGTGCATTCTTTTTTTCTCAGAATGTACCAAACTGTTGATTTGCTGTCTCTCTGATGATTTTGTTTTTGATTTTGAAGCTCCTTTGACCGCATGATGTGGGGTCAGAGCAACAGCTTAATGAAGGAATAGCCCACGACTGTCCATGAAACAGCTTTTGACTCAGTTGTCCAATTACTTATGGTCCCTTGAAAAAGGAGGGAGGCACATATTAAAGAGCTGTAATTCATTAACCTTTCCTCAAATTTTGATGTGGATACCCTCAAATTAAAGCACAGAGTGTGCACTTTAAGCCCATATTCATTATATAACTGTAAATTGAATATGTTTTGTCCAGCTGCTAAAAAAAAAAAAAGTGTCTGTCCAAATATATATGGACCTAACTATACTCATGTTGATTTCCACAATTTTCAAAACTGACACATTTCAAAGTACAGAAAAGATTTTGATCTAGACATATCGTACATTAAGACCATCTTCTGAGTACATTAAGCCCACAGTGCCTATTAGAAGACAACAACCTTTGATTAGCACTGTATTATTTCATAATAATAAGCTGCGTATTTTCAAACTCCTCCAGTTTACATGCAGAGGCATGCCTGAGGGAAATTAGTTTCCATAGCCACGAGGAAAAACAGGACTAATTACAATTACAAGTCTTTTTAATATGGCCATTACATTATGAGGCATTATCATCACTTTTGACGACAATGTTTACCAAAGTACAGCAGTGAATTTTAAATTTTCTCCAGATAAGGTTTTACCGGGAAACAGAAATTTGAATGTCGCCTACATGAAGATGCGGCCTAATCATTTTCATGTCCCTCGCAACGTAGTTTGCAACCAATTCGCACATTGCTTCTTGATTTGTGATGCTCCAACAAATTGCATTAGCCTGTAACTCCATCATGTTGCAATAACAGCTGCCCAAGATGATGATGTGTAATCAGAGGGCAGGGTAATTAAAACGCATCCACTGTTTCTTTCTATGAGCTATATTAAATGAGGAAGGTCAATAGTGGAGCTCATTTTCCATTTACAGTGTCTGGCCATTGAACGCATGGTATGGTCTGATGAATTAGGCTACGAGGGGACAACTCAGCCAGGATAACACTAAATGCTTGAGCCCAGCTGCTTTTGGCTTATTTCTAATTATGTGGCGAGAAGTTAGAATGATGATGAGCATCAAGAAACATTCAAGAATGCTAGCGTCGGCAGTGCGTAATTGTCTGAAGGACATTTGCATTGCGTCTACTTTGCTGTTCTACACTGTAATTAGAGGGGTCTCTTGGGCCTCACTGTCCCAGTCTGCTCGATTTTTTTGCCTCCTTTAGAGTTCCCTCTTTCTTTCTTCCTGCACCATATCACACGCATAATGTTAACGTAGCATGTTTACTTAAAAGATGGGCTTTAAAAAAAAAACTTGGCTGTCTATTGAGTATATGAAAAAAAAGTTTTGAAATCAGTGCTATATGACTACAGAAAACCTGCCAAAAAACAAGCATATTTCACTTTTGATCTCGCTAATTGCTCTGTTCATCCAACTGTCCATGTTCAGGAATACAAAAATGTGAATGTTCGATTTGTAGTTTCAACAAAAGCATAATCCAGCAGACTTTTACTAACAAATAAACCAGGAAATCTGGTAGGGTGACCATACCATTTTTTTTTCTGGGATTTGTCCTGGACAAAATTTCTAAATAGCACAAAATATGGGTGCCTAATCCTGTTCTTGGAGATCTACCTTCCTGCAAAGTTCAGCTCTAACCTGATCAAACACAACTGAAATTAAAAGAATAGTTCACCTTCAGTTGCTGTCCCCATTGACTTCCACAGTATGGGGGAAAAACAAAGTCAGTGGGGACCAACTGAAGGTGAACTATCCCTTTATTATCTTCAGAAGCACTTAATAACTACAGGTGTGTTTGATCAAGGCTGGAACCGAACTCTGCAGGTTGGTAGATCTCCCAGAACAGGATTGGTCACCACTGGCCTAAAATGTCCAAAATGTTGACATGCTCTGTACAGTCCTCATATATTATATGCATGCATATTTGCTTTGCTTTGACCGTTCTTTGTAGATCCTACTGTCTAATATGCCACGATTGGTCGATTATATGCAATGCCTAAATGCTATTGGTCATACTACTTTTTAGTCAAAACCTTCAGCAAGTATAAAAAACAAAGCTAAAACATGGACAGTTTAGGCAATTTATAAATCCCAGCCAGGACATGTACAGGATAAAGAGGATGTATGGTCACCCTAGTATCTAGGTGAAGGTAAAGGTGCAGTCACATTAGCAATATTTCAGTGAAATTTCACAGGTAATAAAGGTTTATTTTCAATATAATGAAAGCTTATACAAAAGTCATTCTCAAACCAATCAGCTTTCTGTTGGTCGATGAAGCAAATTCACTTGGCCAATTTGAACATGAGCAAAATCTGCATGGGGACCTTTTCCGTCCTGTTGCGAAACTCCCGAATTTGCAGATTCCTATTGAAATGACTGGATTTTGCATAGAAAATTTCAGCGAGCAGCAGTAAATCTGTACCTTAAATTGATAGTTCACCCAAAAATAAAAATTCTGTCATTAATTACTCACCCTTGTGTCGTTTCAAACCAATAAGACCTTCTTCGGAACACAAATTAAGATAATATTTGATGAAATCCAAGAGCTTTCTGACCCTGCAATGCAACTGATGAACCACTGATGTCACATGGACTGTTTTAACAATGTCCTTACTACCTTTAATGTGGTAGTTGTGTTGCTGTCTATGGAGGGTCAGAAAGCTCTCGGATTTCATCAAAAATATCTCAATTTATGTTCCGAAGATGAACGAAGGTCTTAAGGGTTTGGATCTACATGATGGTGAGTATTTAATGACAGAATTGTCATTTTTAAGTTACATGTTCTACTGACATTGTTACAATACAAGGCTGGTTGAAAAACAGCAAACTTATCCTTTACGCTGGTAAAGTCTGAAACCCTGGGGTGCCTTTACTTCCATCTATCCATTCTCCAAACCGCTTGTCCTATGCAGGGTCACAGGGATGCTGGAGTCTATCCCAGCATCTCTGGCCGTAGGCAGGGAAATACCCCAAACGGTTGGCCTGGCCATCACAAGGCTTTAGCTTACGGCACCTGGAATTCACCGGTCCAAGTACTAACTGAGCCAAACCTGGCTTAACTTCTGAGATTGGATGAGGTCAGGTGAGCAAATATTTGTGCTGTTGCAGATCAGATGACAATCAGATGATCAGATGTTGTACATTACAGAATTTTAAATTGGATCAGCTCCCTTTTCATGTTGATTGCTCGTTATTAAGGTAAACTTTAATAATTCAGTGAATAATTTAAGTATTATAGGCCTATTATATAATGCATGAATTTCTGATTTGGAGTCTAAGTGCTGTGCAATAGCTACTTTTAGCTACACATCATGCAATATGTGACTTCCATGATCCAGAATGTGATGTGAATGGTCTATTGGAGAAAAAAGAAGATGATGGGATGAAAGTGAGAATTTCAGAGCCTATTTTATTTTACACATTTACTCAGATAAAGTGTTCATTGACTTTGTTCATTGATCAACAATGTGCTTGCTTGTGTTTCTGATTAACTGTGATAGTATTGAGAAAGATCTATCAAGTTGCACATAATGGACGTATAAGTGGTTTTCTACGCTTGTTAATTTACAAACATTTTTACACATGCTCCTTGGATAACGTTGCTTTTGGGACGAATTCTGTAGAGATTAAGTGCAATTAACATGCTACTAATCTTCTACTAAGTGCTTTGGGAGCCCAGCCAAGGTTGATGGATGTGTTAGTAAAGGCATGAATGATAATATCAGATCAAAAGGTTTACATTTTATACGTAAACACTTACTGAAAAGGCGGTATGTATCCTATGGAAAAGGTGGCAGAAAAAAAAAAAAAATCTGCAATTGTCACATTCCAGAATGTCTCATACATTTGTATGTCCTTTTGTACTTCATTCCGGATGGACAGAGATGTTACCTAGCAACTGTGCTGTCTGAAAGGGGCTGCACTTTATGGTTGTGTGAATTGCTTTAATTGTTAGTATTGGGGAAGTACAACCAATTGGTGAAAAGTAGCACAAGGATAGTTTTTCAGCTGTTGAGACACTAGAGATAAAAGACATGTACAGGGATTTGATATGACAAGGCTTTTGTTTTGAAACCACTGATGGTTTTAAAGGCAAGATGGTTTATAATGAATAACACGATGCCCAAGGACTAAAATAAAAGCCAAGGCATAACTGGAAAAAATATATAACTACATTTTAAAATAGATGAATTGTTGTGCATCAGCACTCACCTTGATGATTTACTTGAGTTTTAGCAGATACTGTATGCATTTACAATGTAAGATTTCCTTCAGAATAACATATCAAAAATAATGATGACTAGGGATGCAAAGGGTAAATTTCTGGAAACTTTTTGGAAAGTTTCTGGAAATGTTCCACCTCTTTGCAATCCATTTGATGACTCATGCTGTACTAGCCTGATTTCTGTCCAATCAGATGCTCTCTAGAATGTGAATGCCCCGCCCCCAGTTCCAACTGCAACTGACTATAAAGCAAAGTTCATGACTGTGATGCAACCAAATTTTATTGGCAATTTTAAAAGAAAAGTGATGAGCCATTCAATGCGTCCTGCCTCCACTTCCTGTTTCAAAAGGAAATATGTCAACACAGGAGTTTTTATGAGGCAGAATACATTGAAACAAACATTTAAGAAATACTACACAACCTGTTGAAGTTGTTGTACTATATCAAATAACCTTTTCCTTCACTGACCTTGGTGTTGATGTCATGGTTAATTGATATTTTAATCATCTTAGAAGGTGACTGCAGTCCAGACAATTAGTTCCAGTCTTGTTGACGCCATGTTACTGAAACACATGCTCAATGTGTTTTTTGACATTGCATGTAATCAGTTTGTTCTTCGGGTGCCATCTAATGATATTTGGGAGATGCATTCTTTTAAAAAGAATCTCATAACAAGTATTTACAGCTAGAGAAACACTGTTGGAATAAACACCCTTTTTCTCTTAAAAAATGTCATTGGGGTAAATGTTGTGACCCTTGTGCTGTAGATTGCAGTATGATGGGCCTTCATATTAACATTTTGCACCATTTGAATATGTATCAGTGCTGCGCCTCTAACTGGTGGCCTTGTTTGTTTAAGTATTCCCCTGATTAGAGATGCACCTCAGGTTAATGAGAAACGTAAGCTGTTTATGCTGTAGTGTGCGTGATTAAATTCAAGAGGGCTGCCGTAATGATTTTTTGCCTGCTTCCAAGTGCATAATCCTACTATGATAGAGATACGCACCAAGAGAGAGATGATTATTAGATCTCACTCAGTGCTGTTGATGTGCATTGAGATTCTTGTTTTGTGATCGCTTCTTTGCATTTGTTTGAAAAGATGCGGATATAGGTAACATTCATTTTGCGATTATGTTGTGCAGAGCTTTGTCAGTCAAGTCGGTGTTGATGCATTTGTGTTTGCATTTACCTTGGACAGAAATTATTAGGTTGTTTATGTTATTTGGTCTTATTAAACCTTATTATAACGTTTGGCATTAACTTGTATTATTATTATTTCTTAACACAGTTTCCACAAAATATTAAGCAATACAACAGTTTTCAAAACTGATAATAATTAAATTTGAATAATTTCTAAAAGATCATGTGACACTGAAAACTGGAGTAATAATGATGAAATTTACAATTGACATTTTAACAGTTAATTTATATTGTAACATTTCAATAGAATGTCACAATCACTGTTTTCTGATTTTCTTCTTTCAAAAGCATTTTCAAAAAATCCACAAACTTTTGAACGCAGATGTATACTGTTTTTTTTTTTTTTTTTTTGGGGGGGGGTTTCACAGCAGTATGAGAGAATGATACCTAAATTAGTCATTTGAGACAATTGCAGGTGGCCATTTTTGTGTATCTGTATGTGTTGCAGCCAACTGCTTCCTCTTTTTCTCTTACTTATCTGCCTGCAGGGAGGCTTGGAAGAGGCTCCATTCCCAGAATTAGTTTTACGTCATCTGCACACACCTCTTTGAATTACTGTTCTCACCATGCCTGCTTTATCAGCAACAAGTAACGCCAGCAGACTGGGGATGCAGCTTATTTGGGATGTCACAGTCAAAACGCAGCCTTGAGAGTAAACAACATCAACCAGAGCTGACAAAAATAAGATATGGAAGGGGGATCTGGCCTGCTGAAATGTTTTTCTTATGTGTCAAAATGAGATTTCAGAAGTTCCATCAGCTCGTCGTCAGGTGTTTTTGATCACTGATTGTTAACAGAGGAATCACTGTTGGGAGCCATACATGAAAGAGGATGCTCTCCTTTTCCCTCCAGCGGAGGAACGAGCAAAATGTTTACATTCTCACAGCTGTGATGTGTCATACCGTGTCTCAGACAGGCTTAGTTGAACCAAAAGTATATCAAAAAGAGCTTTGACACAGTGGTAGTTCCAATACTGAAAAAAATCTTTGTTTCAAACTAGGGTTGTAACGGTATGAGATTTTCACGGTATGATAATCTTCTCAGAAAATATCATGGTCTCACGGTATATATTAAACAATAATTCTTATCAGTAACAATGACTCTTAAAAGAATATAAACAAGTTATTTTTAGTGAACAAATCCTTTATTACAACAAACTTGAAACCATTTTATTAAAGTATTGAAGTCTCCCTTCTGAAAAAAAATAATAAATAAATTTAATTTTATTAAAAATTAAAGCTGTGTACACCTTATGTATATATATATATATATATCACACTTTAACATTTTGATTAATGTTTAATGTTAAAATGTTATCAAATTAAAATTTTACAACTCCTTTTATTTTTTTCTAAGTGCTGCACAACAGAGGTATACTAAGTTAAAACATGGACAAACATGATATTCCTTAAAAATAATGTTTAAATAAATTATATTATAAAGAATATTATTATTGTCAATGTACTTATTATAACTTTGAATTTGTACAATGTACAATCGTGTATACAATCTCATAAATTTCTGGAAAAGTTAATTTATTTCAGTAATTCAACTCAAATTGTGAAACAATTGAACTTTTTCTTTCAATTGTAATCACTAGATGGCTTGTATGGTGACATGCCAATCAGACAACTTGCAAAGGTTCCTGAGCCTTTCAGCACTAGTGGCTATCTGACAGTTGCACAATGTTTTTATGAGGATTGTCTCCAAAGAAGCTAAGAGTGCTGTATCCAAGCATGTTAGGAAATGTGGAAGAAAAAGATCACAACCAACCGAGAGAACCGCAGCCTTTGAAGTTCGATTCAGAATCTCAGAACGACAGCTCTGGTGTCATGGCTGTTCGTATTCCTCTTGTTCTCCTGATGAGGCGTCTTACCTGGGCTAAACTGCTGAGAAAAGTCTCTCTTTTCACCCATTTGGAAACCAAGGTCCAGTCTGGATGGAGAAGCGTCACTGTTAAGTTTCCAGTCTGTGATGATAGGGTAGATCTGCTGGTGTTGGTCCGTTGTGTTTTTTGAAAGCCAACGGCACCCTTACCAAGGAATTTTGGAGCACCATTCACCAGCTTTTTAGATGCATGCAGGATTTGGCACCTGCCTACAAGCACCAAAGTTGGTTATTGGTGTTGGTGTGCTTGACTGGCAGCAAACTCACCAGACCTTCTCTAGGCCAAGAGACAAAAAATGCAGATAGCAAGGCCACTGTCAAAGAAACCTCTTCGCTTAATCCATGCCACGCCGAATTGAGGCAGTAATTAAAGCAGGAGCACCATATTGAGTACAAATCTACTTTTGATTTATCCATCCATCAAGATTGCACATTTTACATGACATCCTCATTATACTGTAAATTCCATGTTCACGACTCTTTATGTAGATGCACCGGGATTCCCTCTGCATCACGGAAATCATACGGCCTATAGCATAAGTTGTTCATTAATGCGACACACCTTTATCTGCACGGAGGGATGGTGGTTAACTTTAAGTTGTTATTAATGCACACACCTTTATCTGCACGGAGGGATGGTGTCCACGAATATGAGTCAACATTTTGGATGCACTGCCTGCTTTTTTTGCGTCTACTTTGCATCCACTTTTGTGGCAAATTGGATCCGTCCCAAGGACAACCCCACATTCTTTTTTTATATCTGACGTATTCCATACTGCAGATTTATATTTTTTTCGGGGGGGGAGGATGAAGATTAGAATAATCTCTGTATCTGCCATTTTCTCCGCTGCACGTGCATGTAAGCAGCCAAGTGAATGCAGAGTGAAGCAGCCGAGCAGAAATAAGTTGCATATGCAGGGTGAGATTTTTTACAAAACCCTAGATATGCAAATGTTTTACGGTATGATAACCATGCACATTCAAACCATGATAGACCCTCATACCGTATATAGTTACAACCCTATTTCAAACCCTTGTTTCACAATTTCTAAATGTGTTTTAAATTTTTACATTTGGCACATTCCATACGTTAGACATACTTTAGTGTCCTATTTCTTTTTTTAAAGCATTACAGATACAAATGCATGTTAAAACATTTCAGTCATGACAACTCTCGGGATAGATTGTAAAATCTGTATTAATGTAAATAGAATGCGCTTTCCTGTAGGCAGTGGCGTGCACAGGCCTCCGGAGGGGCAGGGGCGAAATTTAGGCGTTACAAGGGCACAATCGTGGGGGGGGGGGGGTCTTAAATGTTCCACCTCGGCTGGGGGTATCACGATTCACGATTTTATCACGATTCTTTGTCATGTTGGTTTTTCTATTTTGCAAGCTGTTTCAAAATACCAAACTAATTTCCCTATTATAAAGACAAAGCCTTTCAAGGTAACAAAATATTAAAAATTATGATATTAGGCCAAACAATGTGGGTGAAGATAAAAATATTTGATTATTTTATCTTTGTTATAAAAAAATGAGAACAAACATGCACATTACAAATACACATAATATACAAATACAATAACCATGTTTTATGTTTCAGGTAGACAGTAGGTGTATTTAGCAGGAGCATTCAAGAATCTGAATGAACAAATATAAAAATAAAACACTATATAGATTGATTCCTATTAAAGGCAACTGATTTAAAGTTTTTCAGTCAAGAGTAGTGATTGATTTTTCGTCTTTGTGTTTGGTGTTTTATTAACATTAAAGGAATAATTCACCCAAGAATTAAAATAGGCTAGTGTTTTATTTTATACCTTCATTTACTCTTCATTTTTTAAACCTGAGTTTCACTTCTTCTACTAAACATAAACACCTATTTTGCCAAGACATAAAAACACTAAACAGTTGCTGGTCCATAGTGTGGGGCTGTCAAAGTCAGTGTGGACCAGCAACTGTTTGGTTACCCACATTCTTCAAAATATCTTCTTACTGATGTGTGATGTTGTGACGCTTTACCATAGTATATTAATATGCCTGCGCAGAACTGCAGCTGATAGAATAGTGTGCTGTAGCACGATACTACGATTCTTCAACCAAAGCATCGTGGAGACTTACTTTTGAATTATATGGCGCTGCTTACCAGTGCTTGCAGGATTGTATTGTTGTGGCCCCTCCCTCAAATATTATGTAAGTTTTAGCCATGGGGTCAATATAGTACTTAAAATTACAAAGTAAATAAATTGTAATTAAATTGTATTATCGTAGAAATTTTTTTTATCTCTGCGACATTTACCTATGGCTATCAAATTCTTAATACACTTGTCTGCATTGATTGTTATGCTCTCAAGCATTCAGAAATCACGCAAAAAGAAATTAATAGTAAGTTTTTCCACGACCCATGGGGTAATTTAATAAGGATTGTATAACATGTAATTTTGTTGAAGAAAAAGGATGTATTAGAGGCAGTGTCATTTATAGCAAAAAGTTGTCTCTAAATAATTACCTATGGAATTCTTCTAATACAGATTCAGATTGTCCTGTAAGAAGCAGCAATAGGGCCCTTTACGAGGCAAACATGGTTGGAATTTTTAAAATTGACGCCATCACAAAATTTGTAATGGATTACTGGTTAGCATGGACGTGTCCATTGGTTTTAAGTGGAAAAATAATGGTCAATGTGTGTCTCTAAACACAGATAATGTCATCTTCCTATTGGTGGCTTGTTAAACCAATTAAAAGGACAAATGCTGCTGCTATAGAGAGAGGAAGATCCCTGGTAGCATATCTAGACAGGTGGTGCTAGGGAGGCGGTGGGCTAAGATGAGGACATGCATAGCATGCAGACATAGCAGTCATTGAATACGTCCTGGTTAAAGAGGTAAATGGTAATGAGTATGTGAATCCGATTGGCTGGGAACATTAAATTGAATGAACCAATTAGAACGCAAGTCAAGTTTCATGTCTGAACTATTCATTTTAAACAAAAAAATGTAGGTATGTATATATTTATTTATTTGTTTAAAAAAAATGTTTCGAACTATCGGATGTTTGTTTCTATTGGAAAGGCAGCATTTCTCATTTTTATTACCGGTAAATTAAAAACAGCTAAAACTGAAACATTAATTAATAAAAGCTAAAAATGAATAAAATGACTAATTACAAGAGCTGTTAGTTTAACATGTTAACTTAATTAGTTATGAAAAATAAGGAGATTAAAATATTTTAACACAGTTAATGCACTGGCCCCGCCCACAGACCTCTACTTCATCTTACATTTCATACAGTTAGCTTTTGACAAATATGATGCAGGGCAACAACTCCATAAAAGCAGTTATGCCCTTTAAATTCTAGATATTGGGGCAAAAAATACCCCTGAATGAGTTTTTGTCTCATATTTATATCATATGATACGCTATCACACGAGCAGCGAGAGCTAGCCTATCACACGAATGCTGTTTGTCCCGAATATAACAAGTGCAAATATGATTTTATACAACAGTTCAGTAAATAAGAAGTTAATATTGTGTTATATTTTAAACACAATATTGTCTGCCAACAAAAATATGACCTATAAAGCCACAGCAGAATTGTTGTGCATCTCCGAGCAACACAGCAGTGTTTAGTTTCTAAATGAATCCGTGTTTTGATTCAAAGGCACATTCATACAGTTTACTGAATTCCTGAATGAATCAGCAGTTTGAAGGAATCAAATGAACAAATGACTCATAAAGACATTTACTGACACCTGCTGGCAGTTTTAATTTCTTTCTTCTTTTAGGCCCGGTTTCATAGACAGGGCTTAGCCTAAACCAGGATTAGGCCATAGTTTAATTAGGACATTTAAGTATTTTTTATAAACATGCCTTAGAAAAAAGCATTACTGGTGTGCATCTTAAGACAAAACAAAGGCACTGACATGTTTTAAGATCAGTCAGTGCAAGTTTCTTTCAGTTGAAACAGCTCAGATTTACATTAAGCCTTGTCTGTGAAACCGGGGGTTAATATTATTTTATTTAAAATAAGGGGGGGAAAACTTTAAAGGGATAGTTCACCCAAAAAAAATCATCATTTACTCAAACCTGAATGACTTACTTTCTTTTGTGGAACATAAAAGAAGGTATACTGAAGACTGGTAACAAAGCTGTTTTGGTTACCAATTGCTTCCAATGCATGAATGACATTTTTTTTCTCAAATTATCTTCTTTTATGTTCCATAGTTTATTTTAGGCTGTTGTTGCCAAAATGTATATGTGTAATACATTTTATGTTGAATCAAATCAAATATTTCTTTCTAAAGCTTCTATTTGTAATGTTTTCTTAATACTTTCTCATTTAACACAAAAATAGCTTAAAGCTCCGTAACGTTTGGCGCTCTAGCGGTTACAGTTTTTCTCAGTCACTTTGGTGCATTTCTCGAATCATCCTTAATATTTGCAAAGAAGTATGTGCATTTCTCAAAACAATTTGTACAAACAGCACGACACAATGGATTTCCTGCAAAAAAACTGTAACTTACTCAAAATCTTTAGTTCATCTCTCAAAAGTAAGTATTTATGTCAATGAACATATCAGTGCCATCAGAATGAAAAGTCCTTGTGTCATTGTTCACAAACAAGATAGGCAAAATGCTTAGTCATGTTGTCAATATAACACTGCACTCTGTTAGTGTTACCTGATGTAAACTATGACAACAGTTTGGATGACAGTTACTCTACTGAAATACAGAAGGCTGTGCTTCTTATGTATGCCATATATCCATTTCAAAAGTACAAATTTACACATTACTGTATGTGGGATATTGATTGAAAGAGACTGTTTTGAAATGTTTGAATTATTGAGGATATGGTCGATCTCCCAATATTTAGCTGCACACTTCAGCCATTGTAAGGCCATGATTGACAACACGGTCCACAATAGTGGCCCTTATTTCATCTGATATGTGCCTCTGTCCTTGGCCTCTTCTGCCTCTTCCTCTGTTTTGCCTCTGTACCCTTCCACCATGCATCCTTACTCCTCTTCTTCCTCTCGGCTGTTGACCCTGATCGTTTCCTGGATGTTCATCCATTGTCAGAATTTGTAACTCTTGTGTTGTCCGCTGTCTATATATGCTTTCCAACTGAAGATTCATGAGATGCACCTTTGAGCTATTTCAGAGAACTGGTATATAATTGGTTGATCTATATTCTCTTCATTAGTGAACGTCAAGATTCACTTGCACAATTCATGGCAAATTTATAAAAAGTCTAATAGAAATGTGTAGAAAATATGCTTGACAGTTTATGACAACTAGATCAGCCATTTTGCATTTAATGACTTATATGATGAACTAATGACTAGATGTTTTGAGGGGTAAGACTATAGCACAGAGAACTATATAATACATTTTGAGCAACATGATATTAGCAACTGAAAATGTAGGAAACCGCAGACAAATGTACATAATCAGTTGTACCAAAGCAATTGCAATTTGTTCAAAAGAATGAGAAACTTTATGATGTGCACAAGTGACTAGATGATGTGGAGGTTGATGTAATAAACAGAACTGTGTGCGTCTTGCGGAATAACATTGTAGCTGGAGCTACTTCTCACTGTTTATGTCTATGACGAATCACGCAGGTACTGGGCTACTCCGCAGCGGTACCTACCCAAACCAGTCGAAAATAGTCTGAATATAAACACTTATTATAGGTGTACCGTGGTGATTCAGGACAAGCCAAAAACACGATTTGGAAAATGGGTTCATGGTGTACTTGCTTATTATATACATTTTGTAAATTTTGAACAGAAAAAAGTTACGGACTGCAGCTTTAAATAATCTTTTTGTGGTATTTTCACAGCCAAATGTAATTTGCAATTAATTAAATTAATTAATTGACACATCATGCATCAATTAATTAGATTAAAATTTAAATCGATTGACAGCCCTAATTGCTAATTGGAAAATATAAAAACTATAATATAATAAAATAACTAGTGTTGAAAAATAATAGTCTAAACAATAATAGTGTTGCATGCACTCATCTAGTTAAGGTTAATTCAATATGAAAAGTGATAAAACTTTTTATCTTTCAATTTACGGAACAATTTGGATGGAGCATTTTCAATAACTACAAACCTAGACTAAATATTCAACCCTATTATCCTGTTTTTGTTGTTGATTGCTGTTCATTTAAAGTTTATTTATTATAAGCTAGAAAACAACAAAATCACTCAATTTAGGGTTTTAATCTGTATTTAGAACTGTATTTCTGTAGAAAATCTTAATAACTGGGTTTAACAAAATCCTCAAAGAAAATGGCCTGAAATGATATTCATTTTATAATAATTAGCCTTTTTTTAAGATGTGCATACCACGACTCAAACCACTTAACTGTGATATTGTGATAAAAGAAAAACAATACGAGTTCCATTTTTCATGCTTTTATAGTTTATGTAATATTTTATCCAGTGTATATATAGAGATGTGATAGGGACATAAAATGTACTAAGAACCCTATGCATTAGTATTCATGCAGACTCTGAATTTGAAAACAAAATTGTCATTAGTTGGAGCTGCTGACCCATAGTCTTTCCTTGAAAGCAGACATTTGATTATAATTCCTTGTTTTCAAAATGACAAACCCTCATAATTCCTCCAGTACCTTTGAATCATATTGAATATAAATTATGCTTGAATCCAGGAGTAACCAGAGAGACGGGGCTTCAAAGAGTGGAGATAATTACTTGTGTTATCACTGCTGAAACAGACAAATCAATCCCCGCCTGAAAGCTTGGACAATTAGCTTCATTATTGAATTCATGTAGATGAGGCCTCTCAAAAATCTATGCCATTGTAGATGTCAAGTACCAGTAAATTGAGGACTTGATAAAATATATTATTGGCTGGAACCAGTGAGTAAATGGAGGGTAAATGAAACGCGAGTGGGACATTTCACTTAGCCACATTTCCTAGCATTAAAAGACAGCATTTTTTGAGTCTGCGGTAATAAACTGAATGAAGATTTGTATGTCTGTGTCAAGTCACTCATAAGTTGTTACAGGAAGAAATTATGGTATTTAGATGTTTGAGGGGATAGACTTGACTGAAGTGCTCTTTGACAACCTGTGCTGCGTTTGGAGCAGTCGCTCGAGGAACATTTCGCATTCAGTCTTTTTTTAACTCACCGAAGAACGTTTTCATGCTTGTATGCGCAAGAGATATTAATCTCGAGGGACTGTGTCATTGTGCTCTCTTGAAACAGTTCCTGTACACTGCAGTTCAGTGGCGCTGAAAAAGATCAAACTCACCTGTTTCTGCTGTTTCTTTTCTGTAGATCAGATGAAGATGGAGATACGCTGGCGTTCCTCTCCCAGGCTGGTCTGGGTTGGTTTGGTACTGATCTAGTTAATGCTCCATGCTGTGGCTTGACTAACAAAGGCTTGGTGGTTAACCTTGTCAAGAGATCTTGTTGAGACACCATAGCATACAATTTTCCAAAAAGCACAAAATATGCTGGTGAAAGTATATTAATAAAGGTAAAATAAATAAGATGGTACAGTGTATTATATTTATAAAAGCCTGTTTCCACTCTAGTTAATTAATTAATTATCAAATAAGTAATATGTAAATAAGTAAATAGGTCATTCAGGGTTTTTTTTTTCTTTATTTTTATTTTTTTTGTATTTTCTGTCATATCTTACAACGTGACTTTATTTCTTATAACTGCAACTTTATACTACCATGCAGAAGTTATTTTATTTATTTGTTTGTTTTTAAAAAATATATATATTTTATTTAGCAAGGATGCTTTAAATTGATCAGAAAAGATAGTAAATACCTGTATAATGTTTGAAAAGATTTCCATTTCAAATAAATGCTGTTCATCAAAGAATCCTGAAAAAAATCATCTCATTTTCCACAAAAGCTCAATGATAATAGTACTAATAATAATCATAAATGTTTCTTGAGCATCAAATCAGCATATTAGAATGATTTCTGAAGGATCATGTGACACTGAATACTGGAGTAATGATGCTGAAAATTCAGCTATGCATTACAGGAATAAATTACATTTTCGAATATTTTCAAATAGTAAACAGTCATTTAAATTGTAATACGATTTCACAATATTCTTGTTTTTACTGTATTTCTGATCAAATATTTGCAGCCTTGGTGAGCATAAGAGACTAATTTTAAAAACATTTTAAAAAATCTTACCAACACCAAGTATTTTTTTTATGATAGTTTATATTTCACAATATGAATTTTTCCATCTTAATTGCAATTTTATAGTTTACAATTTGGACTTCTGTTATTTTTAAACTATTTTTAAAAAGTAAATATTTCTAAAATTTAAAGGTGGTAAGTTACTTCAGGAAATAAATATTGCAAATACCTGCACAAAAGCTACATGTTTCATGAAAGATTTTAGCTATTTATACTAAAGTAAAACAATAGAAAAATGTCTGTTGCCAGTTTATTTTGTAAGATCTGGATCGTTCTAACTCCTTATTCAAGAGGCTGCAATTTACACATTTCCTTCTTACTTATTAAAAAAAGTTTAAAAAAAATCCATATGCTCCAAGCTCTTTACACTCTCTGTTGCTTTGTGAGCAGACAATGTACTGCTCCATTCCCCAGAGAAAGATTATAGTCATTTATACTAATCTACCAGCGAATCAGACTCATCCTGCACTGAACAGGGCAAATCCCGTCTTAAATTGACATGTCCCTGAGGAAATTTCTGCAATCAGAACGGCGATTCACCACTCTCTGGACTCTCGTTTTCCACTTCATTCACTTTTCCATTTAGCTTTCCAAAGCGACTGATTTGAGGAGGACTAACATGGAGATTTGAGGAGGACTTTCCACAATTTATGTGTTTCAGTTGAGACATTTTGCATTACATTTTGCAATCATAGTTTTCCCACTATCCGCTGTGCTAATATGAGCTGGTAAATAAGCTTCATTAGTAACATGTTTGTTTATTACATGTTGTATTATCACAAACAGCAGACATTCCCTCTAGGCAGTTCTCACATGTAGCAATTTATGTAATCAAGCAAGTTGAGTTGGTGTTTCAGTGAGCACAAATGTAGGCATGGAATTTCACACCATAGGTTAACTCATTTATGACAGGAACATGAATAAATATTATCATAAAAGTGCTATAATAATAGGGTTTCGAATGTGTTGTAAAACCAGAAATTAGTAAATAGTGTTTTTCCCTACAGCCACTTCTGTCTGGAAATGTGAATGTCCAATGGACTTATGAAATGAGCAGCTGTTTGTTTGTTTGTTTTGTTTGTTTGTTTGTTTTGCCATGCAAATTCTCTAATATGTGCATAATCCCTTCATGTTTTCAATTTAATTTGTGTGCTATAATTTTACAATACTTGAGCTATTCATTAATCATAAACGCAAACCTTTTACACATACATATCATAAGATATATGAATACAAATGTGAATATATTGATAAATAATAATATCTTGTGACTAAAATTGCTGCCTAAGTTTTAGATGTTTAAGGTGTAGGGCTATGTTTATGTCAGCATCTAGCCAAACATACAAAAACGTTTACTTTAGAAAGATTTGTGTTTAATGCAACTGTTGCATCATATTTGTTTGGTTTGAGTTTTGTGTCGTCAATTATTTTCTCAATCAAATTTTTGGGGGAGTCGCAGCCTTTTTTTTTATTTTTTTTTTTCAGAGAAATTGATACTGGTATCCGTATCCCAAACAAATCCAATATTACGTTTTTGAGTATTATATTTGATGCACAGCTTTTATGGCATGTATTGTATGAAAATATAGAGCTCATACTTAAGGAGGGGGGGGACACATCAAACTAAGCCAAAAAATATGCAATTTGGTGCCATTGCTGATATTTATATGGCCAAAATGTAAGATGAAATTTTGATGGCCTGTAATGTAAATCAATGAGATTTTTATAACATTATAAAAGACTGTTACAATGCATATAAATATTACTTGTCACTCTATATCTCCCAATAACATGTCTTAGTGAGATGATACTATGCAATGCAATGTTGACTGAGAAAAGCCAGCTCATATTTGATTTTATACATTTTAACATGGTTTTGTGTGTGTGTGTGTGTGTGTGTGTGTGTGTGTGTGTGTGTGTGTGTGTGTGTGTGTGTGTGTGTGTGTGTGTGTGTGTGTGTGTGTGTGTGTGTGTGTGTGTGTGTGTGTGTGTGTGTGTGTGTGTGTGTGTGTGTGTGTGTGTGTGTGTGTGTGTGTGTGTGTGTGTGTGTGTGTGTGTGTGTGTGTGTGTGTGTGTGTGTGTGTGTGTGTGTGTGTGTGTGTGTGTGTGTGTGTGTGTGTGTGTGTGTGTGTGTGTGTGTGTGTGTGTGTGTGTGTGTGTGTGTGTGTGTGTGTGTGTGTGTGTGTGTGTGTGTGTGTGTGTGTGTGTGTGTGTGTGTGTGTGTGTGTGTGTGTGTGTGTGTGTGTGTGTGTGTGTGTGTGTGTGTGTGTGTGTGTGTGTGTGTGTGTGTGTGTGTGTGTGTGTGTGTGTGTGTGTGTGTGTGTGTGTGTGTGTGTGTGTGTGTGTGTGTGTGTGTGTGTGTGTGTGTGTGTAATCAAGTAAACCTAATTTGCTTCAGCCCAGTAAATCATCTTGACATATTAGTTGATGTTGAAATATTACTAACACTATAAAAGGTATTTTTACATTTACTTTATAAAAAACATAAAAGATTTCACAGCAAAAAGGTGGACATTTTTACACTTATGATCTTTTACTTGCTAAAAAGTATAAACTAACAATAAGATGAAAGAAGGCATGCAGTAGATTACATACAGTAGGTTTTCAGCAAAGTTTTGATCATATTAACAGTTAAGAGGCTTTAGAAACTTGTGTATCAAATATGATACAGTAGACTTTATAGGGTTAATGTTGTTTATCGTAAACTGTATCTAAACCTCTGACAGACTGTGTCTAATGAAACTTTAACATGGCTGATAGATTATTGACATTTGCTCATAATAGAAACACTCTGAGGTTTAAATTCGCTCCATTTCTCATTGCTTTATTGGCTAAAAATCATCCTGTCCACTTTCCACAAAAACAGGAAGTTCCAGTAAGCTTCTATCAGATTGTCGAAGCCCACAACGGCCATACTGTCTCGCTATTTGCTGAACAAACAGAAAATAATGGCCGATCTAAATGGCCTCGGGGCAGATAATTGCAATGCTTTGTAATGGCCATTGATTTTTGACTCCCCCTCCAAATGAATGGGATGGTGAAAGGTCTGATTTGGTGTAGGAGTGATAAGGTGGACATATGATATGGTTCTACACACTCCTGTGCTTCACACCCCCTTCCGATCGATGCTTTTACCAAGGATGTCATAGACAAGACTGATTGTTTCCCACCTCTGGCTGCAACTGCAAAGAAAATGCCTTTCGTATCGAATCGGCGGCAAAACACGGCTCACCTACCTCATCTTCTTATCTGCTCCTGTCGAGTGTGATCCAAATAACGAGTGAGAATAAGGTTCACTTTTAATTTAACAACTGAACTGACATTAATGTTGAGCAGCTGAGAGAGCGTATGAATCACATTTTGAGGATGTGTTTGTCAAGTGCCGGGAAGGTTGCATTCATTGTGAACACTATTCTGTTGGGTTTCACAATGTATTGAACAAATGGGTTTAGAAACCCCATTTAGAGTTTAGCAGTCCACTCCACGGTCACACAGAATGTCTCGTGGCATTGAATTTTGACTTTTATGTAAATTTGTTGATCCAAACCAATGGCTATTGACACGTATGCAATGTCCTTTTCTCAAAATAGCTTCCATTAAACCCTAGAGCGACAGTGTGGACCTGAGCAATTGGTGTTGTGATCAAGTTACGATCTGTTCACCTTCAGAGACAAACCAAAGCGAGACCCCGGTGATACAGATCAATTTTTCTAGGTTCATATTTTTCATTTCAGGTCATATATCTTGAGGGAACTGTCATTTGCAATGGGAAAATGTTCTTGTTTTTGTGTCAGGAAAATCTTTATTTATTTTTTTCTCCAACCAAAGGCCATGAAATCAACTTAATGACAATAGTAATGACAATAAATAGTCAATAGTTTTGACAAATAATTTATTAAAATGTTTTTTAAAACATTACGTGGGGTCCAAGCATGTGACATCGCAAGTAAAAATGGTTCACTTTATTATTAATATTAATAAATAGCATTTTTAATTGCAAATTATAATTTCATAATTTGAGTGAAACATTAATTAAGTGAAATATTAAAAGAATTTTGTTGTTTCAAAATTTCTTCATATTTGGTTTGGCCCCTTTATGCATGGACTTCACCTAAAAAGGAAAATGAATATATATATATATATATATATAAATATTTAATTTTGAAGTAAATTATTACAGAATTTTCACAATAACCTATAATGTGCAGCCAAACTTAATATGAACAAATTCAATGTCACAAATTTGCTTATTTGATTGGAGGTCTAGAATTTTAATAATTTTTTTTAAAGCCCAATAAACTTTAAATTGAATGCAGTTTTGATTTATTTTAAATTCTTCTTTTTTTTTTTTTTTTGTCTGATCTTTTCGACCCAGTTTGTTTTACTTTCATAATATCGAAACCTTGGATTTTTGAAGCTTTATTTTAGGCTCTGAGTCAGTTGCAGGCATTTTAAGGACAAAATATCCCCACTTGTCAAATTTTTGTGAATTTTCTTAAAATGTCACCTCTCTTTCATTCGCTTTCTCTATTTAGCTCACTCTAAAAGTGGCTGAAATTACCCCAGGGCAATCCATCACAAAATCTGAGCGTGCTGAAAACAGTGAGATGAAAGCTCCACACAAAGTGCACTGAATGTCTTCCTTCTGCATCTGTTTTTTTATATAAGTACCTTTACTGTAAAATCCTTTGTGTGTACATCCTCACTGTTGTCCAAGGGGATTTTCAGCAGCTGACCTATTTTAACTCTTTTCCATTGATTAAGTCATATTGTGTACTTAATATTTTCAAGAATAGTTCAATACAATGCACTGATCTGATGTTTATTGATCAGTCAGCCGAACCACGGGAAAGTAGTCAATTTTTCCAATGGCTTTGTAAGCAAGATATATTCTAAACACATGAGCAAAATTATATCATAAGAAATCATGTCTGAAGATAAATTATGTTGTATGTATGTAAGAACGCTCATTTATATATATATAAAGCTCATTTATAGAGAGAGAGAGAGAGATTATATTCTTTGAACTTATGCAGCAAGAAATACATTTTTATGGGTATATTTTTATAAATATATTTCAATATACAATATGTAGTTACTAATATTTTACCAAATATTTTTGGCCATTTTTATGTATTTTCAATGTTAATATATTGTCAAAAATATATTTGAGAAGGAAAGAAAGAAAGACATCTTTAAACGTCTTTAATTATTAAAAAGTAATATAATATTATATATATATATTGTATTTGAAGGTTTAAACGAAGTATATTTTTTATTGGAAAGATAAATAGCAAGATTTATGCTAAAACACAAGAAGATAATTATGTAATAGAAAATAAAGCTAAACAGATAAAGTACGTGTTAAGATATATTCTTTGAACCAATATGACAAAAATGTATATATTTTTGAAATAAGTATATATATTCAACATATAGAACATGGACAAAAAAAAATATAATATAATTTAGTTTTTAAATTATATTTATATAAAATGTATTTACATATAAGTTTTAATTACTTCTATTTCACCACATATTTTGACCATTTTTATGTATTTTCAATGTTAATATGTTGTCCAAAACAAATAAAATGTTGCAACCAACATGTTTTAATATTCAAAATGTAATATTATTTATGGTATTTTATTTGAATGTTTTTGAATGTGTATTTTGGATTTGATTTTTTTATATATATATATAAAATATTATATTTATTTAATATTATATTTAAAAATAGATAAATATTGTTCATTTCAAAAAATACAATAATAGTAATACTAATATTTCCAGTATTGACATGGCGCAGCTTTCCCCTCAGGTCAGGTTGATAGTAAACCCATATAATTTCTTTAATCCACACTTTTTATATAACATATGGGCATATTTGAAATATATTTTGGTAAAAAAAATATACTAGTAGCCTAATACTATTATTCCCAGTATTGACATGGCACTGCTTACCCCTCGGGTCAAGTTGATAGCAGACCCATCGCTCTCCTTGCCTAGAGAACAGATTAGGCACAAAGTGGCACATCTTACCCTGCCCTCCACACATAATGTGCACGCTATCTTCAAAATATGCTAATATACCATAGGATAGCGCTGCATCTGTAGCTTGACAATCCTTTTTGATGTAGACATCAAGAAATGATTAACGCCACTCTCTCACACTAATCGCACATCCAGTGTTCAGCCATTTAAGCCACGGCGTTCAAGAGAGTCGCTCCGTGGAAATGGGTGTTCCGACGAATTCAGAATCCTTTCACAGTCGTTGGTCCTGTCTCACATGCTAATCCCACAGTGGCCCAGATAGATCATTTGAACCCCTGCTGAATGTTCCTCTCTCAAGGTGAGGTCTCCTGGTCAAAGCCGCCAGGCACTGACACACCGTAATCCCCTGTGAAGGCCTTGGAGCGTGTGGGTTATCTCTGCCAAGGCAGCACAAGCATAGATTCTCCAAAAAGGCTGCCTTTTGAGCACAGACACAATTCCGAAAGCCAGCTTCATTTTTATTTATTTTTTTCCAGCGGGCACCTCAATGTATCGGATATGACAGAGATTTAAAAGGATTAAGCAGCCTTTAAAATTCATCACAGTTACAGTTTGCTGCTGATAGGTGCGAGCAAGTTGTGAAGTAGTAAACTTTCCGCTCTAAATATAGCTCGTGGGGTATAATCCCTTTCTATCGTGGATGTGGATTGCATCCCATTATGCAGGATCTTGACTCTTATAAAATCTCTCGAGATTATAGGAAGCAACAAAAGAGACGGTAAAAACTTTTTTTTTTTTTTTTTCGTTTTTGCCTATGTAGTTCAAACAGGCGGTGAAATATTGCACAGGAGATACGATGTTGGAGGACTATGGTTGGTTATGAACTTTGACAATTGCTGTTTTCTTTCCCATTCTGATGTTTTCCTGATTGAAACAGGAAGATGGGGTGGGATATTTTAAAAGACGGGTCCTTTCATAGTTGGACCAGAAAAAAAAGAATCATTTGTAAACACTGGATTAACTACTTGTTAGAGTGAGAAAGTTTGTTGTTCTAGAGAGAATTTGATTGGATAAAAAAATTAGACACGCCCATGAGTGCAAGATGAGTCATCAGTATTTTGGGCTGTTTCTATACGGCCAAATTTGCTTGCTTGTTTATTTTTCAAAATATACAAAAAAAAGTAGCAAATATATTACGTCAATGTATTTAGTGTTTTCTTTTTATTTACTAATTTGTTCCCTCGTTTTAAGTAAATAATGCGCTCCATATAACAGTTAGTTCCCTCGTTTTGAGTAAATCATGCGTACAATATAATAATTAATTCCCTTGTAAAATACAGATTTGTTTCCTTCAAAAATACGGAGCCCCGCACATGACATACAGGGAAAAAAGTAAATTGTGCGCATGATTTACTATTTGTTCCCTCGGTTTACTAATTCATGCACACAAAATATTAATTAATTCTATTTCCTGTCCACATTCTCATAAACCTGTTGCTGCTGTTCAATAAATGTTAGAAGTATCAACCACATTAACAGTGAATGGTGTTTGGTTATGTCCGATCTGCCATAAAATCACTGGCTGGGCAATACAGCTTCCCATAAATGTCTCATAAAATGTTACAAGAATTTTACAAGACACTCAATTAGAGCTAATATTCATAGACAAAAGCAACTACGGAACCAGTGACCACCTAAGCTGAAATACAACAGAACTACAAAGAGTAGTTTCAGCATGAAGCATGTTTTGTCATAAATCTCAAGTATTCTGAGAGGGAGTGTACTGTTTTGAAGTGTGCACAAAGTCAAATGACATTTGCAACCCTTTTTCCCATTGCAATATCATGCACTGATGAAATTGTTTGTTCAATAAGACATGGATTTAGAAATTAACAGGCTCATTTGTTTTTATTTTACATTGATTGGAGCAGTGTGTGTGTGTGTGTCAGTTGTGTGTGGTCTACAAGATTTGGTTTCTTGCTAGAAATGGAATGAAAGAAATTCTCAATGATTTTTTTTATTTTTATTTTGCTGTTTGCTGCTCATGCTGATCTAAAACCACATTTATTTTTCTATTCAGCCCGGAGGCATGCACAGCGAAACACAAGCTGCCTCTACAGTGTAGTGTAGCCATATCTATTCATCAAATAACTAAGGCTAAAAAGAATAAGGAATATTTTATCTCCAGTATAACTGGGAAAAATGGTTATGAGGCTGAAGGCTGTGAGATCATCCTGCTCTTGGTTCTGAGATGTTATTTATGCGTGTATGGATGTATTTACCTAGCTAAATTATTTGTAATTTAAAACAATTTCAAATCCACTTACCTAAAAAATAGTGTGATGTGTCCTCTACAGTTTGAATGAGCATGATGCATCTGATTATGTGGATTAACATTTTATTCAAGTTAAGTAGTCACTAATTAATAAAAATCATGTAATGTGCTCATGTGCATCTGTTACCTGAACTCTGACTTCTTTCTTCTTTCTCACCAAACACAATTAAGTTAAATGAATATATATTTAATTATATGAATAATTGATTTTACGTTTTGACAATGCCATTTATATACAGTATGTTGCATTCCAGTGAATTTACATGTGAACTGCAGCAACATAAAGATACTATTTGAACAAGAGAAATGATAGGATACAGTATCACACAACCATGTTGTGCAGAAAATGACTCTGAGAGAGAGTGCAAGTACTGTGCTTACACTGCGGGGTATCACAGCTGAAGATGAGGATGTATTATTGCCTGATCTTCCTGAAACAGTTTAGGGTGAGAAGATGAATGATTTACAGAAGGATTTAGATTTTACATTCAATGAATGTGATACTAGTTTGATCCCAGCAAAAACTGGTTTTGTTTGTTTGTTTTTGCTTTTCCACAGCTTTGGAAAAATATGCATTAGCACAATTTGACGTTTTAATTTATTTATTTGATCACAAATACAGTAAAAAGGTTGTATTGTGAAATATATTTTCAAATGTAATTTATTCCTGTGATGTAAAACTGAATTTTGAGCATCATTACCCCAGTCTTCAGTGTCACACGATCCTTCAGAAATCATTCTAATATGCTGATTTGATGCTCAAGAAGCATTTCTTATTATTATCAACGTTGAAAGCAGTTGGGCTGTTTAACATTTTGGGGAAACTGTGATACACTACCAATAAAACAAACTGGGGTGAGAGTAAAGACATTTATAGTATTACACAAAACATTTTGACTTTGTAATCATAGTGAAATTGCTGTTTATTTTTGCACCGGCAGTTATAGGGTTAAGAGAGGAAGTAAAAAGACTCCGGAAAAGACACGAGCGAGTTAGTTAGGTTGGTGTGCCTGTAGCACATTCTAATTAAAAGTTAAGACACGGAGCCTCTTTTGTCTGTTGTTCTTCAGACATTACAGTATATTTCAAAAGTAAATATATACAGTCAGGTCCATATATATTTGGACACTGACACAATTTTCAGAATTTCGGCTCTGTATACCAGAACAGAATAAAAAATGAAACAATCAAGATAAAATTGAAGTGCAGACTTTAAGCTTGAATTCAAGGTGTTGACCAAAAATATAACATAAAATGCTTAGGAATTTCAACCGTTTTTATACACAGACCCCATATTTTCATATTCATTTTTAATATTTTGTTGAGAATCCTTTGCAAGCAATGACTCCCTTAAGTCTAGAACTCAAAGACATCACCAAAGACTGGGTTTCCTCCTTTGTGATGCTTTGCCAGACCTTTACTGCAGCTGACTTCAGTTGTTGTTTGTTTGTGGGTCTTTCTGTCTTTAGTTTTGTCTTCAGTGAGTGAAATGCATGCTCGGGTTGAAATCAGGAGATTGACAGAAAATTCCACTTTTTTACCTTTAAAAACGCCTGGGTTGCTTTTGCTGTATGTTTTGGGTAATTTCCATTTGTACTATGAAGTGCCGTCCAATTAACTTTGTTGCATTTGGCTGAATCTGGGCAGACAGTATATCCCTGTATCAGAATTCATCCTGCTTCTTCTGTCACATCACTGAACACCAGTAACCCAGTGCCACTGGAAGCCATGCACGCTCATGCCATCACACTGCTCCACCATGTTTCACAGATGATGTTGTGTGCTTTGGATCATGAGCTGTTCCAAGCCTTCTCCATACTTTTTTCTTCTCGTCATTCTGGTACAGGTTGAACTTAATTTCAGCCATCCAAAGAATGCTTTTCCAGAAGTGGTCTGGCTTTTTTAGATGTTTTTTGGCTAAGTCTAATCTGGCTTTGTTTGCACCTTGTGGTGAACCATCTGTATTTGCTCTCATGAAGTCTTCTCTTGATTGTAGACTTTGACAGTGACAGTGCCTACCTCCTGGAGAGTGTTCTTCACTTGGTTGGATGTTGTGAAATGGTTTTTCTTTACCATGGAGAGGATGCTCTGATCATCCACCACTGTTGTCCTCCGTGGACGTCCATGTAGGGTGGCCATATGTGCCAATTATATGGGACACGTCTATGGTCACCCTACGTCCAGGCCTTTTTATGTTGCTGAGCTCACCAGTGCATTATTTTTTTCTCAGAATGTACCAAACTGTTGATTTGGCCACTACTAATGTTCCTGCTGTCTCTCTGATGGATTTGTTTTGATTTTGAAGCCTAACAATTGTCTGTTTCACTTGCATGGAGAGCTCCTTTGACCGCATGATGTGAGTTCAGAGCAACAGCTTCCAAATGGAAATGGCACACTTAGAATCAACTCCAGAACTTTTACCTTCTGATGTAGAAATAGCAAAGGAATAGTGCACATATATTTGGAGTTTAGGTGGAGGTTTTAATGTAATTATATATACTATATATATATATATCAGTCAGGGCCTTCAGTAAGCAACTGTAAACTACATGTACACATCTTACACATCTCTGTTACAGCTAACGCAGCCATATGCATATAATGCATATATTATGCCGCACACAGGCTCTCAACAACAATGACGGCTGATCAACAATTTCAACAGTAGGCTAGATTGGGCTGGGTTAAATGCAGAGTAAATTTCCCTACATGGTCAGTAAAAGTAATCTGCCAGTACACAGGTCACTGTGCACATTCACGTCACTCTAAAGCAGGGGTCATCAAACTTGTTCCTGGAGGGCCGGTGTCCTGCAGAGTTTAGCTCCAACTTGCCTCAACACACCTGCCTGGAAGTTTGAAGTATACCTAGTAAGACCTTGATTAGCTGCTTCAGGTGTGTTTGATTAGGGTTGGAGCTAAACTCTGCAGGACACCGGCCCTCCAGGACTGAACTTGGTGACCCCTGCTCTAAAGTGACGACACGCCCAAAGCAGCAAAACTGTACAAACGCTGGACATCCACACACCGCACCACAGTATTATCAGCGCACCACGTACACCTCCATAACAATGTGCATGATACAATACTCATCAAATAATAAAGCACTCACCTGTCACTTGTAAATAAAGTCCATGGGTCTGTCATTCCGTGTCCCTTTACTCGTATTAAAAAGTAAACACAGCCAACAAAATAACTTGGTCTCTGTGCTAGCTGTTAGCCACTCATAGTTGCAATCTTTGAAATGGCGCATAAAAACTTTGCTGGCCTTTGTTGGCGAATTCAGTTTGGGTGTTGGTCTTCCTTTCTCAGTTATTCTCTTTTGTCTGCAAAAGAGCACCTTGAAAAAGGCGTTTTTAGTAGATTGGCAACAAGATCTGGTGTAGGCGCCGATGACTGCAGCTGTCATTTTATATATATATAAATATATATAAAATTACATTAAACCTCCACCTTAACTCCTGCATTACAGTGTATACCATGTCTTCTGAAGCCATACGGTAGTTTTGTGTGAGGAAGTGACTCTGTAAGTCTCTAGAGTGACTAAAGTCAGTCTGAAGCAATAGAGTCTGGTCGCTAACAAAGCTTGGCGCCCAAGGCAAGATCACACTCAACAGCAGAGGTTAAAATATTTAATTCTTTGTCAGAACCTTTTCAGATGCCTTTTCATTGATAGCCCTTGGAGCACATTTTGTACTTTAGCTTGTTTTACTTTGTCAGGAGAAAATGCATCCAGCCTCAGAGCCACATTACATAATAATACAAGAGCAGCTTTATCTCTCTCGCTCACTCACTCTCTCTCTCTCTCGCTCTCTTTCTCTCTCTGTGAGGGCAGTTCAATGCTAAATCAGCTAATTGCGAGAGTTATTTCAACATGACGAGAGTGTGGGGCAAACAAGGTATAGATGACATCTGTTTCAAATGCTCGACACACAAGAACAAGAGGAGCAGAGATGAGAATACTGGCTAAGTGGCCATGATTTTATTTTAAACTGACTCAGGGGGTACTTAGGGTGAATCCCATTTCTCTGTCTTAACCCTTCCCCTTCCCCTACCCCTTCGTCTTACCCCTAGCCCTTGTCCCTCGAAACCGAGTGGTAAGCGCTAGGGGTGAAAACATACCCCTATGAAATGAGACACCACTTGGTTACGGTTACGTCATCGTACATCGTCGCTATAGCTGGCTGCTACGTCACCAGAGGCGACAAGTGTTAATCACAAACTTCCAAGATGCCGTCTGCAAGTGTGTGTATGTCGATTGCGTGGGTTTTATTAGTGATGTTTTTGCGATTGTTGTGCAAATCAGCAATGTAACGTTAGCGTAGCAAACTAGCGATTTTTTAAAACGTTTCAATTAATAACATGGTTGCAAATATATATGTACAGGACTGTGTAGAGCACAAAACAAGACTGTCGTAATTTTTAAATCAATTATTTAAGCCGAAAATGGGACTCTCTGGATGATCTGGCCGACATTGTTGCCGGTTGCGCAGTGTGTTCTAGGTACCCCTTGGTTTCAAGTAAGCTCACGAAAATGCTTGGTTTTAAGGGGTATCTACCCCTTCCCCTTAGCCCTACCCCTCGATCAAAACGAGAATTGGGATAGCCCTTACTCTCACGTGAACGCGCAAAACTAAGGGGAAGGGGTAAGGGGAAGGGGTAAGACAGAGAAATGGGATTCACCCTTAAACCAAAGTCCCTTTAAGGCAAATCATGTCACTCGGCGGCCATCTTTGAAACGCCTCTCGGGCCGATTAGGGATTGGCTCTTTTGCTCCGAGGGGGGGGGGCTGCATTCGATAGAGCGGCCATATTGAGTGTTGCATTTTTTCCCTATTCAAAACTATACGAGTGACACATCTTCACACGTCTTTAGTCTTTGCTTAAATGACACCATTTTCTACTAAAAACAAAAAAATTTGTTTACACAGCAATCCAATACATTTTGAGGGCTGTTGTAAAAGCGACACCACTGTCGTCTCTGTGTAAACTTCAAAAATGTGAAGTTGTGCATATGTGTATTACATGTTTAGTTTATAGGTTATGTTTCTTTAAAAAGTTACGACGGCAACTACATGAAAAATACAAAGGAAAAGCATTTGTTTTTTAGTACATTGTTGTAATGTAAACATACCCTTATATTGAATATGAATGTATATCTCCATACAGTCTGTATGAATTGTTGTTGTTGTTGTTTACTTAAAGGGACATTTTACCTTCATTTATTCACCCTCATGTTGTTCTAAACCTAATCCAGACGAGTTATAATGAACATTCAAAATCCTCACCAACGTCTGATATTTTTTTCTGTTTATAAACATAATTAACATGTAGGCCCTGTTGAAGATGTTCAGTGAGAAGACTTCAATTTTGCCATGTTTTGTCTGGGCTGTTCAACTGTATAGTATGTGTTTTTGTCTAAAGCAGTTTAATTAATGAATGGTTTGATCTGTTTAAGAAAAAAGGCAAAAGACACAAGCGAAGGCTCAAAGGATAATTTCATCAGTTATGATTTCCATGTTTTCTCCTCTTAAATGCTGAGATCAATACTGTTTTACACTGAGGCATGCCTGGGGTTATGTGCAGCCGAGCATGATGAGATAATTACTTCAAAGCTCAGTGGGTCTTCAGAGGTATGTTGATTAGGCTGGAGGCTTTCTGATTGCTTTTGTTTGCATCTGACTCTAAGTGCCCTATTATGATTTATCATATCAAATATAATACTCTTTCTTTATGTGAATGTATAATGCTCTAACTTTCTATTTGGCAAATAATTGTGTGAAAAATTTTGCATTTTTAACACTGATAAAAATAAAAAAACTTTCACGAGCAGCAAATCAGGTTATTAGAATGATTTCTGAAGGATCATGTGCAGAGGTGTAAAGAGTACCTAAAAAACCATGCTTAAGTAAAACTAGAGATACCTTACTGCAAAAATTACTCTGTTAGTTGGAAGGCAACAATTCTAATACCACTTGAGTAAAAGTCGTAATCATTTTCTGATTTTAATAATTTTACTCATACTGAATGTAGGCTCAAATATGCACTAGTCCTCAACACATAGGAGACATGCCAGTGAAAAACAAGAACCCCTTGATTTGTGAGGAGAGTAATCGCATGTCTGTTTTCTAAAATATAAATAATTCTGAATGTCTCAAGTTTGACTAAACAGCCTCTTAAACATTTTAGTTAAGCTTGAGTGGTCAAAAACAGTAAACCAATATCATTTAATATCTTTTGATTCAGCAACTAATGCACTCACATTCACATGAAGTAGCCTTGTTGACAGGTTTGGATGCATAAGGGCAAACTAGTACCTTCAATGCCCAGATAGCAATATCACTTCTTTTGTAGCAGAAATAAACTGCTGCAGAAAAAGTTAGATACGATGCAAAATGTAAAAGTAATTGCATTACTCATTATTGTGTTCCTGTGGCTCAGTGGTAGAGCATTGCCTTAGCAGCGCAAAGGGTGGTGGGTTCAATTCCCAGGGAACACACATACTGATAAAAAAAAAAAATAATGTATAGCCTGAATGCACTGTAAGTCGCTTTGGATAAAAGCGTCTGCTAAAATGCATAAAAAAATTATAATTATAAATGTAGTGGAGCAAAGAGTGCATAATACTTATTCAAAAATGTAGTCGAGTAAAAGTTGCTAATATTTTTGATACTCAAGTTGCAATAAAATATATTTAGTTCATAGTCCTAATTAAATTTACTGAAATACAATGCACCACTTATCATGTGACACTGATAACACTGTTATGTTAAATTTTAGTAATATTTCACAGTATTACTTTTTGATAATAAGCATTAAATAAATGCAGTCTTGGTAAGTTTGAAAAAAGTCAATCATATATTAAAAAGTAATTAATATATACATATGTATTTAGTGTGTCATTTTTTAAAATATTTTAATAACACATGAATTATAATTATTGCTTAATTTAAATAATAGTTGTCACGATACGCTGCCGGAAGGAACGATGGAGACGAGGATAAGCGAAACTCTCTTTAATAACTCCACAAAACAGGTTAAATCCACACCAGGAAGGGACGATGACACACGTACACAACATGTAGACCCGACAAAGACAAAATGCACAGACCAGGACTTAAAAACATGACATAACGAGGAAATTAGTAGGAACACAGGTGCACAGAATGATAATCAGACTAAGCGAGACCAGGAAGAAAACCAAATATGGGCATGACACACACGAGGGAAAACTAGGTCCAGGAGCACATTGGGAGGAAAACAAACACAAAACAGTCCATAATCCTGACCATAGTGTAATTATTTAATTTGGTATAATTAATCACTCTAACTTAAGTTGACATTTTAGTTATAATAATTGCTTAATCAATAATTCATTGATTTAGTATAATTATTCACACACTAAATACACTTGACATTTTAAATTATAATTATTGCTTAATCATTCATTAATTTAGTAAAATTAATGACCATACATAAAATTTACATTTTATTTATACATATTGCTTAATTTAATTACAAATGTATTAATTTACTTTAGTATAATTGTTTGAACTAAATAAATCTGGAATTTTAAAATATGAACATTTTAAACCAACAAATAGTGATGTACTTCACTGCATATGACTCTTTAGATCCACTCAGAGCCATTAAAGTCCCTTGAGGACCCAGCCATAGAAAGGCCCTTGATACTGATAACACAGCACATTATAGCCCCGGGAGTCACTTTCTGTAAATTTCATATGATAATTTTTCATTGAAGAGGATAAATCACACTTTTTCTGTGCAATCAGTCTGATCTATTTGTTGTGTAAATGCATTTGCTCTCAAATATCCCAGATTCCTCATGCTAATGTTTCACATTGCTTCATATCTGATAGTCACCATTAACACCATCACAGCAATTGAGTGGCGTTGAATTAGCTACTGAATTGCTCCGATATTATGGACTCGATGGGGACATTTACTGAGGACATGCTTGAGTAACTCCTCATATCAGCTGGCCCGAGATGGTTTCATTTGCCATTTAGATGTCAGATTTTGCTCATAAATTGGAGCCGAAATAGCCCAGATAAAAGCTGCCAGAGCTAATATTCCTATTGACTAACACTATGTGTTGTTGAAATACCAACCTTAATAAGATCATATGATAGGCTTCCATGAACTCTCTGTGAATTCGGCTCTCATAAAGCCATTACAATGAGAAATAGCATCCGTCACTGCTGAATGCGAGTTAGATAAAGGTTTTCATGATTTCTAAGAAAGGTTGGCCATCTCAAGGCCATCTGTTAGTACTGATAGCGGCTCTGAAACTGACCATCAGCTGCATAGCGTCAAGCACATTTCATATGTATTGGTATTGCATGATAACCGCAGCTTTGGGGCAGTTTGAGATGAATCTGCAGTGTTTGTTCCCAGCGGCTTTCCGTATAGTGTCTCCAGACGCCCTGTGGGCATGCATTAGCTGCTACCCTTGTGGCGGGACGCTCTCGTGCGCTGCCTGATGTTAATGTCCTGTTGTGCGCTATCAGGATCAAGGCTTAACACTGCAGGGAGGGTGAGCCTGAAATTGCATCGAAATGTTGATTGCATAGCTAATGTGTTTTATCTACTCTTTTAAGCGTCTCTATAAAATGTGTTTTCCCCTCGTTCATATTCCCCCTGGTTTATTATGCCTTTTGATCGTTGGTAAACTTCTTTTATGGCGTGTTGAATGTAGTCATCCACTGCAGATGGCTACACATGGTGTAGCGTTTGATTAATGATGGTTTCTCAGTGCGGTAATGACTGAAAATGATAAACCATATATTGATGTGTTGACCTTGTAACTGTGGAAGTATGCTAATTGTAATTGCATGTTTATCTACACTGCACATCCGGGCTGCTTTGTTCATCTGGCATCTGCTCTTATAAAGAAACTTACTATAGTCAGTTTTATCATGAAACTCATAGAAGTGCAAGTCACACTTACAATAGTGTTTCAATAAGATATCAAACCAACTGGCATTTGCAAACAAATGAAGCTAGAGCTTTTCTCAGAACTAGCTTGTTTACATTTGTGACCCATTTTGCAATTATTTTAAACCAACTTGTGGTAAATTTATGTTAGTGGATGCAGAGGCGTCATGCCCATTCAAAGCACTGGATTGGAATACATGGATTTGGAATACAGCTTCCAAAAGACAAAATATAGCCGATTAATATTTTCTATATTTAATACAATCACACCGGCATGATTCGAACGATCAGTGCGTCATATCTTCAGCTGCTAAATTCAAATCTGCGTTTGCTGGCTGGTGCAGAGCGTGTTTACAGCACTGCGCATTATAACCAATCACACACGATGCTGTTGAGCTTATGAATGCAATGACCAATCAGAGGTGTTCAGATGAGTCATTGCTCTTTCTGGCGAATTCTCTCATCAGAAACAACAAAGTGAAAATGTGTGTACGAATCTGTAAGATATTTCACAGTGTAAACCGCTTCAGTGATTTTAATGGGAGTTTTTGAGAGTGCTTGAACTCTAGACTGTCAGTGAAAATGTTCTTTGATAATGTAAATGTTCTTTGCTCTCTTTCTGTACAATGAAAGTGTTATGATTAGTAGCCTAACTTGCAATGATTTTATTCACATTAACTTTCAATGTTAAATTCACATTAAATATAAAGTCAGTCGTATTAAAAATATGTTATGTCATGACACCCATAAACAGACAGGTTTTTATTAATAGATTACATTATCAGGTTACTTTGACCATCGCCTGTATATCAACATAATCTATAAAGGTGAGCGAATCAAGATATTTCATAGTTAATGCGTTTGGGAATGTTTCGAATAAAAAGGAAAAAATAAATAAAACATAGGTGCTGTTGTGGCTGCTGTGTTGGGGGCACAAGTTGCACACCATCCCCCCTCCCCCCAAAACTTGTGCCCCCTCAAAAATAATGAGTGCATGACGCCCCTGAGTAAATGCATGAAGTCAGTTTTCCTCACATTCAGAGTAAAAGAGTACAGAGTGTGTTGGCAGAGTAAATGTCCAGTTACTGTTTAAACAGTACTGTAAATGCCACTTTAGATATCATCTTATCTTTGCAATAACACACATACTTTTAAAAAGAGTAATTATTATGAAAATAACATACTGTAAAGCAATATAATTAAGTGCAAACTGAATGTTATGGTTTCACTTAATTGCATGTTAATTGCAATTTAATGAAAATGTACTATAGTTCAAAAATATATTAAATGCAATTAGCTTAATCTTTATATGTAATTCCAGAATTACTTATTGCCTTACTGTCTTATGGAAATATGCTTAAAGTGTACACTCTTATGAAAAATAGTTCTAAATAGTACCAGAAAAGGGTTTATTTGGCTTGTAACAATAGCAGAACCCTTTTTGGTGCTAAATAGAACCCTTTTTATAAGGTTCTATAAAGAGCCATGCTTAGAAAATGCTATAGGACCTTAATTATGTTATACAAATCCTTTTTAATAATAGTTTATTTTCATTAACATTAGTATAATTATATTATTAATATTATCATATATTATTTGTTAATATAGTTTTTATAGTTTTTTTTCCTCTTTACAATATTAAAAGGAAAAAGTGATATAAAATCTAGACATGTATGAGACAAAAATAATAACTATAATAATAATTAATCTATGTTACTTAGTGGAGAAGAGAATTATCTGACCTTAACTGAACAAAGTTGCTCACACTTACATGTTCTGTTAAACTAAAAAGAGAAAAAAAAGAGAAGATTATAGGAAATCAGTTACAATTTGTATAGAAAAGTTAAGTTTTTAAATTTACATTTAAAAGTTAAAATGTATAGAGAATGAAATGTGTTGCTTCTGGTGTCATCCGCTTCCAGCTATTTTTAGCTGTACAAAACAGCTTGTTTTACTGCTTGATATAGATTCTTTCTTAACATATTATTTTAATGTATCCTCTTGATTTTGAACACACTGGTTTGTAGCACAAACAGTTCTACCGTTTACTGCACTTTGTTATTCTTCTGGTTGTTTCCCTACAGCAGCTAATAAATCGGAAATCTTGCATATTCACAAAAACAGCTTTCTGCATTGAAAAATAAGGTAGATATTGCAGAATGTACTGACATTTATGGCAAAATAAAATATTCTTTGATTTCATTTAATGTTCTATTGAAACTGGTATGCAGTGTCAATATTACACATTTTTAATATTGAAGTTGCAATTTATTTGAAATATATTCACTTTTAAATGTAATATTTATTAACACACTATGGTCCAGTATATAACGTTCAGTATGTGTTAGACGTGACATCAAAATAGGTGTACTTCTATAAAGCATGACAAGATTAAAACAATGAAAAAATACTTTACTTAAAATGTACTTAGGTGTAAAACTTTTAATTTGAGATTATTTCATACTGAACTTTGTAATGTATTTTTCATACAGTTATGTGGCCTTTCTTTTATTAATGTTAAATTATTTGCAAGTACAGTTTTTAAAAAATATATATACTTTTTAAGTACTTAAAGATTTATACACAACAAGTGCACATTTAATAAAATTAAGTGCTGTTCTTTTTCACAAGTGCAATCATACATTTTTAAAAGGATCGCTCACCCAAATATGAATATTTTGTTATTATTTAGGCTACTCACCCTCATATCAAACTAAAACTGTATGACTTTCAGTTCAAGAAGAAGAAATTGTCACTTCTGTAGACTGTGTGAGTGAGTTTTCACAGTAGGCTAGGCTACAAAAGCTAGCAAAACATCAGATGCAGTGGAAGAAAAACAGAAATTTTGGTGTGGTAAATTATTAAAGCGTGTCATAATTACTCACAGTGTTAGTTCAAGCACTTTATACTTACATGAAAAGGCAACAAATGTCAAATTAATTTATTCACATTTGAGTAGCCTATTAATTCCGGATTAGCTAGTTAGCATTGCACTGTTAGCCCCTGCTGGCAGCTGCTGTAACACTCTGGTTCTAAAAATCACTCCTTTGACTGCCATTAAAGATCTAATTTAAAGATCTGATTTAAGATTCCAAATCACATAAAACCGGAGGTCTTGAGCTAGTTTAGCAGCTATGGGAATGCTAACAGATAGCATCAGGCTACAAAGCATTACATCTGCTTTTCAGAATGCACCTCTCATGTTACCCCTAATGAATCCTCCTTTTAGACATCATTAATCTGAGGTTACATCATATAAGTACCGTATTATGTGAGGTGAAGTTTGTCGGCGGGTCCATTAGCAGCGCTAGCCCAACATCTGCCCACTCCACTCCCGCTCAACACAGCTGCTGACTGGCCGTTCCCTTTCTATATCTCGAGTTCTGCCCGGAATAACCAGATTTCAGTTTTCTCCTCTCTATTATTCTTCTGTCACACTGATGCTCCCCAATACAATGCTTTAAAATTGTAATTATGCAGCAGATGATTGTAATTACGGAGAGCACAAAGTGAGAGGATTATTGTAGTGGAAATTAGTGAAGACATGCACATATTCAACCCAATCATGCAATGTGAAGGGAACGGAGCAGGTAATTTGCATAATGCATGGCCATAATGGAGAGGAAAGTTATTTTTGCGCATATGTGCCTCCCCATTTGCACTTTCCCATGTATTATAAAGACCGATGGTAAATTGCTAAATGACAGAGCACATCTTACTGCTATATCCTGTAAGGCAAAAAAACACTCCAAAAAAAACAACAAAACCAGGTGCATAAATTACTGCAGAAGATTATGAGATCATTTTGGGTGTTCAGAAAAACTGTGGTTAAATAGAGTAAATAGGCGTGTGTTTTCTTAGAGGTGCAAATCAAAAATCTTCTCATAAAGATGGAGCAGGAAAGTAGAACCCTGACATCTGTCTTCATTTTCCAGATGGGCATGAATATCAGGGAGATCTAAGCTAATTTCCCCTCTGCCATAGATCAGACAGACGGCTCATGGCACCACATCACTCCCGTTTCCTTTGCCTGAGCTGAGGATTCATGTTTGGACTGACTTCAGCTGACTTCACCCAAACTGCCGGAAGTCAGCAAGCCTTGGGCTTTGCATTCTCTATGACTTGTCAGACGCTCGGCTTGGCTATAACTTAATTTAGCATCCAAAAACATCGAGATTTCAAGGTAGCTCTCAGAGTACCTGTATGTTTTAGTTGATGAGTTCTTGGCCATGAGGAGTATAGATTTGTTCAATATTTCAAAGAGCAGGAGGTTGTAGGATTCAAACGAGATGCTTAATGTAGGAAGCACCTTGGTGAAATGTCTTGCAAGCATGGTTTAAAAAACTGAACATAGAGAGCTGCAGGGATGATGTAATTTTGTAGGCCAAAACTCAGAAACAAGTATTTTAGCACTTCCGGTTTTGTCGCCCTGAAGTTGAATTGGTTTTTACACCTGAAATAAAGTCTGTGGTTAACACACACTCAAGATATGTTCATGTTTTATCCCACAACATTAAAACTGCATCATTAAAAGGCCCTTGGGATTTTTTAAAAAGCTTTTACTTGTTTTTAAAAAGGTGCAAAGGTTGTTAATAAGTGGCTAAATGGGACTACAGAGGTTAATGGGCGCATTAAACATCATCGCACAAAAGCGGTCAACTTATCTACTCACTCATTGTGTTTATAATCATGTTCTTGCAAACTATTCTAACTCAGACTTTTAGGGAAAATACTTTTTCTTTTTTCTTCAGAAAGACTTCAGACTTTTTTTTTTTTAATTAAAGACTGAAATAGTTGTTGGAAGCTTAATGGTCATTACGTTGAAGTCATGTGGCCAGTTTGTTTATAGCCAGCGTTTAGATTTTTATGTTTAGTGATTGTATATAGGCTTCAAAATTCATAAAAGTAGTGTTCATTTGTCAAGAATCATGATAAATAAAAGATGTATAAATCATAAACTTTTGTTGGTCACAAAACCAACAAATTTTCTTCAATAATACAAAAGCCAATGGAAAAATCCTATTGGGTTTTTGTTGAGGGAACCAGGGTCATGCGAACTGACAGGTTGACTCTATTCTTCTCAGCACTCTATTCTGTCATTATTTACTCACCATCATGTCACCTGGAAATAAAAAACATTTTAACAATCAAATGAAATTGAAATGAAAAGTTATATTTTCATTTGAATAATTTTAGCAATCAACCGAACTTAAACTATTTTAGCCAAACACAAATAACACTAATGGATGGCAACTTTTGCACAAGCAAAAACCACATAATTTACAAATAATAATAATAATAAAATAATCTTTAAATCTATACAGGAGATCTCTTATTGTTTTTCTTCTTAGAAACAGTAATAAAATGCAGAGAATCCCTGCAATCCCAAATCATCCCCCCACCCCACACACACACACACACACACACACACACGCACAATAAAAAGAAAAAGAAAAGAAAAAGACTTGTGTGTAAATCCCAACCTGATCTCATGACGAAAATGTACCTCAAAAATCCCCCACCATGGCCCCGGCCTGCAACATCAAGCCCCGCCCCCCAGCACACCCTAGATAAAATATGTTCCCGCGGCTATGGTAATATGTATTATTGGTACATATTTCACATGTTGCGGAAAAGTTCCCACAGGTACGTTTTCGTCATGAGAACAGGTAGGTAAAACCAGTTGAAACATTAAAAAACAGCTGAAGAAAAAAAACCTTCTTCAAAATATATTTCTTCATGTTCTGCAGAAGAAAGTAAATCATACAGTGTTGGAATGACATGAAGGTGGGTAAATTGTGTCAGAATTTTATTTTTGAGTGAACTACAGTATCCCTTTAAATCCTCTTCCGTATGACAGCACCCACAGTGCAAGGATTCATCGCTTTTCAATCCCAGAAACACATTGATTTAGGTGTAATTTCAATGAGGATTGAGTCTTTCCCCTTGCCCTTTACATACCGAGGACAGGTTTGAGTGAGACTTGAGAAGATGGAAAAAAATTATTGCGTTGTTACCGCCTGAGGTTAATGAAACTGTATGGGTCTGTTTATGGATGGCAAGAGCTTCAACTGATGTGTGCAGCTGCAAAGGGATGATACTGAGGTATTGGTCAAGATAAGAGATAAGCCATGAAAGGATAGAGGCAACATACACACAAGCACACACATACACACACTTTCTTCTTTTATACTTCTGATACACACACACGCACCGAATTGCTTTTTCCTGGGAAGGCTCATAGTAACCACACACATGAAAGCTTTTTTCCTTTTTTTTATAGATTTGGGATTGCAGGTCTTCTTGGCATTTTATTACTGTTTCTAAGAAGAAAAACAACAAGAGCTTACCTGTATAGTTTCAAAGATTATTTGAGAACTAAATTAGTATATTTTTGGGGTTTTGCTTTTGCAAAAGTTGCAATTCGTTATGTTAGGATTTTCTTTGTGTTTTCTAGGTTATTAGGTGGTTGCTAGGGTGTTCTGGAATGTTGCTATGTTGTTTTTAGGTCTTCTTTCTGGACCCTAATATTGTTCTCCTTTATTGTAAAAAATTGTTTAACGTATTACTTTTTAGTTTGATTACTAGAATGTTTTTTATTTGCAGGTTTAATATCCAGGTTGTTTCTAGCGTTAATATTTTAAATAATATATATTCTGAAATAAATACAAATAAATTATATTGAATCGTATGAAGTAATATTTATTAGACATTTATAACTGTCTATTTAAACACACACATACAACTATTTTACAATATCACACATACAATTTTTCCTCACACAGTGTCAATGAGAACATAAATTAAAATATACGGCTGATTTTATACAAGTAAACCCCTTGCATGCAATGAGATTGTCATATTTGGGTGTTTATTATAAAAAAGTTTGAAAACCTTTTGTGTAGAAAACACTATTGCAATGTTTTGACTAGCTCGTTTCTGTTAGTATTTTAAAAGGTAGATATGACTTTCGTATTATCTCCACTAAAAAGTGTATTTTCTACAAATTTCAAGATTGAATATGATCCCCAGGATTATAACAAACAATCCATATTACAGGAAATAACCTTTTCTGGCCCTGCGTGCCATTACCATCATGTCCTTCTGTAATTGGACAGAATGTTTTTCTAGTGGCCTGATTGTTACTCTCAAGGAATGATTGGTTGAATGATTTTGACCCTGCTGCCCTCGCTTGACTAATTGCACTGCCACTCTGATAAGCACATCAGAGCCACAATAAGCACTTAATGTTGAGTAGAAATCAGTATTGATTGAATCAAATTATATCTGCTGTTAAACTTGCTCATCTAGCCATAGATAAGACATACAGTTCTCTCAAAGTGCCGTTATCTGCTCTTGGGAACATGCATGGCGGCTGGATGTATTAACCACTGGGGCAGAAATAAACTGTATGCACACTTGAATTATTCTAACAATTATTTTTCCTAATTTAAAATATGGTTGAGTTCATATAAAATGTCCTTTGTTAGATTCACATGTCCTTAAAAATGATAGGAGTGTTGGTATACATTTAGATTTCATGGATACAACAGATCAATAACATATCCCCTATATATATATATATATATATATATATTCTGAACCTATATTTGAATATATATATATATATATATAGTGTATGGTGTAAAGATAAATTTAAGTAATAAATTTAAGAGATAAATTTAGGTAATAATTAATGTAATATGATAGTAGTTACATTTTCTGGTAACATTATGATGTAAAGTATATGGGTATACAATTATCCAAGTATGGGTATTGTAATGTATGAGCTACAATATATATTTTATTTACTTTGAGCAATTTACTTCCAAAATTACTTAAAAGGGCAATTTATTTGTCTTTCAAAAAAATATTACAGGACTTTTTTCCTCAAAGGAATCCTTTCATCAAAGGATTTCATCATAATTTTTTGAGCCAAAGTTATTGTTGGCAAGTTTAAAATGTTTAATGCAAAAAGTAAAATGCAGTATAAATAATAAAGGTGTGTTTTCCAGTTTCAATAAATGAAATTTAATAATATTAATATCAAAAAAATATATTTAATCTTTTTCATTTATACAGACCACTAACAATTGTCAACCATATTTGCGTAAATATATTTGTACTAAAACATTTTAATATGCAGAAGTGACACACAAGGACTTCCACGAGTGATGAGTCAAATGAATAGTTTTGAATTGACTCAACCAATGACTCTAAAGATGAGCTGATTCAAAACTCTGATTCAGTGACTCTTCTGAATCACAAAACAATAATCAAACAACTTTACCACAAAGTGTGATGATAACTAAAATGATAACTATTGACCAATGAAAGATATCTACCGCATTAAATGTTGTTGCATTAGCAAATCACTAGCAAGAAAGTGTGTATATATGTCCATGTATGTCTCCAGTATGATATTCTCATATTTACTGTGTATGAAATAGTACACCAAGTCCCCACTTGAACTCAACAGATATTTCTGGATCTCTCCATGCTGTGATTTCCCCCTCCAGCATGCGCTTAACAGTAGTATTCTTCTTAACATCAGTAAGGGAAGTATGCTCTCTGTCAGCTCTGTTGCGCGGCCCCCCCTTCCAGGACGACTCTAGCTGACAGAATATTGTAGAACAACCGGAGGGCTGCTCGGCGCAGCAGTCAAGCAGAGAGGAAGTTGAGAGAGCTAATGATGATGTGTACTTTCCTCCTCACATCTACGGTGCGCTCTTGCTGCCTCACTGTTGGCTGCTTGTGTATATGCTGAGCTTTGTGCTAGCTGAGTGAATATACTTTAAGCGTTATTGAGATATCCCGCTGCTGCCAGCGGCCACCTTCGTGCGAGGGTTTCCATTTCCTTTGCTGCCTGTTTAGACAGTGAGTACGGACGTATAGACGTTTCACCAGTGTTGCAGAGTAAATGTGGAGTCATACCTAAAAATAGCAATAACTTACATTAACTACATTTAATTACTGTCATTTAATTTATTTTCCCTTGAACAGTAAAGTTGGGGACTATGCTTATTTTTTTCTGTAACTGCATTACTGTGTAGACTGTAGAACAATAAAATAGTGGATTAATATTGTTAAAATATATGTTTTTAATGTAACCATCTACCTTTCAAGGATCTACCAGTTCAAGAATAATTTATGCAATTTTATATTACTTATTTGAAAGAATTAAATGAGCAGTTTCATGTCTTTCCTTGTATTGATTAACTGGTCAAGGTTGATATGGGATTTAGAAAGTAATTTGTAATAAGCAGTGCAATACTTTTTTTAGAGAAAGTAATTAGTAATCTAATTACTCACTAGAAATTAATTACTTTTTCAGATTTATTTACCCAACACTGATTCATGTATTAATATTCAATATTCACTTGCTAGACCAATCAATTTAGAGAACTGGAATTAAATATTAAATAATAATAAATAATAATTTATTACAATAATTCAAATCATTATAAAATAATGATCATTTTAGAAGATATAATGGAATATTATAAAGAAGATATATAAAGATGTAATATTTCTAAATATCCTAAATATTACAATTCTAATTCTAAGTGTGTGGTATGTAATATTTTTAATGGATTTGAAAGAAGTCTTATTTTTATGCTCACCAAGGCTGCATTTATTGGATCCAGTACAAACAGGAGTATTGTGAAATATTATTTAAATGTAAAATAACTGAATTCTGTTTCAATACATTTTCAAATGTAATTTATTCCTGTTTTGCTGTTATGCTGATACATGTCTTAGTATTAACAATGTTGAAAACACTTGATACATCTTTAAAGGAACATAATTTATTATAATGAAAAAAAAGTCATGTTTTTGTTATCACTTTTGATCATTTTAGTGCATCCTGAACTGTGGAATATAGTGGATATAATATTAAGATTTATTACAAATATTTTATGACTGTTTTATGATTTTCAGCATCAGTGTCACATGATCCTTTAGAAATCATATACTGATATTATTCCTTAAGAAAGATTAAAAATGTTGACAACCCTTGTTATTTTTTTAAGGAAGAGAATTTATTATAATGGAAATCATTTTGTAACATAAATGTATTTTGCTATCACTTTTCAATTTAAGGTATTCTCACTGAATAAAAATACAAATTTCTTTAAAAATAGTTGTCTTAATGTCTTAACTGTAGATTTCATATTATTTAGTAAATATTTAGATTTATTTAAAAATGTTTTATGACTGTTTTTGATTACTCAAAAAATGTGACTAAAATCTAACCAAGTATTATTTTTTTTTTAAATGAGAGAAATCTTTGGCAGGTTACTTTAAGACTTTTTTTCTGTCTTCATTTTCATTTCAATAATGACAACTCTTGGAAGATTTTAGCATGGTGATGGATATGACAATGTTAATGTATTTGGTCTTGGCAGAATAGATCTGCTACACTGCTGCTGAATTGCTGCTGCTGTTGGTTATTGCTGTTGTTGTAGATTATTGCTGCTGCTGCAAGCAAGTACAGGAACTTGCTACTGCCAATGCATACACCGATACGGTGCTGTGAGTATTTAAGACATACTGCTGCTGCACAAATAGCATATAAAATAGCCCGTAGCAGATCTATACAGGTGGAGCTGGGGAAGGTGGAGGCTGAAGCGCGCTGCAGGAATCTCAAGTGAATGCTAGTCAGCCATATAAATGCAAGGCAGTAAGCTCATTGGCTGCATATGCAGCATGAACCAATCAGCTTGCGCCAAGTCATTTAACTCTCTGAATATCATCAGTTACGTTAACAACCCGTCAGCCTGCGCCATCTAAATGGTAGATGAATTGCTTAAAATTATGAGCAGCTTGTAGTTTGACAAGCTACAGTTTCAAAGTAGCTTCCCAGACACTGTGCCCCACACACTCATGCATAAGAGAAATCCACTGACATCTAAATCCATATCCTATTTCGCTAGGGTGGCAAGATCAGTCTCTCTCCCTCTTGTTTTTTTCTTTTATCATTGTCGTCCTGCCACTATGAGGGGCCGCTTGTGTCCTTTTCACAAGCTATTCATCCTACATATCCATCATCCAAACTCATTGTGCCATGCTTGTTATTTTCCCATTTTCAGCTGGTGAAAGAAATTATTTAGTCATAATCGTGCCCCACACTCTAAATTAAATGGCACACATTGGAAAACAATGTCATTTTCAGTGACTGTTTTGTAAGGAGGCGATCCAAATAATTTACAATGCCGGTTACGGCATATTAAATGCCACTGTATAATAATGCGATGCAGACTCAAGTGCTCCATCCAGGAGATAAACTAAATTAACGAACTGCACGATCTTGTCATGTTTCAAACTAGAACATCCTTAACAGATGCTGGAAATGTAGCACCTAAATCAAAACCCTCTGAAAAAGAGCCATGCAGAATAAAAACACTATGCTACTGTAGTTTTGTGTGCATAACAACAGACATTTAATTCACCTTTTCTAAGAATGAATAATAAAACTGGCTTTTGTGCAGCCAGTGCCTTTGGGCACAATTTTAAAACTGTATGAGTCTTTGTAATACCACTCCTTCTCCACACATACAGCACCCACACGTCACAGCTCGAGATATAGATCTGACTATCTTTTCATACATTTTTTAAGAAACTTTTACCACATTTGACCAACATGTTCTGTAAAGAGTTACTATATTGTCTTTATATCGGGTGCTCCAGAAACCCCACTAAAAGTGTACAATTTATTGTTGGGCACTTCATTGATTAAAATTATATATATATATATATATATATATATATATATATATATATATATAGTTTAATCTAAAAGAAAATGCTTGCATTAAAATTTCTACACTGAAAAAAATGGTGTAGAAGAGAAACGTGGTAAAAAAAAAAAAAACAGTTGAATTTCTAGTAAACAATGAATTCAATGAATTCTAGTAACACAAAAATGTACATTTATCATGTCATTTAGCAGACGCTTTTATCCAAAGTGACTTACAAATGAGGACAACAGAAGCAATCAAAACCAACAAAAGAGCAATAATATTTAAGTGCTATGACAAGTTCCAGTTAGTCTAGCATTTTGTTAATAAATAAAAAGAAAACAAGTAGATAGAATAGAAAAAGAATACATTTCTAAATAGAAAACCTGAAATAGCATTTTCTTGTAAAACCTACTGTCTTATATTAAAATATATCATATACAAATCATATAAAAACTGCATTTGCTCATAGTATTTAATTTTGACATTTGATTAAAATCCACTAATTGTATTATTATTATTTATAATTATCATTAATTATATTTTTAAGCTTCAACCTTTAAGCAGAAACTTTTCAGTAATGCAACTTGTCCAATATGTTGTTTCTGCTTGAGGTCAATTTGAAATTTGAAACATAAAATGAAAAATCCAAATTAGGAATGTTCAGCATATACAAGCATAAATTTAGCTTAGCATATGAAAATTGCACATCAAATTACATTTATTCATATTTTATATATGTGGTCTTTTGAGACCCTATTATCAAATTTTGTTAATAAAAAATGTAGTCTGTTATCAGTACTCAAAAACTAATAAACTCTTAAAGTATCATCCTTTGTTTTAAGATTTGACAAATGGAACATGAAGTTTAATAACAAGGATGAGGAGATGATGGGTAAAATCAGGATGTAGAAATGATACAGACCAGAATCTAACTTTTCAAACCGTTCATTTTGTTTATTATTTGACATTTTGTACCAAAGTTGCTTTGTTTCACCTTATTACTAGTGTTTACACACACACACACACACACACACACAAATCTTCTTTTAACAGTGTTTCTTTCTTGTTACAGGAACATAAATGTTCATCTTCACCTCAAAGGAACAGACTTTTGTAACACGTTGTTAGCTTTAACCTTGAGAGTTGCAGCTTTGTCGCTTTAAATAAAGGAGCTTCTATGGAGATGTGCTGGGATGAGAGGGAATAAGATCATTGTTTGAAGTATATACCTGCTGGGTTCAAATCAATTATAATACTCATGGTTTCGCTTACCATTGATAATCATAGGAATAATCGTTTGTAAGTCATCCATGCAGTCAGATGAAATGCGATACACAGACACATGTGACTCTGCGGCATCTCTCAAGAGAGTGGTTATGGATATCAGTTCCGATGCAGATGTATTTGTGGGCGGCTTGGTGTTTGCGAGCTGTACCTCTCGAAATGTGTGTATTTGTGATTCTGTTTGTGTATTTGTTGCAGACCGCAGCGGAAAGGCACCAGCCAGGCAGTGGTGTACTGCAATCACACATCCAATCATGACCCCCATGAGGCATGGCATCAGGCATCAGCTGTGTTTGCGCTTGCTGACGGGGCGGGCGGCGGGGGCGTGGGCCGGTAGGGATGAGAAAACGAAGGCCAAACATGGGGCTCACGTCACCGGCAGGTCCTGTCGGTGAGTGAAAGGCAATTACAAAAGGGCCCATACCCCAGCTGATAACAGTTTGTTATCTGCCAGAGCTGACATCTAAAAAGAACTGAAACTACAGGGACGGAAAGGCAGTTTTGCCAAGCCTGAAGGGGAGCAAGTTTTTCAGAGCTTTGAGAACAATAGACTAGCATGTTTCCTTTATGCAGTTAATTTAGTTTTGCCTTTAATTGAGTTGAATAATTGACAAAGAGGCTATTTATACTTGGACACTCTAATCGTATAGCTATCCAAATGTAAATAGACCAGGTGTAAATTCCCTCTAACATTAGTGTTCATTTTGTTAATGAAAACTATGCCGAAAATATTTGACAACCTTTTTTTCTGAAAAGTAACGAAGATGAGATGACAACAACGTTATTAAATACTAATTGTGTGACTATGTCAACATGCAATATTGTTGATAAAAATGTATTTTAAAAACTAAAACTTTATTATGTAAGAAAAATAGGCCAAAAAATATAGATGAGTTTTCAGGCTGGGGGTTTACCTATTCTTCGCAACCTGGCAACCACACACTCTTACACTGCTGGGGGGGGGGGGACACACACACACACTAATGAGTTGCAGTTGCAGAAGTTACAGTTTAGCAATCTCTATTGAGATCATATAATTTGGAATTATTGAAATTAATATACTTATTAACTATTGAAAAAGCTTTTGAGTTTTAACCTACCATTTTTCACAGTATATTCATTTTATAATTTAAGTTTACATTCTCTTTATTTATAAGTAAAAGTGCAATAATCCTGATGATTTTTTTCAAATGACAGCAATCATGATCAGAAATCAGTATTTTATAAAAAATAATTGTGATTATCAGTTTAACCATCATGCAGCATGACTAAAATATGGCTAACAAAACCTAGACTGAAATTCCCAGACTTTTAGACAACTAAGCAAGATAGGCTGACTAAATGATAAAAACTAAAAAGAATATTTGACTAAAGACTAAAAAATAATAATAATAATAATTACACTATCCGTAATGCATTTGAGATTGATTGCAATCAGGAGGTGGTTTGAGACACATTCCAGACGCAACTTCAATGCATTTGGTTGTTGATTTTAAAATTTTACTCTAAAAAAGGCAGAAAAAAGTTTGAGAACATGTCATATTCACCTACTCTCATACCACAGTACTATAACACGTGTCTTCACAGATAAGGCCCGTCAGAGTTGAGCATCTCTCTTCAGCAAGCATGTGCAAACTGCCACAAATTAAACTCATTGCTTGGCATGGCATCTTGAAGTTCAACACAGTCATCTTCATTAAAACTGGTGAATGCTAATTTCTCTAACCAATGCAAATGACACTCTCAACTTTTGCGGACTTTGATCTTGAAATCAGATGATGATAAATAAAATGCAGTGCACATCAGCTGCTGTCAGTGACCTCAAGTCTGTTGAATTTGCATATAGTACGGGAACTGAAGATTGGATTTATATTAATTTTGTGGTGGCACATTTTTGTGGCCAATGTAAATGGAGGAGTTTTACGTTTACATTCATGCATTTAGCAGATGCTTTTAGCCAAAGCAACTTACAAAAGAGGAGCAGAGCAATTAATCAAAGAGCCAACAATCATTGTAATAATGCCAAGTTTATTAGAGAATATAGTTTGTACAGTATAAAACAATTATGTCTATGGAATGTCCTCATAAAACATGGAAACCGTTATGTAAATGAATTGGTTTTAAGAGTGTGGCATGCAGAAGAGTTGTGTCTTCAGTTGCTTTTTGAAAGATGTGATGGTCACGTGGAGGTTGGCAGCTCATTCCACCAGAGACGAACAGAGAGGGTGAAAGTTTTAGAGAGTTACTTTTTTGCCTCGTTGTGAGGGAACAAGGCGTCGCTCATTTAGTGACCTAAGTTGGCGGGAGGGAGTATACATTTGTTGTATTGTATTGAGTTGAGGTCGGGTAGTCCTGATAGTCAGCATAAAAGTGTAAATTTGATTCTGGCCACAACTTGGAGCCTGTTTTAACAAATCAGATAGCTATCTGGTCATGCATGAAGTAACAAGTCTAAATAGGCCGAAAGGTATACTGAAAGGGGAGTATGCGTGGCTCCTGCTATGTTGACATATGTATTGGTTTTAAGAAATATCTATGTATAAAACCAGGCTTTGAGACCATTTGCCTCAGGGTTGGTTAAAACGTGGGTTTAGTCTTCTACAAAGACCTCCCTGGCCTGAGGGGACTATTCCCTCAAGCTCAGCTTAAAGAGTTTCATATGGCACACTGTAAGCTTTATCTGAGTTTCCAGGAAGCAGCTCAATGCCTCATTGGCAATCAGATTACAATTCCAATGGTATAAATGCACACCAAAGTTTGGGGACACTGCGTTCAGCATTCCATCGCCTCTGGATAAGGACGAGGAGGCATTTGACTTTCTGTCACACATCGAGGTCCCACAGGGAGCAAAGGAAAAGCCCAGAGGAACAGCCTAGGCTGCACCGTGCCTCATTACGGCTTAGGAGTTGCTGACACTGGTCCTCCTCCAGCTAGCCTCCTGCCCTATTTGCCACCTCATTACTGTCCTCTATCATGCACAGTGTTGGGGAGTAACTAGTTACATGTAACGGAATTATGTAATTTAATTACAAAATAAAAGTAATTGTAATTAGTTACAGTTACTAAGAAAAAATGTGTAATTAAATTACAGTTACTTATGAAAATGTTAAGGATTACAAAGGAGGTTACATCTGATATACCCCCCCCCCCCCCCCCCACATACAGATTGAATTGATTTCTTTCATAAATTGCAGTGTCTGCTCTAAAATATGAAACACCAATGTTTCAGAAGTTTATAACATGCTTATCCGATAACTCTTATATTTCCTATATGGGTTTATGTAAATGCTTTATTTTTTTAAGATTAACTGTTTTTTTCTAAGGCATTGTTAGATTCCAGTGTTTCCTGTCATTGCTATGCAAAGATTTGATTTCAAAAAACAGTATCATAGCTATTAACCTATTTCTTGTTATGATTTTTAAATCCGTATTTAACCTCAGAATGATTTTAAAGTAAGTCTGATTTTGTGGTGGCTGTGCTTCAAAGGGGACAGGGTGCCCATCTTCCACAAGTTGGTATGTTTATTTATGGTATTCTTGAAATGGTCTCAGTGGTCGTGTAAAACAACACCCTTTTTACCTTGTCAAAAACAGCTCTGTTCACAGCGACTCATTTCGGTGCATATCTCTTTACATGCTAATGAGCTCTGCTCACCCCGCCCCTCTCTTCTGTGGAAGACCAAAGGCCATTCGCAAATAACAAAACCTGCCTTGAATTGTCCCTCATTTAGAAAGCAGTCTAGAGTAAAATGATTTGCACGGCCAGACATAAATGTATTTAGTGAAAGTGAAGTGAAGTGTGGCCAGATTTGGTGACCCATACTCGGAATTTGTGCTCTGCATTTAACCCATCCAAGTGCACACACACACTGTGAACACACACCCGGAGCAGTGGGCAGCCATATTGCTGCGGCGCCAGGGGAACAGTTGGGGGTTCGGTGTCTTGCTCAAAGGTCTCACCTCAGTCGTGGTATTGAAGGTGGAAGAGAGCGCTGGTTATTCACTCCAAAATCAAAATGGCTTGATAATTAAGACTGTTTAGGTTTTTGGGGGATAAAAAAAGGAGTGAATTTTTATCATTGTAGGGTGGTTGTGCCAACAAACTGCTAAGACACATTTATATGCAAATGAAGATATTTTGCATCCAATGTCTCCTTTAAAATTAAATTATTATAATCTTAATTCAAGTGATGAAGGATTTCAAAAGTCTGACAGTTATCAGTGTTGAGTACTACTGCCTGGTTAACATGCTTGAAAATGATTAACAGTTGAAAACATTAGAAATGTAGAAAAGTAATAAAAAATTAATCAAATGTAATCAGTTACATTACTTTAATAAAGTAATTGAAAAGTTACACTACTTATTACATTTTAAGTAGGGTAACTTGTAATCTGTAACCTATTACATTTCCAAAGTAACCTTCCCTACACTGATCATGCATGCATAATCGCAGCTGGGATAAGGTGGATGAGAAATCCTCACTTGGGTTCACAATCAGGAGACTAGATTCTGTTGTGTTCAGACCGCTCAGTTGGATACAGAAGTTGGCCGGTCAAATAGATGTGACTCTAATTTGATTTAGAAGTTCTCATTAAGAGCTTAATAGCTTTGTAGGTTGAGGGCGGCCATCTGGCGGTGCAGCTTCCTCACTGCATAGTTGGCTTTGAGGCAGGGCTGAGTGTCTGGCAATAAGGGCATGTGAATCAATAGAGACCTCCCATACGACCTCATTACTTTGCAGTGCGCTGTAACTCAACGTGATAGACCTATGAAATTTTAAACAACTTTACGAGATCCAGATGCTGTACTTCTGACAAATAAATTCCCCCAGCAGTAAAAATCACACAGGCCACACCTTTGCTTAGGATAAACATTTATGGAGAAGAATGGCTATTTGAGAAGATGCTCTTTTTAGTTGCGCCTGCAGCACCAAAGGGGCCTCAAGCAAGCCTTTTTGATTTCTAATATCTTATCTTGAATAAATAATTTGAGGACCTCTTGGAGAACTCAAGGGAGAACTGTGAAATGTAAAGGCGTTTGGGGCTCCAAGCCCAGTTCAGTTTAATTGACTCGTGTTTCGCCTGTAAACAAACAGTGCAGATCTCCGCCCACTGTAATGTTCTCGGATAGCTCTGTTACTGTGAGGTACTCTGGTCGTACTGTCAACCAGTTATGATTTTTCACGGCATTTGGCACAGATCTGATCTTGTTGCATGCATGTAAACACTAAGGGGTTAGTGTTAGGCTGGTTAACATGGTTTATTTAGTCCCTAGTGGTAACAATTTTATATCTTAATTCAAATAATAGTCTTTTTTTATGAATTTGAAAGACAGTATATGCATATGAACAAACTTAATATTTTAACTAATCTTCTTGACTGGATTCAGGACAATATGCAAAAACTGTAAAAGGTTTTTGCCTGTATGATTTCATTTCTTCAGATCTTATAACTACATGAACTATGCAAGATGTGTCTAATTAATTAATCTAATAAATCCCAAATTAATCACACATAAATTTTGGAGCAATTACCCCCCCACACACACATATCACATATGACATTTTCAGTCCTGCAGATATTGGGGAAAATACAGCACTCTTGCTTGTGTGCTGTTGCTAAACTCCATCATATAACTATAATACAAAAACCAGGGGCGGATTAAGGTGGTCAAGGGCCCCTAGGCTGCTCTTTGTGTGAGCCAAATCCCCCCCCCCCCCCCCCCCCCCCACCCCCCCAAAAAAAAGAATCATTATAAACAAAACTGTGTAGTATGTACTATACTGGAGAAATCCAGTACAGCATGCCCAAATTTTTTGCTGGAGAAGCTTCCTTTCTGGTGGAGTATTAAACACAGTCTGTTATGTCAAATAGTAAACAGGTGAAACTGGCATACACACACACACACAGAGACAGCCAATTTATCCAGTAAAAAATCTGTTTTGGCCCAACAAGCCTCAGCAAAAAAACGAGTGTGCGCACATGAGAGAATCCCAGTGTTAAAATTCCCCACAAAAAGAAACATTTTGACGGAGTTTCATCTATAAAGAGACTGAACTGTATTTATTAAGTCCTCTTTAGGTTAAACAGAGTGCACTCTCATAATTTCGACAAAAAAAACGTAAAACATGAGCTTACATTACCGCCTCAGACAAACGTTATTCGCTAAACGTGCAGGTTCTCCAAATTATCAGGTTTATACTTGAGGACACAGTACATTTTGCGTATATTACATTGTATTTTTGCAGATTAAGTGTGAATTCACGCCTACTGGTGTTTATCGCAAATAACGTAGGTGAATTCACATCTTTAAGTTACTGGTGTCTTTCGTTTAATAATTTAGCCTGCCGATCCCTCGGTTACTTAAGTTACTATTTATTTAACTAAATTATTTTATGCACTTTAATAATTATATTAAATGAGACCAATGAATTTTCCAACCATAATACAGATCTATAGACAACTACACTTCAACAGTGAGTATTAACGAGTTCTTATTATAGATTCTATTAGTGTCATACTAATAAATGTAATTTGTGTGGAGTTGCTTTGAGCCTAGATGTGTTATTCAGTGTGTAATTTTCTGAAGTTTATGTCTGCCATTTTGTGTAATTTGGGAGCACCTGCGGTGTTTCTCAATTTTATAACCTTTTCGTCTGACCTCAAATTATGTCATATTCTGTAGGTCAGTGGATGAATACATGACAACTGATGGTTTACCAGATTTAACGGCAAGTATAAGTAAAATCACTTTTAATAAATGAATGTTATGCGTCTATCAGGGCTCCAGCGTGACCAGGTTGAGTTGTGTGACCATTTTTCCTGTTTTAAAGTTGAAATCGAAAAAACTTTAATGATTTTTGTTTTTTAAAGACACGTGAACTCTCGGAATATGTATAATGAAATATAAAAAATGTAAAGAATAAGGTTCAGTTACTTTTTGTTTGTTGTTCAAAAACAACAAAGCCGCTGTCGGCTTTTGCAGTAAAACGTGCTCACAATGTTGAAAGGGGACTACAGCTTTTTTGACAAAACATTTTAGGGTTCAATCACACTCTGACACAGAGTAAATTTTTTTTTGTTTGTTTTTTGCATAAGCTCTTCATATATACATTTAAATATATTCTTTATCAGATTATTTTACCTCTTCTCCTCTTGTACAGATGGCAGACTTGCTGTGCAAGAAGGGCCGCTGCTCTTCGGGGTCTTCCCTTTTATTTCAAAGAACATGGAATCATATGCAAGACTTCTGGTAATTTTTTTTTTAATTCTTTACTCTACTTTGGAAATGCATGGAATCATGTTTTGTCACTCGGTGTTATTGGCTGTGCACTGCAAAAAATGAGGGTCTTTTTTGTTTTCTTCATGTTGAAGGATATGAAACAAATTAATCAACCAAAGTAGCCAACAAAGATAAAATTATCCTAAAAACTTAATTAAATTTTATCAAAAATAGCATATGGGTTGTGAGGATGTTGTGTATTGTTCTGGATTTATTTGTTATATGTAGATTTAATATTGACATTGCATGTTGTTGTTGTTTTTATCAGAGTACAGGCCATTGGAGAACCCCAACTAAATGAAAATGGGAATTCTGAAATGGTAAGCAGCCTAGGCACCTCAGCCACAATAAACGCCAGAATGTCTCCGTTGTGCTGGAAGAGGAGGTGGTACTTGAAACTTGGGAGACTTTGTAATGGTTTTACTCTTTGGTTGGTGTATGCATTCATATGGGACAACAAGGATTTAAAATACACTTTTGTATTGGTTTTTTAATGGACTGAGTGCACAAAAAAGTTCAAGTCTTAGGTCCAAATTATTGGGAATCTAGGTGATGAAAACCCTTAGGGGAGAAGTAAGCTCCAAGTACCTCTTACAAGATTTTTTTGGTATGTAAGATGCAGTTTTACAAGCTCAAAGTACCGCTATTTTTTTTTCTGAGAATAGTTCAATTCAAGCAAAACTACACTAAAGAATGGGTGAAGTTTCCCCAGTTAACTTACATTTTTATGCTGTTTTGACACTTAAAAATGCATAAGTTTTTGATGTTTAATATTTAAACTGTTAAGATGCCGTTTCATGAGCATGACCCCGTGTGTTTTTGCACCTCTTATAAATGTTTACATGTTTAATATTTGAATTAGATAAAACTTTGTGATCTTATCTTTTTTCATGTAAAGTGTTGGATGCAGTAAGAGCTTCTTACTCTGTAAACATGAAAAACATGAAGAATGATGTGGTTTCATGAGCAGTGAGAATCACTAAACAAAACTGTGTAGTATGTACTAATGTGAAAGCGTTACTAGATGCATTTCATGATCCAGTGACGTTGCACTAAATGCTGGTTGAAGTAACCCCAGATAAATTTTTTATGGTGTTCTTGCACATGTTTGTAAGTGTTTTAATTTATAAGATGCTTCTTAATCTTTGTTTATCTGTAAGAATTAATGTATGATTTTATGTATGAGTATTGTTAAATGTTAATATATTTGTCATTTTAAGGTATTTTTCACAATATTGTGTTGTAGATTTAATTAAAAGTATTAAAATGTGGCTGTTATATCATTTAATGCATTTTTTTTTTCTAAGGGGAATAAATGTAAAGTTGCAGCTATATAAATTGAGGCATTTTTAAATTAGAAAACCAAAAAAGTATACATACTATTTAAAATATTCAATGGGGCCATAACATGCTTTGGTAGATTTAATGTTTTTCAGTTGGCTCAAATATTTCTCATTGCCAATGTCACTGACTTGACAAGTGAAAAAAATCAATTTGCCAAATTTCAATGTTTAAAAATTGGGCTGTAGTTACCAGCACTAGAAAATTTTGAGTTGGGCAAATTTTGAATTTTTTACAGGTAGGCTTTAGCTGTAGGCTTTTTTTTTCTTACACCTTTGATATCTGAGGGAAAAAAGTAGCCTACACAGAGATGTTGAAGGTAAAGAGACATTTAAATCTTTGACATGTTTTTTATCTCACACAAAATGGCAGCTTGGCTTCAGTTCATGCCTGTTTATTGTATTGCCAGACAACTGTAGACTCAAGCAGAGACGCTGACAGTTCAGCCGAGTCTGTGCTGTAGCCATTAGCAGAATATGCGGTTCACACGAAACAGGGGAGTCTCGCTCAATTGTCTCAAAAGGTTGCAGTAAAAAGATGTCTATCTGTCACTGACTTGCCAGAGCAAAAAGCAGCTATTTGTGCTGGATCTGAAGACAACTGGCAATCTAGTGCTGACTGAGAGAAGCCTCATGCCTCACCGGAGTGTTTGAGCAGAGCATGCTGACTAGCGCTCAGAGCTAGCCTAATTACCAGAGGATTGGTGAGGCTAGTCAGATGCTTTGATGCTCATTTGAATTGTTTATCTATGTCTTAGAAGACACTGTTCTTCCCCAGAAGGAGACTGCAATCATATCGATGCTTTTGATGACCAATGATAAAGGAAAGTGAAGGGAATTGCGAATGCTTCATAGTGAATTGTTTGAGGCTCATACAAACAAATCTAAAGCAATCATCGTCATTTCTTCTCTACAGGCAAGAGGCTGTCTTAGAAAATCTGAATTATGCTATCGTGTGAATAGTGAAAATTTACAGTAAATAGATTTGGTGGCTTCTCAAACTCAATAAAAAGACTAGGCATTCATTTTCAAGACATTCTCTGCTTAGTGCAAAATGGACCAGTTACGTCATTTTTTTAAATAGATTTAGGACTGTCAGTCAATTCGATTTTCTTAATTGTGTTAATTATGATATGCTAATTAATTAATCACAAATAATCATACAGAATATCAATAATTGCTGAAAAAAGCTCCTAAATGGCAGTAATTAAAATACATTATAGCAGATGAGTAAATAATTGGATAGACATTTTAGAACATCCCATGACTGAAATACCACAACTGTTTCTTATAGACTACTAACCAATTCATAATATAATGCGCTGTGGGTTTTTTTTTTCCAAGCTTCTAGAAGAGTCTTATAGACAATTTTTTAATTAGATTTTTTTTTTTATGAGATTGCAATGTAATTATATTAGTTACTTTTTGCATTTATACTTGTTTTCCAAGGCTACTTGTGGTTTATTCTTCTTCCCACCACTCTTTTTAATCTGCCTCACAGCTATTTTTAGATGGTTTTGTAAAATGCTGAGGTCTTCAGAGCTAATGTTTGAATGTTTATCATTATTATTATTACTCCCACGCATTATACATCCACTGATTTTGTATATACTGCACACAACACTTTTGCAGCTTCTGGTGATGTTCAAACCATTGCTTCTGGCTAAAATACAAGTCCTTTATTCATAATATTGCTTTCACCAGTAAGCAACTCATCTTGTTTGAATCAGGAGAAAAATATACACAGATCAAGCACCTTTTATAAGCAAAAACAGTCCAAAACAGCTCTAAACAAATATATTGGTGGATTTTAATGTGAGAGTGCAAAAGGGCATGGACTTTTTCACTGGAGGAAGCCTTATTATGTATTCTGACCAGATTACGTATTTTGACCAGAAGCGAATACATATAGCAATCACAAGAAAGTTCAATCTGAAGAGTCTGATGTGAGACCCTTTTCGAGAAAGAAAACATAAATATAAAAAGTGTTTAACTAAAGCAAAAGGTTTCTGGCCCACTGACAAGTTATATTTAAATGCTTCAAACATAAAATGCATTGACGCATTGAATTATTTTCATGAAATGTCACCAAGAAAGCCTATTCTATGTTAATAGCCCACCTTTGATGCATTTTACATATATTTTATGTTTCATTCAAATCCATTTCATCCATTTAGATTTGAATGTCATCAGCAATGCTATTTTCAAGCCGCTTCCTAATGGACTGGGGTCATGTGGTCCAGAATGGTGCAGCTGATAAAGTGTCACTGTGGAACTTTAGGCTGGTAAAACTTCACCAGCCTGAGTCACATTGGCTCTGTTATTACTGCTGTCTCGAGTGGGGAGGGTGGGCACAGTGAAAATGGCTTTCGATCTGCTTTAAAACGGTAGCTAGGAAAAGAGTACTATGACTCAATGGATTTTCTTGCTCTTTGGGGAAGAAATAGACAGCTTCTGCTCAACACAGTGACGAGCTCTGTGACGTTCTGATTGAGCTGTAATTGTTATTCTGGTGTTGATAGCACTGATTTCAAGAGAATGTGAGGAACCTCTTTTTAAAAAGCTTTGAGCAACATTCCAAAAAAGTATTTGATTTTAGAGTTACTTGTATAATCGTTATATCATGATCCACTAAACACTGGACTTGATGTCTCAATTTTCTGGGAAACAATTACAAGGTTGTACTATAAAACATCAAACAAAAAAAATCACAACGATATATATATATATATATATATATATATATATAATATACCGAATAATTATCTTACAACGAATATTACAAATTATTGAGTAATACTTCAAATCAAAATACCACAGATTATGTTGATAGTGTTAAAATCAAAAGTTTGCCCAGAAATGAAAATCATTTACTCACGTATAAATCTCTTCTTTTTCTGTAGAAGATTCATATTTTTCATGTTGAATGTCAATGGGGTCCAATATATATATATATATATATACAGTATGGACCCCATTAACATTCAATATATAACCAAAGACTATAGAATACCCAAGACGTGTCACTCATATAGTTTTGAATGGGGAAAAATGCAACACTCAATATGGCTGCTCTATCGAACGAAGCCCCGCCTTCTGAGCCAAAGAGCCAATCGCTAATCGGTAAAGTCAGCGCATCACTGCAGCTGCCGTTAGAAGTCCCGGTTTCTATAGAAACAGTCAGCGTTCTGAGACGTGCGCCTAGGACTGTGCATGCTCACTGGTTGGTCTAGCCTGAGAAATAAGCTTTTTTAAACGCGATTTGAGCAAAATAAACAACATTTATGATATACTTGTTGTCAGATTTCATTGGTGATTTCAAATATGAAATGTAATCATAAGCTTGGCGACCAGTTTTGGAGAATTTGATGTTTCCCCATTCTAAGAGATAGGAGCTGCACTTGCATGCCCGAGAGATCAAAGATGGCCGCCATGTGACATGACTTGCCTTTAAGGGACTTTGATATAACTCACTCAAAATATTTGGACGAAAAAAAAAAAAATGTTTTCTTTTGTTTTTTTTGAGGAAAAGTAATATTAAGATATATATTTTCTTCTCCATAGAAATATTATGTTCTATGGGTTTCATTAATAGAAGCGGAAAATATCAGAAAGTTATGCATGGCTCATACCACATTTTTATATAGTTTGATTAGAAAAAACAACAACAACAAGGGATTTAATTACTGCATACTCTTTTTGCTTATAGCACTTGGATTTCATATTCTCATATTTATATTCTATCATATCCGCCTGTGAGGGATGAATTTCCCAGCTCTATTATAAAATTCTTCTGCTCACTTCTTTGATTCAGTCTTTTTATTCATCTACGCGTTCTGCTATTTGCGTTTCATGTACAGATGCCAGAATATGAATATATATATGACTGCAACATCTATATTCAAAGTGCAGGATGGTGTTCTAGGGATTTTACTATGTATCTGTCAACTCCTACATATGTTTGGTGAGAAGAATAACTCCCATTCCAATAACAACACAGCAAACAAACACAGTAACAATAAAAATATCTCAGTCAGCAGTGGATTTCTCAGCCTATAAGGATGAACCATTTATCTACCTCAACAAACAACATTCATCCCTCTCTTGGTATTCTAGTAGAAAGAAACCACAGCTGTTCATCCCAGCTGTAAAACACCCTCGTATCCTGTCTGTTGTGTGTTTGAGCGCGCTGAGGAGAGTTTTAGCATGCTGTGGAGTGCGGCCCGACATTGCCCTGGAGTGCAGCAGGGTTATCATGGAGCCCCAGGCACTGGCAGTTGTCTGTCCATTGTCAATGAGCTTGATGCACAGCAAGATATGCCTCATTCTGACATTCAGTTCTGGTCTTGCGAGTATTTCGCTGTGTCCTAAAGCCCTGAGATTCTATATGAAAGAAGACTTTGATAACCGATGAAACACACACGAGCATCTGAGTTGTAGAGGCTTTTGCAAGCGTAAATGCGTTTCAGGTCAAACACTAGGCCTATCTGAATTTGTCAGACAGACGCATTGCTAACCCAAGCAATGGAAGTCAGGCAAAAAAAAGGTCTATTCAAATCATAAAGGCTGTTCCATTTTAGCCAAACTCTCAGAATCACATGTAGGCTAGTCTATATTTCTTAGTGAATATACTGTAATCCCAGAATGCACTGCGATGAGCTCAGCCAAATCAATTCAAGATGGTGGACGAGGCCTTAGAAATGTCAATGACAATAATTTGTGTGTGCTGTGCATTTTGTAAAGCTTTTTAAAACTACCCTCCCTTATGAAAATTAACCATGGTTTTATTATAGTAAAAGTGTTGTAACCATGTTCCATGTTTTTTGGCGTATTGATTACCATTTGTATAACCACAGTTTTACTACAAATTCCACGGTTTAACTATGGTTAGTGTATCAAAACCATGGTTAATTTGTGGTTACCATGGTTTAACTGTAGTAACTATGTTTTTTTGGTTTTATTTGTAGTAAAACCATGTTTAATTTTCATTAGGGCTACAATTAGCTTAGCCACATGCTAACATCAATCTTTATGGACTCTTTTCTCATACTGTCATGGGACAATTTCACAGATATTAACATTGTAAATCCAGCAAAGTTTTATATATATATATATTTTTTTTAAACTATTGTATGTTACCTTGACATTCAATTACAGAAAACTAGTTCTATCATGACAACTCTCTGAGAGTTTAGCATGGTAATGTACATGGCAATGTTAATGTGTTTGGTTTTGGCTGAATAGATCTGCTATGCTGCTGCTGTTGTGGCAGAGCAAGTACCAAGACTTGCTACTGCAAATACATCCACAACATGCTGCAACAATACTGCTGCTGCACACATAACATGTATGAAATACAAAAAAAAGAACCAATCAGCTGCGCCATGTGATTATGTTATTATGTCAGTTGAGTTAGACCTATTGGACTGCAACATCTACTGTAGAGTTTCATGACAGAACTTTCGATTTAATGTAGCTTTGTGAGTGTTTCTAATAAATCGGCTGAGTGATGATACATTTCAACATCTTTCAAACAGCTTGTTTGTTATTTATTTATGTGAAACTGGCTATTCTAATAAGGTAGATGGTCATAATCTCTCAGTGAAAAACTAAATCCAAGATGGTGGATGAGGCGAGAGAAACGTTCCACAAAATATTTTTTAATAAAAGTGATTAATCAAATTTAACCAAAGATTGTGTGCAGTGTCTATTTTATGCTAATTAGAGTGTCCCACTATTGGCTGACCCAGGCGTATTGGAATAATATTATATACAGGGGTGTCAAACTCAGTTCCTGGAGGGCCGGAGCCCTGCAGAGTTTAGATGCAATCCTAATTAAACACACCTGATCCAGCTAATCAAGTCCTTCAGGCTTATTTGAAAACTACATGGTTTGTGTGTTGAAGCAGGGTTGGAACTAAACTGTGTAGGGCTGCGGCCCTCCAGGAACAGAGTTTGACTCCCCTGTATCATAAGTTGCTTCTTGCATGTTACACTTAGAATGTCTTGCATGTCATACTGGAATGTTGTGTGAGTGGAACTAAAAGCATGTTTGGTTTTATCCGAAACACATTATGAAATTGATCATGTTTTATGAAATTGCTTGCTGTATATACTGCGGCAGTTTGGAAATGAAATGTCTATTGAATGGCTAGAGGTTAAAGCTCTATTATTTTTGAAAATACTGTACCATCTACACTAAAACCTAAACCTAACCAATCAATTTCAAAGCAAACATGAGGTAAAAACATTTTAGATAGTTTTTGAGCTCTTTTATCGTGACTTGTTTCGTAGGACTCGTACCCGATTGCTTCACATTACAAGTGCAGTGCTGTATCAGGTGAGCTACCAAGCAAGTTTTCTATGTCAGAAAAGCCATACATATGGAGCAGACAAATGTTATACAAATGTATTAGGTTACAAATGATGCACTATGGTCATAAAATAACAAGAAGCCGCACAAAAATAAGTTGTCAATAATTGAAAACCTGCCCTGTATTTGTGTGAAAAAGTTGTTTTACTGCCAGAAGTGTTAATTTCAATTGGAAACTGCAGTAAATTGTATGTAGAGGCATTTTTTGGAGTTTTGCAAAAATTTAGGTAGAGGCATTTCTTTCCGATGAGCCTAGATTGCTAGTAGCTTATCAGCATGCTAACATCAGACTATTGGAATCAAGTGTGAGTCTCCAGTTCAAAAACATTTGTGTCTAATGTGAGTTGCTGCCAAGAGTGTTCCAAAACAGTCACTTGCAAGGTTCCATAACAGTTATGATGCTTCCTTAGAAGCTAGCTGCCTTGAAACAGTCCCTAAATGTCACAATTAGCTTTGCTGTTATGACTGCTTGTGCATTTCAGAGAAGAAAATGTAACATTCATTTTTTGAATATGTATTAAATTACAGGCAGAATGGAAAAAATAATAATAAATTAATATTTAAAACACTAGGATTGATATTTTATGTGAATCCTCACGAAACAACCACAGTATCAGAAGTAATGATATTTTAAGATTCACCCAACCCAGCCCTAGTGAGGATCACAATTTTAATTTTGGGTGAACCTTATCCTGTCTTTCCATTTCTCTTTTAAAAATAAACTGAGATGAACTTATGAATATATTTCTACATGCTCGCTCCTTGGAAATTCAAATATTGACCAGCACCTTAGAATCAGGTATGGCATAATTCAATTATCAAGCATAAATTGCAGCCAAACTTGTGCTTGAACCTTGATTTTAATAATCTATCCAGTATGCAAGCAGAGAGATGTGATTCTAAGGATGGATACGTTGTTGCTGTCCCGATTCAGGGTTGCAGGCAGATTGCAAAATGGATTAGGATAATTCTGGTTTACAGATTCACTGCACTATCTCTTAATCTGATTATCACTGTGCGGCTCATTCAGGGGCGACATGCATGACTTACATTTAAAAATATGCTCATTAAAATACACATAAGAATACAACATCAAGCACTGTTACCATAGAAATAAAGACTAGAACTAACATCTTTGATGTTGCCCCACATTGTGGCTTTCATTTGGCTGATATACAGCTGGAGGAAAAAGTATGTAAACCCTTAGATTTTTGTGTATATTGCTTATAAAAGATACAAAATAGTTTAATAAATAACACACAAACAATGAGGCATTCACAATGTAGGAAAAAGTAATTATTATCAAGCTTATCAGGACATTTTTCAGTCCATTTTATCCACAAATTGAAGTTTATTATAAGATTTAGTGATGCAACTGGACAACAACACAAAGCACTGAAGTAAACAAACAACACAATGTCTTCAACAGAAGAAAATAACGCATTATGGAGTGTCCCAGTCAGAGTCTTGCCCTCAATCCGTTTGAGATGCTTTGGCACGACCTCAAGAGGGCGATTCACAGCATCCATCCCAACAATATTGCAATTTTGTACAAATCCAACCGTTCACAACATGATAAACTGGCAACGGTCAACATTAAAGCAAACATTGTAGAGACAGCCCTGTGGTAAAACTGTTTTGTCATTGTTTGTTTCAATAAACAGCCTGTGGATAATGGCTTCAAGTGAAGGACTAGTTGTGAATGATCCTTTGGTTAACCTTTTATTTGTTTTGGAGTCGTTCATTTTGAGGTTTAGACTTGTTCTAAGATGTCTTGTTTTAAAGAGAGACAGAATTCTATTTAAGCCCCACTGTTTAGCCCCTGCGCCCCACTCCACAAGTCACTGTCAGGAACAATTCAACGGCTCATCAGTTACGGGCCTGCCACTGTCATGTGGCCCTCGATGAAGTCGTCAGTTCGGTTCACTGTCAGCTCTCTCCTGGCCTGGCCACATGTGATAAAGCCTCCGCGGATCCTGGTCCTCACAAGTTGACACAGAGCAGAGTTGACATGCCGTTCAGTGGCATCTCTGCAAAGCACATTAAACAATTCACACTCCTCGCCACCCATCCTCTAGATGTGCAGGTCAGATCACGACCAATCAAAGCCTTAACTGCCTGTCTTCACATGCAAAGGAAAATATTAGCATAAATATTTGCAGTGGAATGGAATGCTAACTCCGTATACATCAAATAATTCTATGGAATTCTTTGAAAATTTAATGTACATGAAAAAAAATGTAATTTGCATCAGACCTCTTCCTAAATATTACGTACATCAAAGAGTCAAGTTGTTTTAAAATTGAATATACATCAAAGGATACTTTTTGAATTACATCAATGAATTCTATACAATTGTTTTTAAATGCTGCTCATGTCAAAGGATCATATGAAATTGTTTCTAAAGTCTACATACATCTAATGAGCCTATAGAATTATTTTGTACATAGTATACATCAATGAATTCAATTGTATATACATTCTATTTTAATGTTTTGAATTCTATTTGGTTACTTTTGAATTCTGCATACATCAAAGGATCATATGAAATTGTTTCTCAATTCAACATGCATCTAAGTAGCCTGTAGAATTATTTACAAATTACATCAATGAATCCCGTACAATTGTTTTTAAATTCTGCATACATCAAAGGATCCTATGATATTGTTTCTCAATTCTACATGAATATAAGGAGCCTATAGAATTCTTTATAGATTGTACATACATGAACGAATTCTATTTTATTTCTTTTGAATTCTACATACACCAAATAATCTTATATATTTATTTTTATAAATTACATCAATTAATTCTATACAGTTGTTTTTAAATTATGTATACATTAAAAGATTCCATGAAATTGTTTCTCAATTCTACATGCATCTAATCAGCCTATAGAATTCTTACATACATTAATTAATTTTATAGTATTGCTGTGAAATTCTACATACATCAAAGGATCGTGGTTTTTTTCTAAACTCAGTTGTACATCGAAGGATCCTGTCAAATTGTTTCTAAATTCTAAATACATAAAATAATCCAAATGCTTTTTAATTGTACATACATCAAATGATCCTACAGAATTATTTTTAAATTCTACATACATCAATGGTTTCTATATGATTGTTATTCAATTCGACATACACCAAATGATCCAGTTGCTTTTAATTGCACATACATCAAATGATCCTATAGAATTATTTCAAAATCCAACATGTATCAAAAAAAACTATAGTTGCTTGTAAATTATGCATACATCAAAGGATCCTATGCAATTGTTTCTAAATTCTACATACATCAAAAGATAATTTGGACCTCTTTGGAAATTATACATTAACATATCTTATATAATTCTCTCTAAATTGCACATATTCAAAATGATCCTATGCACATAACTCTTTTCAAAGCATACAAGTAATTATTTTTCTAAATTAGGCATCAATCAAAAGATTATATGCAGTTGCTTTTGCTTTCCGCATATATCAAAGGATCCTTTGAAAATGTATCTATATATTTCCTTTACCTTTGCTGGAGTTTCACTCTACCGTCTCTGACATATTATGCTAACATATGCTACAGAGCAGCAAGTATGGGCGAAGGGTCTTTTCTGTTTCACGGGCCACCTGCTAAACTCAGCATCCATTGTCCCTTATGACCTCTCTTTAAATCACGTGGCTGCGGTTTTGTGTCCTCTCACTTACTGAAGGTTAAACTGTCAACATTCCCTGGAGGTGTAAAGTTGAGAGAGTTATTTCAGACAGAGGGTAGAAGACAAGAAACATCAAGTTCAAACGACAGATTTTGTGAAGCTCTTCTACAGACAGATTTCACACAGATAGGTTTACCACCATTCGATTCACTTAACACCACTTTGAGATAAACCCTCGGGGTTGACGTCACATGTACACAGTACATCTGAAACGATCATTATTATCTGTGAACTTGTAGGCACTTTCAAATGAAAGCAAATGAAACAAATCAGACTTATCTTAGAGATGCATAAAGCATGAATGTATTCACCAGACAATTTCATTCATTTCAAATTCCAGGTGTTGATTCAACACAGTCATCGGCATCTTATGTCTATCCTGCAGTGCAAATCAATGTGTGTCAGAAGGAAATATGTTATTTGGTTTATCTTCGATTTTCACACCTCTAAATATATTTCACACCTTCATTTGCAAGATAGCTCTAAGGAAATTGAAGTCAGATTCCATCTAAGCAGCATATGGAATTTATGTATGTGAAGCTTGGCCTAGATTCAGTAGTTTAAATATTGTTTGTAATAGTTTGCTATAGAAAGCATGTTTGTTGAAGATGATCGACTCTCTGGAGATAAATCACAGTAAATGATTTGCGCAGCTAACAGTGCGAATGTGCCCACAACATTAGTGCTGAACGCAGTTGCATAGCGCAATTTTCCATCTTGCAGCTTGACTTAGACAGCCAAATTATCAAGGATGCAGCAAATTATAACAACCTGGTGTGCTTTACTGCTACATTAAAAGGATAGTTCATATAAAACATTGAAAGTTCTGTCATCATTTACTCACCCTCATGTTGTTCCAAATCTGCATGACTGACTTTCTTCTGCAAAACACAAAAGAAAGATATTTTGAAGAATGTTAATAACTATTCTTCAAAAGGCATTTCTCTAAATAATAAAGAAGTTTATACAGGTTTGGATTGACATGAGGGTGAGTAAACAATTTTTGGGTTAACTTTAGCTCCAGGCAAACAGCGCTGGAGTTTTTTAAATGGGTGTGTTCTATAATATGCCTAATTTGCATAGAAAGAAGTCATGTTTTTATGGTAAATAATACCAGTGGCTTAGTTTACAATTATATTTATCAAATACTTCCACCGGAGAAGCACATTCAAGCATGGAAAGACATCAATACACACCATTTTTTCAAGTTCAAGTCCACCTACGTTAAAGGGTTAGCTCACCCAAAAATGAAAATTATGTCATCAATTACTCACCTTCATGTTGTTCCAAACCTGTAAGAACTTCGCTCATCTTCGGAACATAAATTAAAATATTTTTGATGAAATCCTAGAGCTTTCTGACCCTGCATACACAGCAACACAACTGACACGTTCAAGGCCCAGAAAGGTAGTTAGGACATTGTTAAAATAGTCCATGTGAAATCAGTGGTTAAACTGTAATTTTATGAAGCAACAAGAATACTTTTTGTGCGCAAAGAAAACAAAAATAACAACTTTATTCAACAATTTATTCTCTTCCGTGTCAGTCTCAACCTCGCGTTCACGAGAGTACGCAGGAGCCGGTGTTAATAATCTGTTTCACTCAGACATACAGTACATCACAATATTGAATAGTCAATTCCGGAAAGGTAAATAATATTTTGTGCAAATTTGAGTGCTAAAATACCACAAAAATAGCTATTAACTATGTAGTGAATTCACTCTTCTGTGGGTGGACAGGATTTCTGGATTACTGATTAACCAAATGATTTTGACAATATGCCTCAATGCAAATCTGAGATTAATTCATGATTATTTAACTTGTAGTTCATTTGCATATCTAAGTAATCCCACTACAGTTTGTTTTTACCGAGTAAATACACTGTGTGTGCGCACATTTATGTACTTGACTGTCCTCTGGTATGTTTCCAACGAATCGGTATAAAACATCCATCATCTCCTCTCCCCCTGGTGTAAAGGAGTAGGATGAGGGTGAACACATAGGCTAATCAGATTACCAACCACCCACAGACTACAGCAGTGTAAGAACACTACCCAGACGCCTTAGCACTTACCCACCCAAAACTTGAGTGAGGGATTGGGGGGGGGGGTATACATGCTTTTAGCAAGTGCTGTGAAAGCCTGTGTGGAGTCTCAGTGTGACATTCACATCCAGGGAAAGCAAGAGAAAAGGCTCATTAAACTTCCAGCTGGTTTTATCGGCGAGATCCCTCTGAAGCTGTCGGATGACAGAGGTGGAGGAGCTGCTATAGATCTGACTTCTAATTACGGCCACATCCAAGCAGGAACTGAGACTTGTTTGGGAGACTTTAAAGGGATATTTCACCCAGTCATGAAAATTCTGTCTATTTATTTTCCTTCATGTCATTCCAAACCTGAATTTTCTTTCTTTTCTGGAACATAAAAGGAGAATTTTTGAAGAATATCCCTGACCATTCTTTTCCATTTAATGAAAATGAACATGGCTGTCAAGCTCCGATCTATCTATCTATCCGTCCGTCCGTCCACCTGTCTATCTATCTATCTATCTATCCGTCTGTTCGTATTGTTTTGTCTCTTATCTTTCTCTCTCTGTCATTATACCTGTCCATCCGTCCATCCATCATAAACTTGGTTCATATGACTCATGTGTTATATTCTATCTTTTGAAGTCATACAGTAGTTTTGTGTAACAAACAGACTGAAATTTAAGTTGATATTCTTGTCCTTAATGAGAAAAGTGGCATATGATTCATGCACTAATCATTCTTTTGCGTCAAATCTCCAGTTCTAGAATGATTTGTTGAAAATATTCTAAGGATATTCTGGTGTTCTACAAAGGAAAGAGGTTCATGTGGGTTAAAAATGATGTGGGGGTGCAGTAAGTGACAGAAATGTAATTTTTTGGGTGAACTGTTCCTTTAAAGTGGAGATGAATGTTTAGTGTGAGAGCACATGGTGAATTGTACTGACAGACCCTGAGGTATGTAGGACATGCCACATTTGTCCCTAGATGGGGAGAGAGAAGAGAGAGCAAAATGTACAAAGCACATGCTCCAGAGAATGGCAAGTTAAAAAAAGACATCGGATTCCTCGTGTGGAGCTCATTATCGGGTAATCTTACAATTACAACCTATTTCATCACCTTGTGTTAAAAGAAGGGTTTTTAAGATGTGTATTCATATTAATTGGTGTTATTATGACAAAACCACACTGAATACAGTTAAACAGCTTTTAAAAGGTGAAATTATGGTACTATAAAGTGAAAGTGAAGTGACATACGGCCAAGTATGGTTACCCTTACTCGGAATTTGTGCTCTGCATTTGACCCATCCAAAGTGCACACACACAGCAGTGAACACACACACACCCGGAGCAGTGGGCAGACATTTATACTGCAGCACCCGGGGAGCAGTTGGGGGTTTGGTGCCTTGCTCAAGGGCACCTCAGTCGTGGTATTGAAGGTGGAGAGAGTGCTGGACATTCACTCCCCCCACCTACAATTCCTGCCGGCCCGAGACTCGAACTCGCAACCTTTCGATTACGAGTCCGACTCTCTAACCATTAGGCCACGACTTCCCTAAATCAATCCAAACTACAGTTTAAAAGCTTGGGGTTGGGAAGGTTTTGAAAGAAGTCTCACCAAAGCTGCATTTATTTGATTTAAATACAGTAAAAACAGTAATATTGTGGAATATTATTACAATTTAAAATGTGTTTTCTATTTAAATATTTTTAAAAATATATTCCTAATTTATTCCTGTGATGAATAGCTGAATTTTCAGCATCATTACTCCAGTCTTCAGTGTTACATGATCCTTTAGAAATAATTCTAATATGCTGATTTGCTGCTCAAGAAACATTTCTTAGTATTATCAGTGTTGAAAACAGTTGCGCTGCTTACTACTTTTGTGTTAGTTTTTTCAGGATGTTGTGATGAATAGAAAGTTTAAAGAACAGCATTTGTGCATTTATTGAAAAAACATATTTTGTAATATTTTATTGTGTTTGATGTCACTCTTCTGAGTGAGAGTTTACAGGAGGTCAGATGAGTGTTTGCAGTGTTTCTCAGCAGGAGACATTTGATGGCCTGATGGCTCAAGCTCAGAGGTCAATTGCTGAAGCAAACAGTGTCACTGAACATCCTCTGGCCCGTGAACACTCTCCGCCTTGAAGATCGTGCATCGCATTTTTCTTTAGGCTGTTCTTCCACAGTCTGCTCTCATTTACACGTGCAGTGTTGCCATTCGTCTTATTGAGGCGCTGGAATTCACTAGTTTTACAAGACAATTCAAGCATGAATTGTGTAATAATTTACAGGCAGATTTAAATATGTTACAAGCATTTTGGCTTTTCATTTGTGAGGATTTCACAGATGCAGACCAACCACATGGTATTTTTTCTACAGTTATGCAACTGTGTTTTCACCTGACCTAACCCTCTCAAGAGAAAATAGAATATCAAACTTCAAGAAGACGAGTTTTCATTGCAACGTCTCCGAATGCAGAATCTCATCAGAGCAATGGATCTCATTGGTTTCTCTGGAGACTCATATCAAATTGATCATTTCATATTTTACATCTGCAAAACAGTGTTCTGTATTCAGCAGGACTCTCACAAACATCACATTCAGTTATTATGTGTTGGGAGAGAGAGACACTGCCCCCTAGTGTCAGACCATCAAAGTGGACCTTAAAGGGTGGGATAGAAATTGCACTTCATAATCATTTCAACCTAAAAATGCAAAAAATATGACACCCATCTATAAAATAATTAATGTGCAAATAATCTTTGCTTAGAGGTGCAAGTTTATTTATTGGTCTCCTCAATGCATTTTCAGACAATCACAGACACACACACGCATACACACACACACACACACACACACACACATCTTTATCTCTATCACACACGTCTGTCTGTCTGTCTGTCTTCTGACTGTCTTTATTTATTTACTTGAATTGATAAATATAAATGTTATTTTAAGAAGATATATTATATGATATTATATTATATTGTGTTATGTTATATTATATTATAACTATATCTGTCTATTTGTCTATCTGTCTGTCTGTCTTTATTTATTTAGTTGAATTGATAAATATATGAATATAAATGTTATTTTAATATATATAAATTATATTGTATTATATATGTGTGTATATATATATATATATATATATATATACAGCCATGGCCAAAAATATCAGCACCCTTGGTAAATATGATCAAAGGCGGCTGTGAAAAATTATCTGCATTGTTAAAAATTCACAAAAATCTAACCTCTCATTGTATAATAAGAATTCAAAATGGGGGGAAATATCATTATGAAATAAATGTTTTTCTCAAATACATGTTGGACACAATTATTGGCACCCCTAGAAATTCTTATGAGTAAAATATCTCTGAAGTATATTCCCATTCATATTCACAATTTTGAGCACTCCAGGGTGATTATGAACATGAAATTATCCAGCCATGGCTTCCTGTTTCACAGAAATATAAATTCCAAATTCCCTTAATCATCCATCACAATGAGAAAAACCAAAGAATATATTTCTTATGTGCAGCAAAAGATAATTGAGCTTCACAAATTAGTGAAGTGGCTTTAAGAAAAGAGCTAGAGCAGTGAAAATTCCCATTTCCACCATCAGGGCAAAAAATAATTTCCAATCAACAGAAAATGTTATGAATCTGCCTGGAAGAGGACATGTGTCTATATCGTCCTAATGCACGGTGAGAAGGAGAGTTTGAGTGGCTAAAGACTCTTCAAGGACCACAGCTGGAGAATTGCAGAAAATAGTTGAGTCTCGGGGTCAGAAAACCTTTAAAAAAGTGTCAAACAGCCCCTACATCACCACATGTTGTTTGGGAGGGTTTCAAGAAAAATTGTCCTCACTCATCCAAAAACAATCTCCAGCAAATTCAGTTATCAGACACGACTGGAGCTTCAAATGGGACTGGCTTCTATGTTCAGATGAAACTAGAAAATGAGCTTTTTAGCAGCAAACACTCAAGATGGGTTTGGTGAACACAGGGCTAAAAAGTACCCCATGTGTACAGTGAAATATACTGCTGTATTTTTGATGTTGTGGGCCTATATTTCTGCTGGAGGTCCTGGACATCTTGTTTAGACACATGGCATCATGGATTCTATCAAATACCAACAGATAAAAAATCAACAAGTGACTGACTCTGTTAGAAATCTTATAATGGGCCATGTTTGGATCTTCCAACCGGACAATAATTCCAAACACAAACCTCAAAAACAACACAAAAATGGGTCACTGAGCACAAAACCAAGCTTCTGCTGTGGCCATTCCAGTCCTCTGACCTGAACCCTGTAGAAAATGAGTGAGGTGAACTGAAGAGAAGAAGCACCGTCATGGAGCTGTGAATCTGAAGGATCTGGAGTGATTCTGGATGAAGGAATGGTCTCTGATCTCGTGTCAGGTGTTCTCTAACCTCATCAGGCATTATAGGAGAAATTTAGAGCTGTTAAACTGGCAAATGGAGGTTTCAAAAAGTATTGAATAAAAGGGTGCCGTTAATTCTGGCCGATGTGTATTAGAGAAAAACATTTATTTCATAATTATATTTCATTTTAAATTCTTATTATCCAATGAAAGGTTAGATTTTTGTGAATTTTTTAAATGAAAGATCAAAAGGATTAACAATGCAGATTAATTTTCACAGCCTTCTTTGATCATATTTACCAAGGGTGCCAATAATTCTGACCACGACTGTATATATATATATATATATATATATATTTGTCTGTCTGTCTGTCTGCCTTTAAGTTGAATTGATAAATATAGAAATATAAATTTTATTTTAGGAAGTTATATTATATTATAACAATGAATCTATCTTTATTTTTAATTTGAATTAGTTAACGATTTTAATTATATGTATGTGTAAATAAATATATCGAATTAATCATTATATAATTTTTATATACACTTTGTTTGAAATGATTATGCAAGTGACATCGGTATTGGAAAAAATCAGATTTTGGTTTTTCATATGAAGTGTTTATTTGTTTTATTTCTCATATGTTTTATCAGTCTGAGACAGGTTTGTTCAATAGTTTGCCAGGTCTTCTTAGGTAAATGTAAAACCTACTTAAAGAGGTTGTTTTACATTATTAAGCAAGTCACAGTTCTCATGCGATATGGGGAGGAAGAAAGATCTTTCTGAAGATGAAAAGCATCAAATAGTCGGTGGGGCCAGGCCTTCAACCATTGAGGCTTGGCAGTGTTTTTTACTGAATGTACGTGATTATTTAAAGGAGTGACTTTTGTGTTCTTGTTGTCCTTCCCTCTCTCCCTCCCTTTTGATTGAACCTTGAGATGTTGAGTGTGTGTCTGCTGTTTTGTTTTGTTTTATTTTGGATATTATGTTGTGTTGTTTGTAAAAAAATGAAAATAAAAAATTGTTGATAACAAAAAAAAAAAAAAAAAAGAAAAGCATCAAATAGTGTAACATCTTGCAAAAGGCATGAAAACAACTAATATTTTTCAAAAACTGAACAGAGATTATCGAACTGTCAAAAGATTTGATGATTTAGAGCGCAGAAGAACTCAGGTATAAGCTTACTAAGGAAAGTTTCTGTCAAACAAATTAATTGTATCAAAAGGGGAACTATAAAAAAAAACCAGTATTTGAAGCTGCCATCCCTAATCCAAAGCTCACAGAGAGAAACCTTACAGTGGGTGTAGAATAATACATGAAGGATCATTTTTAATTAAATAGTTTAATTCACTGATGAATGCATATAAATACATATCAATGACCCCTATCAGAGAAGGTGATTGTTTCTGAAAGACTTTAACTCTTATTTCAATTACAGTCAATTATTTAGTAATGGATGATTACTACTTTTTACAATGAATTTTATTAACCATACGTTGATTAAATGAACACACACTTTTTCAATAGAGTTTAAAATGAATTCAATTAAGGCTCTCCAAACTGCACACCACTGGTCCGTTACAGCAGGCGTCTATCTTAGCGGAGAGAGTGACAGACAGCACTAGATGAATGGTGTGCTGCTGTGACATCTTCATTCTCAGGCAGGTCGGGATCCCAATCAGCTTCAAGCCGCAGGTCCCTTCGCACAGTTAATTAAATCAGTCTGCAAAAGAAAGAGCCCCTCCAGTCATACCGTATACCACCAACTGTAATTATTACTGTTCCATTACAGGCAAGCAGATTTCATGAACATTTCTCCAGCTAGCAATCAAAGATTTCCTGGAAGAGGCGCTGGAGTGGAAAACATGATACATGAAATGGCAGGAGAGGTTTTGTTGTTTTCATCAAGGAAAGAGCATAGCGAATTCACTAAACCAGGGGTTTTCAGCTGTTCTAGACCCAGGGAACCCCATCCAAACTCAAAGCCAACCAAAGGACACAGCGGATAAAAAAGATACATTTTCTTATTAAAACTTTACAATAATTTTTCCTAAAGAATGCTAACTTTGCTACATTGTACAATACCTAAAAATCAAAACTTAGAAAGTTTGAAATTAGTTAATAGTTAGAAGTGCAACAGAAGAAAATATTATAATATATTATATTATATTATATTATATTTAGTGCTGTCAAACGATTAATCGCATCTAAAATAAAAGTTTTTGTTTATATAATATATGTGTGTGTACTGTTTATATTTATTATATACATATAATAGTTCTGTCAAACGATTAATCGTGATTAATCGCATCCTAAATAAATGTTTTGTTTACATCATATATGTGTGTGTACTGTGTATGTTTATTATGTATATGTAAATACACACTCATAAAGTGTATATTTTGAAAATATTTACATGTATATATTTATATATAATTTATATTATATATAAATATATTTAATTTACAAATATAACATATTTTTCTTAAATATATACGTGCATGTGTGTGTATTTATATATACATAATACATATACACAGTACACACATATTATATAAACAAAATCTTTTATTTTGGATGCGATTAATCGTTAGCACTAATTTTATTATATTATATTCACACATATTACTATATTGTATTGTACTGTATTATAAAACATAAATAATATAAAATGTATACTGTAAATTTATTTAAAAATATATATATATATTGTAATTAGATTTATTATAAATTTAAAAACCAATTTGTATACTCTACATACATATGTTATATTGTACTGTATTATAAAATATAAACAATGATTACATTTATATTGTACAATTGTTATTTAGATATATATTATATTTCTATTTTATAATCTATTTTTGTAATTATAGTTACATTTTGTAATACAGTACAATACAATTTAAATTCATATTTCAATTTGGATATTTCTGTATTATTATTTCTATAATTTAATGCAGGGCAATACAGTACAATTTAAATCTATATTTGTGTGTGTGTGTGTGTGTGTGTGTGTGTGTGTGTGTGTGTGTGTGTGTGTGTGTGTGTGTGTGTGTGTGTGTTTTTGTGGTTTACGGGGACAAAATTTGTTTAATGACATGGGTATGACAGAGGTATTACAATTTGAAGGTGGTTTATGAGGACACTGCCTATGTCTCCGTAATTCAAAAGGCTTAAAAAACATACTAAATGGTGTTTTTTTGAAAATTTAAAAATGCACACAGACTCCTGTGAGGGCTAAGTTTAGGTGTAGGGTTGGTGTAGGGCAATAGCACATACAGTTTGTACAGTATAAAAACCATTACGCCTATGGAGAGTCCCCGTAAACCAAAAAAACAAACATGAGTGTGTGTGTGTGTGTGTGTGTCCAACTGTATATTTTAATATGACATTAGCATATACAAATAAATGTTGCTTTCAACAGACACAATTACTAATATTTTCCCCCCTAATTTATGATTGTGGAATGAGCATGCTATGTTACATGCGCCTTCCCTTCAACCTTAAGTTGTCATAAGTTGAGAACAACTCATCTGAACTTTGAACAGGGTTGGAGGGGGCAGCCATGGCCTGCGAAGCGCCCATGTCAGGGCTGTAGAAGAAGTCATGCTCAGCTAGGTGGTCTGCCCCATCATGAGCTCTTTCATTAGCTTTGATGACCTCCTCCGGTTCAGCGTGCACACCGCTGACAACCCACTCAGCTCTGGCTTGGATGTCCTGTGGATCTGCATAAATTGCTTCTGCACAGATGTCCTGTAATGTGTCATTAATTGCTAATTGCTGGATGGAGTCACCCAACAAGTCAGTCGAACCTTCTGTGGCCTCCGTCTCTTCATGCGCACCCTCTTCCCGGGGGATCGCGAAATCAGATGGCTGCGAAATGTCAGCGTCGGTCTTGAAAGAGTCTTGGAAAGATGTAGACTGCTGGAGAGCTTGTCTCAGGTTTTGCCAGTGCATTTGAGGGTCTGTAGGGGAAGTGGCTTTTTGCTGAGCTTTTGACACTCTGGCGTAGATGGGTTCCTGATTCTCGAGGTCGGTGTCGATGCTTGTCACTTGACTTTCACTTTGTAGCTCAATTGCATTCAAAGAAAAGCTCCTCAAATAGGGGTTGAGCATTTTTGATGCTTTTTGCATTTTCCCTTCAGGTAAAAAGTCAGACGCTCGACTATCTATGGTGTAGTTGTACGTTTCATCCGTGGCTTCTTGAGCTAGACTTTGTTCTACATGATCAGGGCTGATTGGCTTTGCTGTGGAAGGTTTGGGTAGATTCTGGATGAATGTGCCGACAATGTTGAACAGTCTTTCACACTGCTGGGTTGCAAACTCGAAATTCCCCTCGCCGGACTCACATCTGCGACCAGCCTCAAAGGTAAAAGACAGCTGAGGGAGAGAAAAGAGAAGGGAAAGTTATGAAATCTATTTTCAGAGCAGAGATGTTTGTCCACAATCACTCGAGCGATAATAAAGAGGCAGTTTATTTCCCATGAGAAAAGCCATGCAAATGAAACTCAATGCGTTTAACTTCACACCTGCACGATGACGACACTAACGAGTGAAGAATAAGCACATGAATATCTAACCCACATCAAAAGATCAATGTCAAGATAAAGAAAAGGAAATATATATGTATGTGTGGGGGGTGTATTTTTTAAATATCAGTACATTTTTAGCCTTACATACACATATACACATAAGATGCTCACCAAGGCTTCATTTATATTATAAAAACAGTAAAATTGTTATGATGAAGATGAACAGAAATTTCAAAAGAACAGCCTACATTATTTGAAATAGAAATCTTTTGTAACATTGTTTGCCTGTTTTTAACTTTTGATCAATTTAATGCACCCTTGGATATTTATTCATGTATTTTAAATAAATAGGTTGGACAAAAAAAGCCCTAGCTTACCGTGTCTTGTCCAAACTTCCTGATGTAACAGTACGGCCATTTGAATAGCACTTTCTTAGTTTTAATGTCCTTCAGGAGTAAGCAGTCCGGCAGGGGAGTGAGGATATATTCCCCGTACAGACTGCACCGATCAGCAGCCTCTGTGCCCACTGCTATGACCAGAAAATCTCGAACTGCAAGACAAAACAAACTTGCATTAGCACAAAATGAAATCAGAAAAAAAGTTAATATCTTGCCTTGTGCATCGTAAACAGCCCCTAAAACAATGCAATCTTGTATTCATGTAAAAAAAAAAACATGTTCTTTTAAATGTGGTTTGACAGAATTTATGCCAAACGCCTTTGGTTTCTGCATGTCATGTGACTAATTGTGACACATTAAAACAGAATGAAAGCCAAATGTGGTTTGAATAGCAAATTAGTCATATTTCCTACTTGTACTTTTAAGGTGTTAATTTTATGGTACTTTAATAGTTTTTTTGGGGGGGTGGGGGGTCTTATTGATTGTTGCACTGTAAATCACCATCTAATTTAATTGCATGAAAAAGAGCATCGTGAACATTCTGCTAAACATCTCCAAGCAAGTCATATGAGTTTGAAACATCATAAAGGGTGAGTAAATTACTATTTGCATCAACTCCTACAACATTTCAGTTTTCTGTAAGAGTACATGGACAATATAGCTGAATCACTTTTTTTGTCACTGAAACTTAGACTTGCACCCGAAGTCAGCAGGGAACACAACCTATTGCTTTTCCTCTAGAAATTGCTTTGAAATTTAAAATTGGATGTCCACAGGAGCAGGAAGAAGCCAGAGAAGGCAGCCCTGTCTAAGTTCAGCCTTTGTTCCTTCGGTTGATGTTCACAGCTGTCATTTTCTGAGCCTCTTCCTCCTCGCTCTACATCTTCCAGGATGAAACACGCTCTCAGACTGTTGGCTTGTTGCCCTGTGAGGCCTCACCCGTGACCGTGAATGTCAAATGTACTTGTTTTTTCTGTTCGCTCTCGTTTGCAGCACTGCTCGGGGAGAATGTTACACACAGACGTGCGCAGTTCATGCTATCTGGAGATACAGATGCACACGTGTGACGCACGATTCTGTTAACATGGATGACTCACTGGACACATGCTGCAGTTAGTGTTCTGGTTTAGCTGGATATTTCATTTGATATTTTAGTAACACCTCTCTGTTTAGATAAAAGGTGAGTATTTATGCTTTATTTTCTACAAGCTTGAATTGAGTAATATAGAATGTACTGTCTTTTGTCGGCGCCAATAGCAACCAAGAGCACAGTGTGCGCTGGGCGTCCCGAGTTCGAATCCCGGCTTGCAGACCTTTCTCAATCCCATCCCCCTCTCTCTCTCTCTCCCACTTCACTTCCTGTTAATTTACTGTAAAATGGCACCTAAACATACTAATAAAATATAGTCTAATTGAAACTATTTTGCTCAGTATTTGTCATTAGCTTAGCAACATGCTAACACTAAACAGTTAATCATGAGCCAAGTCTCTCATACAATGAGAATCAATCACTTATGAAGCTCCATCACATTTAAGTGTGTAAGCAGTGAACTAGGTTCAGAAACAGAGCTGTTGTCTCATTCTTGTTCGCTACCATCATTCACTTAAACGACCTTGATTTTAATAGATCCGTTGTCAGGAAGTTTTGTTTAGATGTCTAAGTTGTCATTTTGGGAACAATTCATGCAAAATTCTGTTGTTATCATGTTTTCCTCATTTGATTTGTGCTTTGGTGCAAAGAAGGACTTGCCAATTACTTTTATGTGTTCATTAACGGTAAATTGACTCCCGGTGCCCATCTTGATTTCAAGGGTGTCTGATGAGATCTGGCGAGTGTTAATCAGCCTCTGATTGTCGGGTCACTGATTAAAAAGAGTCATAACGACCCCGGTTCATCAGCGTATTGCTCAGATCACAAGAGACGATACATGAATTAGCCATGAATTTTTTGCGTCAGCGTAATTGCGCATATGTATATATTTATATTTACATTTCCTAAGTGTCATCTGTTTGCTAATTTCAAACAATGCATGATCAAAACCATTTCTGTCACTAATTGGTTGTCTGTTTGTGTTCTAGGCTTTAAACCCCCAGCCGTATCAAAGGTACGGTCAAACCACAGCAGCACTGCCGGTATTATTAGAGAGCACCGCAAAGCCAGTGTGAAGTTCACCTCAATGTGAAACTGCAGCACCTGCATAAATAAGATTCAGGTACAGCACAGCGGATTCAGAAGATGAGTCGGGGGCTTCTTGGGAAGGAAAGGCATGATAAATGCAATCCCAACTGTGAGACGCTGATACTGTCTTGACTCTCACACTATAGATCAGAGAAATAAAAATACCACTAACTTCCTATCCAGCCCATGGGTGTTCACACTGATCATCTATCGGCTAAAAATAACAACAGGAACTACAATACTTGAGTTGCTGACCCAAAATCTATCTTAAAAAAATCTCTTACTGTTGCCAGTTTTGCTATGTTAGAATAGTGTACTACCATACTATTACTATTGCAGTATGGTAATGGTGCACATTATGTAAATTTTCTGTATGCATGAAGCTCTCAGATTAAAATACTACATTTGCCTAAAATGTGTGGACAGAGTGCATGACATGCCAAAAAACTGTATCCCAAAATGCAATGCGTCTAACTTGCATTTTCAAGGTGACACAAAGTGGAAGCTATGAAATGTTTCTTTTATTTCTTTGAGAGTCATTGTTTAAAATACAAATAAAATTTTGCATTTATGATTTGTTATTTATTTATTCTATCATTTATATTATCGTTCTTATTGATTTTATATAAAGATGTATCTTATGTTAACCTAGACTGCATTTATTTGATTAAAATACAGTAATATTGTGAAATATTATTATGATTTAAACAAACTGTTTTTATTTGAATATATTTTCTATATTACTCTCCAGTCTTCAGTGTCACATGATCCTTCAGAAATCATGCTAATAAACTGATTCAATGGTTAAGAAATACTTATTATTATTGTAATGTTAATTTCTTTCTTTCTTACCCCAAATCTTTGAATGCCGTATAACAGTTTCCACACAAATATCAAGCAGCACAACTGTTTTCAAGATTGATAATAATAAGAAATATTTCTTGAAATCAGCATATTAGAATGATTTAAGGATCATGTGACACTGATGCAGAAAATTGCCATCAAAGGAATAATTATATTATAATAAATATTCAAATAGAAAACTGTTATTTTAAATTGTAATTATATTTCACAATATTACTGTTTTTTTACTGTATTTTAGATCAAATAAATGCAGCTTTAGTAAGCATAAGAGACTTCTTTCAAAAACACTTCATAATCTGAATCATCCGGTCTTCAAAACCAGTCGCACAAACACTTGGAAACATTCAAAGACCAGATAAATCATTGATGCTGTTTAAATGTGAACATGAAGACAGATGGAGAAAATGCCTCATCCGCCTGTTTGCCTCTCTGATTCCCAGAATTCCACTCCCTCATGGAGACGATTTGAACGGTTAGTTTCCACCTGCTCCCAGTTTTTGATGTCAAGCTTCTATACAAAACATCATACACCACCCACAGCCTAGCGACTTGAAACATTCTTGCTCATCCAATCAAATCTATCAGGGGGTGGTTGCAATCCAATTATCCCTAAACTGCTGCAAGCCTGACCTCTAGCATCTTTAAACTTACCAGCACTTGGAATTGAAGAGACTGGCAGCTGGACTGTGAAGTATTTCAGGTCAGCTTGACAACTAGATTGAGATCTTTTCCATACAAAGATATCTTAATTTGTACGTTTAATATGAATAATAGCCATTTTGTGAAATGTGCATTGGAGAAGATGAAATATAAGGGACATTAAGAACAGTTAAGAGAAGGGTGATGAACATAATCACTTCATGTTCTGCCAAGTCTAGCGATTTGCTTATAATTAAAAGCTATTTGCTCAGTCCTTAACCAAGGACAAAGGAAATTGAGATTATGTTCAGAATAGCACACTACTCTTATTATTTCTGCCATATACAGTATGTAAAGTATGAAGGGAATATGATAAATGTGTGGTATGCAACGGTTTGTGGATACTGTATTCCACAATGTAATGCATCTTACATGACCTTGCATTTTTAGTGTAATTACATTATTTAAAGCAATACTATTTTTAGCGATAGTTAGGTGGATTTTCCCTTCCAACATATCTTTCTTGACTCAATATTTTGCATTGTTTTTACACAAATTAGATTTATAATGTTAAAAATTATATATATATATATATCAAACAAAAAAATATTAAGAAGCAAAAAAAATGTTTACAGCATTTCTAGAGCAGCAAAGCAGCATATTAGAATGACAGTTTAAGATATAAACAATTATTTCAAAATGTACTAATATTTCACAATATTACTGTTTTTATTTTTGCTTTTTATTAAATAAATGCAGCCTTGGTGAACATAAAAGACTTCGTTCTTTCTTAAAACATTAAGAAATCTTACCAAACCCCATATTTTAACTGTGAATGTATATACCTATTCTTTTAATATATATGTTTTAATATATTTTTTGGTAGAGGGGAAGTCAATATCTAAAGAACTGTTGTCACGGCATGGAATACAGCAAAATGAGGATGTGATGCGTCACCCCTCCTCAGACGAGAATAGAAACATCTTGAAGTTCATGAAGTACTGATTTACTGTCAGACAAGTTTCATCCTCCTCGCTTCCTCAATCTCTCTCTCTCTCTCTCTCTCTCTCCCTTGTGTCATTTTGTCTGTCTGCATGTGCTGCTCTAAAAACTTGCACAACGGAACCCAGACGAAGCCCTTCTGACAGTCTGAGAGCTATCACCCCAAAGTGATAAAACGGAAGTTAGAGCAATTTTTTGTCCGGCTGCTCCTCTGGCCCAAAAGCAAGTCAGATATGATGTCAGACAGTCACATGCAATTCTGAAATTTTGAACAACATAATTTAAAGCTGAACAAACAAATTAATCAATTTTCTGATTAAAATGTGAGTGGTGCTTGCCTGTGCAAAAGTAACAACCACGTTGTGGGTGATTTCTAGGTCATTGCGAAGTGTTTTTTAAGTTGTTATTGGTGTTTTGTTAGCTGGTTGTTTGTTCATTCATTTGAAAATGCTATTAATGACATTCTGATTCCCAAATATTCCTCAGGTCCCTCATTCAAGACACTACGTTGCGCACTTAGTAGTAGTTTTAGTGACGCTTGCCTTAACGAGCACCACAAAAGAAGTGCTCTGTTGTCATGCACAAGGACCAATAGAAATCTTGAACTAGATGAAAAGGAAGAAGCAGGAAGTCGATAAGAAGTGGCCTCGGGTGAATTTGAGGACAGCTTGCATCCCTGTGCTTCATTTCATTTGTCGTCTCTCCTGAATGAGCTCTCTCTATACATACACCTGAAAACAGTGTCCCCTCTTTCCTGTCCTTTAATGGAATCAAGGTTGGCCACCTGTGGCCCAAATGGGCAATTTGACTCAAGCCTGAGGTTTCACTTGAAAAAGAGGCTGTTCGTCCTTGCAATAGGACAAACTAAAATAGCATCTCTCTCTCCTCTCTGTCCCTCCAATATCACTAATATTACCTGTTAGGGTGCGATGCATTAAAGTGTTACCTGATATATAAAATATTAGAATAAAAAGGTAATTGTTGTGATAATATATATATATATATATATATATATGTGTGTGTGTGTGTGTGTGTGTGTGTGTATATAGATCTATTCATATATATACTGATAGGCCTATAGATATAACACTTTCCTAATTCTCTGTAAATACATAAAATACAAAATGTATTATATGACATGTAATTTATATATGGATGGATGGATGGATGGATAGATACTACATTTTTAAAATTCTCTCTAAATACATAAAATATGAAAAATAATAACACGTGGTCTCCATGTATTACAGTTTTAATTTGATTTAAATAAATAAATAATACCAAAATTATATTAAAATAGATATATACGTGTACTGAAAGCAACTCCAAGTTTATAAAATATATATATAGGCCTATATATATATATATGCTTTAGACTACCATTTATGTATTATTATCTACCATTTATTATTCTTAGTGCATGAGAAAGTTAAACTGATTTAATGACGAAAGAGCAAGTTTAGCCTTGGGTTTGCAGTATTTCAGGGTCACAGTAATGCTTGTGCAACCCAATTCACAATAGTAAAGGTAGATTAATTGTAAGGAACGTGATATTATAATCATTTCTAAGTTATATTTAGAGTGTCAGCGTGACATTAAGTGCCTTACCGCTCTCTGCTGTGTCATAAAGTGAGTTTTCCTGCATTTCTCTGGCGTGGGAACTGCTCATAGGTTCAGAATAGATGCAGCTCTCTCTCTGTAACCTTTGTTCAGCGTTGGTGTCCTGAAAAGCATTAAATGGTTTTAAAGTGTGACATCTGTACCTGAACGTGTCCATTATGTATTATGAGCAATTATCAAAACGCTCATCATCATTATGCGCTGTGATAAGATGTGGTTGAACCTACAGGGAACGCCTGCTCGCACAGACTCTTGATCCAGCCCTTCACCTCTGAATGCTGGGCAGCGAACACGTAAAGTTTGTCTGTGGTCTCCAGATAAAAGGCGGCGCAGTCTTTGGGGCAGTCGGCTATCTCTCTTTCTGATATTTGGATGCACTCTCGCAGTCGGATCACCTGTTTGTAATCGGGCTTGCGTTTGCTGGAGCCCTGTTTGATGGAGGAGTGTTTGTGCTCGTACAGCTCCAGCCGTGACACGCTGCGTCTGCTCTCCGCCACCAGCACACACCACATCTTCCTCCATCTCTGAAGAGCACACACGCACATCACAGGCTGAAATACTTCAGTACATATACTTTAAAGTATATAACAAATATCAAACTAAGCAGTATTTAAAAGAAAAAGCACAAAGACACTTTTAAGCAAAACATTTAATTAAAAATGAAGGTTTTAAATGGTGAAACAATAGACAACAAGTATTTGGATGTGCTACTGGTTGCCAAAAGTTAGTAATGTATTCATAAGGTGCTGGGTAGCTTACTTTCAAATTGTAATCTGTTACTGATACTGATTACAAATTACATGATGAAAATGTAATCTTGATTACTCATTTTCTCATTTTAGGTAATGTATTCTAACTACTTTTTGATTAATTGTAGATAACTTTTTTAGATAGATAGATAGATAGATAGATATCGATATATATGTGTGTGTGTGTGTGTGTGTGTGTGTGTGTATATATATATATCAGAAGTGTGAATTGCATTATGTAAGTAATTTTAGTGGCTTTATAATTGTATATGTAATATTAATATAATTAATGTTATAATGTATTATAACAATAATAATAATAATAATGTATAATATATAAATGTACTAAAATCAGTTACATAATGCCCACAATGTAACACTCATATTTTTACTATATTAAGGAAAGGAAAGGATGTGATGTGTGGCCAAGTATGGTGACCCATACTCAGAATTTGTACTCTGCATTTAACCCATCCAAGTGCACACACACAGCAGTGAGTAGTGAACAAACACACACACACACACACACACACACCGTGAACACACACCCGGAGCAGAATTGGTCTCAGAATAACTTTTTTAAATGTTCAGCGTCTTTTCATCATCTTTTAACATGAAAAGAGTTGTGCTGCTTCATAGTTTTGTGTAAATCACAGTACATATTCTTCAGCATTCTTTTATATATGCATATATCACGTATGTGTGTGTGTGTGTGTGTGTGTGTGTATATAAACACACAAACACACACAACACACATGTACAGTATATATATATATATATATATATATATATATATACAGTTATGCAAAATATAGCAGTGTGTTTAAAAAAGCAAGTAAAGCTAAAATCCTTATAATAACTTTTATAATACGCACAAATGCATTGGGAACATGCACATTATTTAAATCAAAACATGAAGACATTATGTTATTACTTTACAGAAAGTGAAGAAAAAGGAATATTAGGCGTTTATACTCAAGGCTGAAAAATGCAGTACAGCGGCTGAGAACTGCTTCACATTTGTTGCTGGAGTCTGGCACATGTGAACTTTCCAGCCCAGGACGATTGCACTACATAGCACAATTCCTCTGTATTTCTTGGTTTTGCCTCAGAAACAGCATTTTTGATGTCCCCCACAAGTTTTCTATTGATAAGGTCTGGAGATGCTGAATCATTAATCTTGTTGGTCTGGAACCAAGATCTGCATTACTGGTGTGTTTGGGGTCGTTGTCTTGTTGAAACACCCATTTCCAGATAAGGCAACATAACCTCTTTAAGTATTTTAATGAAAATGCATACATGCGATTTTTTAGTTTAACTTGTGAATGCTTCACTGTCTTCACAGTAACCACACTTCTCATCTTGCTTCAAACAAAATATTGCACCATTTCTCTTTAGGCCAGTCAAGGAAATTGTAACCTCTTCATTTTTTCAACAGTGGGACTTTGCAGGGGCTCTTGCATAGCTTGGCTTCTCATAGCCTTCTAATTGTTAAGCTCACAGTAACTGCTTTCTTTGATCACCCTGAAATTGGCTGATCTTTGCCATTTTGGCTATTCTTCGATCCATTTGAATGGTAGTTTTCCGTTTTCTTCCTCATCTTTCTGGTTTTGTTTGCCATTTTAAAGCTTTGATATAATTTTAGCAGAGCTATCATTTTCTGATTCTTTAAATGTTTTCCTCTTAATCAACTTTTTATCAAAGTACGTTCTTTTGAACAATGCTGGAATGACCTTTTACTCAGTTTTCAGAGAGAAATGCACAGTACAACATTTGCTTCTCTTAAATAAGGGCTTGTTTGACCCCAACTCTCTCTCTATATTATTTTGAACACGTTCAATTAATGATTTAGTTGCCAGAATCAACAGCATGATTCATGACTGTTGGGTCGTTTTTTCTATTACTCTACCACACCTACTAGTAAAATATTTGCCATGTAGAAATATAATTTCTGCCAAAAACAGTGATTGATCTGGTTAGTGATATTGGACTGCTATTATTTTGAACATAACTGTATATATGTTATTTGCATTATGTGCGTTTATACTCAAGGCCAGTACAGCGGCTGCATTTCTCATCTTTGTCGTTGTCAGTCCGCTGATACATGCTGAATCCACATCCATGCAAGAGTGTGAAAATGCATAAATTTTTTTAGTTTAACTTGTGAAAATAACCACACTTCTCATAAAGCTCTGAGAAGGACATTGAGTCTCACCTTGCCGAAGCGTTGCTGATGAAAATAAAGCATCCCTTTTCTCCTGATGTCCTCTTCCATGGTTCTTCAGCTGGCCTTTGTCTTGCTTCTCTCTCCCCAACTCTCTCTCTCTATAGGTTCCCTTGATTCCCGTTTGCTTTTAAACTGTTTAAATGACTATGAGAGGCATTGCTGTCAATGGCGGACTGACCTTAGGTACACTGTCAGTCTTACTTCCTGTCAAAGATGAAGTCTAAATCAGTCACTTGGAGAAGTCAGATGAGTGGGCGTGTGTCTGTATGGCTGTGGTAGGGTTGGTTTCCTACTCGTATGATTCTTCCTGTTTGACACTATTTAGGGCTAAAGACTGTATATCTTCTGCAAAAGTGTGAATGCATTTTACATCCTATTAGCACCTTGTTAGAATCAATCAGGGCCACGGGACATTTTCACTTTTCCTCACATCTTACAACTCTCCTAACAGCAAATGCTATGCAAAGTTGTGCATAAATTCAAATGTCAGTCCAAATCATATTAACATGATCTGCAAAATGTTAGCATTTTAGTTTAGTAGGCCTATATAAAACTGGTCACATCAAACTGTGCATTATATACTTTGTTACCTCAAGTCATGTGAAAATAGCACTCAGGAAACAGATCAGTGGATGTCAAATACAGTAAGGTTTAATGTCATATGTCTGATGGATCTAGAGTGCCCCTTTGTGACCAATACTGGCTATTACAGCACATTCACAAACAGCAACAGGTCCACATATACACATTTTTGAAGATCATATATCCTTGTTTAGAAACCCCTTTAGACTTTCAATATAAGCACATAAAAATGTCAATTTTAGCCTCAGAACTAAATTAATATAGTGTGGTTTGAAAAGGGTCAAAAGGTTATAGCTTGAACACTGTTCAAATGTTATCTTTGGTCATGTGACATCCTGCTGTCATCTGGCCAATCAGCAGAAGCTTTAGATAGTGGAACTTACTTACAGGAGGTTAGATGATGAAATACTTTTGGGAAATGTCCTGTTGTGTGACATGCTAAAGTCAATGATTATTTTAAACCTGTGTTAAATGTTTGTTCGATTATATTTTTTCTTCATATTTTGAATTAGTTTTTATTTTTATGTGTTTCATTTTAGTTTTAGCCATTTTAATATGTATTTGTTATTTTTCTGAGTGTTTTTTATATTTCTGTATTGCTTTAGCTCATTTTTTATTTCAGTTTTAGTTTTAAGAATTGTAGTATTTCATTTCAAACTTATTTCAGTTAGTTGCAAAGACAACATTCCTAATTTAATTTTAAGTTTATTAAATTTAAATTTTCATCTTATATTTATTTAATATTTATTATCTAGCTTTATTTCAATTACTGAAAATGATTTTTAATAGGCTAGTTTTAGCTTTAGTTAATATACAATAACTACACTGTTTTACACCGTATTTTGGTAATTACTTTATTTTTACATGCAGATTTGATGAGTTTTAGTGGGAGACCAAATGGAACATTTGTATTTGTAATTAATTTGTCATGCAAGAACATGGAGAATAAAACTGGAATGAACTACTTAACCTAAAATTTGATGTTAATTACAAAAAATAAAAAAATAAAAGATGGAGATGTCAATTACTCAGTTGCAAACTGTTCTGTTCTAAGCAATTCTAAGTCACAGTGTGATAAATCCAATACAATAACAGAGAACAAACTCTGGATGGAAAAGCATCTAATCCTGTCGCTGTCTCCGCGCTCTTTTCACTTCAGTGAATACTTTGAATGAGCTGGAAGCTGGCACAGCTTAATCTGAGTGAAACTGTCAGGCGTAATAAACTGTGAATATCTTGTGGTTTGGTAGAGAGCCTGAAAGCTGTCAGTTTAACCATCTTTAAACCTCTGTATTATAAGTTGACTGTGTTCATCTGATGGTCAAAATCTATTGATAAGATTAACCCTTTGGTGCTGTTTTGGTCAGTGTTACTGAAGAATTTTATGTGGGTTTTTTTTTATGGTACTAAACTTGGTAAATGTTTTAGCATTTGCTATGTGAACACATACATACACACACACACACACACACACACACACAATCATGGACATGATTTGAAAGGTTAAATGGTGCTGAAGAACATGAGAATGAGAATGAGAATGAGAGAATGAGAATGAGCTTTATTGGCCTGGTATGTTTGCACATACGAGGAATTTGTTAGAGTGACAGAAGCTCCACAGTGCAACAGAATGACAGCAACAGGACAGGACACAGATAATAAAAGAATAATATACAAATAACAGTCACATTTGTACTGTTCACACTCAAAATTAAACACATTGGTAATGAATGGGAAGGAATTTCATCTAGTGGAAACATTTGGTACAGCACCCAAACAAAATCTTACCAAAAGCTGTTTTAAAAAATAAATAAATCAATCAAAATATCAAACTCAAATTTGAAACACAAGGTGTTTAGACTTATGACTTTGTAAAACAAATATGTATTTGCAAAATATAGGCTATGGAATTTTTTTTATTTTTGTGCATTTTTCATTATAATACACTTAAACTTCTATAACTGTTTTGTTTTTTGTTTTTCACTTTTTTTAACTTTCACTTCAGCAATAATCTCTTATTTAAAGAAACCAAATTTAAGTTTGTGCTCCAAATTTAAGATTTACGTTTAAGTTTGAAATTTAATTTATGCTCAAAAAGTGTTTAATGGTATATATACTGTGTATATATATATATATAAAATACAAAATATTAAAAGTAAAAACTAATATATAGTACATTCATTTAATTGAAATAAAAAAATGCCATGCGGGCAACACCAGAGGGTTAATGAAAATCTCATTCCAACCTCACATCATCATCATCAATGAATGAACTACTTATTTTAGGGTACAACAACCCATACGACTTTATTAAGAACCTAGCAAACATTAAGAACTACATAACAATGTTCCTAACTTCCTAACAAAATTACTCTTATTTATCACAATAGGGTTTTTAAGTTAAGCCTAATGAATTAAACTCAATCCACAAATAACTATACATTCTTATTTAAGGTGTTTATGTAACGTTAGGCCTAAGTAGGCTACATTAAAAGGGACAACATTTAGGCCTAGTCATTATTAGAAATGTACTGAAATTTACCTCTTTGGTTGTTGCTTCACAAACCATGGTAAGAAGTCAGAGGAAAGGGAATATGAATACAGAAAATGTAGTATTGTTGTTGTTGGTAATATGATTAAATCAGTCAGCTGCACAACAGCTAGTCATGTGATGTCAATATGGCGGCATCCCTGAGGGGCAACCCACTCCATGTAAATTAAAAATACAGAAAGCAATATGTCTAGAGTCTTTATCTCCCAAAAGTACATCATTTTTATTTAAAAAACAAACAAACAAACAAAAAAACGTGTGCCTGTTTAAAACGTTCTAATTACCCTTATTACTATTTGCACGTTTACAACAGGTGTAGCCTTCAGCGTCAGAACGGCCGCAGAAGCCTCTTTGAACAATTAATAGCATTATTTCTCAACTTCACAATAAGCACTGTCAATCACGCTTAGGTATTATTAGAATGATTAATCCACGTGACCTCTAATATCTGAATTCGCAGTTTCACTTTAAGAAGCATGTAAACAAAGGCTCTTTCCGGCGTTGGTGGTCTGCCGTAACGGGATTCACGAAGCCCCGAGCGAACATCTGGCTCTATCACTACGTGCGTCAATTGCGTAAGTGTTCCCGTGATCGTAGGCAGATGCGCGCATGCTCATTGTCAGGGGGAGTGAGAGGAGCATGAATGGAGCAAAATGGCGGATCATGTGCAGGTAAGTAAATGATTTTGTTTTGTTATTATTAAATTCATGAGATTTGATCCACTGCAGTCTAACGATAGATCCCGAGGCTTATTTCGGCCATGCGTACGTGTTTGTTATAAATGCATGCGTCGCGCGGTGGGAGAGGTTCACTCGCATGCTTTATTGGATGCGATTATCAAGTGTTGACTTGTGGCCTGTCATCATGTTGATTTTAACTCTGTGATCCAGGCTAACACACAACTCTGCAGCATGGGTGAAAGTTGTTTTGAAGCAAAATGCAAAGTATTTTATTTTAAGCAGCAGAGATCGTTAGATCCCGAGAGATCGTTTATACTAAATTGCACGTAACTCTATAGCAACAGTGATGTTTTACGTTGTAAACAAGGCATCATCCCTCATCCAACCGCTTGCATTGCAATAATACACTGGCCTTGTATACACAAGCGATAGTAACTCGAGCTCAGCGAGGCTATTTCCAAGAGAACAGCCTCTCGGTAAGCCCAAAAGCATATTTGCATTCAGTTATCTGTCATTCTGTTATTGCTGGACGCAAATGTGCCCGGTTTCGCTGTTAGCCTGTAGCTCGCGTGCTAACTCATGAGATTCTCCCGCGCACCGCCTCGTCAAACCAAAAGCCCGACTAGAAATTAGTTTTTCTTCAAAATTATAGAAACGATATGTACGTTAACATCTCCTGCAAATTGTAAATAGGTAATAGTGTTGAAAAAGTTTTTTTGTTCATTACCTGTAGTGTTTAAGGAGAGTTAAATGACTGGATGAAGTGAAGGCAGCCAACCAGAAATGTCTTTTGTGAGCAATTTTCACTGTATTATATGCAATATTGAATGTTTTATTTTCTATATAGGATGTTTAGAGATGTTTATTAATCGAAATTTTAGTACATTTACTATAATGTATTTCGTTTTAATTATACTTAATAAGACTGTCCTGATAATAATCTTGATAACTCGGGGGTTAATAAGGCCAACTTGGCAACCAAAATCGTCTCAGGCGTAACTGACAGATAAAGTCGGACAGAATTAAAATAAATTATTTTTCTTCTTCTCATTCTCTCAGTATGGCTGTTTCCTGAAAACCACCCTAGCTGGACAGCATTTTTGGGACATCACTGGTCCGTTAAACACCATACACCATGTTTTCAAACACAGCCGCTGCTTGTCATCTGTCAACTTGTACACAAGCTGCTCATGAGTCATGACAAATGATAAGACGGGTCATATTTGAGGGCAAAGGTTAAGGAGGTCTCGAGGTTAAAAACACTGTTGAATAACTGCTTATTCCCATGAAACTTAATGAAGTGGGGGACAATGCTTTTGTTAACCTGACTCTCATTTGCACAGGCAACAGTAAACATGAGCTTTCCAGTGTTGTTGCCACGCGTCCTGTTACTCTGTAGGTGGTGAAGAAGCCACTCCATTTGCAGTAATAGATTATTAATTACCAACGGAGCAGCTCTGTCTTAAAGGCCGTTTGCGGATCACATATTGGTAGAGTAACACACTTTTTTTAGACCTAAACCAACCAAATAATGCTTCAATATATGTGTGTACATAATTATCAAAGAACGTGTTGTGAGGCCAGTAGGTTGATATGACTCAGCGGTATTTCTGGCTTGTAACATTCAATTCCTTTTTTGTTTGGCAGCTTTAAACTTTTTGTTTATTGTAACATTGTAATATAATTCAGAAGCATTTAAGTACACTTAAACATTGAACGCAGAATGTTCAAAGCATGTTAAGGGTGGTTATTAATATGTTATAGGTTGGTATGAACAGGTGGATTGATGTTAGTTTTAGTAAAAACCTATGCATGGTATTTTCATTTTAGGTTTTTCAACTTGGAGGTGGCTTATCTTTTTTGTGCAGTTCCTTGCAAATACAGCCTGCATTTTATCTTGCATTTTTTTCTTGTATGTTTACGGGTCCTCCCTGTTCTTTTAGGGTCTCTTGATTCAGTTATCAGCAGGTTGCATCAAGCTTATATGTACATAGACATGAGAAACCAACTTAAAGTTGGCACAAGAAAGTGTGTGTTTCTAAAGTAGTAAACTGTTTATTTAACATGGGATTTATTTGCTGAGTGCAATAAAAATTTAGAAATAACTCTGTAGGCTACTGAGTTCATTAGTTCAGAATTTTTTTGCATTATAAACTTTAAGTTTTTCATTGAGGCTGTGCATTTGTTGCAGCTGCTGTTTTTCTGCTGATGCTGATTTTGTATAGTTATGCTCCACAAGGGAACAAAGAACTGTTTAGAGTCAGAGGCTTGTTGCTGCATAACACGAGTTAGTTCTTTCATTGCTCCGCTATGTATTGCCAAAGTGTATCGCTGACTTTTTTTCTCCAATCACCATATAGTCTTTCATGCTTGCATGTACCAGATACTCCCTCTGTGACCTAGAACAATAACTTGTGGATGTGATGTCTGCGCATTAATTTGCTTAATGGAACATTAGTGTCTAGTTTTTCATAATCCTGATGTTTGATGTTGTGATTGTACAAGAAGATACTGAAGCTCTCTATCTTAAGACTTGTATTATAATATTGCATCAGAATTCAGAAACAAGCAATGGAGATGCCAAATGTGTAAAAAAAAAATCCCTTCATTCGCAAAAATGTTTTACGCTCGCTTCAGATGTTTTTTGACTTGTGCGAAAGGAAGAGGAAGTGACGATTTTGTTCTCTTTGACTCATTGGATGGGAACGCTGCTTTATTCGCTAATGTTTTATGAAATATTCCAATTTAAGATTTTACAATTTTAAATTCTCAACTTTGGATGGAAACATAGCTAATGGTATTTCAAATTGCGTTATTTGTTGATTATTTGAACTGCTATTACAGTTCTAAACAATTGGAGCAATTTAATGACACTAAAAATGTCTCGTGCTGTAACTTTTATAAGTAAAAATTAATATCAGATTTCCCTAAACCTTGAATGCATCTTTATCTTTAAAAAAAAAAAAAAAAAAATTCTTAAGGTAAAGGTATTTTTATACAAATATTGTGAATTATTATTGAGTTGCACCACATGACGCCTAACTAGCCTTGTCATAAACAGGCCAAATTATTTAATATTTTAGGATACTTTGACACTTATTGATTAAAAGCCACATGACTTATGATTTGGCACACAAAAGTTTTGTTAAAGAAATTGTCAATTGATCTTTATATTTTAAAGAAATGATTAAAGATTGTCCTATTACTTTAAACTTTAATTACCCTGACATTTTTTTTAATTATCCCCTAAAAAAGTATTAAAATAGATTTTAATGCAGATATTAAAAACATACTTATGTCAGAATAGTTGTATTCAGGTCGCTGTATTTTTTATTTAAAAAAGTAATAGATGCGGATAAATGAATGTCATTGACCATATTCATTATCTAATTTGAATATTTACATATTTTTGCAAGTAAACTTTGTTTATAAAAAAATAGTTTAGGTGTGTAAATAGTTTAGACATAGAAGATTTATTGGTTCATCTCACAAATATCCTCTGAATGTGTTTTCACTAAACTCATGTGGGTCTCTTTTTCAGAGCCTAGCCCAGCTAGAGATCCTGTGCAAGCAGCTATATGAGACCACAGACACTACCACACGTCTACAGGCCGAGAAAGCTCTGGTGGAGTTCACCAACAATCCCGACTGCCTGAGTAAATGCCAGTTGTTGCTGGAAAGTGGGAGTGTAAGAATGAAACTTTTTGAGAACTGAGAAAAACAAGATATCTGAATTGATCTGACAGCAGTTTTCTCGAAAATCCAAGTCCGTTAGTTTGAGTTAAGCAACTATTTAACTTGACACTGTATTTGTAAAATCTTTACAGTCCTCGTACTCGCAGTTGTTGGCTGCAACGTGTCTCTCCAAGTTGGTGTCTCGTACGAGCAACCCGCTTCCTCTGGAGCATCGCATTGACATTCGTAAGTTTCTCAGATAAACCACGAGATTTAGAACCCAAAACCCAGAAAAGACAAATTTTTGAAATAAATGTCACGTTGGTTCCTCAGGAAATTATGTTCTCAATTATCTGGCGACCCGGCCAAAGCTTGCTGCCTTCGTGACACAAGCCCTGATCCAGCTCTATGCCAGAATCACCAAGCTTGGCTGGTTTGACTGCCAAAAGGAAGATTACGTCTTCAGGAATGTCATTGCCGATGTGACAAGATTCCTGCAGGTATAATACATTTTATAGCATTATTAGAAAAGATAATATTGTTCAAGTTCAGAGTTATACTACTTGGAAATGTTTCTTTGTTTTTTGCTATCACATCTTTAAGGCAAGTAGGGATGCACAACATTTTTTGGTAGAAAATGTTTTTTTTTTGGTTTTTTTTTTTTTAATGATTGGTAGTACTTAGCATGGATGTATTTAACATGCATTTAATTAAACACTTTACATAAGCATGGTTTTATAAACTATTTACACAAATTTATTGCTCCCGTTTCATGAGTGAGGGCAAATGTCCTCACAAAGGTCAAGTTGATTTTGAGAATTGGATCAAAAATGCCAAACAAGATATTGTCCACAAGACTTGTATTTTGAAAACCATCATCATCTGCAGTTTCCATATGAAAAATCCAAATGAACGTGGATAATTTTTTATGGCTGTGTTTTCTCACCTCAACTTAATGTTTCTTTTTAAATACTAGATTATTTGGTAACACTCTAAATTAGGGACTATTAACTAGTTGCTTATTAGCATGCCTATTACTAGCATATTGGCTGTTTATTTGTACTTAGAAAGCATATTATAATGCCTTATTCTACATGACCCCATACCTAAAATCAACTTACTATCTTAAAATAAAAAAACATCTTACAATAATAAGCAGTAAATTAGAAGTTTATTGAGGCAAAAGTCATAGTTAATAGTGAGTGTGTTCCCTAAAAGTGTAACCAAAAATAAAACGCATCCATATAAAATTATCCACGTTCATTTGGATTTTTTTTAAGGGAACTGCAGTTGATGGTGTTCAAAATACAAGTCTTGTTCGAGATATGTGGACAATATCTTGTTTGATATTTTCAATGTCAATTATCAAAATCACCTTGAATTTTGTGAGGACATTTGCCCTCATTCATCAAGAAACATGAGCAATAAATTTGCATCAATGGTTTATAAAACCATTCTTATGTAATGCAAGGTAAATGCATCCATTTACAAAGAAATGATTTATGAGCAAATAACAAAAATTTAAATACAAATTTAATACTCAAAAACTCCTGTTTCGTGAATGAGGACCTTTAAACATAACCGCACAATAACTAGATAATTAAGTCAATAGAAGCATTTTGTGGTAAAAATTCAAATGGCTGGCTTTTGTGCACTCTCAGTGTATGACATTATTCAAATAAGGGGTGTGCGATATGACGATTTTTGATCGTGGATGATAAAAATGTCTCAGTTGCAGTTCTGGCGCCGCCGTATCAATATACTGTACAACGCCACATGCTTTCACATCAGTGTTAACTCAGCGGTAGAGTTACTCTCACGGGACACCGCAATTATTCGCAATCACAAAAGTAGGCATACATTATTTGCTTTAAAGCCTTGCCAGTTAAACCTTTCATTCACGTGCTGTTCTGATGTGCGCTTTTTCTCAGCGCGTAACGTTACATCTGAAGCACGTGCACTAAAAAGCCTGTCAAACAGCGCCTGATTTCTGAACTAAGTTATATTTTGCGCTAATACTGTCAAAACACACAAGGTTTACATATAGACTGTATGGTTATATCTAAAATGAAAGTAAACAGATGAGACACGAGCAAAGGGGGCGGAGGCCATGCGTGCCTGTATATTAGAGAAGCGTGCAGGTCTTAAAAACTAGGGATGCAGTATTAAACATTCATATGCAATCGGTGATTTCTGTCAACGATTAAAGGGATTCACAAGTTCACCCTAAAATTTAAAGCAACAGTTTTAATACTGTCTCTGTCGCCCTGCTCTCTCTCTCTCTCTTATTTACTCACTCACATGCTGTCCCAAACCTGTATTAATTTATTTCTTGTGCTGAACACAAAAGAAGGTATTTGAAGATGGGTAACCAAACATTTGCCGGTCCACGTTGACTTTGATAGTAGGAAAAAATACTGTGAAAGTCACTGTGGACAAGCAACTTTTTGGTTTTCCACGTTCTTCAAAATAACTTTTATGTTCAGCAGAAGAAAGAAATTCACTTGGGTTTAAAACAACTTTTGAGTAAATTATGGTATAAAAATAAAACACTATGACAGATAGATGACAGAATTTTTATTTTTGGGTGAACTATTCCTTTACTGTTAATAAAACAAGAAGAGACAAAGAGAAAAATCACTCAATACTTTTGACTGAAAAACTTTAATACAGTTGCTTTAAGAGGAATCAATCTATATTGTTTTTTATTTTTATATTTGTAGTGAAATTAGTTTGGCTGTACTTCTCAGACAAAATATTAAAACCAACATGACAAAGAATCGTGATATGATATTTTTGCCATATCGCCCACCCCTAATTCAAATGCTAATGCAAATCACATCTGTTTCGGTTTTTGACCCAGTGTGTTTCATTTTTAGTTAAACATTTTCATTACAGTACATCACTAAAGCTGACTTGTCTCATTTGATGTGTTTGTCACTCACACTTTCATACTCCGCATGATGGCATAAATGACTCAATCTTAAAAATGGCTAAAAATACAATGTCATGCAGGAGAGGGACAGATATTTAATTTGTAATGTTTACGTTAAAAAAAACAAAGCTTTTTGTATTTAACTCCTTCACGTTTTTTTAGTTTGATAGTGTTGAACACTGCTCATAACATAGGAGTCACAATTGGGCAGTTACAGTGTATGAGATTAACCATAAGTTTTTGCTCGCAGTGTGCTTGATTTGCATACTCTTCTCTTATTTTATTTTTGATTGCTGGTCCAAATTTGTAACCTTTGGATAAAAATATCTAAATCAGTAAATTGGAAATAGACTCTTTGGGTGACTTTTTGATGTATGTTCATCTTCAAACATTTTGAAAGTACAATAAAATGATACTGTATTCCATTGATATCTTCATTTCAATTCTCAGGCTTTCAGACATAAATGATAACATTGCAAAAGCTAAAATTGTCTGATGTTAAATTTGAGTAATGTTCCTGACGTTATGAAGTTATTTGTATTTTTTACTTTTTTTTCAGGATAGTGTTGAACACTGCATCATAGGAGTCACAATTCTTTCCCAGTTAACCAATGAGATTAACCAAGTAAGTTTCTCTGCTCGCAGTGTGTCTTGATTTGCATATTATTGCTCTTTTTTTATGGTTTTGATTGCTTCTATTGTCCTCATTTGTAAGTCGCTTTGGATAAAAGCATCTGCTAAATGACTAAATGTAAATTTAGTCTTTGCTCAGTGCTTGGATTTCATTGCTGTATGTTTGGGTTCAATAACTGAAAGTTGCAATAAAGATAGATTACTGATTCCTTGAATCTTCTTTCAATTCTCCAGGCAGACTCAACACATCCACTTACAAAACATAGAAAGATTGCATCGTCATTTCGAGATGCCTCCTTGTTTGACATTTTTACCCTCTCCTGCAACCTCCTGAAGCAGGTAAGGGTAATGCTTCAGAGACTGAACAAAAGAACTGTCTGTCTGTATATTTGTCTTCACAACCACTAAACCAGCCTGCTTGGGATTTATGTCAATGACTCAATGGATTGTTCTGTATGTCTGCAGGCATCTGGGAAGAACTTGAATCTAAATGATGAGAGCCAGCATGGGCTACTCATGCAGCTACTCAAACTGGCCCACAATTGCCTCAACTTTGATTTTATCGGTACATCCACCGATGAGTCCTCAGATGATCTGTGCACCGTCCAGATCCCCACCAGCTGGAGATCAGGTGATCTGGCAATTTCTGGCAAACAATGAATGAATGGTGCAACTGTGTTCCAGTGCTTGTTTAAAGAGACTGCATTCAACATTTTCAACAATAATTTTCTAATTACTTCTTTAGAATTGATTATATACTGTAGTATATTTTGTAATTTTATTTTATTTTTTATTTTTTGCTATTGTGACTAGACTTTTTTTAAAGAAATAAATACTTTAATTCAGCAAGGACCCCTTAAATTGATCAAAAGCAACAGTAAAAACATATATAACGTTACAAAAGTTTTCCATTTCAAATAAATACTATTTTGAACTTTCTTTGTATCAAAGAAAAAAATATAAAAGATTATCATGGTTTGCACAAAAAATATTAAGTAGCACAACATTGATAACAATAATAAATGTTTCTTAAGCAGCATATCTGCATATTAGAATGATTTCTGAAGGATCATGTGACACTGAAGACTGGAGTAATGATACTGAGAATTCAGCTTAATTAAAATAGAAAACTGTTATATTCTCATTATATTTCACAATATTTCTGGTTTGACTATTTTTGATCAAATAAATGCAGCCTTGGTTAATTTTTTTTTCCAAAAGTCCTTTTGAGCAGTAACAGGGTATTCATGTTGAATTCATTCTCTCATCTGCAGCCTTTTTGGATTCCTCAACCTTGCAGCTGTTTTTTGATTTGTATCATTCCATCCCTCCCTCGCTGTCTCCCTTGGTGAGTGTCATATAAACAAGATAAACAAGCCTTTGCCTCGTAGATAATGTTAAGACTCTTCCGATAATAATGTGAACTGCTTAGTATTGAATGTTCTGTTTGTCTTTCAGGTTTTGTCTTGTTTAGTCCAAATAGCATCTGTCCGGAGGTCTCTCTTTAACAACGCAGAGCGAGCAAAGTTCCTTTCCCATTTAGTAGATGGTGTGAAGAGAATATTGGAGAACCCTCAAGTATGCCGTCCATCCTAATACTAGTTATAATAATAATTGTCATTCTAATGTTTGCATGATATTTATGTAAAAAGAGTTGAATAATGCCATGTATTAAACATGTAGCCTGAAAATAGCTGCGTTAAAATGTCAAATCTATTTGCAGGTATTATGTGGTTGATGTTGTAATATTTGCAATACTTATTGTTTGATTTGCAGAGTTTGTCGGACCCAAACAACTACCATGAGTTCTGTCGACTGCTGGCTCGACTCAAGAGTAACTATCAGCTGGGAGAGCTGGTTAAAGTAGAGAACTACCCCGAGGTCATAAGATTGATCGCTAACTTCACCGTAACTAGTCTGCAGGTGAGTGAAAGACTTTCTACAGAATTCGAGCCAAATTGACTGCAATTATTTGTTAATTTGCTGATGGAATTAAGTGAAAATGATCTATGAAAAATTGGCGTTTCAAAGACTGATAATAACTTTGGTATGTCCCAGCACTGGGAGTTTGCGCCCAACAGCGTGCACTATCTGCTGAGCCTGTGGCAGCGGTTGGCGGCATCTGTCCCTTATGTGAAGGCCACAGAGCCCCACATGCTGGAGACCTACACACCTGAGGTGACCAAGGCCTACATCACGTCCCGCCTAGAGTCCGTGCACATCATTCTAAGGTAGAGTGAGCACTAATTGAAGTCACAGTTAGGTCCAATAAGCAAGAATGTCACAGATGAGTGACTATACAATATCCGTTCTATGCAGGGATGGTCTTGAAGACCCCTTGGACGATGCTGGCTTGGTGCAACAGCAGCTGGACCAGCTGTCTACTATCGGGCGGTGCGAATATGAGAAGACCTGCGCCCTGCTGGTCCAGCTCTTCGATCAGTCGGCCCAGTCGTACCAGGAGCTGCTGCAGTCCACCAACTCCAGCACAATGGACATAGCAGTGCAGGAGGGTGAGCTTGAAACAAAACCTAATATACAAATCAATATATTGTATCATAACAATGCTTACGTTACGTATGTGTTGTCCAGGTCGCTTGACGTGGCTAGTGTATATCATTGGTGCAGTCATTGGAGGAAGAGTATCCTTCGCCAGCACAGATGAGCAGGATGCCATGGATGGGGAGCTTGTGTGTCGGTGAGGAATCGCCCCTAAAGGCCTGTTCACACCAAGACGAAATGAAAATGCAGTCATACGATTTGTCTGTTCTGTCCAATGTGTAAAAAAAAAAATAGAAGTCAGATGGGCTGAATGAATATGCAAAATTATTCTTTGACAGTAGGTAGTGCTTACAAAAAAGCAGAAATACCCCAGGACACAAAGCACTGTACAACTTTGTTTCTGACACACTCTTGCCAAGAAGAATACAGGAAGTCATACAGTAAATATTTTCGAAAAGCCTTTCAGATTTTTGTATTAACTATGATGTTTATCAAACAGCACCAAATACTAGAGTATACAGTGCAACACAGTGCAATTGGAAAAGATTAAAACTCTGTAAAAAAAAAAAAATGCTTTGACACACGATGATTGTTCACAATGATCCACACAATGAGCAGACATGTTAACAGCCAGTCATTCAAATTGAAACATTTAAAATGTTTATCGCATTGAATTTTCACGCAAAACATTTGTCTTGGTATGAACAGGCATTCAGATTTTTAATGCTTCAAATAGTATATCAAACTAGTGATGAACAGTATATCTGTATCAAATTTAAAGCCAATGTTAGAGATTATTAATATGCTTTTTTAAATTGGTCATTTGAGTATTCTTTTTTTACATTTATATTACCTATGCTGTTATGTGACGCAAAAGTAATACAACATTTTTTAGATAATTTTAAAAACAAATAATTTAATAACACTGTTAAATATGATATTTAGCAAATCTGAGAAAAAAAAACTGAATGTCCTTTTCTCATACTGTACTTTCCTAATTGGAACTCCTAATTGGGACTAATTTCACGTAACATTTATAACTGTTGATTTAGTTTTAATTTATGTTGAAAATTTATTTTGAGTACGAGTCTCCTCAGATGAAGCGATCTCACTTCCCATTGTTTAATTTGACGTAATTTATATTGACTTCATATTTTGTCATTTTCAGAGTTTTGCAGTTAATGAACCTCACAGACTCGCGACTGGCTCAGGCAGGAAATGAGAAGCTTGAGTTAGCCATGCTCAGTTTCTTTGAGCAGTTTCGCAAAATCTACATCGGTGACCAGGTGCAAAAATCATCAAAGGTAATTGCAGTTATGTTGTATTTGTCTGCTTGAGCATGAACTTCAAGCTGTGGTTTGTTTAGACAGCAAATCTAAAACAAAAAAGCTAGCAGTAAATTATTTATTGATCACTTGTAACATTCACAGGGTTTTGCCTTTGTACTCTCAGAATGGCTGAAATTTGTGATCGTGTTGTGTCTGGGCTTTGAAAAGAGACAGTCGATTCAGCTTTTTTGCGTGCTTAGTTGTGGTTTCACTCTTTTAGTCTGCTTTGTAAATGGACATGTAGGTTTGAAACCATTTTTTTTATGTTGGAGATGAAAGTGTTCTGTCTCAAATAACCAGAAAGCTGAAGTTTTCTCTCCTGTTGCTCAGATTCCAAAGTGTGAACAGAGAAGATAAGTGCACATAGAAAGACTAGCAGTTCCTCTAAACATGTCTTTAGTTCTGCTTTAGCCTGTTGTCCTTTACCTTGGAACATAACACCTTATAATTGCTCCTCCTAACTGTTATAATGTGCACGAATAGTGTGAAAACTATTACGAAGTCTGATTGGATCTTGATAATTGGATGTATTAGATTTAATGGAAAATTGTCCCAAATGGCACTCTTAATTTGGACCATAGGGATGCAGACTTACAGTGTACTGTTACCCAGCTGCCCATGCAGCAAAGTGTAGACTCGGAGGAAGGTGCCATGTGGGACCATAATCAGGACTCAACAATAAGGATTTTTTTTCTTCCAAGATTTTATTTTTAGCAGTGTTTTATTTGTTTTAGAAAAATATTTATACTGTATTTGTCACTAAAGGTAACATTTAAGTTTTAATTTGGAAATTAAATTGACCTACACTGCCCTCCAAAAGTTTGGAAACACCCCTGGCAAAGTGTGTTTTTGGACGATATCAGCGTAAATCCTTATGTTTTTTTGGTGCAAATACATTAAAGTAACTTGACATTATCATTGAAGACCAGCAATAAAACATAATAATGGCAATATATACATGTCAAAGTCAGACATGCCCCTTTGCCAGCTGTGATGCCTGGTTACTGGTTTAAACTTGGCCCAGGTTTTTAAAAGATTTTTGGGTCAGCACACCTTAATACTGTAGCTTCAACAATTGATTGCCAATTCAAAGTCAATGTTTGAATAAACTGACAGCTCGGGTGCCCAGATTATGCAGAGCTGTAATAGCTGCTTATGGTGTATTTTGATGAATCGAAAATTTTATTTTTTTCTATGTATAAACTTTTTATGTAATAAAATGTTTTCGTAGTTTGTGTTGTCCCTTATCGGTGCAAAATTATCACAAATTAAAAAGGATTCATGCCAATATTGTCCAAAACCCCACTTTTCTAGGGCGTTTAAAAACTTTTGGAGGGCAGTGTACCTTTTTCCCCTTTTCTGACCAAATCTTTGTAGTTTATGGATTTGTGAGAGCCCTCTGTGAATTGTCACAGTTGCTTGCTTCTTATGGCCTTATTTCCCAACCTGTTTTATTTTGTAGTTTAACATGTTACTAAATTCTACATTTATAAAATGAATCGTTCAAGCTACAATGCAAAACACCAGTTCAAAATGAATATATGATGACAGGAAATAATACTACTTTTGTTTGATCCCTAGTTGTATCGAAGACTATCAGAAGTTCTTGGCTTGAATGATGAGACCATGGTACTCAGTGTTTTCATTGGGAAAATGTGAGTATATGTCAGCTAATGATGGGTAAAATTGTTATAAAACCTTATTTTACCAAAAATGACAATTAAAAACAATGTTTTTAACGTAGAGTTTTGTTTTAATGCAGAATCACCAACTTGAAGTACTGGGGACAGTGTGAACCAATCACATCTAAGACACTACAGCTCCTCAATGACCTCTCGATTGGATATCCTTACATACTTGTTGCTGGTTTAAATTTTAAACAATATTAGTATTGTTATTGAGGATGATTGACAGTTATTTTTGACAGTGAATATGTTTTGGTCTGTTTCCTTAACCTTATTTCTCACGTACAGCAGTGTTAGAAAACTTGTGAAACTCAGTGCTGTCCAGTTCATGCTAAACAACCATACAGTAAGTGACCAACTTGAGCTTTTCTCCTTCTTAACTCCACTTTAACTTTATTTGTCCCTGAAGCACAATTAATGGAAAATGACATAAAAGGGCAAGACCTTTTTTTTCATAAAAAATAAAGAAAGTAATGTCATTACAAATAACAGTTGTACTATTCTTAAATTGTTTTTTGAGTAACTTTCAAGGGCTGACAAATGTCTTGTTTTTCTTCTGTGTGACAGAGTGAGCACTTTTCTTTCCTGGGTGTGAACAATCAGGCCAACCTCAGTGACATGAGGTGTCGGACCACTTTCTACACAGCCTTGGGAAGACTTCTTATGGTAGATTTGGGTAAGGGTGTACCTATAGATATAGCATATAAGCATCATGTAAAAGGACATCTTTAGAGACTTTCTGTGTCTTTGACAGGTGAGGATGAGGACCAGTTTGAACAGTTCATGCTTCCTCTCACTGCTGCATTCGAGGCCATCGCTCAGATGTTCAGCACCAACACCTTCAATGAACAAGAAGCAAAAGTGAGACGTTGTATTGTTTATCATACAACCTCAGTGTGGCATGAAGCATTTGCAAAAGACCTTGTGTTTTCTTATTTGTTGCTGACCTTTATTTATTATTTAATTTTTTTTCTCTTTTCTTTCAGAGGACTTTAGTAGGACTGGTGAGAGATCTGAGGGGAATTGCCTTTGCCTTTAATGCCAAGACCAGCTTTATGATGCTCTTTGATTGGATGTATCCTTTAATATACATTTGTTTGTTTGTTTGTTTTTGTTTATTTTATTGGTGTGATTTGTTTTTCTTTTTTTATTTACGTTTGTTTTTATTTGTTTATTCATTTATTTTTGTGTAATTATTTGTGTAGTTTTTTTATTTCATTGTTTTTATTTTTGTTTTTATTTGTGTAGTTTTGTGTGTTCATTTATTTGTGTTTGTTCATTAATTTATTTATGTTGTAATTTATTTGTTTATTTGTATTTTATTGTTTGTTTCTTAGTATTATTGATATTTTCTTAATTATTTATTACTTGCTATTTTCTTCATTTTAAAACAAACTTATAAGTAAATGATATAAGACTAATCTCTTAGGTCAAAGCAGACTGATTGCCAATTTTAATGTGTTCCTTAATGGATCTTAGTTACCCCTCTTACATGCCCATCTTACAAAGGGCAATAGAGCTCTGGTACCATGTACCTGCCTGCACCACACCGGTCCTCAAACTCATGGCTGAGCTCGTCCACAACAGGTACACAATATTACATCTTGCATATGTCTCAGAGACCTGAGTTTAAAGGTTATGTGTGTTCTCTGACTCAGTGGGGTTTTTTTTTGTTTTTGTTTTATTTACATGAAGGTCACAGAGATTACAGTTTGATGTGTCATCACCGAATGGAATCCTGCTGTTCAGGGAAACCAGCAAGATGATTACAACATATGGTACAAACTCTCCTATAATAACCCAGTTTTCATATTTCAATCAACTGTTCCTCTGGTATGTTGTAGCATTATTAAATCTGAAGAACTTTAATTGAATAATCATCGTAATAGTATTGTCTTTTTTTCATTTCAAGGCAATCGGATCCTGACTCTGGGTGAGGTGCCAAAAGATCAGGTGTACGCACTGAAACTGAAGGGAATATCCATTTGTTTTTCCATGCTGAAAGCCGTATTAAGCGGCAACTATGTCAATTTCGGCGTCTTCCGTCTGTACGGCGATGACGCCTTGGACAACGCTCTGCAGACCTTTATTAAGCTGCTCTTGTCCATCCCTCACAGTGACCTGCTGGTAAAAATCATCAGCTATCAGCTTCAGGATTGTGTCCTTCAGCATTCAGATTGATTGGTTGACTTTTGGTTGGTTTGTTCTTGTTCTTGCAGGACTATCCAAAGCTTAGTCAGTCTTACTACTCTCTTCTGGAGGTGCTAACCCAAGACCATATGAACTTTATCGCCAGCCTAGAGCCTCATGTGGTCATGTACATCCTGTCCTCCATATCAGAGGGACTCACAGCACTTGGTAAGGACCTTCTCTTCAGCTTATGAATTTTCTTTTGTGTAGCATCATTTTTATACTATTTAATCTCACAAACCCTTCTGTAGTTCCATCGTGGACCCCTAGGTGTCTGTGAACTTTTGAGCCTGAGCTTTCTGTTTGTCTCCTCACAGATACAATGGTATGCACTGGTTGCTGCTCAAGCCTGGACCACATAGTTACTTATCTATTCAAGCTGCTGTCACGCAGCACGAAGAAACGAGCGGCACCCATGGCCCAGGAGAGCGACCGCTTCCTTCACATAATGCAGCAGCACCCTGAGATGATCCAGCAGGTGAGCTGAGGCTTTGAAAGACCTGAGATTTAAATAATTTAGTGTTTCATCTTATTTCAAGCATAAGAGGAACACAATTTGTAATTTTCACAGCAATTTATGTTCATTATAAAAATAAAAATAACTTTTTTTGTGTATGTCTAGGGCTGGGCAAAAAAAAAAAAAAAAAGATAACAATTATCGCGATATAATTTTCCTCAAATCTACAAATCTGCTTTTTTCAGATGTTACCGTTTTTGATAATGAACATAAATTTATATCTAACATTCTAACTCAAGCTACTACTACTGTCACCTCAAGCTTGTCAAATGTGCATTTCTAAGAGACAACATTTTTTCTATTTTTAATATTGCAGCCTGCACTGCAAACTGTGCTGAAGATATGTATCAAAGTCAGAAACCTGTTTCATGATTTGTAACAATATCAGTGCAGCAACTAAGAAATAATTTTTTCTATTGATATATTTATTTTGTTAAGGAAAAATGACTGTAAAAGTGTAAAGAATTAAAAAAACGTGAAATGTAATTTTTTGACCATAAAGAAGTTTTTTACGTAGGAGCAAAAATCTGCCTTTAAACTTGAAAAAAAATAAAGATTTGAAATTTATCATGATAATTATTGATATCGACTGATATAAATTAGAATTAATTTTTTTTTCGCCATTTCACCCAGCCCTATGTATGTCTCTCAAATACTGTACAATTTGAAATGTATTGGAGATGCTTAATCTGACAAGAGTTCTCACAATCTTATCCAGATGCTGTCCACAGTGTTGAATATCATCATTTTTGAAGATTGTAGGAATCAGTGGTCAATGTCACGGCCACTGCTTGGCTTGATTCTACTCAATGAGAAGGTATGAGATAGATAGATAGAATATAGAAGATATTCAGACAAAGGCTGCATTTATTATAACCAAAAATACTGTAAAATAGTAATATTGTGAAATACTCTTACAATTTAAAATAACTGTTTTCTATTTGAATGCATTTTAAAATGTATTTGTTGCAAATCTGAATTTTCAGCATCATTACTCCAGTCTCCAGTGTCACATGATCCTTCAAAAATCATTCTAACATGCTGATTTGCTGTTTGTAGTATTTTGCAGATTTGAGGAACAGCATTGTGAACAGCCAACCACCAGAAAAGCAGCAAGCCATGCACTTATGCTTTGAAAATCTCATGGAGGGCATAGAGAGAAACTTGCTGACCAAAAACAGAGACAGGTCATTTGATTTCCTGAGAATTCCAATGAACTTTGCATGTACTTTTTTTTTTTTTTTTGAAGTGGGTGTTCTATTAAATGTATTAATTTCTGTAGAAAAGATTGATATAGCACATTTAATGGCATTTCTTAGGGTGAGCTATCTCATATTTCTTAACTATAAGTTTTAGAGTAGTAAACTAGACTGTATTTATTTATTTGCATGTATACGTAATATATACATTTTTAGCAAACTCAGTTTTTTTCCCTTTTTTTTCGCAGGTTTACACAGAATCTTTCAGTATTTAGAAGAGAAGTCAATGACTCCATGAAGAATTCCACATACGGGGTAAACAGCAACGATATGATGAGCTGACATTCCATAGAGCACCAGGCCCCGCCCACGTGGCCCGGCCCCGGCCCGTACTCCCACCCGCCCCTGGCCCGGCTGCTGGGGGACCACCGCTGCGCACGCCTGCACCTCCCACTCCCCAGTCCCTAAAAATACCCTATTACCTCTCTCCCTTCACACCTCCTCCCCCCACCCCTTTTTATATATATAAATATATATATATACACATATAAATATATACATATTTTAAAGCCAGTTTCTAGAGGTCATTCTTCTTGACCATTCTCTTGTCATTTGGGGCTCAAAGTCCAAAGAGAGAGATGAGGGTACGGCTGGGGATTGGCTGGGAATGGGTTTGGGGTGTGGGACGGCACCAGTGTGGACTCTATAGAGTGGGCGGCACACCCGAACCACTCGAAGGGATGATGGGAAGTGGGCGTTTGTGTGTGTGTGTGTAAGCGTGAGAGTGTGTTTGAGAGCATGTCTGTGGGAGGAAGGGTTAGGATGAGCTGGTATACATAGTGCTCTGCTTTTGCCTGCCTTGTATAGAAACACATAAGGAAAAAAAAAGTGTACATTTTTTTCATAACATTTTCAACAATGTTTATAATGATTACGATTTAAGACAAATAATGAGTGTGATTGAAAACTTTTTACAGTCTAGTAAGTTAGTGCAACTGTGCTGAAATGTGGGTTTGTCTGTATGGAGAGAGTCGTTTATATCCTGGTGACGATGTGGGATTGAGGCATGAGTGCTGGGATTGACACCTATCCGCAAAGGGGGCGGGATGAAGCGCCGAATAGGATCACAAGTTGTACATTTATTATTTTCCCCCCTCAAATTGACTCTATGGAACACAAACGGGAGCTTTGTAAATACACAAAACCTCTTGCGTTAACATTTTCAGAAGGAATACCGTTTTCCCTCATATCTTGGGCATGATGAAGTCCGTCTTGCGTCAACCTTTAGGTCACATCCCCACCACCTCCGTCACCGAGGATGTTCTTATATCTGCTCAGTGCCAGCCTGGGAACGGTCCTAAAACCACCTCATCCTCGTGTGAAATTCATTGGAGAACGCACGCGGAACCTTTCCCCTTTGTCTCTGAAGGGTTCGATCATGTCATCTGTGGATTTGATTAGATAAAGTGACTTGGTTGTGGTGAAGTTGCTCTCTGAGCTTTCGTTGAACTGTTTTCCCTGCTTTTTAATCTCACAGGCTTCCAGTCTCTCGTGGCTTTATTGTTGATCTGGCGTTCTTCGGTAGTGGAGCCTATAGAATGTAGCCGAGTCCTTCAAAAAAAAAAAAGAGCATGGTACTCGAGTCATCGTGACAGGATCACTTTCGACAGTTGTCTCTAGCTTTAACCCCGTTTTTTTTTTTCGTTCTCCCCCCTGGATTCCCGGTTTATTTTTAATAACAGCAAACACAGAATATGGTAGATTTAAACACAGAGGCCGAATGGAGTATATTAGCAACTTGTGCTACTCAACAGATGTTGCTGCTAACTGTTTGTGAAGAACTAGCTCATCTCTTAACCATGTCCAACACTCATGGATGTTCACTTTCTTTTCTTGGTTCCCTGATGTGAAAGTGTTTTTTGGCGACTGTGTGTTGGGTCCATTGAGTGATAAGGTAGCTGGTTGAATTGTTTGATTGTTTGTTTGGATGTCTGCTACATATAGTGTAAGCATTGTGACTGCAAAATAAACATCATTGGTTTGTACTAGTATGTGCATGTTTTGTGATCGCAACATTAGACCAAAGAGTCGTGGTTTTTAAGTCGACGTGAGGTCAAATTTGATCCTTTTTGTAATAAACACTCCTATTCTTAAAAGCAGCAGGGTTCCCATGGTCATAGAAAACCTGGAATTTCCTGTAAATCAAAGTCATGGAAGTCTGTAGTGAATGGAATCTTCTCAACAATGTTTTATTGGATGGATCTGAGTGTAGCAGTAATGCCTGTTGATGCAGTGAAAGTTAAGCAAAAATGCCAAATAATGACAAAATTGAAAAGAGAAAGTCAGCATTGGGGTAAACTTTGAACTTGAGCCTCCACATCCCATCAAAATCCTCGGTTCTGGAGGTGTTTAAAGAAGGAGATGTCAAAAATTGTGTTGAGGTCCATTTCGGTGTTTAATTTTTTAACAATACCATCAATTACCTCAGAGGTGTGCTCTGTTGAAAATCATATTTCACTCAAACATACCGAAAAAATGGGTTGCAAATGCAATTTTGTCTTTCAAGAAATGGCAATTCTAATTCCAATGCAATCAAATCGCACAACAGCAGCAGTTTTTCAGGGGGAAGTATGTACTGTTATTTATTACAAACAAAAGGTGCCACACATTGCAGGAAAATCAAAATTGAATTACCATCCAACTTTTGAGTACAACTGAGAAAAACAACTCTTACACACATTTACATAAGGGGGCAAAAACAAGTCGGACATTTATACGCGTTTCTCCACTGTTGAGCTTTATGTAGAAAGATCTCTTCTACACCAAGAAGGCCACTTCAAATATTAAGCAGTTATGATTAGCTCTTATCTGTCTTCTGTTGTTTGTTTTTTGAATTGGCATTGTGGACAAAGTCATTGTATCCTTCTCTGTTTCTCGCAATCTCAATGGCATAAAACTGGATTCTGGTCGCTGAAATGAAAATGGAGGGGCAAATTAGGCTTTTTGTTCTTAACCTGTTTTCTGTGCACTTGTATGTAAACTACTAAAAGGAGTGAACGTATGGCATCACATACCAAATATCGTGTTCTCCTCAGTGTAGTCCTTTTGACAGTCTAGACGTAATAATGTACCATAGTTGAAGTCTTCTACAACACCTTCAAACTGGTTACAAAAGGGCCTCCATTTCTGAAAAAAACAATGGAAAGATGTGTTGACCAACTAGATATAGGTGAAATTTAAAACGCATGTCAAACGCCAGAGTGACTTGACGCACCTCTTTAGCGTCCGCTGACTTCAGCAGATCCGGGTCCAGAACTTGAATACTGAGGTCAGGAAATGCTTCTCGGAATTTAGTGTATATCTGCTCGTCTGATTTTGTTAGTTTTAGAAATTTGGGCTCAACCGAGGAAATAAGCTGTAGAGAAATAAACCCGTCAGTGAAGCTGGACATTTAAGCAATCCAACTGACAGGACACTCGTTCACTTACATTATAGTACACTTCTGCGTGGTTGTAGGCTTTCATAGCCCACATTACTTCCAGTTGGGCCTGATGGCAAACATAAAATATGGTTAGTGTTTTGAAGCGGTGATACTTTTACAAATATTTACCTGAATTTTCTTATTCATTTGTAAATATCAAAACATCCTAACTCACATCATTTCCATACGCCTCTGCTGGAAGAGAGAGCGCATGCGCAGCCGCAGTGGCTCCCTCTACCCCCTGTTTATTAAAGACAGAAATATTCAATTCAGTGATAAATTTAACATTAAAGTGAATTCATGAAATGTAATACGTAAAACCCGTTTCATTAAAAACAAATGCTGCCTTAAGAGACTAGAATTCATGTATTCATCAACGCTGTCAAGGACCCTTCTTATAGTACGAAAGTACTACCTAAGCATTTTAAACCTGGATGCGTATAAATATCAGTGATGATTAAGGAAATTATTTCGTATTCCTGATCTAATTCGTTATTTTTGCCATATGCTCATAACATGCTTGTTAGCATGCAGGCTAACTAAGACAGATGTATTACTCTGGGCTCTGAACGGTTATGAAAATCCGCTACATGAGAGCATCGGTTCAGTAAAATACTAGTTTTGCTATAATGTTATTGTACAGTGCATTGTGTTTGTTGATAAGTTAAAATAACTAATTGCCTACCAGAGATGCAAGAACATCCCCCGTGTCCATGCTGACGCCTTTTGACCCGGATGAGCTACAGACACGACATGACGACAGGTCATGTGATTTAAATGCGGTTGTTTACTGTCTGCTGTTCAGATCGGGTATTGCTGCAGTGGAATTGATTTAAGAAAAATGTGAGGGAAAGAAAGGAAAATAATTAAATGAAAATGCATTTATATTATGGAATACAAAATGAAACGGCGAATAGTGTGACTGTGCCGTCTTGTGGTTAAGCTCTGTTACAGATCTCGTTAGTTTTTGTGAAAGTATTTTTTTCCAGTTAAATGATTATCTTATATAGAGGTGTCATATGTTGGGGGAGAAAGTTGTGGAAAAAAATAGCGTTAATAAAAAGCTAAATAAGAGGCTGCGCACTGCGCCCTCTAGTGGTTGGGCTGCTTCAAAGCCGAAAGCTTTTTTGTAACAGTGTTTAGTAATAAAATTACCTTATTTAGTCTTAAGCAATTATTTAAAAAATTAAGAGCTATTGGTGCAATGTCAAAATACATTCATATTTTATTAAATGTAATTTATTTGTCTAAATAATAAAAGACTTCTGCGCCCTCTGAATGGGAGAAAGAACTAGTGGAAATTTCTGAGGAAATGTGGCAGACGAGTTTAAAGGATATTAACGAGCATTCTATCAATTCTAGACATTGCCTTATTCAGTTTAAAGTCATTCACAGACTACATTATTCAAAAAAGAAGCTACATGGAATTTTCCAAAATGTTTCCACCTCTTTGTGACAATTGTAAATCAGTAGATGCTGATTTGTCCCATAGATTTATTTTCTGCTCCAAGATACAGTGTTATTGGAAATTAATTTTTGATGTGCTTTCAGAGATTTTTAAGGTACAACTGCAGCCAGATCCAGCACTTTTCATTCTGGGATTTTCTGAATCAGGAGCACAACACAAAATGCTTGCATACAGTTTAACTATAGCCAAGAAGATACTGTTGTTCTGGAAGAAAAAGGAGGCTCCTACATGTAAGCTATGGCTTGGAGAGATGATTTCTACTTTACATTTGGAACCAATTAGGTACTGTTTGAAGGGCAAATTTGAGCAGTTTGACTAAATCTGGCACCCTTTTCTCTGTTACCTTGATGGAACCCTACAGACTAATGCATCATTTATTAATATATTTATTCATCATACTTTACAATTTAATGTAAACAGGTCTGGTAAGGGATGGTTTGTGATGTGGGCTTTTTGTTTGTTTCTCTTTTGTTTTCTCTCTCTTTTCTAATTTTGATTGTATTCTTTGTACATGTAGCTAATAGAGACACAATATGTAAGATTGCAAATATATCTTCAAAATCTTTGTCTTTCAATATAACTTATTTGACAAAAAGACTTCTGCGCCCTCTAATGGGAAGGTCCAATTAAAGCCTTCACGTATATACGTTATTTCTTGTCGTTTTTAAAAGATTTTTTCAAATAGCCAACCTTGTTTTATTCAGGTATCTGTTGTATCCTTAACATTTCTAGTTAAGAAAAGTAGAATTTAATTTTAAATTTAATGTTTAATGCATGAAATAAAACTTCAGAAAGGCGACTTGCAAAGTTTGAATAATGTGAAACATGTTTAAAAACCAGGGAAGGATCAAATATAGCACATATTCATAACAATTCCAGTAATTCTGCATGCTGAAAGAGTCAGTTCGCATTCTAGGGAGGAATAAGGGCATTATGACAGGAACAGGACGGTCCCATCTTGATACAGCTGTTTAGGCTACTCTTATTTTCTCTCATTGGTTGGCAATTCACTGTATAAAAAAAAAGTTTCACATTTCCTTCTCTTTGTTTCAAAAGCTACAGAGCGCATTTTGGGATTATAAACGCGTTCCGAGTCAGCTGATGCTCAGAATGCTGTCTAGGTAGGCAGCTCACTAGTGTTTGAGACACGGCCGATGTGTCACGCATATGAACGCGTTATCCACGCGATGATCTTGAGTGAGTGTTTGAGAGAGATCACCGGACGAAAAGGACAGAATAAACCGCTGCTTTACAGTCTCAGGTACGATTAGGCGACATGTTTATTTCTCATCACGTAGCTGGGATGCAATGGAGGATGTGCGGACAATATGCTCAAGTTATTGGCGTATATGGATTTGCGGTCACCGTTTGCTGCTGTTTGATGTAGGCTACCTATTGGTGTATTGATGGATGTATTTGTTAATATTTTGCATCAGTAGAGGTATTGTGGTATAGCTACAGAGGCATCATCAGACACTTGTCCTTCTACATGCACAGAAGAGGCTCGCGATCTCTACAGGATAATTATAGCTTTATTTGAAAATGTCGAATCTGGGTTTAAAAGGCGAACTAGAAAATAAAATGTGTCCTTAGGCCACATAACCTTCGACAAAATCTTAAGACCTTAAATAAGGAATGTGTTCTGTATGGGCCTGTCCTTTAACTGTCCTGTACGCGTTATTATTCATGACTCGAGTCATTATTTACGCAGTTTGCATTTAAACCAATTATATTATGATTAAATAAAATTTCGCACGTATATAAACGTTTTTGTTTGATTTATTAGCGAATTACATTTTACTTGTGCCTTTCTAGCGTCCCGAAATAACATAGAGATAAAAAAAACGGAGTAAATAAAGAAAGAAACGAAAGGAAAACGGCAACAGACTCTTTGCTGACAGTAAAGACGCGCCCCCGAACAGATGCGCGTCCCCGCTGCTTCAGTGCTTCCTGTCAAAAGCAACAGGAAACTGCTGCTTCCTTCAGTCCTGCAGTTTCTTCTTTGAGCAACACTTGTTTTCTTTTTCTTTTTTATTATAAGGCTAAATTAAATATCCTGTCATTATTATTATTATAGACTTAAATTTTGATTTTTAAAAGTGTACTAGTGGGAAATTACCAGTGTTTGACTAATACCAGCAGCTCTGATTCATATTTGTTGAAATATTCATCAAAGGAATGACTGCAGACAAAAACAAAACATTTCCTCATGATCAAACACACTGAGGTAACAGCATTGATGGTGGCAGTGAAAAGACTTTCTCATCATCAGATTAAAAGGCTGTAAGATGTTAGGAGCAAAGAGTCACATGGTGATTGTCTTGATTCAGAGATTCTTCTCTCTCTCAATGGTATATTTTCTTTCTGGTATGTCCACCTGTAGCTAAATATTGCTGTGCATTTATTTGGTATTGCCCATGGCATTCGAGAGACTATTTAGTACTGAAACATATGAAGATGAGTAGTGACAGTGCATAATGAAACTTTGAAGCAGACTGAATGTCTGTTTGATATTATAAATCAAGTTAGACAGCAGATGACCTCCCCTTCCTGCGCTGTTTCACTTAGATTGAATTTACATGGAAGATCAATGCTAAAGTAAAATTTCAAATTGTGTTGTGTTGTGTTGTGTTCTATTCTATTCCATTTTGCGGTTTTAGGACTATTCTGTCTGGTTTATATCTATTCTATTCTATTCTGCCACATTCTAATATTCCCTGTCATAATAATTATATTTCGCAGTTCTTAGTTCAGGACTATTCTAATCTAGTGTAGTCTATTCTTAATGCCTGGTCTAGATCTATTCTGTTCTCTTCAATTCTATTCTAGTCCATATTTATTCTATTTCATTTTACTGTATTTCGGACAGGACTATTCTATATTGTCTAGATCAATTCCCTTCTATTCTATTATTGTCACGCTTACTCAGGAAACGGAAACACGGAACGAGGAATTCACAAAAACGAGAGTCTTTAATGTCCAACAGGGTACACAGGAGACACAGGAACACATGGATAGACGTTCAAGAACTGACAACATTAACTGAAAGGACTAGGGCTTTTAAACACAGGATAATTGGGGGAAGAACAAGACACACCTGGAATCAAATTAAACACAATCAACATGAGGAAGAAACTGGGTCACAGGGAACACATGGGGAACAAAAACACACACAGACAGGTCCATAATCCTGACAATTATGTCATTTCTGTTTTTTTCCTGTTATTCTTTATTCATTCTTGTCATTATTATGTTATTCTGTTCTATTCTTTCATATTCTACTCTACTCTATTGTATTCTACTCCATTTTATTTAGCAGTTTTTAGGACTATTTAGGATTTTTTTCTATTCTGCTATATTATATTCATTCCTGTCATATTCTATTATATTAAATTTTACAATTTTAGAACAGGACTATTCTATCATAATTTTTTCTGCTCTATTATATTATATTCAGTTCTGTTCTTTTCTTTCCTGTCTGGTCTAGATCTATTGCCTTCTATTCAGTTCTGTCATTTTATATTCTTTCCTGACACAATAATTTTAGTTTTTAGGACAGGACTATTCTATTCTAGTCCAGTCGTTTCTTCCTGTCTGGTATAGATCTATTCCCTTCTCTTTTGTTCTTTTCTATCATATTATTTTTATTCCTTCTTGTCATACTCTATTCTGTTGTTTTCTATTATATTTTGCCGTTTTTAAGACAGAACTATTCTATTCTGCCATATTCTATTCATCCCTGTCCTATTCTATTCAATTTAACAGTTTTTAGGACTATTCTATTCTGTTCTGTTCTAGGAATGGACTATTCCATTCTATTCTGTTCTTTTCTATTATAATCGTTCCTGTTATATTCTGCTCTGTTCTAATATGTCGTATTCTATTCTGTTTGGTTCAGTTCAGTTTTGTATCTATTCTTTTCTGTCCAAAAACTGCAAAACAGGCTGTAATACTTTGTGTGGGGAAAAAAGTGATGGAGTTGTTATAATACACTTTCCGGCCATCGATGTCTCCTCCTGTCATTGGGATTGCTGTTAAGTGATTCACTAAGAGTGGGAACTGAGAAGCATTGCGGGTTTAATCAATGGAACACTAATCTGATTGAACAAATCCAGCAGTCAGTCTCTCAGCTGGTCTGATCTTCACAAGCTTGTTGACTGAACTAGGCAAGACATTCCAGAGCTCTGCTAAACCCCAGGCTTATGACCTGGATAGCACTACATGCGGAATAAAGCTGAGTCTGGAATAAAGAAACATGGCTGCCCGACCATGTGCAGCACATCATAAGTGATGGGGAGGAGTTAGGAAGAGCTTGTTTTCTAGGCCTTGATGTGCAGTATGGCCATTGTTCTATCATGAAAGATTTTCAAGAGGAGGGCTTCCTCAGGCTGTTTATGTCAATCCAGAAACACAAGCTCCTTAACTCCTCACATCATGCTCCCAGCGGAGCAGCAAGGCCTCGCAGAGGTAATGGATCCTGTATCCATGAGCGTTGCTTGGAGAATTCGCTTCAGACGGAGCAGAGCGTTGCCCTGGTGATGCAACCGATGGGTCTGATTGGGCGTTGGCTGCTCTTGGTCTGCTGAGATAAGTGCATTTCAGTTGGGGTGGAGAGAGAAGTGGGTGGGGTCTTCAAGGCAGCGTGTAGAGAGAGAGAGACGACGAGGACTGGGGAGAACGGGAGTGGGATGACAGGAAGGCTGGATCTCTCAGCGTATAGGATTTACTCTTCATCACAGAGCTGGAGCTGAGGTGGAATCCTGGTGTGTATTGTGGCTTGTTTCCTTTCAGACTGATTACGGTTGGTTTTGTGACCCCTTCCTCAATTTTTGTTTTGTTTTAGTTAGTCTTTTTTTTAATGAAGTTATGGATTCTTGGTGATTGGTCCTGTGCAGTTTATGTCTTAAATAAGCAATATAATTATTATTTATTTACATCTTGTAGTTGTATCATACCATAAACTTATCACTGGTTTCTTCTGTTTACTACCGTAAACCAAACCAAATGATTTATATTAAGGTTCAGATTCAAATCTGGTTCTTTTCCATTTAAAATTCAACTGATTTCACAAAAAAATATGATTTTATCTCTCAAATGCTGATAAAAAACATACTTGTGTGACTATATTGTGCTTGGAAGTGTGTTTTGATGGTCCTAGAAGATGGTCATTTTACCTCAATATGAAAGATTTTAAATGTCCAACCAAAAAATAATTTTCATATCAGTATTTCTGTCTTGTCTTCCAGTGAAAATCCAGCTAAACATCCTTAAAGCAAGAGTAATTTACTTGAGAAGCAAAACTATGTCTGATACACACATACTGATTAAGAAATTGATTTATTTGTAGTGAATAAGAATCATACTCCCTGACTGCTTACTCATGCACGCTAAAACTCCCTGTCTGATTGGAGATAAGGGCTTTCTCTGGATCTCGCTGCCTTGCTTCCTTATTAACACGCTCTGTTTTCTCTAATGCTTGCCTTGAAGCAGGTCCATTAATACCAGTCTGACACACTGTGCTGTCTTAGAGGAATGTTAGTAATGGTAGATCTGATCATAAGCTTCTCTCTGGTTGATCAGATCTGGTTGATTTTATGCTGCTATTGACATACATGCTGTTCTTATGTTCTCAGTACATACTATGTTCTAAGTACAATAATGCAATGGAACAGATGAATTTTAAGCTCTTCTGCAAATTATAAGTGTATGGATAGTAGCAGCAGCAGCATGTTAAAGTCTGCCAGTCACCACTAAGTATATTTTGTTGTTGCTTATTATTTTTAATTGTGCTTATTTTATCTATAGGTTAGTTAAAAGTTAACATAAGGTGTTGCTTATTTTTATTTAATTGTATTTATTAAGGTTTCATTTGTTAGCATTAATTAATTACATTAGTTAACATGAATACTGATACATAGTTAATTTCAACATGTACTAATACATTATAAAAATCAACCTGAACTAACAAAAATTAACAATAACAGTTGTATTTTTTGTCAACTAATGTTAACAAAGATTATACTGTAACAAACGTGTTGCTCCTTGTTAGTTATTATTAGCTAATGTTAACTAATAGAACCTTATTATAAAGTGTTACCATTTCAGGATGTTGGTTAATAGATGCTCATTTATACTGATTGAGGTCAAAGGCAATTTTACCACTGGTTATGAATTATTTTTTTTATAATTTAATGGAAATTTTCATTGTTTTTCAACATTGAAACAACATTTATGCTAAACAGTTGTAAAAGGTTTACCAAATTCTTCATATATGTAATTTGTTGAAACATCATCACAATATCCAATTTTTTAAATCCAACCATAATTCAACCTTAATCCATGACATTTATTAACCCACTTAGACTGTTATTTTCCTTATTACTCCTGACATGTTATTCCTAATTAATTCAGCACAAAAGATAACAATTATTTAGTAATATTAAAGTAATATTAGTGGATAAAGTTGGTTAATGTCTTTTGACATTGTCTCTCAAGACTTGTTAACATCAATATTGTGATCAAATCTATTGACCAGTATGAGTATTTCACCAAAAGATGGCAGATAGATTTGCAGTTGTGGTGCTTCGTTTTAAAAGCAAATCTAAAAACAATCGCCTCTGGTTTCTGCTGTGTTCAGGTGATGTGTGCTATCATCAGATTCCTGCTGGAACAGCAAATGGCTCGATTATAAGGTTACCTGTAATGTGCGCCACAGCAAAAGCTACAGCAGAAAAACACAATAAAATGTATGAAATCTCAGTACTGAGTAATATTAATTAACTACATGTACTGTATATGTGTAGGGTTAGGATTAGGGTTTGGCTTGGGTTACATGCATGTAATTATGCATAATTTATTGTTATTAAAATAGTAAGAACATGTAACATATGTAACAAGGGCACCTTAAAATAAAGTGTTACCGAATTCTCTATAGAATAGGAAACTGGATTGGAATCATACAAATGAAAATATCCTCACAGATGCCATGTAATTATTTAAGTGCTAAATTGTCTTCTCAGCGTGTGAATGACCAGTAAATCAAACTTTATGTGAGCCTGGTGCTCAGGGACTCTTCTTAGCCAGATTGAACTTGAATTACAGACAGCTTGATGCACATGGGTCCCTTCACCTCAAACACAGGCCCTTTACATTGTATTCTCAGGGTGATCAATCATGTCAGTAAGGAGGTGTACAGCGTCCTTCACGCCAGAGTAAACCTGACCTGAGCTGATCGCTAACACTCCTAACCAGCAGAGACAGCCGGCTGTGGCTGAGGTCAGGCCAGGGTGGAAAAGATGGAGGAAAGGAAACCAATAGTGATGTTTGGTGCTACAATAGATCTCTGTCTCACTGCCCTTTGTGTCAAAGCGTTGTTTAAAAGAAAACATGGAGGTTTTGTCTTTAGAATAATCAAAAAAGGAAGGTTTCATTAAAATAAAAATAATTAGAATTGGAGATATTAGAGTAATATGTGTTTATTATTATTATTACGGTACTTTATTTTATAATATGAAATTTAATTTATTTATATAGCTCTTTATACAATACAGACTATTTCAAATCAGCTTCACATTAATAAACAAGAAAATAACTGTTAATGTTATACAGTTAATCAGTTCTTCAGTTTCAGCTGTAATGGAGCTCTACAGAAGATTATAGTGTCATAATTCAGCTCAATAACTGTGTCGATGTTGTAAAGTTAGTGTTATTTTCCAGATATTTTGTTCTCCTCCTATAGTGTCAGTGCACTTAATTTGATAATATTACTGAATATTAATTGTATTTTAAACCCCAACGGAGCAAGTCAAAGGTGTAATTGGCTGTAATGAAATAATTACAATGTTTAATTAAAGTATGAAATTGAGAAAGTGTTAAAAGTGAAGAAATGTTGCCTTGTCAACTAACTGAAATAAGTCGAATTACTAAAATTATTCAAACTGAAATAGATATAAATAAAACTAAATATAAATATGAAAAAATTATAATAATAAATGACATAACAAGCCCATAAAATCTTAAAGCTAAAATATAAATGAAAACTGAAAATATAAATGTTAAAAGATAATTTAAAATATTAATAAATACCATAATAAGTAGCCTATATATAAATAATACTAAAATAATATACAGAATCTCTTCTTCATGGAGATCAAATTACAAAAGGATTTACTTATAGTTGTCTCTGCATATTAAACTGAACTAATTTTATCTTATTATATAATTAGAAATTTTATTACAGTATTTTTGAAAAAAAAATAATAAAATTGGATTTTTCAAATTTGAATTTTATTGCATTATTGGGAATTTGTGTGTGTGTGTAATTAGCATTAAAACAGTGCAAGAAGAGTAGAATAGTGCAATGCAAGAAAACCATTGTACAACAGTTATATTTTTTATGCATTTGGTTTTAAGATGAAATATGACCCAGATATTTTGAGATTTATAAATGTAATGCATTTCCCTTGACATTTTGTCTCTTTTCCCCTGAAGCAAGGCATGAGCAGTCAAAACAAAGCGGAACGAAAACCTCTCGCATTACCTCGAGTGAACTCCCAACTCCAGCAAACCAAAAAGCTGTTTTTGCAAAAAAAAAGCATCTTTGTCAACTATTTTAATGCAAGGAAATGGATTCAAAACACCTTGAGGCTTGAATCCTGCTCAGAGTGTGTTACTTATGCTCTTGTCATAAAATATTCAAGGCTCATCCTTATATGAAATTGAAATTACTGCAATTCTAATTAGCACATTAACCATTGCCAACCCGAGACCATCTGTACTGAGTATAATTCTCTGATGTTTTCTGATGCTGGAACCTGATAAATGCTGTGGTCAGTTCTCTGCTCATGGTGAAATTGTGTGAGCAATCATGATGTCACTTCCCCTCCCCCACACTAACAGGATACTGTCCCTGCATCTAATGAATTAACGTCATTTCATAAAGACACAAGTCCACTGATCCTCTATAGTGGAGATCAGATGAATGATATAACTGTTCTCCTTCCTATTTATTCACATTGATATCAGTCAATTCTTCCGGTATGGACAAAAACATGCTGTTCATTGAAATATTAATACTACAACATTATATAGGCCTATAAATAACACTACACAGAATTGCAGTTCTTGGAATCAACTTTACATTGTCTCTGCATATTAAACTGAGCTAGGAGAAAGTATTTTAACAGAAAAAAAATGACACACATCGACTTGAATATTAATTTCATGGTACCTTTCTACCATAAAACAGATAATATGCATCTCTGAATCCAATGAAGCTGCGTGTGGAATAAGCTTGTTATGCATGTATCGTGCAGTGAGTGCTGAATGAGTGTGATATGGGTGGAGTGGGAGGCTAATGGATCACCTCAGACTGAATTTCAGGATCGTTCCGCTGATACAGTCTGCTAATGTGAGATCGTCACAATGTTGGTTTTGACTCATTTCAGCTCTCATATTTCTAAAACTGTGATTTAGCCTATATCAAATCATAGTATCAAGACCATTGTTAACTTGATTTTTACATTTTACAAAGAAAATGTGAGTGGTACCACAATGCTGGGTTGTTGTGGTGTGATTGCAAAGCCGTTGTTTTGTGGTTGCTAAGGTGTTCTGAGCCATTGTTAGAGCATTGCTATAGAATTGCATTGCTATAGAATTACATTGCTACAGAATTGCATTGCTATAGAATTGTATGGATGGTTGCTAAGTAAAAGTGAGTATACTTAACCCTTTGGAAAATACTTTATAAAATATAGTTTTCAAATATCTAAATATAACAAGATTTATGAAGATTTTACAGTTTACGTGAGAAGAAATTGGTAATTATTAAAGAATAGTTCAGGTTGTTTTTTTGTTGTTGTTTTGTTATTTTTTTTGAAGAAAGAAGGAAAATTGATCAAAAGTGACATTCAAATCAAAATAATAAAAAAATAATTTCTTTTGAAATCTCTTGTTCATGAAAGAGTCCTGAAATGTATTATGGTTGCCACAAAAATATGAAGCAGCACAACTGTTTCCAACACTGATAATAATAATAAATGTTTCTTGAGCAGCAAATCAGCATATTAGAATGATTTCTGAAGGATCATGTGACACTGAAGACTGTAATGATACTGAAATATCAGCTTTGAATCACTGGAATAAAATATGTTTTAAAACCTATATTCAATTAGAGAACAGTTGTTTTAAATTCTAATAATATTTCACGATATTACTGTTTTACTGTATTTTTTATTTAATAAATGTGGCCTTGGCGAGAACTGAAAGAAGGGACTTTTTTCAAAATCTTGCAGACCCCAAATTGAATAGTAGTATACTTAATAATAATAATAATAATAATAATAATACATTTCTTAAAATTTTTATAAATAAGAATAAATGTAATTCAAGAGATATTCTCTGAAATAAATCCTAATGTTTCACTTAGGATTCACAATGTGTCACACATTTTTGTTTCTCAAATCTTTTTTATAATAAATAATATAATAATAATAATAAAAAAAAAAATGGAAAATTAGATTAAAATACTGCTTAACAAAATTAGTTAGCCTTAACGCCACCTTAGCATTGTCATTTAGCATGTCTAAATATCCAGCTAATAATTAATAATTTATAATACCTACCTTAATTTGCTTCTATATTTTGAATTCATGTTTGGCTTTTTTGCAGATCTGTGTATCTGGAAGAACAAAGAAAGGAGTTTTATAGTTTACCTCAGTCATGCAGAAGGTAATGTATGTGGATGCTATTATGCTTGACAATATGTGAGTGTATGTATATATATATATACACACACACATTAGTTCATTTCACCTTAAAGCCGCCATTTTTGCCAAAAATAATCGATCTCCTAGAATTTCCATGTTTATATAGCTTTTTCTCATATGTGGAAACAAACTCTATATTGTCTATATTGTATAGTAAACCCATTAAAGTATGATCAGATCTGCAGTGGGTTTTTTCACAGTGAGAATGGAAAGGGGGCGTGGCTGAGTGACACACATCATCAGTTTGATTGATGATATTACTTATAGATCTTATTTCTCATTAACAACATGTCCCTGGATAGGAGCAGTTAAATGATGACCTCTGACCTTTTTGCTCTGCTCTCCCGCCGCAGGCAGGGACGGCCCCGTCCTCCCGGGGTCCAAGTGCTCCTGGGTCCCCAGCCACCTCGATTGTGGTAAGGAAAACTTTCAGTTTCACAGATAACAAATGGTTCTGTTATCTACCATAAAGCACATGCTCGATATCCCAGTTCCCAGGAACCCCGTGAGGCATCTCAGAGGACAAGCGTTTCTTTCACTCAGCCTCTCTCTTTCTAACTCCCCAAAGGCACGAATGGACAATCAGGTCATTGGATATAAAGACTTGGCCGCCATTCCCAAAGACAAAGCCATTCTTGAGGTGGAACGGCCAGATCTGATGGTGTACGAGCCGCATTTCAATATCTCAGCCCTGGATCGGATTGGTCTCTCCAGAAGCAGAGAGGTCAGAAAAGAACGATTGTGTCTTTAGATCGAGTCTTTGTTTCATTGTACCATTGGGAAGCATTTGAGAAGCTTTATTGTACGTTTTACAACTTCCACTTCAAATGGAATCAATATGTGTTTTGGCGAACAGGAAGCTGGATATAATGGTGAGGTGTAACTTTAATGCTATTAGTCGAGCTTTATGCATGTGAAATCATTTGTGTGTGTTAAAGAGCCACAGAGCCATTGGATGTCAGACGCTGAAGACGATGCATGTATGTGTGTGTTCTGTTTTCTCTCCTTGTCTCCTCCAGAGATCAATGTCTCCTCGTTCTATCTCGCCCCCTCCGTCCCCTGAGGTGAGCCATCAAGCCTCTGTCGATCAGGACTGACACTAGTCACGATCACAAGCTTTAACCACCACACTTATCTTTCTGATTGTTTTACTGAGCCACTCAATTAATGAAGGACGCTGCGTCTTCAAATGACTTTCAGTTTCAGAAATACATTTCAACTATGTTTGACAAAGCAAATATGACACAATGACTTTAGTTATGTTTAATTCATGTTAATAATAATGTTAATAATTACTTTTAGAATAGTTTAATTGGCCATAATATGAAAATAATTAGCAGCACATTGTAATCATTACAGAATTTTAATGATTAATTTTTATTCATTATAATTATTCCTATTAATTATAATATTATATTGTAGTATTCTATTTTTTAAATATTGAATATGAATTAATGCTATTAATCATTAAAATGTATTAATAATAACAGTTAAATTATAGTCTCCTCCACTGATTAATATTATTAATTTGTACTTATTATTATTAATTATAATAGTACAGTATTTGAATATTGTTGTAATATTTAATATGAATTAATATTATTACAATTAAATGATTTCATTTTAATTTCTTTAATTCACATTATTGTGTTTGCAGTCATATAAACATTATTTAAAAAGTCATTATTTATCAAATCTCAAAAGGAATAATTATCCATATTACTTTTTTTTTTTTTCTTCTTTTTTTTTTAGTTCTTGGTATTTACTTAAAAAAATAATAATAATACTGAATTGTAATATCGGCCACTATTAGACATAACATGGCAATTATTAGTGGCATATAGTTATCAGCCAGCAATTTAATATGATTTATTTTTTAATTAAAAATGTAAACTATTCATTATAATAATATATTGTAGTATGTATTTTTTATATTGAATACAAATCTGAATTAATACTATTAATTATTAGTATTATTAATCAGAATATTTCAAATGTAGTCTTTCTTGAATGATTAATGTTATTAAAAATCATACTACTTTTAATTAATATTATATATTAAAGAACTATGTTGTAATACTGATATATAAATCAATAATATTATTACAGTTATTTATTATTTTATTGAATATAAAAATGAATGTCTTTAATTTATATTATGGTGAGGTCATATAAATATTATTCAATGAATCAACGAATCTCAAAATAAATATTGACTTATTATCCATAGTTTTTAGTGTTTCTTTAAAAAAAAAACTATTTAATTTTGATAGTGACCACGTATTGGTTATTGGCAATAACATGAACATAATTAGGCATATTGCCCACATGAATTTTAACATGATTTATTTTGTATTCATTAGAATTAATACTATCCATTATAATATTATATTGTAGCATTCTAATATTTTTTAAATATTGAATATGAATCTGAATTCATCCTGTTACAGCATATCTGTATCAGACAGAATTCTATTATTGCACATTCCTAATTAACTACATTTAAACTAACTAGAACACTGACCAGTGGAATCAAATGGCATTTTATGCTGCTGACCACCCTTAGCTTATTTTACAGTAAGGCATGAGTTTGCATTGTCATATTATTGATGCAGGCAGTGAAATATGATGGTCTGGCTTCTGTTAATATGCTGAGTGTTTAAATTATGCCCACTCTTTAGATCAGGATTGAAACGTGAATTTATGTCACCATAATCAAGTGCTTCATCATTAGCATTCCAGCATTATGCAGTTCCCCTGTATCTTCAGATATTTGCTTCAAAAGAGTCAAAGGAGTGGTCAGAGCAGGGCTCTCCAGGAGGCTCCAACATGGGCTCCACGGTGCAGCTCCGCAAAATCAGCCCCGCTTCCAAAGGCCCCATGCAGCACTTCCACAGGCCGGGTACTTCACAGCACAATCACACCTTTCAGAATCATTCAAATCTGTGTGAGCTGTAACTGTAACTGTACATTTATGTTTCAGACAGTGGCATCAACATCTATACGAAGCCACCGATTTACAAACCTGGTATTTGTTCTTTTATTGTTTTCTAGTTAGTGATGTTCACCTCACTCTCCTGTGGGATTGTTGGTTTTCCAGGGTGTATTGAAGGATGTTTTGATGTCTATCTTGTCTCTGTCCTCAGACGGACAGACGGGAATGTTTCTTAGTAAACATGATGTCATCATTGAGTCCTCCAAGTTCCCAGCAGCCCAGCCGCCTGATCCCAACCAACCTTCGAAGATCGAGACGGAGTACTGGCCCTGTCCACCCTCTCTAGCCACTATGGGTAAATGCTCAGCAGCTTCATATTTCTGTAGCCCCTCCCACAGGTCCAAACTCCCACTCCACATCACTGCATATTGAAGGAGCAATTACTGAAAAGTAATGTCCCGGATACTACTGCGGCTTTAGAGAAGCATGCAGAGTTGATTAACTAGAATTAATCAGAGATGATTGACTTTTTAGCATATATGCGTTTAAAATGTAGTATAATAAATATGAATATTATTAGTATAAAAATAGTATAATAAATATGAATATTATTAGTATAATAATAGTATAAAAATAGTATAATAAATATGAATATTATTAGTATAATAATAGTATAAAAATAGTAGAATAAATATTAGTCATTATAATATTATATTGTAGTATTTTAATATTATTGTGATATTAAATACAAATTGATTAAATGTAGTCTTTCTCCACTGATTAATAATTTTATTTTTATATAAAAAATATTAATCATACAATATTACAATATTATGTTGTAGTAATTTAATAATATTGTAATATAAAAAATATTGTTATATATATATATATATATATATATATATTAATATTAATACTAATCAATCAGTACTATTAATAATTATTATATTATTACATAATATAATATATAATATAATATAATAACATCAATAATATAATAATAATTATAATAATACCATTATTAATTATTATATTATTACAGTACTATTAATAATTATTGTTGTAATATTGAATATATATATATATATATATACAGTATATATATTAATACTAATCAATCAGTACTATTAATAATTATTATTATTAACATTATTAATTATAAGAATTAATATTTAGTCTTTCATTGATTATTATTATTGTTGTTGTTGTTGTTTTTATGATTGTAAATTATATTATTTGTAGTATATTGTAGTATTTTGACATTATTGTAACATTAAATATGAATATTTATTATTAAATTGAATTACTAGTGACTAGCATTAATTTTATTAATATTAATTTAAATGTAATTTTTCTCCACTAGTTTGATTAAATTTTTATTACTTCTTATTATACAATCTTATATTTTAGTATCCTAATATTATTGTAATATGAAATATAAATATTAATTAATACTACATATGAAGTACTACTATTATTAACATTATTGATGAATTTATTGATTTAATCAATACTATTATTTATTTCATAGTCATAATTAATACAATTATATTATACTGTAGTATTCTAATTTTACTGTAATATTAAAAATGAATATTAATGAACAAGAATTATTAATATGATCAATTATAATGATTAAAAGTCTCTCTCCACTGATTAATATTTAATACTAATTATTTTTTACTATATATGTATATTATAGCATTTTATTGTGGTATTCTATATTGTAGTATTCTAGTATAGTTGTAATATTAATTATGAATATAAATTGACTCACTCATACACTGTCAACTCCTCCCAGAGATCGAGTGGAAGAAGAAGGCAGCCGAGCAGGGAAAGACAGTCGAGGACGAGGAGTTTGAGGATCTGACAGAAGATGCAAAGAGACTCCAGGAACAAGAACTTCAGAAGGTGACAGCAGGACATCAATACATCAATACTGTTGAGATTCATATCCCTCTCTGTCTACATGAATCAGCCGCTGCGCTGGGAATATTTCTCTAAGGCTAGATGATGAAGTGTTTTGTTTGAAGGCAGTGCTGGAAGGATACACACACACAACATGAGGCCAGCGCTTAATGGAGCTCTCTAATCATGACTGGGCTGTTTGTTTTTCAGATACAGTCCAACTTGGGCAAATTGATCCTGAAGGAGGAAATTGAGAAATCAGTGCTCATCCGCAGAAAAACACGTTCCCTGCCAGACGGGACTAACATACTCTTGGGTATGTGATGTCTGTTTTAGTCTTAGTGCTTTCAGTTCATCTATTGACATTTGAAAGACATTTTATATTAGAGTTTACACTCTTAAAATTAATGGTGGTTCCATGAAGAACCATTAACATCAATGAAAACTTCAGTCAATGAAAGATTCTTTATCGTAAAAAAAAAAAAATCTTTCACATTTTTGTTTCTTTTAAGAGCTGTTTTCACCTAAAGTTTCTTTGAGAAAACTAGATTGGTTCTTCTGTGGAATCACTGCAACAAACACCTTTGGAAACCTTTATTTTTAAGAGTGTAGGCTATATATGCGCTGCATTCTGCTCATTTGTATCAAGCGTCTCATGCATGTTGCTTCTACCAGCAAGTCACTGAGGACACCCAGTGTTCAAATGATGAATTGTGGTGAATAGAAAGTCTATTGAGGAATGTATTTGTGCTTCTAAGTAAATGTTTCATTCACATTCATTGCAGGATCATCAGCCAGTGCGACTAAATCCGCCTCTTTACCTCCCTGCAGTCGAACAGGCCTCACGAGGGTAAGAGAGAGATTCATCTACATTTTACATTTTAATCATCATAGGACTTTTCCTATAAAGTTTGTTTGTTTGTTTAAAATTTAAAATTCATAAATATTCTAAAACTATTTTTATTAAATATGAATATTGATCATATTAATTATTACCATTATTAATATATTTACTGAATAATATTATTTGTAATAATAAATATGTAAATTAAATAATAATAATAATAATTAACATTATTAATTGCAATAATGTAGTCTTTCTTTACTGATACTATTAATTATTAACATTAATTGTGATAACACAGTTTTTTCTAATTAATATCATACATTTTTATTTGTAATATTTTATTAAATATGAATATTAATGAATAATATTACATATTTTCATTAATAATTGTAATAAATACATTTTATTTTTCTTTCTGATAAATATTTTCTTTGCTATATTAAAAATGTCAATTAAAAATATTAATTATTAACATTATTCACTGTAATAATTAAAACAGTTATTCTTTACTCATTAAAATCGTAATTTTTATTTGTAATATTAAACATGAAAATTCATCAGATTTATTGTAATAAATAACATGTATTCATATCATACATTTTTATTTGTAACATTAAATATTATTAACGTTTTTCACCATCTCTCTGACTCTTAGATGTAAACACTTTTTTCTTTTTTTCACTTTTGCTTCTCTACCTTTAAGAGTGTGTGTAAATTTGAATATGTAAATACTGTTTTGATTGGTTAGAATGAATGAATTATAGTAGATTTGGAAACAAACCATTTTTTTCCTCTGAAATGATGTTTGTTTACATACTACATACACGGTTTTATTTCAGAATGTCAAGGTTGAGTTTTATATGACCCTTTTAAAGATGAGCCAATCATGTGGCAAACCTGTCAGCTGATGTTTAAGATGTTCCATAGCTCTTATATATATGTGTGTAATGTGTGTTTCTCTTCATGCGTGTAGCTGCAGTCTGCAGACTTCACCTCCGCAGACAATGGAAAAGCAAAAACAGGTATGGTAAAAAAAATTGTATACATAAGCAGGGTATAAAATTCTCATTTTTTATATACATTTCTGCTATAAATTCTGTTATTAGCATAACAATTTGAGTGAGAATCCACAAATATGAGGAAAATATTTGTTTAATGTCACTGTATTTTTCTGAATATTGTCAATAATCTTTTTTTTTTATATATATATTCCTCAGGTGTACAGGTAAGAAGGCTTAGTTTATTTGATTTCACAAGCATGTTGAGTTTTCTAATATGCCAGCAGCAGCTAATAGGCTCTGACATGGAAAGCACGTTCTTTTCCTGCTACTAATGTATCTTTACCCTGACATTAGCCTACACTCCTTTCATGGCTTCATTTGATCTCCACACACTGTTTGCACACTTAATAATGAGTCGAATGAGGCTGATTCATTATTATGGATGTAAATGTACCTGTCTCATATTGATCTCCTTTGTCCCGGGGGGCATTTTTCGGGGCTGGGGTGGCGTCTTCATAGAATGGCGATTCACAGAGTGGGAGAATGGACAGAGGAAGCTCTCTTCCTAGTATTCTGGAACAGAAGGTGAGGCGGATCTTACGAGACCCTCCAAAGTTTTCATGTTCTGCTTCTCTCTTCTAACCCCATGCCATACATTCACTCACATCCATGTTGCTTCTAAGCCTCGCATCCATCGAATGCAGAATTCAATATGACGCCATCAATGAAGACAATATCGAAGTGAAAACTTTGGAGGTTGTTTGTGTAGTGAACATTCTCCCTTGAGCAAGCCGCTAATATATGACATCCTGTTTACTGTGTCCAGTCAATCAAAAAGGACGAGTACCGCATAAAATGTTACCAAAATGTAATGAAATCTCATCTCCCTTCAGATATATCCATATGAAATGCTGGTTGTAACCCACAGAGGGCGCAGGAAACTTCCTCCAGGTGTTGACAGGACCAGATTAGAGGTAAATCACAAATAAACACTAGTTAACCTAAGAAAGAAATACAAAATTATGATAATGTAACAGTTTAATGTCCTTGAGTTTCTTTGCCATTATATGCCCAAAAGAATTAGCAAAAAAAAATTATTTATAGTATTGATTTATTAATAAAATATGAATAATAAATCATAATTTTTATTACATTTTATAATAATAATAATAATTTGTAAATGTGCATTTGTTTGTTTGTTTGTTTGTTGTAGGAGTGTTTGAAAAACAACAACTATCATATATTATTATTATTATTTCAAATAGTTCATTATTATTATTATTATTATTATGTACAGTAACTGAACATATAAACAGATTTATTTATTTATTTGCAATTGCATGTTTGAGGGAAAATAATAAAATAAAAAAATAATAATAACAGCAACAACAACATTTATTAAAAATATGAATTTATTTTATGAAAACGTATAAATATTTAATACATTTTCATATTCTTTTTGAATAAAATATGAAAATAAACAAATATTTCTTAATATTTTCTAACATTTTCAAATAGTTCATCATCATCATTATTATTATTATTATTATTATTGTTGTTGTTTCCAAACACTCCTACCACAAATTCGTTTTAACAAAACATTTTTTATGAATTTCAATATTTTCAAATAGCTTATTATTTTAATAAACTAAATCATCTTTTATTTTAATATTTTTAAATTTTAAATATTTTATTGACATGGTGATGCCATATATATATATATATGATACCATTATTAAATACTGTAAATAAGATTGTAACATAATTAAGTATTGATTGCATTATTTGCTGAAGTTAAGCTGTTTAAGATGTTTTCCCCGTCCTCTATAGGATTTTGTCTCTGACCGCACATATAAACTGACCGATTGTTGTTCATTTGTTTTTAAAGCGTCATCTGTCTCTAGAGGAATTCCAGAGCTTATTCGGAATGTCCATCACAGAATTTGATCGTCTGTCACTATGGAAACGGAACGACCTGAAGAAGAGCGTGTCCCTTTTCTAACATTTGGGCATTTGGACTTGGACACTGAACCCCTCGCCCTCCAGAGACGCCAGTAATATCCACTCTAATCTAATACGGATGCTATGCAGACATTTGACGATAAGCAAGGAAGATGACGCCACATTACCAGATATTATTTCACTCACATATACAGCAGTCTCTGTACGTCTCTGGTGTAATAAAGACAGAAGACTCACGCATCCCTACAGTAGCTCCATATCTGAAAAATCTGATTATTAGTGATGGAATATCAATTTCATAAACTGCTCCAGCCGTTTCATTACGCCTTACATCTATTTCAAACTCTTAAAGTGCCCAGAGATGTTTATAATAATAGGCCTATATATTTACACAAAGTTTTAATCATAAACATCACTTTTTTTTTTATCGTGTTCACTAATATTCCACTTTAAAATTAATTTATTGTATCCCAAACACATATGGCACTGTACATATATCATGGTATTTTTATTTATTCTCGGTGTCTATATGTAAAAGTTCAGCTTTAATAATCACTAGATGAACAGTTATAACATCTAGCAAAAATTAAATGTTCATCATCATTCATTAATAAATTGCATGGACACTAAGTTTTCATAATTTATTCAGTTTTACCGATAAAAGCACTGCGATATATGACTTCTATTCGTGCTAATAGCAACAGTGTTGTATTGTGGACTAATATGAAATATCTAAGCTCAGGCTTGCTGGTAAGCTCTGGCCTTGGGTTCTTGTACACTGTTGGTGCTTCATACAGTAGGTTGTAATTACTGAACTACACTAGAAGATCTTTTTCGAATTTCGAATGTCTTTTGTCGATGCATACTTGCGTTTTTACTGCCTTTAGTAGTTGGTCTCCATTGCAGTGTCTTTTAAAATGGCATAGGTGTTATTGAATCATGCACTGCACGCTTACAATGGAGACTGTCCAACGATTATGTGTCTGTTCATAGTTCTGTGTTTCATCACCGTTTTTATGTAACATGGTGTAATGTTGAAAAAAATAATAAAAGCTTCATGGTAGAATTTGTGTCAAGCAAACATTTCAATTCACTGAAAAAGATATGTTGCATTGATATAATAATCTGCTAACTACATGCATGCATTGTTTTGTTAAATTGAACAATACCGTTTAAAGATTTTTAAATGCTTTTGAAAAGTCTCTTATGCTCACAAATGCTGAATTTATTTAATAAAAAATACAGTAAAAATAGTAATATTGTGAAATATTATAACAATTTAAAATAAATATATTCTTTTAGAATATATTTTAAAATGTAATTTATTCCTGTGATGCGATGCTGAATTTTCAGCATCATTACTCCAGTCTTCAGTGTCACATGATCTTTCAGAAATCATGCTAATATGCTGATTTGCTGCTCAAGAAACATTTCTAATTATTATCGATGTTATAAACAGTTGTGTTGCTTCATATTTTTGTGGAAACCATGATACGTTTTTTTTTACAGATTCTTTAATGTGTATAAAAGTTCAAAAGAACAGCATTTATTTGAAATAGAAATATTTTGTAACATTATAAATGTCTTTACTGTCATTTTTGATAAATTCAGTGCATTCTTGCTGAATAAATTTTTTTTTAGTTTTTTTTTTTACTTTTAAACAGTAGTTTACATTTACATAGTACACTATACTTCATTTTTTAAGATTTATTTTTAAAATGAATTATATTTTATAGTATAATCATGTACATTTTTAATTTTGTCTATTTGTTGTTCTTTTTATTATTTAAAAAAAAATCTGTATTATTTGATGTTTATTGTATTATTTAGTTTTATTATTTTACTATATTCATTTTATATTTACTTTTTTTTCCCAATGCATATGATAAAATAACTTTTTTTTTTACAAAACCTAGTTAACCTCATTTAAAGAATTGTAACAGACACTGCAACTTGGAAACAAACTTCAAAAAAAAAAAAAAGTGTTTTCGTTTGTGATTTATTACCGGTCTGTTTTTCACTGAACACAAGGTGTCAGCAGTGTTTAATTCTATGACAGGTTAATTCTATAAAATTGCTCCAGATTCTACCTCATTCTATGACAGGCCCATGACTGCTAGAAGTGTCTATTCTGAGACTATCTTTCACATTAAATACTTACAAAAATAGTTTTTGAACATATATAGGAATAAATAAATAAAAAAAATGCCTGAAGTACCATAATAGAGCAAAAAATACAATTAAATAAAAATAAAATTACGCATTAAAGTTAAAGAAAGGTAAGAAGACACAAGTGGATCAACAGGATGTTAGATGTCCAAATGTTGAATTTTAGCAGACTTTTCGAAGTTTACTATATCGGCACCGACTCTCCTGCCTCAGGAATCGAGCTGTCTATTATAATGTGGAGCTGAACTGGATTTGCAGGAGCGCTGCTGCGGATCTCCATTGTGTGATTAGAGAGGCAAACCTCAGGTGGCCCATCAGGTCATTAGACTTTGCTGCCATGCCTTTCACTTTCTGGAGGTCTAAATGGGCTTCTAGCTGTTTTACTCCCACAATAGAATAACTGGAGACAGGTCACATGACCACCTATGAGTCAGATCAAGACAAAGGATCGCCGCAGGGAAGCCAAGTGCTCTGAAAAAACAGCACCTTCTGTACAGCTGGATCCGAGGCAGCCAGGTTCAGCAGCGAGTTCGTTTTACCCAGTGCTCCATTGTGCTTATCTTTAACATGGCTTAGAAACGAGGGGAGCATTTCATGTCTTCGCAGCATGTTAATGAGTGTGGGTTTTGGAAATGAATGACAATTAATGAAACTTTGGCTGTATGGGTTCAGACGCACGTCATCCTTGGCAATGCAAAGATATGAGAAGTAAAGCCTGATATTTTCCATAAAGCAGCATTAATTCCTACTACTTTGAAGTTTTGGCCCTTTCACTTTGATCTCATTTCAATTATGGCTTGAATTAAATGTGTAATTCACTTAATGTTCATTTGACCACGTCACTCATTATAATGTAGCATGTTAAAATCAGTTAAAACAAACATTTAATAAATTAATATATATTAATATAATGTCATAAACGTGCCACTTGCATACTGGGGATTTTAAATTAAATTAAATTAAATTTGCATACAATTGACAAATAGACACAAAAGTAAATTTAACTTAAATTCAAATTAAATTTAAAATAAAATAAATTAAAATAATGTAGCATAAACATAATACATACTGTGAATTCTAAATTAAATTAAATTACATTAAATTAAATTGCATTAGCCTACAGTAGTCCAGTAGACACAAAAAAATTAATGAAAACATAATTTCATTTAAATTAAAATAAAACACATATAATTAATTAATATAATGAGTCATAAACATACCATATAATACATGCTGTGAATTTTAAATGAAATTAAATTACATTAAATTAGCCTACAAATATCAAGTAGACACAAAAATGTAAATTTTATTTAAAATTAAATTAAATTATTACAATTAAATTCAAATAAATTTGCCAAGTAGTGAAGTATACTCATAAATGTAAATTCCTTTTAATTTAATTTAAATACAATTTTAGAATGCACATTAGAATAAACATTTAAAAATATATTATATATATATTATCTGCTATTTATATATATATATATATATATATATATATATATATATATATTGTCTGCTTATTATTAGGTGTGACTAATACAGTGGTGTGAAAAAGTGTTGGCCCCCTTCCTGATTTTTTTTTTTTTTTTGCATGTTTGCCACACTTTAATGTTTCAGATCATCAAACAAATTTAAATATTAATCAAAGATAACACAAGTAAACACAACATGCAGTTTTTAAATGAAGGGTTTTTTTTATGAAGGGAAAACAAAATCCAAACCCACATGGCCCTGTGTGAAAAAGTGTTTGCCCCCCACCCCCTGTTAAAACATAACTGTGGTTTATCACACCTGAGTTCAGTTTCTCTAGCCACACCCAGGCCTGATTACTGCCACACCTGTTCGCAATCAAGAAATCACTTAAATAGGACCTGCCTGACAAAGTGAAGTAGACCAAAAGATCCTCAAAAGCTACACATCATGTTGAGATCCAAAGAAATTCAGGAACAAATGAGAAAGAAAGTAATTGAGATCTATCAGTCTGGAAAAGGTTATAAAGCCATTTCTAAAGCTTTGGGACTCCAGCGAACCACAGTGAGAGCCATTATCCACAAATGGCGAAAACATGGAACAGTGGTGAACCTTCCCAGGAGTGGCCGGCCGACCAAAATTACCCCAAGAGTGCAGCGACGACTCATCCAAGAGGTCACAAAAGACGCCACAACAACATCTAAAGAACTGCAGGCCTCACTTGCCTCAGTTAAGGTCAGTGTTCATGACTCCACCATAAGAAAGAGACTGGGCAAAAATGGCCTGCATGGCAGAGTTCCAAGACCAAAACCGCTGCTGAGCAAAAAGAACATAAAAGCTCATCTCAGTTTTACCAGAAAACATCTTGATGATCCCCAAGACTTTTGGGAAAATACTCTGTGGACTGACGAGACAAAAGTTGAACTTTTTGGAAGGTGTGTGTCCCATTACATCTGGCGTAAAAGTAACACAGCATTTCAGAAAAAGAACATCATACCAACAGTAAAATATGGTGGTGGTAGTGTGATGGTCTGGGGCTGTTTTGCTGCTTCAGGACCTGGAAGACTTGCTGTGATAAATGGAACCATGAATTCTGCTGTCTGCCAAAAAATCCTGAAGGACAATGTCCGGCCATCTGTTCGTGACCTCAAGCTGAAGCGAACTTGGGTTCTGCAGCAGGACAATGATCCAAAACACACCAGCAAATCCACCTCTGAATGGCTGAAGAAAAACAAAATGAAGACTTTGGAGTGGCCTAGTCAAAGTCCTGACCTGAATCCTATTGAGATGCTGTGGCATGACCTTAAAAAGGCGGTTCATGCTCGAAAACCCTCCAATGTGGCTGAATTACAACAATTCTGCCAAGATGAGTGGGCCAAAATTCCTCCACAGCGCTGTAACAGACTCATTGCAAGTTATCGCAAACGCTTGATGGCAGTTGTTGCTGCTAAGGGTGGCCCAACCAGTTATTAGGTTTAGGGGGCAAGCACTTTTTCACACAGGGCCATGTGGGTTTGGATTTTGTTTTCCCTTCATAATAAAAAAACTTCATTCAAAAACTGCATGTTGTGCTTACTTGTGTTATCTTTGATTAATATTTAAATTTGTTTGATGATCTGAAACATTAAAGTGTGGCAAACATGCAAAAAAAAAAAATCAGGAAGGGGGCCAACACTTTTTCACACCGCTGTATATAAGCATGGCTTTGGTTGTGTTTTACACTTAAATTCATTCTGCTCACGTTTCACTTATGTGTTGAAAGACTTTGAAATATCATCATCATCTAATATCATCTCATTTTTTATTTCCTGTGATGCAGAACTTGATGATGGTGCAAAAACAGGCAGCCTTATATCGTATCTGATAACTTCAGCTGGTTGGCTTGCTAGCTTTTGAATGTTGCAAAGCATTAATGCACCTCATAAAACCCCATGAATCTAGTCTTCCTGCTAGATTAAGGTTAATTGAAGTTCAAGGTGTCTTTATCCCCCAGAAGGGGGCTATGGAGGAAATGCAGATGGTAGAAGCTGTCACTTCAATGGAGCAGTGTTGTGGGATGGAGAAACCAGGACAGATGGCAAACCCTCAAGTGAGAGGCTTTAATTCAAAGCTTACATTTCAGTACGTGTGCAGAAGGCCTTGAGCAGCACTCTAAAAAGTTATGTGATGATTTTGAGCAGCACGCTCGCACTATTTTCTTGGTGCTAAATGATGCATCTTGCAGCTTCATCACAACTCTAGATGTTTGTGTGGTTTGGTTCATGAGAGCCTCTGTGAAGCAGCTGTGATATTTCATGCTCTGCACCAAAGGGAAAACATATTTCACTACACTTATTAGCATTTAGCATTTAGCATGTCCAAGAGTGGTTCATAAAGGTTCCTAAGACTAGGTCTCAGCTCCTAAATTATTTAAGAGAGCTGGAGAGGTCTCCTAACCTAGTTAGGAGAAACAAGATGGCAGCAAAGAGGAGAAGACAAACACTTTTCATGTGAAAATATGACATATTGGCCTTATATGATAATGTGTAGTTGATAAAACGATGCAAACTTGATTATCAAGATCAAAAAGTCTTTTTTTTTTGTAACTGACAAAGTAAGAAATGTAATAACCTCTTCCACTCAACAAGTCAATGCTCTAACTGCAGAAATGAAAGTAGTAATTACATTTTCTTCTGGCTGGAAAATTTGAAAAATGCAGCAATGCACCGGTGATGACACTGTAAGCAGGGTCTTACATATTGTGGCACTAACCCCACCAAACACAACAGTGTTTTTTTATGACCCCACATTTCACTTAAACCATTAAAATACAAAGGACAAAAAAACACTGACCAGTGTTGCCAACTGCTTTCAATTGAAAGTAGCTAAAACTGGTCACTTAATGTTGCTAGATGACCTCATAAAGGTGAGTTCACTGATCTACAGTATATTTATATGTATTTAGATCAGTGAACTCGCGTTTATGACATCATGGGAGAGTCTTGGAATGTAGATAAGGTTTGTCCGAGAAATTGATTTTGTTGCTAGGCTTTTGAAAAAAGTCTCTAAAGGGGTGAGGAAGTCACTAAATCTAGTGACAAAATCACTAAATTGGCAACATTGGCACACTGACTACAACATAAGTTATTTACATTTCATTGGTCCTCTTGTTTTTGCATGTGTTCATAATTTATTTGTATGACTGCATGGCCAAAAATTATGACCGCACAATTTGGCATGTTTCATTGCATTATTATCACAAATAAAACAACTGACTAAGCAACTATGCAATATGCTTACAAAATCTTGCACGTTTTTTTATTTTTTATTTTATTATTAAGGGTGAAGACGTCAAATTACTTAGGCCGGACATCACTTTTAGCCAGTACTATATGGCAGTTTATTGACTTTCCAACTGACCACCAAACCATATTGCGAAAACAAGTCACTTTTATGAGGCTTGTGGGCTTTCCTGGAGTTGTTGGAGCCATTAATGGAACTCATGTTCACATCATTGCTCCAACTGTTAACCAGGAGGCATACCAATAGAAAACAAAGCATCAGTAATAATTTGTGATAATTTTGCACAATGCAAAGCATTAAAAAAATACATTTAAATATGAACATATTTCAGTGTCTTAAATGATTTTATTTTAGTTACATTAAATGATTGGTGTTGTGCTGCTGTGACTTCACATGAGCAGGCTCACTATTGGCTGATTCAGAGTTCGAGGTCAGCCATTTTGTGTTGACATCATTGTAGTCCTTAGTTCACAACACTTAAGTGTCACCTCAGTCAACACTTAAGAATCAGTCTTAGACTTTACTGAAAGTTGCTTTTAGCTTCTTTATAAAAGTCTCCTACTCTTAGAAAAGTCCTACTTTTTTGGACACTTAAGTCAAAGCTTAAGACTATTCTTAAGTGCACTTCTGAGATACATACGGGCCCTGGATTCAAGCTGATTCACTAAAAAAATGGATCTTAAAAGTCACTTGTTTCAGAAATCGGGCAATGATTCATTAAAAAGAACCGGATCATAAGAGCCTTTTGTTTGTGGAATCGGCTAGTCACGTTGTATGTTTTGATTCACTTAATAGAACTGATCATAAGAGTCTTTTTTTCTGGAATTGGACTACGTTGAATGTCATTGATTCATTAAAAAGAACCGGATCGTAAGAGTCATTTGTTTCTGAAATGCGTGTTAATCTGGTCGCGTTGTATGTTCTTAATTCAATAAACAGAACTGGGGCTGTATTCACAAAACATCGTAAGGCTAAAAGTAGCTCATAACTCGCTGATATAGGAGAAAATCGTAAAAATAATGGGCGTGTCAGTCCTAAATTTAGGACTCCTAAAATTTTGCTCTGAGTATTTCACAAAGTGTTTTAGCACTAAAACTAGCTCCTAAATCTGTGAAATGTTAGTGAAGAGGACTCCTAAATCACTAAGACCAAGCCACAAACTATTCCTAAAATGGCTGTTGCCGGCAATCTGCCTCTGAACGTAAACATTTAGAAACATTTGACTATAATGAGCTTTCAAAAAGGAATCGTCTTTGGTTTTGGAGGTTATCCCAACTCCAGATTTTTCTTGAATTATATCCTCTTCATTAACCAGTTGGGCAAGAAAGTAACAGCTGTTCTTGCATCCAGTATTGTTTTATTTTACATTTGCATGTCTTACTATCAGCCATGATTATTCTACTCTGTTAATTAAAAGGCTGTTTATATGCATATCTGCTAATGTTAATGAGAAGCACACATGTAAGAGGCTGACAATTAGCTGAACATATACTTGTTTAATTAGTGACACTTAGCCTGCATTTTAAAATCTTTATTTGAATGTGGCAACCTTTTTATTTTTAAACCTTTATTTGAATATGCCAACATAATATCGTACTCTACAATATTTCTATGAATGCATCTCTGACAGAGACCCCTCCCCTCTCCTATCAGCCAATCACTGTGTGCATAGTTAGTATAAGCATGCTGACATCATCCATAGCAAGGAGGTGAACCCCACCTTTACTCTTAGCTTAAGACTACTCTCTATTCCTTAGTAAAATTTTGTCTCAGCAGCTTTGTGAATAGGTTTTAAGAGAAAACTCTTAGCTAAAAACTTTTACTGCTATTTAGGAGAGCTCTTAGTGGTAAGATAAAATGTTTTGTGAATACGGGCCCTGGTTCATAAGAGACATTTGTTTCGGGAATCCGATTACTGCTGTCTCGTTGATTGTTCTTAATTCACTAAATAGAACTGGGTCTGTATGTATAAAACAATTCCCAGAAATGCTTAATCTTTGACTTAAGTGTCAAAAAATTATTAGTAAAAAGTAGGACTTTTCTAGGAGACTTTTATAAAGAAGCTAAAAGCAACTTTCAGTAAAGTCTAAGACTGACTCTTAAGTGTTGACTGAGGTGACACTTAAGTGTTGTGAACTAAGGACTACAATGATGTCAACACAAAATGGCTGACCTCGACCTCTGAATCAGCCAATAGTGAGTCTGCTCATGTAAAGTCACAGTCATTTAATGTAACTACAATAAAATCATTTAAGACACTGAAATATGTTAATATTTAAATGTATTTTTAAATGCTGTGCATTGTGCAAAATTATCACATATTTTTACTGATGCTTTGTTTTCTATTGGTATGCCTCCTCGTTTACAGTTGGAGCGATGATGTGAACATGAGTTGCATTAATGGCTCCAACAACTCCAGGAAAGCCCACAAGCCTCATAAAAGTGGCTGGTTTTTGCAATATGGTTTGGCGGTCAGTTGGAAAGTCAATAAACTGCCATATAGTAGTGGCTAAAAGTGATGTCCGGCCTAGGAAATTTGACATCTTTGTTGCTTAGCAGTGTTTCTAGTAGGTTAGCACATGATAAATGCTGTAATAGTACAAAACACAAGCCATTGTCATAAGAAATCTTGTTTTGCCCTGGTGCAAATCCACTAAAAACCAACCACATTAAATAACCAACACTGAAAAACAAGTAGCATGTAAGTAATTTGTTAATCATTCAAGTTCAAATACTGTATTGCAATATAATGTTTAATTAAATTTAGGCTAAATTTGATGTGTATATTTATTTTTAATATTATGTTTATATGTATTTTTATTTTAAATGTATTGCTATTTATTTCTGATATTAAATTATTTTTAATTACTTTATAAAATCAGTATTTATTTAGCATTTCAGCCGTTTTCAGCCTTTAGTCAGATTTAAAATGCTGACTTGAGAGGTGAAGTAAACACATTAGTTCTAATTATATTCAAGACCTTTACCATATGGTAAACAAGACACTTGGGCTTCTAAGAGTATGCTAATGAAATACATGTGCAATCGAATATTTATTAGGGTAATGTTTATTAAGAAAACATGAGTATTGAGACAGCTAGACTTGTACACCATCTTCCAAAACAAACACTAAGTGCACAGCATGTACAAGCAGAATACTGATACAAGCTTGCTGACAATATGTTGACTATGAGGTTCAAATTCTACACTGAATATTCAGCACATCTTGTCACAATATATGTATATACATTATATACAACATTCTTGAAACCCTTTGTCAATCAATGTCTTTCACAGTTCAGATTGCATTACAGCAAACACACTAAAACACAGAAAACAACATATTTGTACATTGTAAAAATGTAGTTCTAAGACAAAAGACAGTGTGAAACAGGCCTAATATCTACTCATTTAATTTCCAAATTTAAAATGTCATGACAATTTTAAAGGGTTGATAAAGCAGTACACATTCATGCAGATTTACATAGTACCTGAAGCAAGCCATCAAATATTTGATGTGGCAATCACTGAAACTCTGAACTTACTACCCTCGCCTTCTTGTTTTAATTATTTGCTTACTTTTATTATTTTATTTTATTTATTTACTTTTTTTTGCCTATTTATTTGTTTAAGGTATTGTGTATGAATTCATAGCTGTATTGTTAAAATGAATTTTAATATTATCTTCTCACTCATATCAAGATTTTATCATCTCATGTAAAAATTCAAGGCTTTACACAAGCACAACATATTTATCCAACTGTGGCTCTTTTTTTATCCATTAAGGCCCTTTTACTCTCCCTATGACTTGCATCATGCTTTGACCTCCGCATTAAAAACAATGCTGATAGCGTCATAGAAGGTTGATTGTATAAACTTGCTATGTAGCATGCAAGCTGGAAATGTACAGAGTGGACAGTGAAAAGTACATTGTACAAAATAGGAAAAGATTCGTTGAATGTGGTTTCAAGAAACTTTCAACCCAGGCTCACTGAAAAAAATGTCCCTGAGATTACATTTTTGCAAAGTGATTGTACACTGGTACTTGCGAGTTTCGCGACACTTTTAAAGTGATGAAATGTTCAAAAATGAACAAAAGTCTTAATGTTCTATCACTTTTGAAAATATTATGCCACCTAAAATCATTCCTAAAATAGATTGTACATAAATTTTCGCATCATCCAGCACTCTTTTGAATTCCCAGGTTGTTGTACAGTAAGGGTCTAGCAGCGCCCCTTAGCTATTTTGATAACAAAAGCAAATGTGAAATAAAAACTGGCATGGTTATGAAGTACCTCACTTCTTTTATCATGATTTGAGTTTCACTGGACTCACACCCAAGTGCTCTGAATCGCAAGTGCATCGCTCAGTGTACCAGGTGGGCTACCAAGCAAGTTTACTATGCCAGAACAGCCATACACATAGAGCTACTTCTGTGAGACAAACATCAAAAAACACTATATTGCAAAAAGTATTGGGTCGCCCCCTTCTAATGAACAGGTTTGACTACTTTAGTAATTTCTATGAGTACAAATCTTAATGTTAAAGCATATAATGATATTCTAGGAAATTGTGTGCTTCTAATATTATAGCAACAGTTTGGACAGGACCCTTTTCTATTCTAACATGACAATGCCTCTATGTATAAGGCAAGGTTCAAAAAGAAAATTATTGATTCAGTCAGTGTTGAAGAACTTGACTGGTCTGCATAAAACCAAGTTCTAATCCCAGTTTAACACCGCTGGTGTGACTGTAAATGCAGACCTTGAGCCAAAAACTCATCACCAAACACCAATGACTTGTACATATGGGTACAGTCATTTTAGACACTTCCAAAACTGTTGCAACAGAGATGGAAATACAATTTTTAAATACATGAATTATGTTCCCATCGTTGTTGCCACAGATTTGGAAGTGCATTTTTCTGTTCTAAAGAAGGGGGTGTCCCAATACTTTTGTCTATATATTGTATGTACAAGTCATTGGTGTTTGGTGATGAGTTTTTGGCTCATGGTCTGCATTTACAGTCACACCCACACCAGAGGTCATATAAACACCATCCCATCATATAAACAGATTGTGAGAAGTCAGAGCTTTAGGGCCTCATGCACTCCCATAGCCGAGAGTCGGCGATTAATGTTTCGATATCTGCAGCGTAGCAGGTCTTTATAAGTTGAACGTAGGTCTCGGTTGAAGTAGGCGTAGATGAAAGGGTTCATGAGCGAGTTGGTGTAGCCCAACCACAGCAGTACCCGTTCGAGCCAGACGGGGGCGCAACTGCAGAGCAGGCCGCAAATGAACGGCCGCGCTGTGGTGAAGAGGAAAAACGGCAACCAGCAGAATGAAAACACTCCCATGATCACCCCAAGGGTAGTGGCCGCCTTCTGTTCGCGCCTGAAAATCGAGGCACTCCGCCGATCACGGTTCAAGAGGCAGGACAGGGTGGAAAACTCTTCGGTAGCTGCGCCGTTCTTCATTCCATGCATGCAGAGCCCCTCTACGGTGGCCAACGCTGGATCGGGACAGGCCTTCTGAATTGGGGGAAGTGCAGTGAAGTGGTGTTTGGCCCCACTTTTGCGGGCAGCTTTGAAAATCTTGTAATACATAAAAAGCATGACCACCATTGGGATGTAGAAGGCCACAGCGGTAGAGTAAAGGGTGTAGCCCACATCCTGGCTGATCAGACACACTCCCGCAGTGTTGATGTTCTGAGCCCAGCCGCAGAATGGCGGCAGAGTGATGGATGCCGATACCAACCAGACACAGACTATCATCTTGGCCATCAGCTGTCCGTTCTGTCTCGCTGGATAGGTCAAAGGCCGAGTTATTCCAAGGTATCTGCAGAAACAGAGGATAACACGGTTAATGAGGTAACTTCAAATGACGTGTTTTAGCAGAGAACTGCATTCCTCAAAACGACTGAACCCAAAGATCTTGCATCTGCAGTACCCCATAATATGCCAGATATGGCTCAAAATACCTCAAAAGCACTAGACCCAAGAAATCCCTACTGACCTGAATTTCACCAACAACCTGAGTGGAAAAGACGTCGCGTTCACAGCTGAATCTCTGGCATGTCAGATTATCCAACTAATCAAGTAACTTAGTCCACAAAAGTAGATATTTTTTCTGCCCAAAAAGTTTTTTGAACAACACTCCTAAAAAGGTACCAAAAGGGAGTTTTTGCAGTGATGCCATTGAAGAACCATTTTTGGTTCCCCAAAGAACAATTCAGTGAACAGTTCCTAAAACAACCATTTTTACTTTGTGTATACATGATTTATTCAATAATTTCTTCTCTTTCGCTTCAGACTTCGATGTGCATTCACGACGCACTTCGATGTGCTTTCCTCTGCTTGTAAGCAAGCCGCAGCACATCCAGGTTCTACATTAGAACGTTAGAACGTGCTGTCTATGATGGGTCAGAAAGCTATCAGATTTCATCAAAAATATCTTAATTTGTGTTCTGAAGATGAACGAAGGTTTTGGAACGACATGAGGGGGAGTAATTAATGACAGAATTTTTATTTTTGGGTGAACTATCCTTTTCATGGAACTATAGATAACTTGGTCAAACTGGCCCTGCATCTGAATATGCCTATAGTATTTCACTACTAGCTACATAGTGGGCGAAAAACAGTAGTTTGTCTGAATTCATAGCATAAAAATGTAAACGAAAAGTGCCCGGATGATACTTCTGCAGAGATTCTCGAGAATTGTAAATGGCATTGAAATGACAATTTAAACATGTATATCTCCATTTCATTCATGCTACACACATTCATACTATATATATATATATATATATATATATATATATATATATATATATATATATATGGAACAGGGCTTCTCAACTCTGTCCTTTGAGGTCAACTTTCTGGCAGAGTTTAGCTGCAGAAACCCTTCTCAAAGAGTATGCAATTTCGGAAGCTCCATTGGATTCATTTACATATTAGAACCATATATGATTGGATTGGTTGGTATTTGATACACTCACAGTCAGTTGTTAATTTCTTATGAACGCTCTCAATGCCAGCTGTAAAAAAGCTAAATTTCTTGGTGCAAATTAAACTTGCATTGAGATGTTCAATGTGATGGCTTTGTCAAAAAGTTTTAGACAGCATTAGCATATTCACTCTGGATGGCTTCAAAAGCTTAAAAAAACTCTCATAATGTTCCCCATTATGAATATGTAATGTTTGGCTTAGCCAATCTTTCTTGCTGCATCTCTCTCATCTCTTTCTTGAGAAGTAATATAGTTGGGCACGAAAGAAGGAATAGCTTCTGTTACAAATGATCTAATCTCATTGTACACATCATTATTGTCAAGACAGAAATGCACCTCTAAACTGCACATTCTGTAATTAGTGCCGTGGCTTGCTGGTTATTGCAATCCAACACTTTGAGCCTTGGTGCTCATGTGGATGACATGAGTTTGAATCTGTGAAATTGAAAAAAAATCACTCTCTAAAACTTTCACATATCACTGCATTCATCAAAATCTGTTTCACTGCAGTGAACATTTCAAAAGACTTCAGCGTAACTAAAGGTTCTATGGGTCTAAATTTTGAATGTAACATACGGTACACTGGCTTTTCTTTACCTACTAAAGCAGAAAGTCTCTATTCCCCTGCCCACCTCTAAAAATAAAAGCTTTCATTTCACGCATGAGAATCCCTCTGATCAAGGAAAGGCTTAGAGACACACTTATTGGATCGGACACTTAAGGTAGTTAAAACTTTTCATACACCTACACAGAAACTCCAAATAAATCGTTGGACCATGAAACCATTTCACATTAGTTTCTAAAATGCTCTCTTTACCTTTTTTTCTCCACCTGACAATTAAAATATAATTTGTTTTAGATATAGCCTATTTAACGAATTGAATTATATATTAGAAAAAAGAGGTTTGTTCAAATAACCCTACATATGCCCAACAGTATTAGTGATGTTAGCAAGGCACCACTCATGATTTGCTGATGTCTGAAAGCCTCTTCATGGCATAATACACTGTGATATCATATCAGCAGGGTGGACATCTTTTGATGTTGAGTACTGTCTACACTTCTGTTTGCTCTTTGTGCCCCCTTCATACCAGATGAAATACAGAACTTGCACAAGCCTCTCAGAAATAGGAAATAATAACTGGATTAAAACAGTACTCAGTTTATAAGTCCTATTGGAGATGAACAATGTAGTCTGGGGCACTTCTCAAGATTAGGTAGCTGCTGACTGTGGAAGATCAATCAAATGAGCGGAAGACGCTGAGACGCTTAATGAGTCAGAAATGATTCGAGAAACATAAGCAATGGAAAGCAAAACGTTTAAGGGACTGCAAGGACAGACACTGGTTTGAATGAAGGCATGTTTTGCGTTCCGTTATTCGGTCTATAGAGATGGTGCATAAATCAAATGCAGCTAATACTAAACAGAAGTTTAACAAGCTTTCATTCAGTCAGACTGATGAATGGATGTGTTTTAATCTGAGTGTGATCAGCAAGCAGTTTTGACAGTGTGTGATTTCAGTGTTTCTGTTGCAGTGAGATTCCTACATAGGGTATTTTAAGGCATTATAAGTGGGCTCTGACTGTTCCAAAACTTAATTGTTCTGCCTTTTAAGACAAGTTATAAAAAAAGCCGGCCAAATTATAAGTAGAATCAAAGGTGTCCATCACAGAGAAGGCAATTCCAGAAAGCAGACAAAGTGTTTAAATATATTTAATTTAGTACTGAAAAATATATTAAAATTTAGTGTACTTAAGAGGATTTTTTCAATAGTGTTATTTTTTTGTATTATTTATATACTGTTGGATTATTTATTAATATTTCAAATTAGCTTTCATTTTCATATTTTTACATTTCAGTTGAATTTACGTTTTTATAATTGTCTGTTTTTTTTAATATTTCTATTTATTTTAATACTACAGTTTCACCATTCATTTATTTCTTTTGAGTTTTTTTTCAGCTTAATTTTAACAAATGAAAAAAAAAATTTTTTAATAGTTTTAATGCTTAATTGTATTGTGCTCTTATCTTAGCAACATGCTAACATCAAACATTGAAATCAATTGCAAGTCAATTATTTTGAGTATATTTGTATGCCATTTGTAGCAATCCAATTGAGATTCCATGACAATTAGGGTGCTCCCTTAGAAAGCAGCTCCCATGTTGGCAACTCAGGTTTTGTTGTAATACAGTTATTGCCACAGAAATATTGAAATACAGCAGTAGCCACAGGTTCGTGTGAAGCTGGTACAAACTGAGAGTTTCTGCGGCATGATGGTCTGATAAAAGCAAAAAAACAGAACAAAGCAAAGTTGAAGGTCTTAATATGAGAGGTTTGTTATGGGTGGTAAGGTGTGGATTACATCCATATTATTCAATTTGCACCTCAGCGTTCAATTTTGTGTAATGAAAGGCCTCTTGAACTATCAAATATATCAAAGCTAATTAATTTAAGAGAACTGCAGTAGCTGGAAACAAAGTAAATGAGACATCATTAGAGAATTGTACTTTGAATTTCAAAGTAGATTGAACAGTCTTATCTGTTCATAATGATAATTACACTAATTTACCTCTCATCTGGGATGTGTTGTATTTTTCCCTTTCACATTTACGAATGGAGGGGGGGGGGGGCAAAATACAAAAAAAGTTGTAAATAAAACTCTTGCCATTTCTTGTAATTATTTGTGAAATTCACTTGCAATTTCTGAGTGAAAATTGTTATAAATCCTATACCAATCTTTTTTCAATGCGGTCATATACCTCTTGAAGAACAGAAAATCATATATATGCCGTATAATCCCGTACCTATCTATTTTACTCAATTCATATTAATTGATTGAAGGTTGTTGGAGAGCTCTTTTATTGAAAAGAAAAGCCTTAGTGAAAAATGAAAAATCTCCAGCAGCAGACCTTGGTTGGTTAGTATTTTGTCATTTTCTTCTAAATGAAAACCTAAAGTTGCCTTAATTTATGACTTCAAAGTCGTAGAGAAAATGTTTCACAAAGCTGCAAATCTCTTTAAAAGAGAATATTTCTTCAGTCAACTATAATCCGTGAATTATTTATCTTCAGCACTTGAAAAATGTACTATTCACGGTATAACTTTAAAGGTTAGTGAAATAGTCTTCATCTTTAGGGCTGTGAGTCAAAGCCTAAAACTGTTTTGTAGCCTTGCAGTCTTAGTCACTCATGAAACAAAGTGAAAGGATTGTTTTAAAAATAGGCATAATTCTCAGCCCACGACTAGGAAATGTTTTCAAAGGTCATTGAATAATACTGTTTAAATCATGACAATTAGGAAGAGTGTTTGCAGCAAAAAAGTCATAATATCCTACAAATTTAAAAAAAAAAAATGAATCATTAGCTGCTCAGCAGAGTATTAAATAATAGATTAATACTGTGGAAAAAAATATATATATATATATATATATATATATATATATGAAATATCCAACCTTTTGATATGACCTCTCTGAAATATTCTTTTATTGTACATATGCTAATACATTTACCAAAAAATGATATAAGCAAATGTAACAGAGACACCATCAGGCCGAGGTTATTCCACATGCATGAATCTAAATTTACACCTTGTGCTGTCCTACAAATGCCAGAAACATTCCTAGGTTTAAGGCAGGGATACACGTTGTTGTCGAACCAGCGCTCATCACTGAGACTTGTGAAAGCACCTAACTATTTAATCGAATTACCACGGCCAAGCAGCGTGTTTCAGCATGCAGTCCTCACCTCCTGGGGTTCCAGTTCAGAACTTTATCAAAGAGCACCATCAGCACACACCAGGACGCAGCTTCAAAGTCTAGTTCGTCCAGCCTCAAATGATATTTTAAATGTTCAGTTTATTTATTTAGGGTTACTCTAGAGTTTTTGTCTTTCATTTTTATGAAAATTAATCAATTGAATACCACGTTTGCTTTTCAATTTTCATTAAAATAATGTTAATAAGCATTATGCAATGCTTAACAGCCTAGAAGCTCATGTGCTTTCAATTATAAAGGAAACATTTTGACATTTCAGTAAATAGTTTTAGTTGATATTTTATAAGGTTTGGAGTCAAAAATACAATTAAATGCTTCTTTTCTCTAGATATGTGTGTTGGAGAAAAATCACAAATATTATTTTGCAATAGCTTTTGGATAAAGGTCAGGTTAAGGTGGTAGATTTTAACAGTTGTTTTATTATTATTTATTAGATTTTTATTTTATATTTTATTTTTATTTATTTTATGAATTGTTTTATATTTTTTATTAATTAATTTATTTTTAAATGAATATCAGTTTGGGCAAGTTTTAACAGGTTTTATTGGGGCATGTTGTCACAAATTTTTTTTCATTGAATATTACTTAGAGTATTTACTTAGGTTATTAATACATTTTTCATATTTTTATTGTGTTATAAGTTTTTATGTCATTTCTATATAGATTTTATATATAAAAGATAAATATTTTATATACATGATAGATTTTTGTTGCATATTTTACACATTAAATTTTGTTGCATATTATTTTCACACCATAAATGCTGGTTACAACCATGCATCCCCTGTATATATATATATATATATATATATTTATGTATGAAATGCAGAAAACAGATGATTGCAGAAAAGGACGATCACTATAGCCTATGAATTCCACTTTCTTTTAAAATAACCAAAACCTTTAAAGAATCTTGAACTCTATGAACTTACCTATCCACACTGATCACACACAATGTCATTATTGATGCTGTACAGCACATGACATCCATCCCAATAAAGATGTTGCAGAAAACCTCCCCAAACAGCCAGATGCCTCCTGTCAGGTCAGTCACAATGACAAAGGGCATCACGGCCACAGCCACGGACAGATCAGCGATGGCCAGAGATACTAGCAGATAGTTTGACGGCTGTCTGAGTTTCTTCACGACACACACCGCAATCACAACCAGCGTGTTGCCCATCACAGTGACCGCGGTGATGGTGCTGAGCATCATCCCAATGATCACTGTCTTAGTCAAGTCCAAGTCCAGAGTCTGCTGCTCCCCACACGACTCATTACTTTTGGGCTCCGCTGTGGTTACTACGGTGGGGGAAAACTCAGTTGTCCCATTGGGAAAGGCGATTTCGGTCTCGCTGGAAGCCCAAACCAGTTCAGCAGTGCCATGTGTCGTGAACATCACTGTATGGATATTTTGAGCGTGAATAAACCTTCCGCGCGCCTGAGGTGTACAGTCAACGTCATGGTCCCTACGACCTCTCTGAGTCCGGCAACAACCAAATACACGACAAACCCGCTCACGAAGTCAACGAAGAGACGTGAAACACACGCTGAACTCTCTCTCAGCCTCGTTCCGCTGAGAAAACACGAGCTAGAAGTCGTTTTTGTGAGTGAACCTGCGAGTAACCCTGATAGACGCTAAAAATAGACTGTTTTTAAATTAAAATATACTTTCAGCCCACGCCACTCAAACTGAACGTATTGTTTGAAGTATATGGATATTGAGGTACTTTATGATGACTTTATTAATATAGACTTATAAGCAACATTCTAAACGAATATTCTGGTTCTGGTTTCTGATTGGTCAATACAGCATTAATAGCGTCGATATCACTACACAACTAGTTTTTGTTGCATAGCAACTGTCAGGTCAGGGATTTAGTTTCGAGCAGAATGATTTCACTTTAGTTATTAATATTCTATATTAAATCTAGCTATTATTAAAGCTATTATTTTAAATAGTATCATAATAATTACAATAATAATCAGAATAATAATTCAGGCTGAGTAAGTTCTCTAGTTTTAATGCATTCAGTCATGACCAATCAAATTCCAACAGACTGGTAATGAAGCACTCTCTCACCTTTCCCACGGTTCTGCAGTGTGTTGTATATAAAATTCATAATCATCAGTCACTTATGCTCCAGCATGATATTAAATTTGAGAGGGGATATTCAGATATATTTTGTAGCCTGAGCAAAGATTTCGCTCATTTTAATGTTCATGTATAAAATCATAGCGCCCTCTCTGTGCAGTAGAATGTCGCCCTCTGCTGATGAATATTGGCTTCAAAAACTTTCCATAGAATATCTTACACCAAATTAGCTGTATTGAAGATATGCAACCTATCTGTAGATAGTCATACACTGCAATCTTTACTCATTTAAACGTATTCAACTGTCAAATTAGCGCTCCATTTATTATAAATTGATATTTTAAACGTAATCATATTTAGGCTATACCCTCTTTATGGCTACTGTGTGTGTTGAATGAATAAACAAAATTATTCACGGTTTTGATTCAGATTTATAACCAAAAGAAAAGGAAACAATAGGTTTCCCATACTCAGATGATTAAGGGGTTAGTAGCCTAACATTTTAAGCCTGTATACATGCTGTGGTGTGTAAAACAAACAAACAAACACTTTTTAAAATCAGTTTTACCATACATCTTTCAAGTCAGCAATGAAACAATCAGACGTTTCTCTGTTTGACCACTGGGTGACAATGGTGGATTACTGTTTATTAATTCTCTCCTATTCATAATTCAAACCTGTTCTTCCTCCTTGTGTGTCTCTATTAATGTACTGTCTGGATATAAAACAATTTAAACGTCATCAAGATAAACTGATTATCCAAGCGGATAATTGTATAGCGATGCATTTAATTGACTTCATAAAGTGTTAGGTGTGGATTAAAAACTACACTACCCACAAATATATGTGCTGAGCAGATGCCGCCATGTTGTAGGAAATCCGTTTGCACTATGGATTAGAGTTTAATCCGCAAGAAGGGAGTCAGGGCGACTCAGCGGATCAAACAAGAAAGAAGAAAGACAAGCCAGAGAGACACAGAATTTGAGCCTTACAATAAACACGAACCAGAATACGCATTTATTATACACAAGCTGCTGAGGTCGCTTGACAAAAACAGGCAACATCTCGTGCAGAGCCTTTTTAATGTTGGGCGCCGCTCTCTCTCCCTCCGCCACCACTCCTTCATAGAGATGAAGTCTGAGTCATTTTTTGGATTCGGCTCTTTTGAACAGTTCGTTTTAAAGAACCAGTTCAACAACCCATATTTAGTGATTCTTTTACGTCATTACGTATTGCGTCACCTGCGTGGCATATAACATGTTGAGCCATTTGAAGATTCATATTGAAGATTACTACGATTTTTGTTATGGGTTTTAATAAAAAGTTGTTAATGTGTCCAGATTGATTTAAGTGCCTTACAACACATTTCCAGTTATTGTGATTAGGAATAGTTCAAATGTTATTAGTACTTTATTTAAATCAACTCACTCATCAGTTATTGGCTCATTGTGAATAGGACACGTCCAAAAGAGACGGTTCTTGGTTCAATGAGTCGTTTGACTCGAGAACCGATTCAGTTCTTTTCGTCAACGAACCGTTCAGACAGGATTTACGAACAGGTTCAAACGATTCCCTAAAAAAAGATCCGATTCAAGCGAACGATTCGTTCACGAGTCGGACGTCGCTACTCCCTCAGAGAAATTGACAGCAGCTGGGTCGCCTGTGTCAGCAAACCCGAAGGACAGACACGGCAGAAAATAAAACTCTGCCGTTACAGTGGGCTCCCCCTTCCCCTTTCCCCCACCGTTTGAGCGTACATATCAACAAAGCGACCCCGACGAGCGCTCTTTCTCCGTTTCCCCGCTCAACAGCGGAGCGGTCAGGACTTTTTTCCTCGCGAACTGAAACGTCAGTAGCTTAGCCGAGCTAGCGGGCTAACACGACTAGCTGGGTTCAGCTACAAGGAGGAATTACAATTATTCCAGCGAGAGACACTGAAGGATGTCGGGGAAGGAGCAGAATAAACAATCCACCACCGATCGGCTCGTCAAAGGTACGTTTTATATGTGAAACAGTACGTTTTTATTCAGTTCGCCTGGTTGTGTGTTAGCTAACGTTAACCCGCACTGGTAGCTGATGGGTGACATTCAGTTTATGTGTAATATAAATATAAACAAGTCAGGACATATGTTGTGTTGACTGAGTTTTGGATAACTTAAAAGTCTAATGACACACGTTGATGGTTAATTTGACAGGTTGGCTCAGGCTGCATGGGATGAATTAAATGAGATCAATGAAGTTCTAAGCTCTAGTATGCAAACATTACGTAGATGCAAAGCTGTCGTTAGTGAATCAGACCATTATAGGGATATTAGTGGGAGTGCATGATACTCAAAGTGGTCTGAATATGCAAAGCCCCTGGGATTCATGAAACTGAAACTGACAAAGCTGTATCAAGTACGGAAAATAAACATTTGATTTTATATTACAGGTGTTTTTCTGTATTACTAATTGGAGCATATATTACTATAGGACTATATATTTAATCTTATAATGGGAGAATGAGAATATAGCCTGTATTTTTTTATGTAAACTTATTTTGGTAGGCTTAACAGGTATAGTTAGACAATATACATAATGGACAATTTTGTAGTTCTTTTTTATTTTATATTTAATATTTTATGATAGAAAATGTATGCGTGTGTGTGTGTATTATTCATTTAAGACATTAACTTTAATCAGATTTTAGTTGGCTTAATGCAAGTGTATTTCAGAAATCCCGTAGGTTTACATTCATCATCATTGCACAACAATTAATTCACTGTAGTACATTTGCTATCATCCTTTTTCTTCCTCCTACTTTAGGGTTTAGGCCACATCAGAGAGAACTGTTTCACTTCAGCTTTACTCTTTTGTCTGAGGTAGAACTAAACTAATTGAAGTTATCCATGTGATCCCAATTAACCTCATGCTCATAATCCTACTTTAGACACAAAAAAAGGATTGACCCTTGGTTAGGTGATGCATTTGATTCATTTAAGCATCAACTCCTTATCAAGGGCTCATGGGACTTTTTTATGTCAAAGAGGTGAGTAGAGTACTACAACTAATTGGATCATTAGGTCTGTGGCTTCATGGGTATAGAGGCACCCGGGGAACTTTGACTTGTTTTTGATTAAAACTAGTATGTCCGCTGACATATATAGTGTGTACTTTCCTCTCATTCCCTTATTCACTGCTGTCAGCTCGCTGTGTTTTGGCTGACCGGGCTCAATTAGACAGTCTCTGTAATGAGCTGATAGCACTGGGCTCTTTAGTAGTCTAGTTCTGCATCCGTAATGACTAGCATCTCCATTCCCAAGTCAGACCATTCAGCAATCAAAATCAGCAATTAAAAAGAACCGACTCTCTTTCCGTCTAGAATCCCTGTTCTTTTTTTGCATAAACAGGAGCATTTCAGCTCCAAATTGGTTCCAGGTTTCACTGAATGCCTCCTTTCAGTTTAAGCACTCCAACACCTGGATTTTTTGCCACACGTATGCGTAATCGCAGGCTGTCTGAAAAATGTTTTTGTGGGATTTGTTTTGTAAGCCACGATGGACAGACATCTGCATTGAGAAAGGTTTGAACTGGAGAATTATAGTCAGTCAACCTTTATTTATATAGTTTGTTCAAAGATTGTTCAAAGCAGCTTTACAGTATTAAACAAGGAAGTAACAGAGTCAGTGTTGCCAACTTCATCACATATGGGGCAATTATACAAAGAATCAGGACAGCGAAGAGGGAATATTGTCTGATGCAAGTGTTAATTGTAGATTGTTAGCACCTTGAAAGCGCTACTACCCAGTGACCAATCAGTGTTGTGCGCCAGCATTCTTCTACCACGTCTGCGATAATTCTGTCTTTGCATATTTTCTGGCTGATGAGAGATGAATTCAGTCGACTCAAGTGTTAAAAAATTCAAAAAGCTTGTGGAGAGCATGCCGGCCTGTCGTTTCGTCCATTGTGTTTGGAAGGTAAAATGACTAAAGCTTGTGTTTAAAAGGACTATAAGCTCTGCAAGAATGAACTCCAGCATGATTGAAGTGCTGAGTGGGAGTTGAGGTTCTCGCCAAGGCCGCGTCTTGATGAGTCCTCCCACAGTTAAAGCACGGAGCGTGGGGAATCAAGGATTGCAGCGGCACTTTTCTACTCCGCACTCATCAGCCGAGCCATGCTTGGAACAATGTGACGGAGGCGGAGGAAAGATGAGGTTAAGTGCCTTTAAAAGCTTTGATTAGTTGCTAGACATTTCCACGCAACTCTTTTCTCACTTTCCCCTGCTGAGAATGGCGGACAGTACTGTGGTTGTTGTGTTGTGCATTTAAACATGGGTCAACAGTCAGTTGAAAGCTTGAAAGGTTAGCATGAAAGAGCAACTCAAGCTGTGTTGCTGTCTGTGGCATTTTTTTTTTTTTTTGCAGGGGGTAACATCAACACCCTGCCCACTCTGAAATCATATCACCATCTAATGCACGTCATCTAGAAATAAGCGAGTTATATGCAGCTGATGCTATAAAGTTTTGGACCCCTGTCAGGCTGAGTGAATTTGATGTTTTGACCTTTTGGCTTATTTACAGATAGAAACTAGAGCTGTCAGGGTCAGCGTCACCCTGCTTGTGTAATTATTCTGTCCTCATGCATGATTAACGGACCTCAGGCCCCGTCTCTCACCCTTTCACCACAGCTTTTCTCTGTAGGATCGCTCGTACCGCCCAAGATAGCTCTCGACATCCTTGCTGAGAACCTCAAAGTCCATGTGTTTTCTTACCTAGTGTGTTCTCTAATATCAGCCCCCCCCCCCACACAAAAAAAATAAACAGTTAGTGCGATAAAACCACAGATCAGGCCGAACACAGGAAGTTACGCCTTTTCTAGCTTCCTTATTAATATACATGCGGTCTGGTCCAGAAGTCTCTTAAAGGGATAGTCCACCCAAAAATTATGTAATTTACTACAGAAAAAAAAATATTGTGAAAAATATTTCAACTGTTTTGTCCATACAATACAAGTCAGTGGGGTCCAAACAAACCACATCAGACCCCATTGACTCCTATTGAATAAGCAAACTTGGAGACATTTTTCAAAATGTTCCTTTGAATTTCACAGTAGGAAAGGTTTAGAATCGTATACAGGTTATCCTTGTAAGATTACAAAAACCAACAAATGTATATTTGAGGGCATTTAATGGTTGGACAGCTATGCAGTGAGCAAGTGCAAAAGCACTGGGTGTCTTTTTATTCTCCAAAACTGACCTCCTTTTAACTGGGCCTTCATTGGGTTGGGTTTTGATATCATCAAGGGCCACAAGTGTAGTACAGTCGTCTCACTGCTGGTTAAATACGTAGTTTTGGTACTTTGATAGTAAAATCCCCCTCCCGCCCTGAGGGCTTCATTTTCACATGCAAATGAGCCACACTGAGAGCTTACACATTTTCGCTGCCATTGCCGCAGAAGGGTGAACTCAACCCTCCAGCCAGATAATAGCCCTGTTATAGCTTTAGTTAAAACAGGCAAATGAGCAGGTGTTCTTCCTTTATTCTGTCAGGCATGAAAGATTCGTCGTTTTTCTCTTCCTCATACTGTAATGCACCAAGAACACCCTCTGATGGTTTCTGCCTGAACAGCATTCAAAATCATCAAAAATCTTTGGTTTTTGTAAACCCAAACCGGTTCTTTGTTCCTAATTCCATCATTGGAGTCCCTGGAAGGTTCCTAGTCATCTGAACTCGAAGCTTTATTGTGGTCTATCATGCCTGTGGTCCCAATGCTGAAAGCCATGGCCGTCGGCCAGACCCACATTCTTCTGTAGAGCAAGCTTTGCCAACCTGGCCTGTGACCCTGGCGGAGAGGATTCCATACCGATGCCAACAGCTGGCCTTCTACCCCACCCCGACTTCAGGACGTAACTTCCCAGCTCCTCTTAAACTGGTTTAAATGTTATGGAATTCCTGCAACTGAAAATAGCTTGAGGCTCCGGGGGTTGCAGAGCGGTTCTAGCAGGCATTTGTTTGCATGCTGCCCGCCTCAGAGCACACCCATGCACATGGTCTCTGAATGTAAAATCCCAGCCCCCAGGTTGTTGAGGGTTTATTTAAGCTGTCTTCTCCATGACAGCAAGGGCTTCGTGTCTTCTTAACAAGACCTGTGCGTGTTGGTTGGGGGAAGGGACAGGACCAGCTGTGGCCATGTGTGTTCTGATAACCCTCATAGCTTTGTGGGAGTGTCCCAAATCCTGACCAATAACGGTAACCGTTATTACCATGCATATGTTTCACTTTTAGCTTCTGGCAGTCAGCTTGGCATTGCATTTTTCAGGCAACCTCGTAACTGCGAACTGTATATTTTCAGTTGTCGTCGTGAATTGAGTAATAATGTCGTCTTGCAACCATGAGGTTTCACACATCAATTTAATTTGCCTGTATTCTGGCAAAGATGTTAAAGTAAACTGGCTGATGTCATTCGTCAATTCACTCACGCAGTCACATGTCAAGAAAAGTTCATGAACTGATCCGATCGTGAAAACAGTAATGTCAGAGTGTACTGAGGTTGCGTCGTTTTTAAGGTTTGGGTTGTTCAAAATATGTAATGCTTAATATTAGGGGTGTGACGAGACGCTTATCCCACGAGACGAGACATGAGACTGGGTTCACGAGAACGAACGAGACGAGATTTTTAGACTTTAAAAAAATAAAATAATAATCCTCAATGATGAATTCTTTTATTCAACTGAAAAACACAAAATGCAAAAAATGTAGGTGCATTTTGAAATCAACTTGTACTTTATGAAATTAATAAATTTTAATAAATTAATAAATTTATTTTAATTAATTATATGCAGTAATAAACAACATTGTAAACTAGAGCTGCACGATTCTGAATAAATTGAGAATCACTTTTTAAAAAAAAAAAAAAATTGGAGATCACGATTCTCTCACGATTCTGAAAAAAAAAGATTAGAAAACTAAACAAAATAACGTAATTTACTAGTGGTTCTGACAAAATTTTCATTGCTTAAGTCTTTTAAAAATATATATTCATTTGAACAAAATAATTAAAAAAAAATTCAATGAAGGAGTCTGTGTCTCGCTTCATAAAGACTTGTTTCACTATTGGAATCTCCTGAATGAATGATTCAATGTCAAATAAATTTTTTAAACTGGTTGTCGCCACCTCCTGGCGGAAGAGGATAAGCGTTACAATACATACAAGTGTTAAAGTCTGTGTAAAGTCAATTCTGAGAATTGTTTGTAAACACATTATAAATGTTAGAAATGCATTGCTGAAACATGTTACAAAGACTGTGAACTATGTAGTAATTAGTTGTGGAGTTAGACCGTTAAATAGTTTTTCACCATTTTCGTGATCAGGATTTTTTGGGCGGGGCTAAATCAGGACTCTGACTCAATCGAGCCACTGAGCACGGCCCCTCCCTCAACACTATAAGACATGTGTTCGATTTGAAGCAGTGCTGCAGACCGACCGGTGTGTGACATCAAAGTACAGTAAGAGCTATAGAGAGCAGACGCTCCTGATTCTTTCGAATCGCTCTCATGTAACTTTGATGTCACACACTGCAGCACTGCTTCAAATCGAACGCACCTAATAACTAGAGCGCATTAGCATCAGTGGTTCACGGTTCAATCGCAAGTTACTGTCATTACCGTTAGTTACTACAGCCTACAGTTTGTTAGCTAGCTATGCCTTCGTCACGTAAATGCATAATAACTGGTTGCGATCATTTACAAAACAGCTAGGTCTCCTTATTAAATAAGCTGCAGAGGAAGACAGTTGAGAGAGACGGCAGCTTTCCCGCGAGTGGGCGTGGTTTCAGCGCCGCCAGTGGACACGCCCCCAGCATTTGAGAGCAGAGAATACTGCTTATTTTTTCAAGATTTTGATACCCTATTTTATTTACTCTGCGGTTTTTTTTTTTTAGTATTCAAATTTGGCTGGGTGGTTAATAACACATTTTCCTGTGGTGTGACAAACTCGGAACACACATTTAATTTTGACTTTACACTTTAAGATACTTTCGTTTTGATCGCTACTGTAGACAATAAGTGTTTATACCTAAACTATAAACTTTTATCCCAGTACTTCTGTTATTTAAATGTCTGTAACAGAAATAATGATGTGTTGTTGAAAAGACTTTGTTGCTTTTTCTGGATCAGCAGCAGCATGAATGCAGATGCAGATTTGAATGTCTTTAACACCTGTTTCACATCGTAAGCGTCAGTGGAATGTAAGCAGTGCGTCTTTTGTATCAGTGAATGCCCATATCAGTGAATGACAGCGTTCACATCGGAAGCGTGATGATGGCCGACCCTCTGATTCATTAACAGCGACAAAACGTGCTTCTCACGCTCGACTGACAATCACGATGTGAAACAGTCGTAATAGACATAGTTGAATCGTTGTCATTCAGGAATAAGATCGCGTGTGTGTTTGAATCAAGATCGCAATTTTTTAACGATTAATGGTGCAGCTCTAATGTAAACACTGCAAAATGTTTTGCGAGGGTCTTGTGACGTTCTTGCGAGACCAGTCGGATCTCACGAGACACATCGGATCTCGCAAGATCTCGTGCCACGAGATCTCGTCACATCCCTACTTAATATTAAAGATCAGCACACTAAAATAAACAATAAATTAGAAGATACTTGTCATGTTGACCTACAAAAAATTGGCTAAAAAGACACTTGGGAGTGGGCTCTTTTTAGCAAGCGGTTAGCAACTGTTCAGAACACCTTAGCAACGGTATAACACCCTAGTATCATTGCAGAGAGTTTTGCACTGACAAGCACTAGGAATGTTCAAAACTGCACATTTTTCCAACAGCTTGTCTTAAAATCTTGAATGATTCGGCTGGTTTTAGGTTCTGAAATGTAAAAATCCAGTTTGACAGACAAGCTTTGAGTTACTTATGATGGAAGCCTGAGAGTGGCATGTTAAGAAACTCTTGGGCTGAGATATTTTTATTTGGCGTAACACCGTAACAAATTTTTCTTCTTTTGGTTCTGCACTTTTATCACACACCATCTGGCTTTGAAATTGTGTAGAAGCTGCGCTTCCTTAACTTGGAGACTCCTCGGTCAACAGATGCTGTGATAGACTTTGAGACTTCACCACACTGTTATCGACTGCACGGTCGTGACTGTAAACATGCTGCTTTAAATTTAGACATTTGTTGTGGCGCTCTATCGGGTAGTTCCAAATCAATATGGGATCTGAATTGCTCTGGCACAAAGCTGTAATCCATTTTGTACAGTCAAAATGGCTAAAAATGTGTATAATGTCGTCTTGTATGTACAACATTATTTCTCTAATGTATGAAATGTTTGCCAGCAGGGTTTCCCTGTGACTAGCAAGACTAAAAAGTGAGTCTTTTTTTCTCTTTCCCGCAGCCGTGCCATACCCTCCCACGACGCGGCTCACCATGAAAGAGCTGTACGAGGACGGCAAGCCCAAGGTGGAGCTTTTGAAGAGCCACCTGGTGAAAGAGGGCCGCCTGGAGGAAGACGCGGCCCTACGTATCATCAACGACGGCGCCAACATCCTCCGTCACGAGAAATGCATGCTGGAAGTGGAGGCCCCCATCACAGGTAGGGTGTTGCACACTTGATGACTCACTGTGCGGCGACACTACAAACCTGTCGTGATTCACAACCAGCGTCTACATCCAGGATGTGGTTCTCACAGGATCTTCGCTACTCTTAATGCCGTACGATCACAGAAAAACACGATGCCCACAAGCTTTCTCATAAACTAGAGTTAGTTTACAGCGATATGGTTCTTCTCATGGAGAACATTATCTAAGACCAATAAAAGTACTCTCAAGGTTCTGCGGTTACTTGATCGGGCATCTCTGATGTCATACTTAATCTTTAGGTGTAGTTTTGTCCCCGACTTAATCCTCAAGCCAGCAAGAAGAGCGTGATTATTTTCATACAGAGCTAGTCTTCCACAGCAACCCCAAATGTGGTTGCTCTGTAAAGGTCAGAGAAACAGTTGCATCCTAGACTCTCTCTCTCACACACCCCCACACTTTAATTCCCCAGCGGAGGCCACAGGAAACCCCCAGCACTAGCCATACACTTGAGCAGACACACAAACAGGTGTGTGGATATAAATGGGCACATCTATCCATATCTTCCCTCTCCCTCAACCCCCCCCTTTGCACTCTCTCATGTTTTTCGTAACGCGCGCTATATACATGATAATTGGCTTGCAAGAGAAAACCAAAGAAATTGTGGCATGAATAATTGAGATGGTGTTTCTGCCTAAAACATTTTACCTTGTGTAGGTTTAAGCAGAAGTAGGGTTGGTTTGGCCACATCCTGTTTGTGGCGACCCCTTTTGATATGTTTCACGCAGCCATTTTGAGTGGGCCTAGTATTAGTGCGCTTCCGTTTAGTGGTTTTAATATTTGTGCACCCTCAGTTGCTCAAATCTTAAAGGTATAGTTCACCCAAAAGTGAAAATTCTTTCATTAATTTACTTGCGCTCATGTCATTCCAAACCCGTAAGACCTTTGTTCATCTTCGAAACACAAATTAAGATATGTTTGAAGAAATATGAGTTTTCTGACCCTGCATAGACAGGGACAGACCATTTTCAAGGCCCAGAAAGGTAGGAAGGACATTGTTAAAACAGTCCATGTGACATCAGTTATTCAACCGTAATTTTAAGAAGCTATGAGAATACTTGTGCGCAAAATATCTTAATTTTTGTTCCAAAGATGAACAAAGGTCTTGCGGGTTTGGAACGACATGAGGGTGAGTAATTAATGACAGAATTTTCACTTTTGGGTGAACTATCCCTTTAAGATTTCTGCTCCCATCTTGAGCTCATAAAGACATGTCCTTGACCTCCTTGCGTGTACTCAATGTCTGATATTTCTTCATTTCTTTCTGCGATGTTCTCCAATGTTTTCAATTTGGCCACATCCTTTTAATATCACTCTGTTTTTGTTGTTTCAAATTCAAGTGTTTGTCTTAACGCGTTTTGTCTCTGTCTTCAGTGTGCGGAGATGTCCATGGGCAGTTTTTTGACCTGATGAAGCTCTTTGAGGTGGGGGGTTCCCCGCACAATACACGCTATCTATTTTTGGGAGACTATGTGGATCGAGGCTATTTCAGTATTGAGGTGAGTGTAATTGTAATGTTCGCAAGTTATGTAAAATGGGGTTAAGTGGTAAACAACTGTGTTTCTGTGTTGTAATGCCTAAATAAGCATAACTAAAGGAATGCTACAAGTTCAATACATATTAAGCTCTCAATATGCATTACATATTAAAATCAGCAGTGTCAGTGGAATGCTGTCGATTACCTTAGAAAATTATCTCAGCTTGCTCCTCAGTTCACAAAAAAAGCGTGTACAGTAATGCACTTACAATAGAAGTCTATGGAGCAAAACAGGGAAAAACATTAAAATGTGCTCTTTTTTTTTTAACTTACAGCCACAAGAATTTATATTATAGCTGCAAACTTAACAGTAATATGACTGGTTTAATTGATCACCTGAGAACACAACAACCTCAAACGCATACCAAGTTTAACTACCCACATTTTTTCTATTTATCCAAAATATAAAGCCAAAAATAATTTTTTTCTTTAAAAAAAAAGAGTGGTGCAACCCTAGCTTTCTACAAAAGTTGTCAATAGAGCCAAATTTGTTTTGAATCCAGAACATTTTAAAAAAAGAGGCTAGTTTTGTTTTAAATCTCTTTTACAAAGTCTTTTACAAAGTCTTTTACAAAGTCTTTTGAATATTCAAGGCCTTTTGAACACATCTTTGACAAATGAACACATCTTGCTCATTGTAGACACTTGAGATGTTCACATTTAATAAAACTTGGCCCTCAGAGAATGCCATGTGGCTGTGCTATTCACACAGCCTCTGTTGTTCCAGCATGCATTGTGATGATGCAATCAGCATGTCATGCCTCTGCCTGTAACACTGTATCATCATTGTAAAGCAGCCACAATGATGAAGCAGATGGCATTAAAGGATTATTGGTCCTGCAGGCAAGAGAACGCGCTTCTCAACATCGAATTACGTGTAAATGGTTACAGAAATCATCTGGTCCGGTTTATCATCTGGCGTCTTTTATATCATTGGCCTTGATGTCTGATGTCACTCTGAATGGGCCAGCAAGCACAAGTCCTTAAAAAGCTTCCACCTCTGCACCACGCTTTGGTTGCAAAGTTCAGGGACGGAGAAATGTCATGGTTAAAAGAAGCAGCATAAGAGAGCGGACACACCGCTGCTCAATACCATCAAACACAGCTGAGGGTCCGGGGCCACCGGCCACCTGAGACGCATAGAAAGAGAGTGTGTTTCACAACAAAGGCCACGCTGAGTTCCTACTCCCTCCCTGGACATCACAGACCACAAAGCACTGAACTTCAGTCATCCACCACACCACCTGCTAATGCCCTCTGACTGGGACGCTGCAGTCATCAAACGCTTTCGTAGGTTACGCCACCAGACTTTGCCCCACCCTGACACCCAGAGCTGTGTGGAGAACGCTTCGTTTTCAGTGTTTATGATGAAACCGACAACTGCTGGGCTTCTTTAAAGATAACTGCACCTTAACGCAGAGTATTCTTCCTCAGAGGATGGAGAAAGTATTGTGTATTCTGCAGATTAACACAGAAATCCTGTTCACTGTTACGCAGCGGTGTTCTGTGGATAATCTAACCATGTGTGAACTGTAAAGCCTTGCAGATGTTTAATGGGATAGTGGAGATGAGCTAATGGCGCACACAGAGTGACTGACAGGTTAAGATTTGAAGCGAACATTAATAACTTTAGGCAGGTTAGTTACACAGTTTCAGAGCTTGGGGTTTAGAGATAATATCAGAAGTGGATGTGAAATGATTAAAATCATAGTCTTGCTTAACACAGCAAAGTGTTCTGTCTGCTCAGATGTGTTTGTGGTTCAGCATGTTTGGATTGTACATCAGCTTCAGTTTCTTAAGTTCTTATCTGCCACTGGTAGACTCTAGCTTGCTGCTTAAGGAAAACTTACTGTATACAGTTACTAAAGAAGGTACACTACTGTCCACAATTTTGAGGTTGGTAAGATTTTTTTATTTTATTTTTTGTTTTTGAGAAGTCACTTATGCTCACCACGACTGCATTTATTTGACCAAAAATACAGTTAAAAAAAGATAATTGTGAAATATTATAACAATATAAAATAACTGTTTTCTATTTTAATATATAGTAAAATGTAATTTATTCCTGTGACGCAAAGCAGAATTTTCAGCATCATTACTACAGTCTCAAATGTCACATGATCCTTCAGAGTCATTCTAATATTTTGGTTTCTCATGATCGATGTTGAATACAGCTGTGCTGCTTAATATTTATGTGGAAACCATAATTCTTTGAATAGAACGTTCGAAAGAACAGCATTTATTTGGAATAGAAATCTGTTGTAACATTATAAATGTCTTTACTCTCACTTTTGAACAATTTAATGCATTATTGCATAAGTGTTCATTTAAAAAAAAAAAAAACTCATGTTTTTGAGGTCTGTTGACGTCAATGTGTATGTCAATGATTTTTTTTCTTACTTTACCAACCCAACAAAAAAAAGTATTTTTAGAAATATATTTACCTGGATGTTTTTATAATGTGTTTTTCATTAAATGTTAATTTAATTCAGTGACAAGTGTAAAATAACAGAACTTCATTGAAAACAGTGTGTATTGGTCCAGTTCTCATCTTAGAAAAAAAATAAATACACGATAATAAAGATTTATACAAAAACAATTGCATCCAGTCCACTTTTTAAAAAATATTTATTGATATGACCGTTTGAAATGGAAGGACAAGTCAGCGCCAATTCTCACAGTGTGCTATTTTATACTGCCGCAGTGGCAAATGAAGTCAGTCATTAAAGTATTCTCTGCATAAAGAAAAACTGCATACCGTATATGCTAGTGTGTTGTACAATGATTTTCATTTTTCAGTGATCTATTCTTTTAATAAAATATCAGGAGTAATGGAGGTATAATCCTCTTAAACACTGAACCTGCTGTGTCGTGGCCTTCCAGCATATTAGTTTGAGCTGAATCAGAACGCTAATGATTGTGTTCAGCAGTATTGTGTTTGTGTAGGCTTGACTGAACATATTTTTCCATTTCTACTTGGATATCAGTCTCTTTAACACATGGTCTATACTGACACTTAGATGTCTTATAATGTGAATTGCATTGCGATGCATATGTTACATTTCAATACACTGTCTTTCATCATGTTTTCATAGATGTATAAAGATTAAAATGTCACCAAAAGACAGACCTAGTCTGCAGGATGTCTAGTTTAGTGCTTCAAAAACGACTCTGACCACACTGAGAAAAATTGGTTTCGAAGTTTCAGTGACCTGGATTTTCATTATTTGAGCTCTAGGAAATGGTATGCATACACACAAAAAAACTGAAGTATCGGCTGTATTGTGAGACACAGAATAGGGATATATGATAGCATTGCTATTGTGTGTTGTGTTTTTGTGACATGCGTTTTCTGTTTGCATCTGCAGTGTGTGCTCTTTCTGTGGACCCTGAAGATCAACCACCCGACCACCCTATTCCTCCTCAGAGGCAACCACGAGTGTCGGCATCTCACAGAGTACTTCACCTTTAAACAAGAATGTAAGCTCAGCTCTTTAGAAACTCAGAGCGTGTGTGTGTGTGTAAACGTTATCAAGAGAATGAAATGAGATTTTGCCACATCCTATCATTCAAGTCTGTCATGGCAATTTTTTTCCCTATTACGATCGTGGCATCCCGAGAGAGAGGAGGGGAGTATTGAATGGCGGGCCGCAGGCACAGAGCTCAATCACGTCCCTCAGCGCTCGTCAGGGCTCTTCACTCCCCACTTAGATTTACATCAGCCATCAGCCCAGTCATGACAAACGCTGACAGCTAACTGAAACCCGCACATCGAATGGCTGCCTGCTTTCCACCAGCAGCTGATGATCATCAGACCCACACAGAGGCTGTGCAAAATTGTAACACCCTTCACGCCGACTTAGGTGTTTATTAAATATTTTGGCTAATGTAACTTTGCTTCCAGTTGTCACTATGTAGTTTTTACAACGATATATTTTACTATGATTAAAGTGTGTTGATTATTATTATTATTATTTAATCATTGAAAAACTGTTATTTTGGACAGTTTATTTTAAACCTTAGCAATTTATATCATAGCCAATACAATACAAATAATATCTAATTTCTGTTTGCTTTTTTAGTCTTCAGTTTGCACAATGTTTGGAGGAAAACATAGAGCAAGATTTTTTATTTTTTTTAAATAAATACATTCAAAATCCTAAACTAAATGTTAAAATTCAAAATTGGGTAGGATGTAGAATTTTTAGAAAAAAATAAATATTTCTTATACACACATACACACACACACATATATACACGTATAACTAATTTAAATTTGTAAATTAAATTATTAAAAAAAATCTAATTTAAAAAAATTCTAATTACACACAATCTAAATGTAAAAAACATACATGCGTGTGTGTGTAATTATACATATATATATACACACACACACATATATACGTATACCTATATACTGCCCAGTTTTGATAATTATTTATTTTTTGTACATTTAGGTGGTATGAGTCTGTGTATAACTAAGTAGAATCTTTATCATTTTGAATTAATGTATACATATATTTATTTAGTTTGTGCAATACATTACAGAAAATAAGGTTTAGCTTTTTAATCCAATTAATCAAATACAGTTTGATCAATTATCTAAATAATCGTTAGTTGCAGACCTGCTAACCAACAAAACTTTGACCTTCGATTCATGTCAACAAAACAAACTGAACTCTGAGGTCAAATGGATCTGTGGTTCTGCACCAAAAACTCCAATGAAAACTCCCTAATTTAGCCAATCAGGAACAACCCAGTGGACAATGGCATTCCTGTTTGGATCAGCAGAATCTTGGCTGTTAATGCATTCATTCAGCCTAGTTTGAAGCTGGCTGTTTCTCTATACAGCTAATCAAAGGGCCTTTGATAATGATGTGCTATTTCACCACTTGCTGGCTCATTGCAATGTTGCTCTTTGCTCCTCACGAGGCAGCCTGTTTCTCATCTGTCAGTGCTGCTGTTTACAATACAATGCACGGCTGGCCCGTTCTAAAATGTCAGGATTTAACGGCGGTATGCGGCCCTTGTTCCACGTGTAACCTGTCTCTGGCCTCAGCCTCCTTTAATCAGCCTCCCGCCGCGCTGCTTTCCTCAGTTCATCCCAATTAGCACGTGGGTCTGCTGCAACATCACCTAACAAGGCATGCGACATCCTCCTCCTCCATCTATTCCTCAAGCCTTGGAAAGTTGGCAAGCCCCGGTCTGCCCTCACCCACACAGCATTACTGTGATATGTCAAACGGACGGTGTGACAGCCTTGGCTTGAAAAGCTCATTCACTCTGCTTGCGCCTGTTCGGAGATACATGGGTGTTTTTTTTATTGTGGTTCTCTCATCGCAGGCAAGATTAAGTACTCGGAGCGCGTGTATGATGCCTGCATGGAGGCCTTTGACTGCCTTCCCCTGGCCGCTCTGCTCAACCAGCAGTTCCTGTGCGTTCATGGAGGCCTGTCCCCCGAGGTCACCTGCCTCGACGACATCCGGAAAGTAAGAAAGATGTGCGACTGTTGTATTGTGTGTGCGATACTCATGGTATGACAGTATTGGAAGGTGCTGAATTTGTTATGAAGGTGATGCTTGTTTCGCTGTTGTGATGACTCTTTAAAGGGGATGAATTTAGACATGCGACTTCTCGGACGGAGTTGTACCGCTAAAGCGCAGCAAGATGTCAACATGCTGAAACCCTCTCTGAGAAGTTACATCTTTAAACTGATCTCCTTTTAAAGCACTGCTGCTAAGAATATTCAAGCTTAAAAAAAAAAGACACGTATGAAATCTAAACTCGCTAGTCTACCTCTGCATTCAAAACGATCAGCTGTTTAGACCACTAGCAACCATCCTGACCTATTCCTATTTATTAATAATAATAATAATTTATATTTTCTTAACATTTAAACACTTTAGTATAATAATAAATGATTTATGTAAATATGATTTTTTTTATAAATGGCAATAAAAATAACAATGATAACAAGACACTTTTTTTAATATATGTAATTTTTATTAAATACATTTCAAATAGTTACTACTTTATTATTATTATTATTATTATTATTATTATATAACTACAACAAAATAGATGGTTAGGATAGTTGCCTTATTCTGAGTCAACTATTTTATTTTATTATAAATTATTTCCTTATTATTTTTATTATTATTATTATTATATGCAATAAATATTAAAACACTTCCGTTTATAATTTCAATAATAATATATAAGAGTGACATATTGCAATAACAATAATAATAAAAAATAAGAATTACAATTTTTGAATTATCATAAAATGGTTACATTATTTTTACTATACTACTATATACTATACTACTTTTACTATAATTGTTATATCATATGAAACATTTATCATAATAATCATGCTAAACTAAAATTTATTTTAGGTTTAAATCAAGTCAACCCTCCCGACTCTAATTTTATTTGTAATTAAATAATAATAATAATAGTAGTAATAATATACATTTTTGTTTAAAATGTCATTATTTTGGGATATTAATAATAATTTTCATAATAATAATAATATTATAATATTATAATAATTTAATGTCTTTTAAAAAGAATTAGAGATATGTGTAAGCACATATTTAGTTAACACTTTTTGGTCTATTTGTTTAGACCATAAAATGATTATATATATTTTTTTTTCTTATGTGCTTTGATAAGATGGTTTGCTCAATGCTTTAAAAATTAAAAATGTCACTGATTTGTACATTAAGCAAATGCGAAGGGATTGAATATGTTTTGTAGCAGTGATGGATTAGATGGTGCTGCAGAACAGAAATGCTGGGTTTTTGAGTCCTGATTGTTTGTTTTGCACTGTTGTGCTGCAGTTAGACAGGTTTAAAGAGCCTCCAGCTTTCGGGCCGATGTGCGATTTGCTGTGGTCTGACCCTGGCGAGGACTACGGTAGCGAAAAGAGCTCGGAGCACTTTTGTCACAACAGTGTGAGAGGATGTTCCTATTTCTACAGGTACTCCAGCTGACAGTCTGCCCACATGCACATTTGTTTGATAGCTGCCTACACAGTCACAGTTGCACCTCTCAATGTTAGTCATGCCGTTCTGACTGATGGACTGCTGGAATCGCTAATTACACCTCTCTCTCCTTCTCTAACAGTTACCCTGCAGTATGTGACTTTCTGATGAATAATAACTTGTTGTCAGTTATAAGAGCACATGAAGCCCAAGATGCAGGGTGCGTACACTGCACACCACACTCATAAACTAGACTGCTCAGAACTGAATGTAAACAGCTCTTACTGACATCATTTCACTGACCCCCTTAGGTATCGAATGTACAGAAAAAGTCAGACGACAGGCTTCCCCTCTTTAATCACAATCTTCTCTGCACCAAACTACTTAGATGTGTATAACAATAAAGGTAAGGGCTCTTAAGAAAATGTTTGCCCTTATGCTATAGGCCTTATGCAATAGATCCATGCAGTCCAGATATACATAGCTCTTTTTTTTAATTTAAAGTCTCTCAGGCTTTTTAACTCTTTTTCTTTTTTTTTCTTCTTTAACCCCTCAAGCTGCTGTGTTGAAATACGAGAACAATGTCATGAACATCCGGCAGTTCAATTGCTCTCCTCACCCATACTGGCTGCCCAACTTCATGGACGTGTTCACGTGGTCACTGCCCTTCGTCGGGGAGAAAGGTAAAGAGCAAATGGAAACTAAGTAATCTTTTTTTTTTTTTTAAACATTGATTTTGACATCAGAAGTGCATTTGCAAAATTATGGGATGTGGTTTTAGAAATGAGTTTTACTGTGCATCAGTTCTGATGGTTATTGATCCTCAAGGAAACACTCAGACAAATTGTCTAGATGGAGTAACCAAATGGATGTCTGTACATTAGGGCTGAACGATTTTGGAAAAGAATCTAATTGCGATTTTTTTTTTTTTTTTACCAATATTGCGATTGCGATTTAATATGCGATTATTTTTTAAAGCTCTTTATATTCTGTATTATTCAACAAAGACGAGTAATAAATCATTGTATAGTATGCAGTGTTGGGCACGTTACTTTAAAAAAGTAATTAGTTATATTACTAGTTACTTCTCACAAATAGTAACTGAGTTACTAGTAACTATTGTTACTTTTTTTTTTTTTTTTTTCAAATAACTTGGATGTCTCCAATGTTAAATGAATGAAATGGACACTAAATAGAATACATTATTATTATAAAACATTGCACACTAATCTACACTATTTTAATGTTTCTGTGGGACAATGTGAGAGACACCTATCAAATTCAATTGATTATTGTAAATATTATCAACCCTCTATGGACACCTTGGCAATAGAATCTCCATTGGCTTGTAATTTTTTTTTAGTTTACTCACCAGACTAATATTAATTATCTGATATACTAATATATATATATATATATATATATATATATATATATATATATATATATATATATAGCTTATGTTTGTAAAATGGCACAGTTTTTTTTTTAATATCTCACTTAGCATCAGTCAGTCAAACATTATAATATAATATTATGATAATTTAGCATTACATTTTAGCATTGTATGATGATAGAACTTTAGTAATTAGAATAACCATGTATGAATGCATATTCATGTTGACTGAACTTAGGACTGGTGGTGGTGCTTAAGATATTGTTTGTCATTTAGTGTTTCTATAAAAAAAGGAAAAAGAAATCTACAAATAATACTGATAAGATAACAAAACTACTACGAATTCTACTACTAATAATATAAAACGCACTAAGGATTATTGAGCTGCTGGGTTCATGAATATTAATCAGGTTGTCTGCGTTTGCTCGAATTGATTTGCTGAAATCAAAACAGGGATGATAATAGGTGAACGCCAGCCAATGAGATTGCCGTTTGCGCATTAGCTCCGCCCACTAACAGAGAACCCGGCAGTTCTTAAAAGCTGAAGAATTCCAAAGGAACTCCGTTATTTTGACAGGAAAATACAACAAAGAATATCGTTTACATGTAGCGCGTCAATTCTGCATGTTATGAAAGACCCACGGACACGAAAACAACCCACGGCAAACTGCGGACTTGGCAACATAGAGTGCCAACTTGATGCTTCCTCTGAAGACTGCTTAGATGTGTTTGACTTGAAGCAGCGCTGCTAGACCGATCGTTGTGTGTGTCATCAAAGTACTGTGAGAGCTATAAGAGAGCAGACGTCTCCTTATGCTTTATCTCGCCGTACTTTGATGTCATACGATCTATCTTCAAGTCGAACACACCTGTTTACTCTCGCGTGTCACGTGACAGTGTAATCGCAGCCTCTGCGGTTGACAAATCGCGTTTTTTCATATCGCGATATTATCGCAAATGCAATTAATCGTTCAGCCCTACTGTACATAATGATCATATGTTGAACACTATGAAGCATGTGATAGTTTTAAAGCCTAAGCATGTAATTAATAATATAAGTATGGTTTTTGAAAAGCTTTGTTAAAGTTGGTATTTTCTCATTTGCTCTCAGTAACAGAGATGCTGGTCAACGTGTTAAACATCTGCTCAGATGATGAGCTCATGTCAGAGGGAGATGACACATGTGAAGGTATGAACTTGAAAAGTTGTTTTTCTGAACTTCCTGAGCTTCCTCTCGTGGATGGGTCTTGTGTTTGGGTCTTTTGTTGCATTGTAGCTTTTTGTAAACCCCAAATAAATTCAGTTGAGCCCCACTGTGGTCTTATAGAGGTTGAGGATATAAGCAAAAATTTACACTACCTTTCAAAATTTCGTGGTTGGTAAGAAGTCTCTTGTTTACCAAGGCTGTGTTTATATGGAAAAAAACCTCCCTAAAATCTGTAATATTGTGAAATATTATTAGAGTTACAATAACAGTTAATCTATTTGAAACATTCTAATATGATGAAAGTTCACATGAGCAGCATTTACTTGTAATTTTTGTAAAGTCTTTACTGTCACTATTAATCAAATTAATGCATCCTTTCTGAGGAAGTATTGATTTTTTTCAAAATGAAAAAATTGATTCGTAGTGTATTTCAAAAAAATAAATTGTATATGGTTTACCACCTTGAAACAAAGTTTTTTTTTATTTATTTTTTTGTCACACTTTATTTTAAGGTTCAACTTCTTGCTATTAACAAACCATTAATTATGAATTTTGCCTCAATAAACTCCTAATTTGCTGCTTATTAAAGGGGTCATATGTTGCTAAAAAGAACATTATTTTGTGTATTTGGTGTAATGCAAAGTATTTATGCGGTTTAAGGTTAAAAAAACACATTATTTTCCACATACTGTACATTATTGTTGCTCCTCTATGCTCCGCTTTTCTGAAACGCGTCGATTTTTACAAAGCTCATCGTTCTGAGAAGCGAGGCGTGCTCTGATTGGCCAGCTATCCAGTGCGTTGTGATTGGCCGGATACCTCAAGCGTGTGACGGAAATGTTACGCCCCTTACCGTATTGTGATGCCGTGTCCTGGCGCGACGAGACAAAAACAATAAAACCCATTATAAACGAGGCATTTGTTGCATCCAGTGGGGACATACAGTAATTACTGATTATAATGACTTATACTGTCTTTTTACGCGTCGTGTTGCATCGCGCTGTGTAAACATGACCGTGTCTGCATTTGTGATCGGAGAAACGACAAACAAGCACTACTCAACACTGCTCAAAACTCACGTTTCAATCGTCAGTAGCAGAAACGTACTTACAGGCTGTGAGTCAGAAGCGCCAGGCTGTCCTTGCAAAGTTGGAATTGCCCCACTTTATAGAAACAGCCTTTGAGCACAGCTGGCAGGCTACTCCCAGATTCAGGAAATAGTACTCCTTAAAATGCGCTGCACACACTCTAATATTTGGGTTGAACTGTTCTGGAACAGTGTTGTAAATACAACTTAACCACTGATTTCTAGTTGTGTCCTCTTTTGGAAGCCCAAACAAAGTACTTTCACTTTCACAACGAAACAGCGTCTCCAGGACATGGCGCCGGCAGCAGCAACAATACTACAGCGAGAATAATAGTTCAGTGTTATGCAAATCTTCCCACACCGTGACGTAGACATGTGGGGGCGTGTTTAAATAAGACGTTTTAGGGGGGAGTGGCAGAGTCTTAACTTTCATAAAGAATATCTCTTTGGTTTTGAGACTTTAGTCTTTGCAACTTCAGGGATCTTATCTATGCACAATCAGCTATTAACACTACAAAGAGAAAGGAAAACTTGAAATCGCATCATATGACCCCTGTAATAGTCAGTAAGGTAGTTGTTAAGTTTAGGTATTGGGTAGGATTAGGGATGTAGAATATGGTCATGCAGAATATGTGCTTTATAAGTACTAATAAACAGCCAATATGTTAATAATAGACATGCTAATAATCTACTAGTTAGTAGGGAGAATTGGTCCCTATGCTAAAGTGTTACCAGTTTTTTATTTCCCATTCAGGAACTTCAATAATAAACATTTACTTCAATTAAAATGTAAAAAGTGTGCTCCGTTAACCTCATCTCTAAAATGTTTCCTTTAATTTCTTTTGTCTTCTCAACATGGATTTCAGCTCTGTTAAATATACCAGCATGCCCCTTTTCTCATCAAATAATAGTTCTCTGATTAGTGTGTATTAGTCCTTAGCGCATAACCCATATTTCTATTTAGGACACTATATTCTTGTGCAAGTTGCTTTAAATACGAACTCAGCATTAATTGTGTGATTTAAATGGGCTTCCTGCTCTATTGTTTCATCTGTTTTATGAAGATATAAAACTGCAGAGAAAGGAAGTACACAAACAGTGCGTTTTATACTTCGCAAATGCCTTCAAAGCATGTTCTTTTTGCTGTCAGTTATCAGTGAATCAAATATATTGCTAACCTTCTACCCAGACATGCATTGCCCTTAGCGGCTTACCTAAGCTGAGACAACCTTTGTCTACATTGTCACTTCAGTAATTTAAAATGAATTACTGCTCTTAACACAAGAGCCATGAAGTACAGTGATGCCTCTTCTGCTGTAATGAACCCAGATGAACACGTTCTGAACACCCCCTCCCCACATCTGAGGAGCTGTCATGAAGGAATACAGTGTCCCATTTATGGTTCTTGATGCCCATTTGATTTGTCCTTCTTTTTTTTTCAATGGTGCATAATTTTAACTTGGCCTGACACACTTCCTCTGTGTGTCTGTGAGCCTTTGAGTTTTGAAATGGGGTTTATTTATTCCTTATGGGAGTTCAGGATGTGATGGCTCGTTTGATCTGGAGAACGTTTGACTCCTGCCATCAGCTAGGACTAGTGTGCAGATAATGATGTTGATTAAAGTAGTTCATAAAACGTACAAGGTTTCAAGTTGACACATATACTGCAAAAGTATTCCCATCAATAAAACTTGACCCTAACATTCCCTCACTCTGTTTTTCTTTTTCTCTGTCCCTCCCCATGTGTGCATGTTTGTGGCAGGTGGCACCCCGGCAGTCCGCAAAGAGGTGATCCGAAATAAGATTCGTGCCATTGGCAAGATGGCCAGAGTTTTCTCTGTTCTTAGGTGAATATACACACTTAACGAACAAATCCCTCATGGCCAAGGATTTTACACACACACACACACACACACACACACACACACACACTCTCTCTCTCTCTCTGTTCTGCACATCAGAGATGTGGCCTTATTCTTTAAAAGCATAAGCAGCAGTATTTGATGCAAGTAGTATCAAAGAGAGGTTTATAAAATATGAATAATACATATAAGGTAGATCTATCTATCTGTCTTTCTGCCTGTATCTATCTCATACGTTTATTATTTTTATAATGTGTAAATATAATACATATGCAGGGTTCCTACACATTTTCCATTTCAAAATTCCATACTTTTCCAGACTCAAATTTCCAAACTTTTCAGTAGATTTTCAGACCATATTTAACATAAATGGTTCATAGAGCATTATTTTCAGCTTTTTATTTGGTATATAGTCATATATTAGTCATCTGTAAATATTTTTATTTTCTCAGTTTTTTTAAAAGTTTTTTTTCATTGATTTTCTTGAAGTGACAACATGCAGAGCCCCTAAAAAACAAACAAACAAACAAAAAACAGACTTTTACATGTACACAAGAAACTTTTTTGTGCCCTCGAGAAACTATTCACATGCGTATGGGAATTTTTTTGCATGCTTACGCATTACAATTTCTAGTTTTCTAACTTCCTTTGTGCATCACCATTTTATTTTGCACACACTATTTTACCATCTTACTATGAATAAAACAAGAGCATGGATGCACATGAATTAACATATCTATTTGCTCAAAATTTGTCTTTTCTTATGGTAGTACCTCTAATATCAAGGCCTAATGTCCAATTTAACACATCCTCTGCAGAGGCACACAAACCATGACACGGAATGGGCTGATGGCATAAAATTTGCCAAGTTCAAGGGTTTATAAAAACAGACAGGTACTGTAAAAAAGTGTTTAAAATGTGGCTTTTGTTAGGGCAGTATGCCATATTTCAAGGCCTTGGGTCTCTTTAATGCATACTTTGTGGAGGCCAAGAAACCACACCGCAAAATGGGCTGATGACACAATAGGTGGCTCAGTGTGCATTGTCCTATATGCTAAGTTTCTCGTGCGCACATAAGTCATAAAATTTGCATAAAATTTGCAAAGGTCCTTAAGGCTATGTAATGCAGTGCTAAGAATATTGTGAGAAGAAACCCAAAATGCTTATAACCTGAAATTTTGCATAATGAAAAATTGCACCTTGAATTCATTGTCATATTTTGACTTTGACTTCTTGTACAATAAATTTATCTTCAATAAATTCTTAATTTTCTGTTATAAAAAACTAAATGAGGGCAAAAGTCTGGAAACACAAATACTTTTCCATACTCTGCTTTCTTTTTTCCATACTTTTCCAGACCTGGAAAATACTTAAATCAAATTCCATACTTTTCCAAACCCCGTAGGAACCCTGCATATGGTACATATGTATTTATATTATTTATTTGAAAAATTTAAGGTCAATAAGTCTCCTTAAAATATCAGATAATTTGACTTTTTTATGACAAGATCAGATTAGTTCAGGTCATAATGTCACATGGTGCGACTCCCCCAAAAAACTCAATTTACAAATGCAATTATTATTGATATTTGTTATCTCTCTCTCTCTCTCTCTCTCTCTCTCTCTCTCTCTCTCTCTCTCTATATATATATATATATATATATATATATAAGATTTTCCATGGACACATTTCTTTGTCATTATCTTGTTTGACATAAATGCAGAAAGTCAACTTAAAGCATTATGCTTTCATGAAAATATTCATCAGGACACTTTATTTGAAGCCAAACCGTAGCTTATTTTGTATCCCTTAACCGTGGGTGTGTTTTCAGAGAGGAGAATGAGAGTGTGTTGCAGTTAAAGGGCTTGACCCCAACTGGGACATTGCCTGTGGGTGTGCTATCAGGAGGCAGACAGACCCTACAGAGCGGTAAGTCTCATTCCCGGCATCATTGAGCTGTCTCTGCGGTAGTGTGGAGGCCGATACCTGCTCTCCACCAACCCCCTGCTACTGTTACACTCTTTCTTTCTTTCTTTCTTTCTTTCTTCTTCTTCTTTCTTTCTCTCTCTCTCTCTCTCTCTCTCTCTCTCTCTCACCGCCTTGCCCAGCAGCTCTGCCTCTCTCACGGTGCAGCACACCCATCAACTCGATCGAAAGTGATATCGTTTAAAAAGGGGGGAGATTTTACAAGGGTTTGGTCATGAAGGGGATTTCAGGCAACACGTTTCAGATTTCCTGTCCCGACAGGGACCTGAAAAACTTCCAAGCGCTGCTGAGATCGTAGCGAGTGCCAAGGAGCTGCTGCCGGGTGATGCTTTCACAGTGAGAGGGGCTCCTGTGAGCTTATGACTATGACGCAATATGACCCAATTTAGCCAGCGCCTGTCGGTGTGCCATGCTTCCTCTCCCTGCCTTCACTGTAAAAACTAATCAGCCTGCTGCCCTCCTACTAACAACCACATTAACATGGTCAGGTTTGTTTTTGATGAAAGTAGGTGCTCTTAAATTTGGTATGATTCAGAATGTTTCATAATATACAACAAGATACTGCACATACTAGGGGTTGGGGATTTGAACAAAACTCTAAGCCTAAAGGTGCAGTCATATTAGCTAAATTCTGTTGTCAAAAGTGTAGCCATGTTTGAAGTACTGCACAGAAGTCACTTTTAAACCATGCAGCTTTCTGTTGGTCAGCATGTAATAAAATTGTAATACAATAAACTGTAATACAATATTTGTGTTGAAAGACTTGAAAGAGCTCTCAAAATTTTCAGAGTGGACAGGCTTAAATGGTTAGTTAACCCAAAAATGAAAATTCTGATTCTTTCTGACCCTACATAGACAGCAACACAACTTGACACGTTCAAGGCCCAGAAAGGTAATAAGGACATTGTTAAAATAGTCCATGTGACATCAGGGGTTCAACCGTAATTTTATGAAGCTACGAGAATACTTTTTGTGTGCAAAGAAAACAAAAATAACTTTATTCAACGATTTCTTCTCTTCCATGTCAGTCTTCAATGCGCATTTACGAGAGTATCACAACACATGCATGTGGGTCTGCTGACGCAAGAGCCAGCATTCTTACGTAGAACTTCCATCTCTCTTAGTTAATTGTCTGTATATTCTGGTTCCGATAAGTAAGGCTTGGCAAAAAATTGCAAGTCATCCTCTGTCGAAATCTTCAGACATGTTTACGAAGACTGTTTTATGTACAACGTGCGTTTTCTTTGCATAGTGATACTCTAGTGAATACACATCAAAGACTGACACTGAAGAGAAGAAATTGTTGATTAAAGTCATTCTACAGGCGTAAAGTATTGTTTTAGAACCTCTGATGTCACATGGACTATTTTAATGATGTCCTTACTCCCTTTCTGGGCCTTGAACGAGGTAGTGCTGGTGGTTGCTGTCTATGCAGGTTCAGAAAGCTCTTGGATTTCATCAAAAATATCTTCCTTAGTGTTCTGAAGATTAGTGAAGTTCTTTTTCATTTTTTGGTGAACTATCCCTTTAAGGTTTTCAAGTTACATCTATAGTATGTTTTTTGTTTTTTTACTTTAGCCAGGACAAAGTCAACCAGAACAATCTAGCAACTGCATAGCAATGTGCAAAATTTATGGGCGTGTGGGATCAGGAAATGACGCAAGCTGGGCTTTAACTCTTTTGCTCATTAGCACAATAGCTAAACGTGTCTGAGTATTATACTCCTAGGCAAATCCTAGACCACCGTTCTGACAAACCCACAGTTTTTTGAGCAGCAAATCCGCATATCAGAATGATTTCTGAAGGATCATGTGACACTGAAGACTGGAGTAATGGTTCTGGAAATCCAGCTGTGCGTAGCAGGAATAAATTACATTTTAAAATACATTCAAATAGAAAATAGTTACTTTAGGTTGTAATATTTGACAATATTACTGTTTACTGCCTTGAACATAAGTGACTTTAAAATGTATTAATGAAAAATGCACTTCCAAGGGAATTTTCATACTTGGAGATCTATGGCTTTACATTTTTGGAAAGCCCAGCTGTTTAGGTCATATGTCAAGGCACAGTGAACTACAACGTGGTCTTATGACTGTAATGTGCTGGTGGTTCACTGGGGGAGGGGATGTAAATAAAAGGACTCCTCAGTAGCTGAAAATAGAAGAAGAAAAAACGACACATCGCTCAAAGCTGTCTTGCCTCTCATCTTCCTGTGAAGGCCACAAATAAACTGTCATCACGCATACACAGTACATTGCGTGGAGTTTTTTTTTTATGGCGAAAGCCTTTCCTTGTTTGGCTATTGTATACCTTCAGCTTTAAAAATAGACTAGGTCCATGTCAAGAGTAGTTCAGAAGGCGCTGCATCTCAGATTCAAAAGCACGGGTTCTCAAAAACAAACCTGACCAGGAAAAAACGAGTCTTGAAATCTGTTTATACTCTGGATGAAGCAACTAAACTAACCTCTCAGGTTTCTTCCTGTGTGGCATATGAAGCATTCGGGCTGGTGTTGGGAGGGGAAGATGAATGAATGGGAAACGGGGAGGGGGTTTGAATGGACTTGTGATTGCATTGATAACTTGACTCACTTTCTTTCCCCGTTCGTTTTGGGCATGGCACTACTACTCATGCTTACACAGCCACCGTAGAAGCAGAGGAAGCACGAGGTATGCAAGACATCAGTGAAAACTTCTCAGTGTTGTCTGTCTGTTACCCTCCCTCTTGGATTAACTGTCTGTCCTTCGTGTGCATTTAGTCCCTTTGTAGTTGCCAATGTCATTTAGTATTTATTTGTGTGTATGTAGTTCACATGCTTGTTATGTTTGAAGCTAGCAGTTTTGGTTGATTTGCACATTGAGATTTTTCTTTGTTCAGTTTGCATTGAAAGTGAAGTGTGAGATTTCTGTGCCACTAACCGGATAAAAATTCAACCTGCAACATTCGCAAAACTTTTTGCATAATGTCACTCTTTATAACAAGGAACTTGTGTTAAGAAAGTAATTATAATTTAAAAATGATAGTTGACCAAAATATGAAATTAACTGACCCTCATCATGTATGGCTTTCTTCTGTGGAGCATCAAAAATATTTGAAGAGTTTATTTGCAAAAACAGATAACTCTTAAAAACAACTTTTTTTTTTTTTATAATTTTCAAAAATCACGTTTTTTCATGTTATCATGTTTTTGTGTTGTATTGTTAGTTAGTTGTATTTTAATAATTTTTTAACCAAATCAAAATAACCCAACTGCAGTTTGATTGAGATTAATTGGAATGCACAATGAAAAAACATGATTTTTGAAAACTGAGTTATCTGTTTTTGCAAATGAACTCTTCAGTTTTAAAAACGTCTTAAAAAAAAAAAAAAAAAAGTTTTGGACTCCACTGACTTGCATTGTATGGACAAAAATAGTTCTTTAAAATAACTTTTATGTTCCACATGAGAAAGTCAGTTGTACAGGTTTGAAATGACACACGGGTGAGTAAATGATGACATTATTTTCATTTTTGGGTGAACTATTACTTGTAACGCTGGATAAACTGGTAGATTTGGCTTTTGAAAGAGGACCGTTTCAGAAAGTCTCACAATCATGAACGCTTCAGGCACAGCTGTTTAAAGTGGGGAAGCCAGAAGCAGGGGTGTTAGCAGACCACAGCATGAGATTGAATCGTTGTTTTTATCAGTTTCACTTCCTGACCAAAAAGCACACAAATAAACTCCGATCTAGGCCTGTTTTCAGCTTGACGTGTGTACATCAGCGTTTCTGGTTAATGTTATCTAAACTAATCAAGTTTTACTGTACTTCTCTTTTTCTTATCGCAACTGGTTGATTGGCTGACTGGTATGTTTAGCTTTATTTCATCAATCTTTTTTGGGTGATCTTTGGGGAAGAACAGCCCTCTGTAGTCATGCTACTTTTAGTGATTTAAAAAAAAAATTGAGGCGGGGGGGGTTAATTGCTGCTTTTTTTTTTATTAAGCTCCAATAGCAATATGACTCTATAATAAAAATAAAGGATTCCAATAACACCCAAAACAAAATATTGCTGTCACTCCATAAGCATTAGCATTAACTAACGTCCTGCTTCCATACTTCCAGCCATCCAAGGCTTCAACCCTCAACACAAGATCCAAAGCTTCGAGGAAGCACGTGGACTGGACCGGATAAATGAGCGAATGCCTCCTCGCAAGGACAGCATTCAGCCAGACGGCACTGCCAACTCCATCAACGCAGCCAATTCCCCCGACAAGAACGGCACCAACGCACAGGCGTAGTAACCCAGCAGCTACCTAGCGCTCTCCCTCATCTTTTCTTTTCTGTCTCATATTTTTTTTTCTGTCTCTCCCTCTGTTTTCCTCTCATTCTCTCTCTTTTTGGTAGAGGTGATGCCCCCTACATGCAAAACTCTCCAGGACCATTTTGGGGAGAATCGCACAATACCATGAAGAGGGCGTAATGAAAAACAAACCATGGTTCTTATTTATTGATATAGATGATAAGAAATGTAAGATCTGTAATGGTGGGAAAATTGAGATGAATGAATACGTACAGGATGAATATTACATGTGTATATAAAATACAGAATATATATATAGACATAGCATTGGGGTGGTGTAAGGTCATCTTAGATTCAGTAGTTGAAAAAAAAAAAAAATTAAAAAAAAATCAATTTTGTAAATTTACGTTTATAAATTAGGTTTATTTCTGACTTTTTTCTTTTCTTTTTTAACAAACAAGACTTGCTCAGCAGAATTTCTTAATCGTCGTTTGTGCGCTTGGCAAAATAATTCTTGGCCCAACATAATTATATAGAATGCTTATTTGTGAATAATACCCAAAGCGAGTATGATAATTGTTGATGCAAAACAAACAAAAGTTTTGGTATTGAAACAATATGTGGGAAAAAAATACCTTCATAATGCCAATAGCTATGATGAGTGCATTAATAACAAGTGTTGGCACGTTTATATGTACATGTACATTTTCAAGTGTTCCCTCAACCAAATGTAATGTTTACTTTTTCACTTGTTTTTATTTTTTAGTTTTTTTCCCGTTCATAACTCAAACTACACCAATTTGTAATCAAAAAGGCGGGAAAAGCTAAAACCATCCCAGAAGTTTCTCAAGATGGTTGGAGGAGCGATTGTGTCTGCATGTTTTAGTTTACTTTCAACCCTCCATTTTGTAGTCACTCGCGCTTTTATAGGCCTCTGCCATACTTTCGCACACTTTTACACCTTTCAACGTTTCGCTAATACCACAGTGGATAAAGTCACGATTGAACTGCCATGATTTTATGCAGTTTTTTTTTTTTTTTTTGCCGTCCCGCTTTAGCAGTTGAACGAATCCTATGATGTGTGCGTTAAATGTGATTGGATGAGGTGGACGTTAAACATCTCAGAAAATGAGCATACATGCCTTACATCCTGCATCTCATCTCGGCTAAAGTAAATTAGTTTAACCGTTTTTTCTATTGCCTTTATTTTCCGTTTTTACAAAACAATTGTAGCCCACCAGTTAAACTTTAAAAACCCATTTAATTGTTTTTCAATTTATTTAATTAATGTACCTATAATAGTTTGCATCAGCAAACTTCTTTTAAGTATCTTCAGCGCTAGTATTTCTATAGCTCAGCTGTGAGCTCTTCTAAACGCCTGTGTTGTCTAGAGTGGACCATTTTCCACGCATATGATTGACTGAAGCCTCATCTTTGCTTTTACCTGAAGCAAAGCAAAGTTATTTTGATTGCTTTTACTGTACTGTGTGTTTTTGAGAATTAAGGACATGATTTGCAAGAATTGTTTACCAAATCGTCTTTTCAAACTTTTTTCTTTTTTATATACTGTACTATTATCGTTGCATAATAATCCGGCGACTGGAGATTTCGCTGCGCAAAGATTCAAACTTCCTGTATGTTACACATTTGAGGTCATGTGCCATGCTAATAAATATAGCTAAATTTCTGTGTGCAGGCATCGAGACTGTCGCTCACACGTGTATTTTCCATTTTATTTAACGCCGCAAGCAGTTCAGGGTCTGTATGTCTTGCGCAATCTTAAAATGAGACTCGGCGAGGGTAAACCTGCATGTTATCATTACTGTATTTAAAAGTAACTCTCATCCAAAGAAAAATCAGTGTTTTAAAGTAATATATGGCTTTATCATTGACAAAAAACAACTGCTGATTGTATATGATCGTTGCCTCTTCATTTGCTTGAAGACACGAGTGCTTAATTGGCGATGTAGACTCTGTAAAGAAGAAAAAAACGCCTCGGTTAAGTTAACGCTTTACTTTTTGCGATATAAAACACCTGAGAGAGGCCTACGACCTTAAACAGGTACCAAAAGTTGATGAGTAGATCATCATGACCACCTTTTCGTGTCCTCTTTTAAAGTGTTTGTCTTTTCAAGTCTTTGTTTTATGTAATGAGCCTCTGCAAACTATTGTTTTGTTTAGTTTCCTTCATGTTTAATTTAAAAGGGGATGTCTGGTGTGTGAGAGTCGGGGGTTTCAGGTGGGAGGGTGGGTTTTGTTTGATATCGGAGAGGAATTGGGGCGTTCAGACCACTGACCCCGTTTTAGGAGGGCTTCTGTTACAAATTCCAAACATATCTTGCAGAATCTACAAAAAAAAAATTGTTTGACATTGTCCATTAAAAATGAAAGTAAAATGAAATATAAAAAATGTGGGGGAAAAAAACTGGTGTTGCTTCTTTATTTCTTTGTCCTTTTTGATTTGTGTTTTTGGGAAATTGGTCCGTTTCCAGATTCTTCACACACTGTTGCATCTGCTTTTAGCGTTTGAGCAGCTGATTGATGGCAGACTTGTTTTGTGAGACCGGCTTTGTCATTTTCTCCTCTTTATCCATGTCTGTGCTCGTCAAGGTTTCCTAACGATTACGACGTTCACATTTTGAACATTCTGTGCTTGAAGGACAGCTAGTGTATTGTTACCTGTCTGAACACGGCCCACACACACATGAACATGCCAAGCGAGGCTGAGATCGAATGATATTTGTGCTTGAGATGAAGAATGCACAGTAAGACAGTGTTATCTAAAACTATTTGAAATAAAATATAAATAAATGACAAAGTTAAACTTACATTTGAAATGTTGCATTAGCTCTAATTGATATTGAATATGTATATAAACCTTAATTATTTCATTTTTTTAGTTACCTCTATGTAATCTGATTAAATGTGGAATGTTAAGGTCTTGTTGAATGGCGTTTTAGACTATTTTTTTCAGCCTCACACACACACTCGTGTGAAGGATGTAGCTGAATACAAAATAAAATCACACTTCTGTTTTATTGAAAGGCCTTGAAATGAAGCACGCCCTCAAAATAACATTTGTTGCACCACAGAATATTTCAAAAGCGCCTATTTAATGCAATTATAAAGCCTGCTCTTTCCCAACCAGCCTGAAAAATTCCCAGAAATACTAAAAGGATGGACATCAGTTTCTTACTAGCCATCAGCACATAGTGTGGAACAGGCATTGAAAGTCCTGCGGGAAAACAAACCACTCGCCTCATTTTAAAAATAGATGTATTAACTGGACATCTAGTTATTACTTCTGACCGCTCAACCCAGTTATGATTGCAATTATGCACAAGTGTTTAATTATATGTTAAACATAATAAGCTCTTTTCATGTGAGGGTGAAAACTAACACAATTGAATATGATAATGTAAGAGAATATGAAGCAATTTTTCTTTGATTGTGGAATTAATATTTGCTTATTTGACCTGATTATCTATTTGTTGATGCAGGAGTCCTGTCAGGAACAAGTTTTCCAGTTACTTCCACTCTCTCTCTCTGGAGAATAATACAATGTTTGAATCATGAATTTGATTGGAAATGAGAAACACAAAGGTTATTTGTTGGTTTCTGTGGTTCCATGAAGAACATTTTAACATCTGGAACCTTTGTAAGGATTTTTACACTCTTGAAAAAAAGAGTTTTCATCATGATGCGATAGAAGAACCTTTTTTGGTTTCCCAAAGAACCTTTCAGTGAATAGTTCCTACAAGAACCATATTTTAGTGTGAAGAACATGTTAATAAGCTGAACCTACATCATTCACTGGAACACCACTCTTTTGTGAACGTACGTACGGCAGTTAGCTAGAGATTATGGTTTATAAAGTTTTAAATATGGATATTTTTCTTACACAAAGCATCGCTTCGATTCAGAAGGCCTTTTTATGATAGATGGTTGCACTTTTATGGGCTTTCATATCTCGACTCCCACTTCCATTATAATGACTTTTTTTTAAATATATAACTCCAATTGTATTTGTCTAAAAGAAGAAAGTCATACACTCCCAGGATGGCTTGATGGTGAGTAAATCATGGGTGAACTATCCCTTTAAAGTGGACACTTCAAACTCTTGTGGAATGGAAAGGTTCCTTGGGTTTCATGGTACCATCAATGTCAATAAAGAAGAACCTTAATTTAAAAAAAGTTTGGTTGAAAACATTCATTAGATTATTAAAATGATCTTCACACATGGTGTTGCTGCAAAACCCCTTTTGGAGCCCTTATTTTTAAAGGATTTGGTCATTAAAACTGTACAAGACATGGGTATAAACTGCTGTGTTAACTATTGCCCAAACTCGGCAAAAGCCTGCTTTGCTGGATTTCATGTGACAGCGTGCGGTTCTTGCAATATATTTGCTTTTAATTGCATTACATCAAAGAAAATATAAATATGCCATCATGGTCAAACATTTATATAGAAAGTTTTCTTCTCAGACCTTTTCAGCCTTCATTTGAACAGTAACTAATGTTAAAAAAAGAAAAAGTTCAATTAACTAGGTAATTTCTCTTTCATTATTTGCATGGCCTCAGGAGAACGAGATCAACATTGATGTATAATGGTGATGCTGATGGTGTAGCAGCATTAAGATATGAAGCCACGTCTTTTACCTTTTGTTCTTCATTACTGAGGCAAATGAGTGACTGTGGGTGATTTAGTACGTCCATCCTGCTGGTTTCTTTTAAATGCTCATGAACTGGAGTGTTAAGTCAGTAGTGTTTTATCTCAAGTGAGTGGAGAGTGCCCTCTTGTTGCAGGGTCACATTAGTGGCTTTACAGTGCAGTTAACATCGCTTTCTGTAGGTGCGTAGGTGGATTGGAGCGGTTATTCAGGCTTGTTGCTGTGATTTGCTTCACAAGCTCATTTTTTTATAATCTCCTGAAAACACATTGTCCCTGTAGAGATGCTATTGTACAAACTGGCTTATTTAATGTAAGCCAGTCTCATCCATTATGCTCAATGATAAATGAGATGATCGAATCCAATAGATGAAGAACAGTCATCATTTTGAGTATTTAATCTGAGGGATCATTTATCTGTACCTGTAATAATGCTTTTGTAATCTGATGGCAGCAGATGCTTTTAAAAATCTCAATTCTATTCATGTTTCCATCACTTTCTCTATTGTGGAGGCAAGCACTACTCAGTTTTTCTTCATTAAATGAAAACTTGTCTCTCTCTCTTGGTAATGTGAAGGACGTTATCATGTGTGTGCTAGCATTGAAAATCTGCAGTTGTTACTTCCTTCAGTGTACAGGAAGATGAGTGAAAGAATTCAACCCACATTCAACAGACATCTTGGTGGTGAGCTATTAGAAGAGCTGAATACAAGAAACATATTTCAGGAAGTGATAGAAGACATTCCACATGTACAGTATATGAGTGTTAGAGAGATAATAATGAAAACTGGCTCTGTTAACCAAAACTACATTCAGGCTACATTTTAGCTGAATTAAACCTTAATTTGCTGACTATTAAGTTGAATGGCATTAAACTGATGTTTGTTCTATATACTTGTGTACAATTTGAATGTCTTAATATGCATTATGAGAATGTATAATAACTGCAGGAGGTTTATCATTTGAAATTATCACTAAGACTTTGTTTTTGAAAGAAGACAATCATGCTCATCAAGGCTTCATTTATTTGAATACAGTAATATTGTAAAATATTATTACAGTTTAAAATAAATGCTTTCTATTGTTATGTACTATAAAATGTAATTTATTCTTGAAGGCAAAGCTGAATTTTCAGCATCATTACTTCAGTCTTCACAGTGTCACATGATCCTTCAGAAATAATTCTAATATGCTGATTTCCTGTTCAATAAATATTTATTATTATTGTTAGTGTTGAAAACAATTTGTGCTGCTTGGTATTTTTGTGAAAACTGATTGATGGACAGTTCAAGAGAACATCATTTATTTGCAATAACGTTTATATATATATATATATATATATATATAACAAATATATTTACTATCACTTTTGACCAATTTATGACATCCTTGCTGAATTAAAGTATTAATATTTAAAAAGAAAGAAACCTTACTGACACCAAAGCTTTTGAAAATCAGTGTATATATAGGCTATAATATTTTTTATTTGATCTGATTGGATTCTGTGCACATTACTTCTTGCAGCTCTGGTTTTATTTATTTGATGATATGCATATCAAAGTGTGTGTTTAATAGCAGTAGCCAAACAGTTGGAATCCTGCAACTGCCCATTTTGGCGTAAACGGTTTGCAGAGCATTATTGACCACCCACACACACTGGCTCAGCTACTTTTGGCTGTTCTTTGTCATTTATTTCTCTTTATCTTGGACTGTCTTTATCAAGGCCATTCTCTGAGAATCCTTCTTTACTTCTGTACCCTACAAGAGCCAGATTATAAGGCTTTTAACACAAGGCAGTGCTGTATTGTGACTGCTAGAAGGTGTTTGTTAGGCACGACACGCAGAACAATAGTTACGTGATCCTTTGGCCTTGATTTTTGCGTTTTAATTATTATTTTTTCATTAAAACAGTATTTTATAAAATTCCATCACTATGCAAAATGATAGTCCCTGACATTTTTATTACTTTTATTTTACTGCACAAATTTTAATTTTAGATTTTAAGGCTTCAGATTGCCCTTTTTGGATTTTTTTTTTTTAATCAGAATGAGATCATTTTTTGTGTGCAGATTGTGTGGTATCCTTGACTTAAAACGTTCAAGCCAGATCTGAGCATTTCATATGTGCATAAGAGAATAACGTGTGAACAGCTCCACCTGCTGTCTCACTTTTGGACGTTTTAAAACTGCCGATTGCACAAATGTAGCCTCCTCACACATTGTAGTTCGTTGGAACTGAGAACCAGTATTTGCATAGATGAGAAAACAGCTGCCTGAACCGTATGGTTAATAGAATATTTGTTCACTTTGACTCATAGTGGGATTTTCACTTGTTAAAAAGGCTATTAAAATAGCAGCTACTTGGCATCCTGTTTAATTGTACAGTTTAATCAAATCATATATCTTCATGGTTCACCCAAAACAAAAACGTAGGCCTATACATTTACAAGGGGTTAATCCTGACCTGATAAAGTCATCCTTGATCAGCATACCAACCCTGTTTATTCCTGTTGCATTGTGTTCCTCGTATTCAGGCCGTAGGAATCCATGCCACAGCAGTTGAAAGGATCCAACCAAAGGTGTTCTTTAAGTCATCCTTAAGAAACACTTCACTAGTGACTAGTTGATTCAACTGAAAGCAAAATAGCAGACAAAAAAACACACATTTGGAGTTCATGTACTCATATTCTAGTCTAGTGCACGGGTTCAGAGTGTCCAGTGACAATTTATTTGTCCACATTCAAAGCAGAAACGCTGCACAACACAACAAAATCAACACTTTATTTTAAGGTGTTCTTGTTACACATGTAGGCATACTTACTATTATAATAACAATAAATAATGCATAATTACATGCAAGTAACACTAATCCTAACCCTACCCATATAGTGAGTACATGTAGTTCATTACAGTAAATGTAGTGTAATCAAGTGTAACCCAAAATCACCGTGAATGTAGACAAATTTTGTGTTTATTGACCACATGAAATTAATATGATATTTTACTGTCTCAGCTTGTCCCTCAGTCAGCACTGGTCCGCGTGCAGTGCACTCACATGAACTAGGCCTACTTCTGCATTAGCTGGAGAATGAACGTACAGTAGCTGGAACAATCTCCCTGCAGTATGTCAGGAACACACGGTACTACATAAATAATTCACTCTTCGCAAACTCAGCATTTGCGTTGTTTCTGTTTGACTCTATACTCTGCAGTTGTGGATGTAAATTCTGTCATCATTTACTCACTCTCATGTCATGTGACTGACTTTCTTCCACGGTGGATAGCCAGAGAGTGGGGCGGGGCTGGGGAACAGGGGCGCTGCGGGAGCTTGTCATGCCACACGCGGCTCTACTCGTGGGCTGAAACCGGTTCAGCCAGTACGGTACTGGCAACATAATCCTAAAAAACAGGTCACAAGCATCATTGCTTACTTATAACCGCATAGCAGTTTCTTCTTATCGAGTAAATGCAGGCCTGAGGCAGAATCTTAATGTATTCTTTCCACAGTTTAAACCAAAAATGTCGCTAGTCAGTGAAAGCATAAAAAGTCGTTCACTCACTCATTAGTTTTCTGTTTTTTTCCCTCAAAAAACTAGTCTTGAGTCGTGAATTCGATGAAGAAGTGTCACATCCAACATCTAGGCTAACTAATAAGTATTTAAATAGTTCCCTGAAATTGCTTTTAAAAAGTGGACGTCATTGCATAATTCCTGCATTGTTTAACTTTCAAAATCAATATATGACTAATTCCTTCGACGCTTCTGTCGATTTGGTTGATCAACTTCTTCAATTAGCCTAAACTTGACTCTATCTTTTCAGCCACAAGAGAGCGCTGTTCTCAAGTCACTAACTGTACACTTTGCCGAAGTTAATATTCATTTAGCCCGAGTCAGACAATATGTGTCCAAGTGATTAAATACGAGCCTAAGTGAGGCAGACACAAAAAAAGTATTAAGTAGGCTATAAGAGCAAAAAAAGTTACAATAAATTACAATAATGAAAAGACATTAGCCGATGCTAGGCTACTGTGGAAGTAGTCGCGTGGCATTAGGCCTGCTGTGGAACTGCTCTTTTTCCAGGACTTCTTTATGGGTGACTGTAGAGGAAGGGCATGTGAAGGAAATAGATAGTTGGTTCTAGACAAATAAGAGTCACTGTTAGTTACTGTTGTCATGACTTCATAACAGTGCCCTCCTATTGATGGTTTTCAGCCACATTATAATCAGTAAATAACTGGGACTGTATTCAACATAAGTAAGTATCATTACTGTATGTGCAAACGGGAAGTCAGTGTGACGTGATACTTCCTTCTATTGAATGAATGAGCAGTACAACTTAGATTCGTTTAATGTAGTTTTGCTTTGAGTATAAATCACTGGGAGGGTTCTCACAGTATTCCAGTGCCGGATGTTACACTACTGCTGCTGTACTGAAGCCCAATGAGTGCTATACCATAAAAGACCTTAGTAGGCCTTCCTAGAGCCCAGGGAATGTTCCCAGCTGTTCCCCTTGATGGCAGCCCCACACAACTTTAATAAAAATAGCTTCATGTGTTCTGTTTCCTCAGAAATGTTGAGTATCAGCGTAAGAGCCCTTAATTACTAGTGAAATACATTTATAGTAGACCTTTCCCATCATTTCAAGGACTGGAATGGCTTGTGGGAACTAAATATAACATTGATTGCAGAATTTGATTACACTAGCTGGCAAAAGTACAGTCTGTTTCTGAACTGCTTTTTTAGAAGGGATTGAGTGTGTGTGTGAGAAATTCATAACAATAAGCTTGTGCAATGAATCACTTTTGTTGTTGTAGTAATAAATCCCAATCAATAGCCTAAATAAATAATATTTTTCTTTCATATTAAGAAAGGCTATTTTAGCCATCCTTTAGAGCATTCAAAGAAAGTAATTAAAAAAAGAAAAGAAAAGAAAGGTAAAGATAAAATAAAAAGTGGCAGCATTGCTTCTGGAATTTAATGTTTACATTTTCATTTATTAAAAATATTATTTTAGCAATATATTTTTTACATCTTTTTAAATAAAAATACTTTCATGCTTTACAGTTCTAAAATATGTTTTACAGTAGTTTACAGTAAAATTAATTAAAATACTATATTTCGTAATTGTTAAAATGTCATTGTCTCCTAGCAGTTTTCACTTATATAGTTAACCAAATAATAGGTTTTTATTGTAGCATTTTACATTGTGCTAAAATGATTAGCATTTTATAGTATAATAAATTCATACAAGCCAGGCTTTTAATGCCATGAAAAATTAATATTCTTCTCATGGCACATGCACTATAATGAATGCATGGGATAAGTACTGTCATGCGGAAAGAACAATCAGTGCTTATTTCTAAACATTATCTCATAAAATGAGAGAGTTGCATGTTGTCCCTCATTCCCAAACCAGCATCACTGATGAGATCTACAGCAGTCTGCCAATGAAACAGCTCGGTTACTACGTAATGTCCTGCAGGAGCAAGACAAGCCTGAAAGCAAGTGCTGAAATATTTAAAGTTTTAAATAACACTGGTTATTTTCATAAAGTTTGAATGTGAACATCATGCAGGTAAATCCCAGGTGTCATAAAACATTTAAAGGTTAAACTTGTAGAGATGAAATCATCTGAATTAAGCAATTTAGCAATCTCACTCTGCGTCCCCCTCATCATCAATAAAACAGACAGTATGACAAAATACACAGGAGAAACTCATCTGTAGCAAACATATCTCCAAAACCTGAGTTACAGTCGATATTCCATAACCTATTATAATCACGTCAATAATGATGTATAATAATATTGATTAGCCTATAATACCACTCCTTTATAATGTAGACTTATAATTATTATTTTTTGATTGAATTGGGGAAGAAAAATAATATTAAGCTAAAAATATTGTTTATCAGTGTTATGAAAGCTGTAAATGTAAAAAGTTTTAAAAGAAAAAGTTAACTATTTTAATCGTCTGGGGTAGGCTACAGGGTAGTTTAATCTTTTTCTCAATAGATTTTTTTGTTTTTGTTTTGATTAATAATCAATAGAGGTATGAACTTTATATGAAAAATGTGCAATTAATATGAAAAAATATTAATGTTATTATTAAAAATATATAAATTCATTGATACGCTGTGTTGTGTATAGGCTACAATTTTAATAGCCTATAATAATATACAGTTATATTACTATAAATTCTTGCAAATAAATAACTGCATAAGCATAATGTAACTGATGCCACTCTTCTCAGTGCGGAAATACAGAATTGCTATCTATCTTGGAGTAATGTCATAAGGCAATTTCTTGTAGAAAGTCTGTTAGACAACGCTGAACTAAAATGAACCGACAGATGTCATTGTTTGTGGTCGCTTATAGTGAGCTAGTTACTCATTAATGAATTCCTAGGTAAGTTCATCTCGGAGTCAGAACGGTGTCCCTCGGCGCGTGCTGCTGAGCGCAGCGGGTAAAGTTGGGCGTTCACTTACCGTCCGCATGACATCATCTCGAAAGGGAATTCTCGCACTCGGCCAGTCCCCTATAAAACCGGCTGTTATCTCCAATGCTGGAGTCACTGAGAGCACAGCCGCTGCTATCAAACACGGGAAGTCTCGACAACGGTCTATTTCTACCGCCATGTCTTCATACGCGTCTTCAGACTCTCGCCGCGTCAGTCCCGCCGTGAGCGGCGTCAAGTTTGACACGGCGCATCGCAAGAAAGCGTCGCCAAACATCTTCGAGAACGTCAACCAAGACGTCCTGGTGAAACTCTTCGAGAAAGCAGGAGACCTGAAGGCGGTGGAGAGAGCCAGGAGCATCCTCGCACTGCACCAGGATCCTGAGGGCATCTCCAAAGCGCTCATGGCTCTTCAGCAGGACAAGAAGGACAAATTTATGCTCATTACCGGACTGACGCGCCAGTCGCTGACGTTTCGATAAGGGAAGTTTTCGTTGGGAAGCTGTGCAGATGTCTGCACAGAGAAAGAAGCCGATCACTTATGCTGGAGCCAGGTGTTCCTCAAGGCTTTGTGCTGAACTTGTGATGGTGTCCTTACAGAGTCATGCTGGCGTGCTGTGAAAATACAGAGAGAGGAGAATGAACTGATCCGGAGCGAGAAAGTTGAGCTTAAAGACACCTGAGCATTGATGCTTCTTGACACCAAGGAGAACATTTGAAATATGGACTGATGCCACGGGTGAAATTTGCTTATGAAGAGGTTTATCAGCAGTGTCTGATTGCCATGTTACAGTCTGCTTGGAATTTTTTTTTATAATAATAATAATAAAATTGATTTGATAATGTTCCTTTTTCTTAGCGTCTTTTCCTTGCCAGTCACTCAATGAGTCAACACTGTCAGATAATAAAATGTGCCAAATATTTATAAATATTGTTGAAACATTTAGTGAATGAATGTCTGCAGGGTGGTTTTAGTTTTCAGCTCCATCTGTTTAATTCAGATTTGACAAAACAGCCATATTTTTTTATTTACCTGCTTTAGGCCTAAGAGTTTGTTTTTGTGGTGTTGTTAATGTACCAACATAAAATGAGAAAAATTATGTAAAAATTCAAATTCAGTGATAGAAAATATAGGCATAATTGCTTATTAGAATACAAAATAATATTAATTAGGCTATTATCTTCAGGATGGAGACTCTTGCTCAATTTTTAAATGTGTTAATAAATCATATAGGCTATTTCAATGTAAATGAAGTAACTTATGATTTTAACTTTAAGGTGCTCTCACATTTACCGATGCTCGAGGAAATTTCGCGGGCGAAACTAGTCATTCCAGCAAGAATCCACGCGATTGGGAATGTCGCAGGAGAGTGAAACTTTTCCCCAAGCAGATTTCCCGCTGAGTTCGATTTATTTATTTATTAATTTAGCACGCGAATTTGCCTCTTTGGCTTGAAAGTGAGCTGCTGCTTCGTTTAGGTCACCAAGTTCGGTCCTGGAGGGCCGGTGTCCTGCAGAGTTTAGCTCCAACCCTAATTAAACACACCTGAAGCAGCTAATCAAGCTCTTACTAGGCATACTAGAAACTTCCAGGCAGGTCTGTTGAGGCAAGTTGGAGCTAAACTCTGCAGGACACCGGCCCTCCAGGATCAAGTTTGATGACCCCTGAGCTACACTATTGACAATAAAATAGGCCTACATTTTTGCCGGTGAAATTTCTCTAATGTGACTTAGCCTTTACATGTGATTTTAGGGTCATATAAGTGAAAATATAATGTCTTCATTTTGATTAAATAGAGAGACTTTAATTGAATAATCTCTCCAACCTCAAGCGTTATAATTCACACCCAGAACAAACCTTTTTGTTTGTCTGTCTCTTTAAAAGCTTGATCTCTTTATAGTCGGGTGTATTCTGACTGGCTGGTAGTGTTTTTATCATTCATCAGATCGTTCTGAATCTGATTTCAACTATATCTTTATAGCTGTGGTGGGGACTTCCCATTCTCAGATTTATTGGTTCTTTAATAATTAATAAATAATTATGGGTTCTTTAATAATTAATAAAGTACAGTCAAGGTATTATAAAAACAACCTTAGTGCAAACATAGTAAATATATTCCAGACAGGGAATAATTTTTCTTTGCACTTTCTTTTTATACATATTTTTCATGAAGCTTGTAAGTTAGTCAATAAGACTTGTTGGACATTTGCACTCAATGTAGACAACATAAATATGTTTTTGAAAAAAAAAAACACTGACAATATCTGAGAGCTAGTAGGCCTATTGTTTTATAGTGAGGAACCTATTTGATGCAAGAAACCTTTTCACCCAATCATTCATGCTAAATCAGCAGAGTCCCAGCAAATGTCATGGAAGTCGTGTCTGTTCTCTGTGATAAGGGTGTTTTCTGATGTTGACAGTCTGAGCTGCCCGTTGCTGTTATCCATTGGCAACAGTCAGTTACTTCTAGTTTAATCCAGTTTTCACATGCTCTTAAAGGTCAATATGGGTCAGATTTTTTTTTTTTTTTCGCGAAGTAGCCTAATAAAGAACATATGACCTATTACCATTTTTAATCTAGTCTCAAGAAGACTGTTGGTAGTTTGGCCCTTCTCACATGCTTCATTTCATGACACAAAAGCAAAACAATTTTACCAAAATTACGTTTAAGGACCAAAACTATTGTTTACTGTTGGAACTCTATAATGAAGGTAAAAGCTCAGATTTTCTTTGTCTCTAGAGGTATTATTACTACAATGGCAGTTTATTTACAGTCAAACAGAGGATCACATTTCCCTGAGTCTAATCCATCTGTCTACACTCATTTAGTCTGACTTAAAATACTCTCAAATTACTTTTTGTTTTTACAGACCCAACCACATTAAAGTGATTTGAAGCTAAAAAAGCTGAAAGTAGACTTTTCAGGCATAATACCAAAAACACCAGTAAGGCAGCAAGGTCTAGTGCAATAATAATATTTATAAATGTGTTATAAAGTGCAAATTATTATTATTAAACTTTATTCAAGTTCAAGTTCAAGTTGAGCTTTATTGTCATTCCTCTACATGTGGGGACATACAGTGGAACGAAATGTCGTGCCTCACAGGACCACGGTGCTACATAAATACAGACATACAACAATGAAGTAAAAACACTATAAACCTATACACAATAACCTATAAACACTATAAACCTATGACACTGTAAACACAATAACCTATAAACACTATAAACCTATGACAGATTTTGACTAAGTATACTATATATAAATGTTTACCCTGTACAACTAAAGATAAAGATAAAAAATACAAACTATACAAACTATGCGAATGCTTCACATAAATACTGTACATGTGCAGAGAGAAACATTGTGAGTCAGCAGCTGGCTGGGGAACAGTACAAGATGATTTGTAGTAGTGCATGAGCATGTAAACATACATATACTGTATTGCTGAGTCTTTTGTGGGATTGTGTACACATAGCAGTGTTAGGAAAAGTGTCTAGTGCATAGAGGAGAGTGTGTTAGTACAGGCCCACTCACCTGTGTGTAGCACACTTGATTTGCACAAAAAAAAACTTCACAGTTTTTTTTCTTTGGTGTGGTAAGGTTGGGGGGTGTTTGGAGGGGGGGGGGGGGGGTCCCATGTTTCAGGAGGTAGGGGTTTGCATGGGGTTTCAGAGGGGGGCAGGGTGATCTGAGTTCAGGGCTCTCACAGCCTGGGGGAAAAAGCTGTTGAGCAGTCTGGTGGAGCGGGCTCTGATGCTCCGGTACCGTCTTCCTGATGGTAGGAGCTGGAAGAGACTGTGGGAGGGGTGGGAGGGGTCCTTCACAATGCTGTTGGTTTTGCTGGAGCATCGTGCAAGGAAAATGTCCAGGATGGATGGGAGAGGGGCACCGATGATCTTTGCAGCCGTGTTCACTGTCCGCTGGAGGGTCTTACGGTCAGCAGCACTGCAGTTCCCATACCAGACAGTGATGCAGCTGGTCAGCACACTCTCAATGGTGCCCCTGTAGAATGTGGTGAGGATGGGTGGTGGGAGACTTGATCTTTTCAGCCGGCGGAGAAAGTGTAGGCGCTGTTGTGCCTTCTTGGAGAGTGACATGGTGTTGGTGGTCCAGGTGAGATCCTCCGTGATGTGCACCCCCAGGAATTTAGTGCTGCTGACTCTCTCCACAGTCGAGCTGTCGATGGTCAGTGGGGGGTGGTCAGTGGAGTTCCTCCTCCTGAAGTCCATCACAACCTCCTTTGTCTTCTCCACATTGAGGGACAGATTGTTAGCGCCACACCATTCAGCCAGCTGTGCCACTTCCTCTCTGTAGTGCGTTTCATCGTTGTTGCTGATGAGACCTACCACTGTTGTGTCATCAGCGAACTTGATAATGTGGTTGGAGCTGAACTTGGCAGTGCAGTCATGGGTCAGCAGCGTGAAGAGCAGCGGGCTGAGCACACAGCCTTGTGGGGCACCTGTGCTCAGTGTGGTAGTGCTCGAGGTGTTGTGGCTGACACGGACTGACTTCCGGTTAAAAAGTCCAGGATCCAATTACAGAGGGAGATGTTAAGGCCCAGCAGGTTTAGTTTATTTATGAGCTGTTGTGGGATTATTGTGTTGAATGCCGAGCTGAAGTCAATGAACAGCATTCTAACATAGGAGTCTTTGTTTTCTAGGTGGGTAAGAGCCAGGTGGAGGGTAGAGGATATTGCATCGTCCGTAGAGCGGTTTGGACGGTATGCAAACTGGAGTGGATCGAGTGTGTTGGGAGGCTGTTTTTGATTTTTTGCATGACTAACCTCTCAAAGCACTTCATCATGATTGGAGTCAGTGCTATGGGACGGTAGTCGTTTAAACAGGACACAGGTGATTTCTTTGGTACCGGTATGATTGTTGTGGATTTTAGACATGTGGGGACGACTGCCTGGCTCAGCGAGGTGTTGAAGATATCTGTTAGGACATCCGTCAGCTGTTAGGACATCCGTCAAAATATCTGTTAGGACATCCGTCAAAAGTTATTTATTATTTTACAAAAATAAGAGGGATCATACAAAATGGATGTTATTGTTTAGTTAGTATTGACCTGAATAAGATATTTCATATCAAAAGATGTTTACATATAGTCCACAAGAGAAAATAATAGTTGAATTTATGAAAATGACCCCATTCAAAAGTTTACATCCTCTTGATTCTTAATACTGTTACTTATAATATTACCTGAATGATCCACAGCTGTGTTTTTTGTTTAGTGATGGTTGTTCATGAGTCCCTTGTTTGTTCTGAACAGTTAAACTGTCTGCTGTTCTTCAGAAAAATCATTCAGGTCACACAAATTCTTTGGTTTTCTAGCATTTTTGTGTGAAAAATCAAAATCATTCAGTCATTGTTGGAACTGGTTCAAAAACACAAAAATGCTAGAAAACCAAAGAATTTGTCTTGTGGACTAGGCCTATGTAACAATCTTTAATGTGAAATATCTTATTCAGGTCAGTACTAAATAAACAATGACATGTATTTTGTATGATCCCTCTTATTTTGGTAAAATAATTAACATTTTGCAGATTCTGCAAGGTGTATGTAAACTTTTGACTTCAACTGTATATTTAATAATAATAATTTATTAAGTAAATTACATATATTTAATAATAATAACAACATCTGTTGTTGTTATTATTATCATATTATTAATAACCTTGTTTATTGCCTAATAACATTATTGTATTTAAATTTATACATGTAATATGTATATATTTAATAATAATAATTTATTACATAAATAACATATAATATATGTAACAATAGTAATAACCTGTATTATTATTATAATTATTAGTATTATTAATAATAACAATAACCTCATTTTAAATGTATTTAAATGTATATGTAATATGTATATATATTTAATCATAGTAATAATAATAATAATAACAACAACAACAACAACATTGTTTATTACCTAATAATACTATGGTATTTAAATTTATAAATGTCATATGTCTATATTTAACAATAATTTATTAAATAAATCACATATTTAATAATAGTAATAATATGTATTATTATTATTATTATTATTATATTGTTGTTTTGTTGGGTATTTTTCTTCTTGTTGCATGCTGGAAACAATTCCACAGAATCCCACAGATTCAAGATGAAACCAGTTGTGGATTTATGAGAAAGGGGAACTTAATGTTCAACTAAGAGCTGTGTCATACTTTATCTTTTTATCAATCTGTGTTTCAGTGTGAGTCACTCTGGACAGTGACCCTTCCAGTGAATCAAGAGTAAACACAACCCACAGCTCTCTGAACTGTCACATTCATTTAAAGTAACTATATTTCATGGTTAATTGTATTTTCATTAGACTGATACAATTGACACAATCTTATTCAACTATGAACTTACAACTGATAAAATCAGTACTGTATGAAGATGAATAATGCAGATGGGTTCTCAGGCTGTCCTGAATGCCTCTAAGCACTAAATTCTTCCTTGGAAATCAAATGTCAGCCCACTGTGTTAACGTCTGTCAGTATGTGCAGTAAGATGGAAAAATGATAGACTATGTAGGAATATTAGGCTATTCGTACACTTGGTCCTGTCTGGCTGACTGAGTTCTGCTTTTTTTTTCTTTCTTTTTTTTTATAAAACGGCAGAAAATATATTTTTTGGCTATTCATGATACCTGTTTAGAGGACTTCTCCATTATAACCTGTGTGTAGAAGCCTCCAACTCTAAACTTGACTTCCACACTTCGGGGGGTTAGTAACAAGAAGTAGTACAAGCAGTCCAGTCATTCCTCTTTCCGATTAACAGTTGATTTACAATAAGGCAACACAAAATGAAAACAAAATATTAAAGTTGCCATAACAACCTGGTATTCTTTAAAAAAAAATCACAACCTCTTTATTAAAACCGTTGTATTTGCAGTGCTTTTTAAACTGCAATATATTTAGAGCTTCTTAGGCGTCTTGTGGTAAAAGTGTGTTTACTCTCAGAGTGGATCTCCATAGACCGTGATAAACACTGAAAACTGTGTCATGCATCCTGCTGATTAAAGTTCAGTCTCGAGAGATTTCCTGCAAGTTAGTTTAAATGGTAGCTGGAGTGCTGTCCTTTTGAGGATATTCTGTGCCATATTTATCTAGTTTTTCTGTATGCAATGTTTTTCGCCTATTATAATTGGGTTTCAGTATTTTTGAAAATGTAAAGCCATACACACTTTGACGTGTGGCACCACATTTTAAAAAGGTCAAAATCACAATAAACATTCTAGAGGCAATATGAAATTGGTCCTTGATAAAAAAGAAAAGAAAAAGCACTGTTTTAAAGTCAGAAAATGAGGCAAAACCACATTAAACATCTTGGTTTTATGCTGTCAGTAAAAAAGCTTTCCAGTTGCCTTTATTTTCTTATAGTCTGAAGCAACTGAGGTTGGACTATGTTCGGTTGTCTTGATAAATTTCAATATGCCTGGCTTGATTAGGCTCATGTTAATTTGTTAATGATTAGTTTAGTACAGTCAATGATGATTAGGCTAGTATAGTCTAGTAAAATAGATTTGACTGGTTCATCCAGGGTTGGCTATAACAAGGTCTTTTTTGGGGGGAATTCTGTACAAAATTATGCACATGCCTCCACCTTCTGGACAGTAAAGGATTTGCACCTTTTGTATGTAGTGTAGTTTTTCAGTAGCCTATTGATTCGAATCGTATCGATTACGGAATACAAAAGAAAATGCATTGACATAAACATGGCTGAAAAGCCACTGAGAATAAAATTAATTTGTTTTATGTTCCACAGAAGAAAGAAAGCGATATACACATTTGGAACATATTTTTGGATGACTATCCCTTTAACTATGCGGAAAAATCATTGATTTATCCGTCCGCCTGTCCATCAGTCGTAATGAGCAAATTGTTTCAGTCCAGTCCTTCAGCTTTTGAATCGACTCGGAGCCAATAAATACAAAGTAACCACAGCCCTCAAACCGATGAAATGCTCCAACTTGCAGCTGCCAACATATGGAAGAATTTTAGCCTCAAAGAACTCAAGGATTCTCCGGGAATGAGTAAAAACAAACAAGTTTACCAGCGGATCTCTGTAACTAATGACACTGGATGACTATCACGGTCTATTTAGTGGCTTGTTTTTACCAGTGCAATTTGCAACGGTCAAAGTGAAGGAGGCAGCCAGTTCATCTCAAGAAATAAAAGCCTGACAGACTTGCAAAAGCAGCTAGAACAACATACAACACGAATCCTTGGATTTATCTGCTAGATATAACGAACATTTGGTGTATTGCTTGATGATGTCCAACTTACTTACGAAAATTAAACATTTTATTATAGTCAAAATGTAGTAACAATGTTTTACTACAAATACCACAGTTTTACAACTACGGTTAGCGTAGCAAAACCATGGTTAATTTGTGGTTACCATGGTTTAACTATAACCATGTTTTGTTTTGTTTTTATTTGTAGTAAAATCATGGTTAATTTAGTAAGGGCCATTAAAACTGAACAGTTTACATCACCATCATGGCTGAAACTAGCCAAATTACTTTATTGTAGATTACAGATACTTTATGAAAATGTCTGCAACACAAATTCAATTCATATGACAGAACAATGTTGGCTTCTCGCACATGTAATTTTCTCATCCAAAACCCGCTCTATATGTTATTATTTAAAGGTAAATGTGCTGAATACATTATCAATGGCCCTTGCTGTGCTATTTACATATATTTGAATAATCAATCATGATGCATAATGAGCTGAACCCTCAAAAATACGGACTCAGAACAACTTAATCAAACCGCAGTGTTTAAACTGGCTTATTTTGTTAAATAAAATCAATATTACGCCACCTTAATTCTATGTTTTAAGATTTCAGGAACTTTCTCATAGCGTGATGAAACCTGCTAAAATAGAGATCTTGAGAAACTTTTTCAGTACATCAGGGAACAGTCATCAGATCTGACGTACAAAAGAACCCCCTCCAGGCCCTTCAGAGATCCAGCCACTGTCTGTTGGGAATCACTTGCAATCCATTTCATTTTTAAAGACTGTCTTACGTCGTTCCTTTTATCTTTAAAGCCCTATGGGTCCTCTTGCCATGCACATCATTCCAGCAGAATGAAAAAGGCCTTTGGGAGACACACAGACGTGATTTATGGGGATAGCTTTGTTTCTGTTGTTTGCTTCTCATTCCAGTTCAAAAACAACAGTGGCACTTGCTAAATAAGTGTTAATTAGCATCATAACACTGTAAGTAGAGCATTCATATTGATAGTGTTGAAGCTTCATGATACTGTAACATAAAGAAAACAGAACTACTAATTGTATTTGTGTCAAAATGGTTTTATTCTCTAGGATGTCACATCTAAGAGACAAAACAGTATTTTAATAATAAACAATGCTACCAACCTAGCTTCATTTTTAAAAGTCATTATTGTTTTGGGGATAATTCGATTATTTTGGCTTTTTTAAATGGAACAGTGCACAAATGGAAATCAGCAGCATTCAGTCCTTTGTGAAAAGCACTAAAATGACCCCATCTCAGCAAAGTACAGCATGATAGCAGACTATTAACTTTTTCATCTCAGTAATGCTTCCTTATAGTAATCTCTTGGGTTTCGTTCTTCTACAGTCATTGCAAGAGATAGTAAATAGTTCATTTTCTATCTATTCATTCTGCAGCTAATGTTGAAAAAGCGTTTGCCGAACATTTCGAACGACACAAGTCACTGGAAAGTCTTGTTAAAGTAATGACGTTTTCAAAAAAGATAGATTAAAAACAATTAATGTCCTTCAGTTCATTACTTTTTACTAGTATGCTGATTGAATTCAGCTTCAAAATGATGACAAAGTCTCATTTTAATATCATCCGAGAGCAATTCTCCCAGACTATGTACAAAATAAAACAAGAAAACTCAATACATCTTGAGTGAGCTACAACATTTGAATGACATTTTCACTCTAATACAAAAATGTTCAGTTCTTACACACATAAATTAAAATACATTTAAATTAGAATATGAATACAGTTACAATCAAAATATTTTTAATTACATCAAATTAAAATAAAGCTATTATTGTGTCCATTCGACATGCCTTAAATATATACATTAAAGTGTTCAGGATGTGAACGTGAATTGTCCTTTTATGTACAAATTTAGCAAAACGCACTTGTCCATTATCCATTATCACTGTCCAGGTCTCTGTCTGCATTGGTAGTGTCCATATCGCTGTCATAAACACAGTGGGTCAAGAGAATATGAACTGATATCGCTGGCATGTTGTGTCTTAAAGTTGCCTTGACTTCCACAGACAGATCCTCAAATAGTTTCAAGAGTAGAGATGAAATAGAGGAGCTCCAACAAACTTCATTTGTTCTTCAAGCTGAGAAAGAATCAAAACAGTGTTATGTTTCATGATGACATTGCTAAAATGAAAAGTTAAAAAGTTAACCACGGTTTTTGTGTTATGAAAATAGCATATAAATGTCTATTTTTTTATCATGTTACATTATTACTTTTAGTCCTTTTTACTCTGGCTAAAATTACATCTAATTTTAGCAAATAAAAATTCCATTTTAGTCTAAAAGAAAGTGCTCAATATAGTACTTTGTTGTAGTATATTGTGAAACCTTACACTTTAATTATTCAGTTGATGTGTTTTAGTGCATTGTTAAGAACCACATTCACAATGTGACATTCTGACATAACAGCATTTGCGCTGTTTTGTGAAGTTACAAGTTGTACACTCCATTTATGTTGTGTATATATCTGATCTGTGTAGGATGTGTTTGGTTGAAATAATTAACCCGCTACTAAAGTGCTTTAATTTATGCAACACACCCTTATGGCATTCTGAACTATTTCACATTTTGGCGAACTGTGGCTAATTCGTACCAATTTGTACAACCTCAGTCATACATTGTCGTATTATCTACTTGCGCCCCATTTATGTTAATGTTTAGGGGTGGAGCTTCATGTTTACTTTATTTCCATATGAATCACATTGAATGAATTCAAATGAAATTGCCGCCTTTTAAAATAGTTACGTTTTCGCATGAAATGGGGTTGGATGTTTCTCCTTAAAAAGATTGTTTGTGCATTGTTAATATATTTAGTTTTATGCGTTTTGTCGTTTACGCAAATAAAAAAAAAACACTTAATCACTGAGCAACTTCATTAGTAATTTCATTAACACCGAGTGTGTGACCCGAACAGAACTCCAGCAGTGACACTCATTGCTCTCTTATTGATCCATCATTGACTTTCCAATTCCGGTGTTCGGCACAAAACTGGCAGCAAACGCTCAATTGAGCTGAGTCCCGGAGATTCGGACACTGGCATCCAGACAGATTTGTGACTCTTTGCACTCTGTCAAATGATTAGTTCCAATGTGTTTTTGAGGTTAATGGCGTGGGGACTCAAAGATGAACAAACATAAAAAAGCATGAAATGTAGGTGGCTAAAGACCAATCCCTTGCGCAGTTTGGCAGCGTTTCCAGAGGTGAGGAGTTCAAAGGGAGTGTCTAAGCACCCATGACTAAACAGGCTTACTGAACGTATGTTAAAGGTCTTATTTCATACCCTGAGTGCATTAAAGTGTTTTAAGTGCTCACTTTCCTATAGCCTTACTCACACGAGTTTATCTCTTGATAAAATATTGTAACAGTTGACGTTAGAGGTATTGTGTTTGTGAACCAAACTTTCTGTGAACGATCATTGTTTGGACTCTCTGAATGATCTTGGACACAAAATGATGAGTAAACTAATTTTTGAACGGTGATCAGTTGATGGACTGAATTAGGCATATATGTTCAGTTTGGCATGTGAGTTGTTCAAAACAAGGTAAAATAAGCTAAGGAAGAATTATCCATGTGTGCATATAACTAATGGATCCTCTGCAGTGAACGAGTGCCGTCAGAATGAGAGTCCAAACATCTGATAAAAACATCACAATAATCCATAAGTAATCCACATCTCCAGTCCTTCATTAACATCTTGTGAAGTGAAAAAAGTTAAAGGTTTATACAAGCTAAAATAAGAGTCCTCAATGTTGCTTCTGCCAGTGAAAAAGTAATTTTGTCTGAATCAGGAGAGAAATATGCACAGATCAAGCACCATTTACAAGAGAAAACAGTTCAAAACAAATAAGTCAGTGGATTTTGATGCGAGAGGACAACAGGAGATGTACTTTTTCACTGGAGGAAGAATTATAATAGATTATTAACTCATATTTTGGCCAGAAGCGATGGTTTAAAGTGAATGATTAACACCTTGATGGATTTGTTTCTTATTAACATGCAGCTTTTCACTTCACAAGATGTTACATTAAGTGATGGACTGTAGTCATGTGGATTATTGTGAGGTTTTTATCAGCTGTTTGCACTTTCATTCTGACGGCACCCATTCACTGCAGAGGATCCATTAGTGAGTGATGCAACGGTTCATTTTTCCAAAACTGTTTGGGTGATGAAATGGGTGAGTATGTTTTCAGCAAATTTTCATTTTTGGGTGACCTATTCCTTTAAAACATAAAACAGCTCCGGTAATGTATCAGCCTCAGGGTCCTGTCTATTGAGGGTCGTCCTTGTATGTGTGCTGCTTCTTGTGCATGCATATGAACACATCTCATGAAGAGAGGGTGGAATAATGCCACTGCATGCCACTCCGTGACAGCTTGGACACGCCTGGCGGTTCCCATCATGCTTCTCACGTTCCTTCTCCTTCATCTCTACCTAATTAACATTCCATGCAGCCCAACATGCTATGCTGTGACCTTGCCTGCTCCGCTGCAGCCTCCGCGTGGAAACTGTGGCCCGTACGGTACTGTGAGGACATGGTCCAGTCAGGCGGAATATTGATTCGGAGCAGATATTGATCGCATATGCAACACTCCATTAACTTCACTCGCATGAACATGATGCACGTTAACACCTCGTGCCTGCTGATATGAGTACTGATTTTGCAGTTTCACAGTTTTGCACCAGTATGTGGCTACCAGTGAGTGTCTGCTATGAGTGGTTACATTCCTGATTGCCTTGGTTGGTGAATGATTCAATGACTCTTATTATACTTTATTAAAATTAGCGTTTTGTGTAGAGATGTACTTTCTCCCACATTATCATTATGTGATTCACTGCTGATTTCCCTTTGATTCTGGTCTTTTTCTTGTCTCAGAATGAGATGCAGTGGCTGATACTCACTTGTTCTGGTGTTTGGAGCCCTGCAGATGTGCGTGGTATTGTGCCACGGAGTTGAGCGTAACACTGCAGACCTCACATGTGTGACTCCGCTTCAGGCCTAAGAGCATACATAAATATAAACACATCTATTAGACTAGAACTATGTTGTTTCCAACAGCAAATGCCCTCAAATCTTGTAGGGTAAATATAATGCCCTATTTTGACAAACACCTACAGACAGCTAGAACCCTGAGCATTTGACCATTTCTTCACCGTGCAAGGATAAATTAGCAAATAGCCTGAGCACAGCACATTGCTATTCTTTCTCAAGCAAAATAAATAACAATGGTGAATTGTTGAACATGTCTTTTCATTCTAAAATCAAAAGAAGAAAAATTAATTAAATTAGATTTTGCTTAAAGAAAAATAAAAGGCCACTTTAAGGACCAAAAAAAGGCAAAAAAAAAAGTTACATAGCTGTCTGATAATTTTGTATATTTATATGTATATTTAAAATACATATGCAAGATATATGCAAACTTAAACTTCAGTAGTTGTTGTGTTGCCTTATTGATACAGTATATATATAAATAAATATATATATTTAAAAACAGGTTTTAAATATAATATTAAAAACGTATTTTTTTATATTTTATATACAGTATATATATATAATATATATATATATGTGTGTGTGTGTGTGTGTGTGTGTGTTATTATATTTATATACATTTATTTATTTATTATATATAAATTTATAAACATTTTCTATCATTTTTTTGTCTAAAATTATTCGTACATTGCAATGAGAGTTTTTTTATTATATTAATATAAATTTTACTCTTTTTTTTGTCTAAAATTATCCTTAAATGTGTACATACTAATGAGAATAACCACTGAGGCTAGTGAAAATTGCCAAAAAGAAAAAATGCATAATTATCAAAAAATAATGTTAAATAAATAAATAAATAATTCTAATAGTCCTACAAAACAAGTGTAATTTTCTTTATGCTTTTCTTTATGCAAAATATAATATTAAAGCAATACTAAAATATAAAATGCTTTTTTTTTTTGGAGTAAATTATGACTTGGACTAGTTTTCGTGTCATTTACTCATATATAGCGCCCTGAAACGCAGACATCCCTGCTCCAGTAAACAGATTATGCATGAAACCAAATATATATATTCCTCCTTCACACATAAACATAAGCTTATGTCCACATATAACTCATATGATTCAAACAGCATGTCTGTTTGTGTAACCATCTAGCGCATGATGTGATTTACTATTGGAAGATGGGTGGTGTTAAATGACCCTTACATATGCCATACGACCCTTGCATTTGCCACAAAAGCAAGCACCTCCTCTGTTTAAACAAGGAGAATCCTTTGTTATCCCAGTATCCGGGCAATCCGGCCAGATAATGAATGGAGGCTCATCTAGATGCCTCATCAATAACATTTACCACCAATCTATATTCAATCAAAGCCACAGATTACGCTGGCCTCGTCTTTGCAACCACAGCGCCTCAGCTTTTCTTTGGCATTGTGCACATTCAATGATTAAAAACACATAACAGAAGGGGCCGTGAAACACGCTGATAAGTCGTATCCTCCCACAGTTCTGTCTTCCTACACCAAATCTGTTCTCCGCCTCTAACTAGGACAGACCAGTAAATTATAAGCTTGTGTGAAGCTCGGAAAATCAGTCGCTGGCTTCCTGTGAGGTGGGAAGTCTGTTGAAATGGGAATAAAATGGGATTTGATTACTGCTGAACATTGATTTGGCACCCTGCTGTTAGTGCCCCAAACTTTTTTAGTTAACGACAGAACAGCATTATCACAGACAATTGCTAATGAGCAGAAATAGCATGTCAAATCCTATTCTACATTTGTAGTCACAGACTAATATTACACACCGCAAAAATAGAGCATATTCAATCCAGAGAGTGCTTGCACTGTTATTGGTGAGTGAAGTACTGGGAAGCCTTAATGAAAACTGCAGTAATGAGTCATGCTTATGAGTCACAAGCGTAATGTGAGGGACAGGACACTTTTCAATCTGAATCCAAATCCAACAATTGTCCAAATGGCAGCTGGTACGCACCTCCCACGAAGTGGTTTCTAGTCCCTCTATGCGTCAAATCTCACCAACGAGGTGGCTTTGTTGTCTGCAACCTCCGCCATTGTCGGTTTGTTTGGCGAGCAAAGATCTTGCGCTCGGGGAGGCTCTTTGTCACGCCATTAATTACCTATTGATAACTGCCTCGAACGAAAGCTCTTTAGCTAGCTGCTGAATAATGCAAAACTTTAATGAAATGCCTGCTTGCGAAAAGACTCTAAGACCATTAAAATGCCTCTACTGAGGCCTGTAAAACAGGATGGTCAATGCTAAAATGATATCTGTGCTTAAACGGTGGCATTTACGGTGAGGTTATTTATGAGCCATTACCACAAACTGATGAAAACAAACATTGTTACAATTGAATGTGCTGTTTTAAAGGAACAGTACACCCAGAAATTAAAGCTCTGTCATCATTTGCTCACTCTCATGTTGTTCTATACCTGTAAGAGTTTAATTTTTTTCTACAGAACACAATAAGTCACCCTTGAATGTGAAATACGAGCTTTTAAAGGGATAATTCACCCAAAAATGAAAATTCTGTCATTAATTCCTTACTCTCATGTCGTTTCAAACCCGTAAGACCTTAGTTCATCTTCGTAACACAAATTAAGATATTTTTGATGCATTCCGAGAGCTCTCTGAACCCCCCATAGACAGCAAGGATCCTAACACGATTAAAGGGATACTCCACCCCAAAATGAAAATGTTGTCGTTTTTCACTTACCCCTATGTCGTTCCGAACCCGTAAAAGCTTCATTAGTCTTCAGAACACAATTTAAGATATTTTGGATGAAAACCGGGAGGCTTGTGACTGTCCCATTGACTGCCAAGTAAATTGCACTGTCAAGGTCCATAAAAGTATGAAAAGCATCGCCAGGATACTCCATCTGCCATCAGTGGTTCAATCATAATGTTATGAAGCGAAGAGAATACTGTTTGTACGGAAATAAAACAAAAACAACGACTTTATTCAACAATTAGGCACCGTAACGTCTCCTCTGTGTCAGAGTAGCGCCATTTTGGAGATTATCCCCTGGAAGCAAAATGCATATACTCTTCTGTATCAGCCGCGCCACAAGGGTGCGCTGTTTGCATTCAATTCAGAGCGTAAATCGACGAAGAAGATGCATCCCTGTGTCGAGGCTGATACAGAAGACTGAGACACAGAGGAGACGTTACGGTGCCTAATTGTTGAATAAAGTCGTTATTTTTGTTTTATTTCCATACAAAAAGTATTCTCGTGGCATAATTTTCTTTTTTGGGTGAACTATCCCTTTAATGCCCTGAAATGCTGACATTCGTGCTCCAATAAACAGATTATGCATGAAACCAAATATATGTTCGTTCCATCAAAAAACATTCACCCTTGTATGTAAAATACAATTAAAGCTTTTAGCTTAAAAAAAAGGATGCAAAAGTATCATAAAAGTGGTGCAAGCAACTGCACTATATTCCAAGTCTTTTGAATTCAAACAAATCTTTGTGATGAACAGAATTACATTTTGAAAATTCTGATTGCATTTATTGCATTAATTTTATTTTTATTACTTTAATTTGATTTTCATCACACAAAGTTATGGCTTCAGAAATCTTGGGGGAAAATTGCAAATGGGTCACTTTTTTTTTATAATTTTATCTTAAAACCATTGAGTTCCACAGAAGAAAAAAGTCAAACACTATATGTGTTTGGAACAACTTAAGCCTGAGTGATGACAGAATCACTTTTAATGCATGTTTGGGTGAACTATCCCTATCTCTGTCCCTCTCAGATCATACCGTTTAGATCATCTCCGTCCTCCAGACTTTTACCCAGCTGTGCGAGGAGGTCAGCTTGGGCTGCATTTTTTTTGTGCTTCTTGCCGTCGTAGTGCTGTCTGGCCATGCTGGGATTGTTGAACCAGGCCTTACACATTTGGCAGTAGCGGTGTGAGAGTCTGCCATGTATGGAAGGACTTCCCGGCGAGTCTTCAGTCACCATATGCTCTGAACTGGCTGTCACCTCTGTAAAGAGAGCATACGAGACTTAGTATAGTGTACCATACATTAATTACCAAACAGACTACAGGTAAAAGCTATTAATGTGAAAACACCTGAGAATGATCTATGATCTTGCCCTCCATTCCTGCCCATTATTTTTCAACATTCTGAAGAAAAACAAATCACCAAAAAGAAAGAAAACAAGCAAAAGAAATTTAAAAAGATAAATATTTTTAAATTAAATCTTGTGCAACATACCAACACAAGTTAGCAGCCAGCCATAAAGTTAAAATGGCATATCCATTTCTCATTTTATTTACCAATATCCAGTCCACAACAGCAGGTGTGTGACAGCATTAATAACACATATTAGAATTTCCAAGACATGTGTACGTGATTCAATTGACATATTTTGCTTGCGGTCTGTCTCACAAAGTACGGGGCACAGGCTCATGTCAGTTTGAAGTATTTCATGGGTAAAGGGTGCAAATTAGGAACACGGGATGTCCCCTGTGGCTGCAGCTTAATAAGATGCATTCTGAATCTCATGGCACTAATATGATGAATATGGTTCATAAACAGACGGGAGGTAATTTGTCGCGCACTAGCAGGTATAAGCTTGTGTTTTCCTCATCTGTTTTTGAGATTTTTATTACAAAGTCTAGAACAAGGGTTGTTTTCACCCGTCTAATTATACTCAGTCATAGTAAACGACAAACAAGAGACTACACTGACAGCAATCCCACGTCATAACAGAAAATAGGAATGGTGGATGGCACAAATGGGGCATCTCTTGGCTCTTCTGCAGTTTTTCAAGTGGAGGATAGATGACACTGGCAGCTCTACAATTGTATTTATAGAAGGTATCAAAATAACTAGATAATATGAAGCATTCTTTTTCCTTTTTTTCTTCTTCCTTCTGTCTCAATTTTCATCCAATTCCCTGAGGTGTTTGAATGGAGGGTTGTTTTCATTATAACACATAATCAGAGTGTGATATTAAACACTACCGTGACAAATACAGTGGGCTCAAAGTCTGAGACCACAAGTGAAAATGTTTTACATTTTTTCCCCAATTTGACATACAAAGGTTTTCACTGCAAATGAGAATTCGAGCTTTTGAATTTCTTGGTATTTCATCTATTTGAACATGTCTCTGCCATTTTCAAAAATGCTTTCTGGATGAACTGTGATAAGCAGCAAAAGAGAACTCATTTCGCTATATGTGTGCGCACTGTCTGAGAGACTGTTTCTGAGTCCTGTCAGAGAGATGTGTGCATGTGAAGACGGTGCTCACAGAGCACGGGAGTATTGTACTGAGTTATTTTTCCCACTTTATTGGCTTTGAACGGTTAAATACACACACTTGGATGTGTCAAAATGCCCGTCTTTGCAAGTATCGTCGTAAACACAGTAATTAGGTCTTAAGTAAAAGCAAAAGCAGCTCTTAAAGTGATAGCAGTCTAATATTCCTGGTGTCTGTCATTAATGTTAATCAAACAAAAGACAGAAAATCTCTCACTGCTCTTGACAATCACTTTACACAGTATTTAATTTACACAGTGAAGAATATGCAGTGTTTTTATACATTTGATTAGTTTACACAATGAATGTAGCAATTCTTATTTATTTGTTCTGCTGTAGTTTTTTTGGTCCTATTGCTTGTAACTAGTTTTTTATTCTTATTTAATCGCTGACTGTTTACTTGTCTTGAGCTTGAGTGTTTTTTTTTATTATCTAGGCTAGTATTATTTTTTTGTGATATTGACACTGACAAGAATTAAGAAATTTCTATGGTATCAAAAATTTTGATAAAAATAACTATATTGTGATATATCATTACCGTGAAATGAAATAAAATTACTCATATCGTGATATAAGATTTTGGTCATATAGCCCACCCCCACTGAAGACTGGAGTAAGGGTGCTGAAAATTCAGCTTTGAAATCACAGTAATGAAGTACAGTTTAAAATATATTTGAATAGAAAAGTTATTTTATATTGCAATATATTTCACAGTATTTCAGTTTTCACTATATTTCAATACATTCTTGATTTGACTACTTAACTTCTTTCAAAAATATGAAAAAATCTTACCAACTTTTAAACGATAGAGTGCTTTGTTTTCTGTAAAAGGGTGCAGGTGCTACAGATCAACATAGATCCATAAATCCATGTGTTATCATTTGAAGCTTTCATAATATCTAGCTTTATAGTAATTGTGTAGATCTGCAGTGCAGCGGTTTGGTCAATTACTTAATAATAGCAATGACACTCAAGGATAATTTAATCAAATTATATCCTCATCTGTATTCCAGCCTCTCAGACCATTTCATCTAGGTCTTTTACACCTTATCATTATTATCATAAATATTAAAGAGTTATATAAGGTCTCACTAGAAACAAGAACCTTTGTAGCTCATCCTCAATAACACCAGTTCATGTATAACATGAAAAATCACCATCAAGATCTTTATGATGGCAGAAGCAGCCACACAGCAACCATCCGACTCTAACGAATAATGCTGAGCTACTACAATGACTGCTGAACAAACAACAAAAGGACAGTTTCTTGAACCCTATTATGGTTACTAATAGTTTTTAATGGTGTTGCTTAGTGATGCTTGCTATTTGGACAAACACTTTAAAAAGTCAGCACGTAACTTGTCTCACACCATTTGTGCTGTGGACATAAAGGCACATTAAATCATACGGCTTGTTGATGAGAGCTGCGCTATTACTTTCTAAGCGACTGCATATATGATTGCCGACTGGTGGATAATAAAACAGGCTAAACTAACTGTTGCAAAAAATTTACAAATCTAGTCTTGTGAATGGATTTCACCTCATGTATTTTGCATCATGTCTTCGCAAGTTCCGTCATTACCAACAGAGTGCGACGATTCAGTGTTTCATTAAAAAACCATGGTTCAAACGAACATTCGCAAACAGCATGACAAAAGAGGAACCTGCGATGAATCAAGCATCAAATAAAGCAAAATGACAAAGAACAAACCATAATAGCAGTCATGGCTGCCATGTTTGTTACAGCAGCATCTCAGAGATCTCGAATCGATGAATTAGAAGTTACTACTCCACCGGTCCTGTATTGTTGATCCAACGCGGTTCAAACAACGAAGGTGCGACCATGTTCAGGAAACAGTCGTGACTAGCTAGTTATAGTTGGTGGTTAAGCAGTGAGTTACATTGTTGTACTGGAAACACACCCCAGATTAACAAACTAAGAAATGGCGGTTCTCGTTTATTTGATCTGTTTCAAAATATGCAGTCATTCTGGATTGTTTTCTGTGCTCGTTTTTTTCTTTTCTTTTTTCTTCTTTTTTGGGTCATTTCGCACCCTCAGGTGTCTTGGCCACCCGCCATTATGCACACTAATTGAGTAAGTGATGTGTTGTTCCTGCTACAGGCCCTGCTCTTATCATAAACACGCCACAAGCGACAGCCTTGAGAGCATAAACCTCTAATATGCCTAATGCACACACATCTGAATGAATAAAAAACAGGACATCCAGCTGCAGTTGTCCAAGTCCAAGTTTTTTTTTACATTTTCTGAAAATGTAAGTGGTGCGTACCCATGCAAAAGTTCCCGCCGTGACACTAGGGTGTTATGGGTAGTTGCCAGGGCATCAAATCACCTTGCTAGTACCAGGATGGACTGCCTTTTGCCTTCAGAACTGCCTTAATTCTTCACTGCATGCCTGGCATTCAACAAGGTGCTAGAAACATTCCTCAGAGATTTTGGTCCATATTGACATGATATCATCATGTTGTTGCTGCAGATTTGTCGACTGCACATCCATAATGCAAATTTCTCGACCGCACATCCCAAAGGTGCACTATTAGATTGAGATCTGGCAACTGTGGAGGCCATTTGAGTCTAGTGAACTCGTTGTGTTCAAGAAATCGGTTTGAGATGATTTGAGCTTTGTGAGATGGCACATTATCCTGCTGGAAGTTGCCATCACTAGATAGTTACACTAGAGTCATAAAGGGATGGGCATGGTCAGCAACATTACTCAAGCTGTGGCGTTTAAACGACCCTTAACTAGTACTAAGGGGGCCAAAGTGTGCCAAGATGAAAAATATCCCACCGCAAGCCTGAACCATTGATACCAAGCAGGATGGATCCATGCTTTCATGTTGTTTACACCAAATTCTGACCCTACTATCCGAATGTTGCAGCAGAAATCAAGACTCATCAGACCAGGCAACCTTTTCCCGATCTTCTATTGTCCAATTTTAGTGAACGTGTGCAAATTGTATTCTTAGTTTCCTGTTCTTAGCTGACAGGAATGGCACCCAGTGTGGTCTTCTTGTAGTGGTCTTCTTGTGATCTCAAAGTAAAAAGTGGTGCTAACATCTGATTTTGTGCATGGTGGCTGCGCTTTAAATTTCAATTCTTATAATCTTAATTCAAGTGATAAAGGATTTTGAAAGTCTGACAGTAATCAGTGTTGAGTCCTACTGTAAGGTTAACCCTGCCTGGTTTCAAAATGATTAACAGTTGAAAATATTTGTTAGAAATTTAGTAAACAAAAAGTAATAGTTACACTACTTATTACATGTTAAATAGGGTAACTTGTAATCTGTAACCTATTCCAAAATAACCTTCCCAACACTGGTCTTGATATACAAGCCTAAATGCACTGAGTTGCTGCCATGCAATTGGCTGATTACATATTTGCATTAACAAGCAATTTAAAATGTAGGTTTAGGGATTTTAAAAAAATCCCCATACTCTTAACTCTAAACCATACCTCATCAAACATCAGTAATAAATAATAACTTGAGCATTAATAATAATGATCTCATTCTCAAGAATAATTGCCTCATTATCTCATATTCAGAGTCCATCCATGGTTGAACAGGTCACTTCCCCGCTGGCTGCTTCGGACGTCATATACACGTAAAACTCATTTTAGTATGAATACTGACCTGGGAACAGCCTGGCCTTTAAATATGGTAATTTAGACATTGTGAACCTGATCTTAGATCAGCACCTCCTACCTTTAGATATGATGGCAGGTGGCTCCCCCAGCAGTAGCCTGAGTCTCTTGGCGTGGATCTTGCCCTGGTAGTGCGACTGGGCCACCACCGCCGAAGTGAACGACATATTGCACAGCGTGCAGCACTTGTTCTTGTCCACGTCTCCCTCCGCACTGCCCTGGGACGACACAGAGGCAGACACATACTCTGATATTCTTTAACCGGGACCATTTATCACCTTCAGCTAATAACACAGGAGAACAGGATGATTTATGAAGCAAATGTGTTATTATAACTTTAAGAGGAAGATATGAAATTTGGCTGTCAAATTGGCAGATGTGGGTCGCGCTGTGAAGAAGTAATTTACAAACTTCTAAAAACGGTGTAGCGTATATTCTGCTTCCTGCTCTGATGCAACCGCTCGGAGTTTCTCATATTGACTGATATTGGCTCTGAGCGCTGTTGGGGAAGTTACTTTCAAAACTTTAGCTCGCCAAGCTAAAAGCTAATCGTTATTTAAACTGCAATCTATCTATTCTTTGAAAAAGACGTTAGATACATTGCATGTAGATAGCTACACTGAAGCTTTTTGAGCGGGCAATATAAATATATTTAGATTGAAAATATATTACAAATTCCCCAAAATATAGTTGATGAAATACAAGTAATTAAAACAAAAAATATATTTATGTAAATATATTTCAACGTGTACATTAGCAACATATTTTTTTGTCATTTTTAATGTTGATATATATTTAAAGTATGTAAAATATATTAAAAAAATTCTTGCATATTGGCATATATGTGATCAGGTACACTACTAAACACCAGAATACAAACAATTATATATAACTAATATTTATTTATTTGTTTGTTTGTTTATTTATCATTTAACAGCAATGATCGGCAGATAAATATTGTTATAAAAACATTTAAAATGCCATTTAATTGCAATGACTTGATTCTGTGAATCAAATATTTATACTTGATAAGTATTTGTATTTATTAATGTACATGAACCATCTGAACAAACCATTTCACTAGAGTGAATCAGACTTTCTCTCTAATGCAAAAGAGGATTATTTAGGTGAACAACATTTGATTATTACCATTTTGCAATTGCTATTTGTTGGCTAAAGTAGCTTGTTACTAAGAGCTAATAATATCACGCTACTGTAAGTTCCATTAGCTACTCTCCAGCATTACCGCTGCGCTATTGCTTCATTTACTCTTTATCAGCTCCTCAGTTCGATATATAAATCAATGGTCAATATCCTAAGTGCTAGGAAAGTGGCATTGCAAGGTCAATGTCATGCAATAAACATGCAGAGCTAGAGCAGGTTAGTTGTCTTAATAGATGAGGCTATGGAATATGACTCAAAAAAACATCAGAAAGATTATAATACAATCTATGAACTCATTTTATGGCAAGAAATCAATATGTATCCTTTCTTCGCTGAAAAATAGACAGCATTTTCATGTTTTTTGCATGCAATGTTTCATTAAACATTAAATAATGAGACCCTGATTGACTTTCTGAGCTTTAATTGTTCTGTAAGTCTTGCGCTTGAACTGAGGTCTGTCTTTTCTGCCGCAGGCATCGATCTGTGTCCACTCATTCTGCTTCTTGTTATTCCTCTCCTGACACGCCATAATGTCTTTATTTACTCTCCCGAGGGGAAAGACCTCACCAACATCCAGCTAAACTGAAAAGGCCCGTTTAGACATTGACCTTGGCTGGAAACAATCAACACATCACAGCAACCCTTTTAATTTCAGGGGAATTTTTGTATATTGCCAACTGCGTCAAAACACAACAAACATGGCATCTTAAACTGAGTAGTGAGAAAAAACATAGAAATACACGAGGAGCAGAGACTCAAATGTTTTTAGATGCTGTATATGTGTTTATGTGCAGGTTAGTTCACTAGTCTGTTATTTGAATTAAAATAGTCAAGTGTTATCTAATGCTGATTTAGTGTTATCAAGATTAGAAAACTGAGTTTATATCAGAGGAAAAGGCTTTCAGGAGGTCTGCAGTTGGGCTTGAGACAACCACACATAGCCGATATCATCACAGGACTGAGCAAAGTTCATGAAAGAGGGGGAAAACTAGGGTAAAACACAGGTGCAAGCAATGATTATATTTAACTGAATAAAAAACAGCAGTCTGTATTGCCATCTGCACCCCACAACACCCCTTGTTCCCGGTGGAACCGTTCTGACATTCCCTCAAAAGCTTGAATTATTACATGGATCAGGTCTAACATTTTGTGAACTGGCAACCATGTCTGTGTTTCTGCATATATAACCCTCAACTATATGACCAGACCATAAAAGTGCTTTGATAATGGTGGTCCTCCAATCATTCCCATCATGACGGACTGTATGACAATCATATGAAAATATTCAGTCATAAATTGATAAATAATTACAAAATAATGTATAAAATTTGCATCATTATATTAATTATATGTGACTCTGGATCACAAAACCAGTCATAAGGGTCAATTTTAAATAAATAAGCTTTCCATTGATGTATGGTTTGTTAGGATAGGACAATATTTGGCTGAGATACAACTATTTGAAAATCTGGAATCTGATGGTGCAAAAAAATCTAAATATTGAGAAAAAGAAGTCCAAATGAAGTCCTTAGCAGTGCATATTACTAATCAAAAATTAAGCTATGATATATTTACGGTAGAAAAATTGACAAAATATCTTCATGGAACATGATCTTTACTTAATATCCTAATGATTTTTGGCATAAAAGAAAAATCGATCATTTTTACACATACAATGTATTTTTGGCTATTGCTACAAATATACCTGTGCTACTTATGACTGGTTTTGTGTTTACATTTAATTTAATTGATTTTAATATATAATTTTTTATCATGTTATATGTTATTAAATGATTTTTTATATTATTATATTTTATGTTATATAAAAAATTCATTCAAGTCAATCACGCAGCTTCTTCCTGTCAAAGTGGCCAGAATAAAAAAGCCAGTCCAAATGTTCCTTTCAACATATTAGTAAAATATTGAACAAGATTTTATTATGTTTTTATGCAAGTTGCTGTGGTAGGAAAAAGTTGCCTAAGAACAAAACTGTAGGCATAGTTTGCAAGAATATTACAAATATATCCATTCAAACCCATTTTGTATGACCTCTACACTTTCAGCAGTCCACACCACAGACATTCACAAGCCATGTGTGACATGAACTGACAGCTTGTCACGTGAAATATGTAACAAAAGGTACTGGGTCATTCTTTGTACTCCTAAAAGTTCCACTTCTATCACTACATCCCAATGATAGCCTGAAATGTGAGAGATGTGGGACTGGGCAGAAGTAATAAGCTCAGACGAGCAGGTCATCCATGTCAATCAATACGTTGTGGACATAAAATGTTTTTCCTGTGGTAGCTATCTGGGTTCCTCGACGGAGTAATGAAACTGCCAGCTTCAATTGTTAAGAAGGAAAGTAGCTTGGAATCAGTGCTAGTAGCGAATGCATGTACATTAAATGCCCAGGTGTGCTTCTTCACTTACATTGTCTGTTCGAAGCTTCTTTGCAGGACAGCCACCATCCACTGGGTGTAACATGTAATACAGACGAACTTTGTTTGCATGCTTTCGACTCTGCAAGAAAATGAGAGATGGGACAGTAAATGAGAGGTGCTTTCACAAGCAGCCAGTTATATTCAAGTGTTGACAGAAAATCAACTCGCTATTGATTATCAAACTAGCAATGTCAGGACCCAAACAATTCTCATCAGAGCTACAGGAACAAGATTATGGGCCACTGCTTTCATTTCTCAGAGCTTGATATGCCCCACTCTAGGCTGCGAGTGATCGCTCTGGTGGGTGGATAAAGGTCCATATTGATTGTTGTGCAGCAGATGAATGTCCAGCCATATGAACAGTGAAAAGGCACCAGAAGAGTAATTCTCACACAGACAGATATCTGCCCCAAAACAGTAAATCTGCATAAAAGTGATGTGGAGTTATTTCTCCCTTTAAGCCACCTTAAACTAAAATGATTTGTAGCAGATTTGTAGATGCCTGTAAGACAAAAGATTTGGGGAATCTAAAAGGCAGAAAGATGAATCATCAGACATCAAAGAAATAGTTTACAGAATAATGACAACTCTGGTCATTCCAAACTCAATTTCTTTTATCTGGAGATTTTGCAGAATGTTCTCTTTTCATAAATGTAAATGACAAAGAAGTATCATAAAAGTGGTTTGGTTGACTCATACACTATATCTTCTGAAGTTAATGTGAAAGCTTGTGTGAGCAAGAGAATTCAATTTAAATGTTTATTAAATAATCTTCCACTTTATAAAATAAAAATGACAGGTGTGTTCTGCACTTTAATGCATAAAGATGAAAAATATTTAAAAAAAATAATAATTGTCATTTATATTGTCGCAGTACTCAATGTCAAATAAAGTAAAATATTAAATAGAAAATTTACTTTGCATTAACTTGACAGTGTATCTTCTACCCACAATTTCAGTAATGTTAGGAGAATAAAACTCATTTGGTTATTATTTCTTACTGTTTAGGGCTGTCAATAGAATTTTTTTTTTAAATTAATCTCATGATGTCTGACTTATCTTAAGAAAGCAGAATTAAACTGTATTAATATCAAATTCAGTAAATGTGTTAAATAATATATTTTTGTTATTAATCATTTATTTCAAAATTTAAATGTGTTTAAAATGTAATTACAATTATATATATATATATATATATATATATACATATAAATTATTATTATTATTATCAAATAAAATAAAGATTGTAAATGTAATTAATTTTAACTTTGACAGCCAGAAAAGAAAGAAAGAAAGAAAGAAAGAAAGTAATTTTCCCTCCAGACCTGTAGTATGAATTACTTTGTTGACTTTTTTTGACTCATAATCATTTCCACTGTATGGAAAACAGCAGCATGAACATGCTGCTAAACATTTTCTTTTCATTTTAATTTATTACTGTATATGTTTGAGTAGAATTTTATTATAATTTCTCTTATTTTAAGTAATTTTAATATGTCATATAAGTATTTCATTTCTTGAAGTCATTGCATACTTTTATGGTGCTGTTTTAGCTCATATTAATTTTAATTGTACAGAAAACAGCAGCATGAACATTCAGCTTGAAGAATGTCAGGTTTGGGATGACGTGGGGCAGTAAATGATGAATATTTACGCTGCACTGCTCCTTTTACAGCTGAGAGTAACTGTTACAATAATTCTGCAAACACTATTACTAAAGCTGTATGTATTTAGTCAAGCAGACCTTGTGTCAGGCCCGTCTGAACCATTGATATTCCACGTGCACCTGTGTTCTCATTCACTAGAGAACATTTTCACCTCGGTGAGGAGCTTGGAAATAGAGCAGCGAGGTGCTAATTGACCCGGGACACTCTTGATAACATCAAGTCGTGTTCAGTCAGCCATGAGCCGTTTCCTCTCTTGTTGATCTGATCATTTCAACCCACTGACACAATATCAGGCCTCTACTTTAAGATATCTGACCATCAATAGATCAAACTGAGTTTTCTGAATGCATTTACCCTGTGATGCCACAGCATCCCACTTAGGCGGTTCTGATAAATGTTTGGCATTGATCCTAACTGTCTGTTTGGTGTAATAAGCGAAGCGTCTAGGGCTGGCTTTGGCTTTGTTCGTTCTAGTAAGCTCGACTCTCCTCAGCGGGGTGGTGGCACACGGATCGGTCTCATTAAATGCATGACCACACAGCCTCATCGCTCTCTCTCCAGCAAACTTCTACCGTCCTCATTATAGCACCAACCAGCTGACAATAACAAGCTTGCACCTCAAGGCTTTGTTTTCTGAATTCTGTGAGGAAAAAAAGAAAGAAAACCAAAAGCAGATGTGTCACTGTGTTGTAATGGGGAAACTGCAGAATGTTTTACGATGCATGGCTATAGAGCACAACTGTAGGGTTCTGTGTGTGCAACTCTCGTTCATTTTCATTATTTTTAGCAATAACAATGTAAACCTTTCAATACAGACCTAACATGAGCTCTGAGGTTGTCACGGCTTTTGTAGAAAGTGTTTAACTGAAAAACTGCACTACACTAAGCATGAAGAAAGATCCACCAATCAGAGAGGTCGTTGTTACCAAGGAATCAGATGAAAAGATCCCTGCAGTGACTGTGAGTGTGCACTTACAAAAAAACATTACTACCCACATAATTGAGTCTCCTTACATCCTAAAATGACAGAGTAAAACTGTACATTTAACATGTTACAGATTTTACATTTTGGTGACTGTACACTTTACAGTACCTAATTGTTTATTCCATTACATTCTTTAATTTAATATACCAGTAATACTGTATATCATCCTATATATCAACCTTATTTGAGCTAAAATCTTAACCTATTTTTTAAACCAATCATTTATTCATACTTTTCCCTACAAAAACTTCTTAATGTAATAATTTTAATAGTATTTTACAAAAAAGTATGCATATCATTTTCTTTAATATATTTTTCCATAAATAATTGATACATTTTACTGTTCCTTTTTTACTGTTACATTTTTTTTTACATTATACATAGTCAAAATAGTAATATAAATATTGATGTTTTAATGTTACTTTATGTGCTAACATTTAAAATTATATACATATAATTTAATATAAACATTTTTATATGTAATATATTTGTAACATTTTCTTTTCCCTTAAACTTTTTACAGTGTGTAAAAATATCAACTCTGCAATAAATTTCAAATATATGGCATTTTATACTCATAATTAATCACTGAGAAAAATAGTTTTTTTGAAAAATAATTTCTGACTGAATGACGTCATTTGCAATACTTATTGCAATGAGTAGTTCATTTTCTCAAGATGTTATATACAAGGTTTGGTACCTTGTTATTTTCTTTGATTCAGATGTTTAAATGATTCATCTTAAAGTTGGTTGGTTTGGTTCGAGGCTTCAAACTCTCTATTGAAATGCCTATAGAGAAAATAAATGGGAAAAAAACTTCCAGAACTGCCTAAAAATGAGCATCACTGTCGTCACCACTGTTAATCATGCTGAGGATAAGTAATAATCCCAAACTCTTTGTTTGGAGAAATATATTTAACCCAACATTGACCTACTGCACTAACAATCTCTAAATATGATCTATGATTTGGAAACACAATCAAGAACGCAGCCAAGCCATGTATCAACAGCTATCCTGCATGATCATGCCAAGCAACAAGAAGGTCAGATAAAAGCCTCATCATTTAAACATGAGAGACATGATATTGCAGACGAGACCAGACTCTGGATTGGGTTAACAAGCTAACAGCTGGTTCCCAGTCAGCAAGTGTCGACCACATGGCTCCGTTCCCTCATGAGAAAGACAGCGACAGGCAAATTTAAGAGGCAATAATTAAGACATCTCCATTCATGGCTGCGGTAATGACTTATGATGCAAGAATCTGTCATCAACCACTGTCTCAGAGGATGCATCAGATAGAACCGCAAAGACAAATTCCAAGCATGCAAAAACCACTGGGCTACTCAAGCCAAAAAGTCGCACTTTTGGACAAACAGCCATATCATATCTGATAACATGAGCCCCAGTTGGTCTTGTGGCCTGGATGATTGGTGTGCAATATGAAGACCAGCACATCTAATTCCTCAGAGTGTTTGGTGAAATAGTGTAGGCTGAAAGGAGCGAATGAAGAACAGCTGGCTGAGATTTTGAACTTGGCCTGACAAATCACAAACGCAAATATCCAATGCTATGTAATTATCTGACTTGGATCCTGCCTTCACAAACAGCTCTGAAATTGCCAGGAATAATGTGGCTCCTATAGCGAGCTGCTGCAAAAAATTGGGAGAGTTTTAAAAAGACAGAAAGCTGACAATGCGCTGCTAGTGATCCATATGCATCTAGATAATGGTGTATCCCACTGGGGTTTATGCATTGGCGAACCGTTTACTGATGCAAATAAACAAAAGCAATTACTTTTTTTAAATGTACTAAAATGCTTACACAAAGAGGGTAATTTGTGTACCCCCTCATGCTCTGTTAGTGTATTAATTGAAATTAGTCATGTGACTTGCATCTGTGATGGTTCAAGTGGGTTTATTTGGGCTCCCAAATTTGTTTTAGAACAAATATAAATGTGCTATAGATATAACCAAGCAAATATATAATGACCACAATACTTATTGCTCAGAGAGTACATACTACTGTTGAAGACGTTGAGGTCAGTAATTAATATTTTTATTCTGCATGGATGTATTAAATTGAACAAAACTGATAATAAAGACATTTATAATATTACCAAAAATGTATTTGCTGAAAATTCAGCTTTGAATCACAGGAATCAATTGCATTTGAAAATATGTAGAAAACACTTATTTTTATTTGTAATGTTTCACAACAACCATGTTTTAGACCCCAAACTTTTAAAGGGATAGTTCACCCAAAAATCTAAATTCTGTCATTAATCACTCACCCTCATGTCGTTCCAAACCTGTAAGACCTTCGTTCATCGAAACACAAATTAAGATATTTTTCATGAAATCCAAGAGCTTTCTGATCCTGCATATAGACAGCAACATAACTGACATTTTTAAGGCCCAGAAAGATCTTAAGGACATCATTAAAATAATCCATGTGACATCAGTGGTTCAACCTCAATTTTATGAAGCTACGAGAATACTTTTTGTGCAAAAAGAAAACAAAAATAATGACTTTATAGAACAATTCTTCTCTTCCTCTTTCCTACGTTTCAGGGCATTGAATGTGGTAGTTGCTTTGCTGTCTATGCAGGCACAGAAAGCTCTCAGATTACATTAAAAATATTTTAATTTGTGTTCCGAAGATCAACGAAGGTTCTTCCAACCAACCACTAAATCATACACACCAGAAAGGGAAAGTTTATTTTTCAGAGATTTCTCTTTCTTAAATATTTCTCTTAAAACTTTGTACTAATAAAAAATAGGCTAGATAAGTGAGACAGCTGTTGATATACAGTAACAGTACAGATATATAAATGTGGACATTCTGATAGACTAATCTTGGAAGAATTAATAATAAATGTATGAGTTGATATTGAAATCTCAGCCTTTTAATTGAGATATTGAGATCACCAGAGTCAGAGATTTCTCAAGAGAAAAATCAACAGAAGACATGCACCAAACTCACCAGCTCTCCACTCTCCAATGTGTCAATTTAATCTCATTGTTGTCTTGTAGAAAGAACTGAGAGATTATTCTCATTTAATTTCCATTTCTGATTCATTTCTGATCTCCCCGATGGTTTTTCTTTCCTATGGGTAGGATTGTGGGATATCTATGCTGTATATCAACATACTCGCATATCTATCCTGATATCATCAGAAATAAATTTATTTACATACCGTGATTGATGGTGGGTGAAATTCATCCCCCTTTTTTAATTGCATATGAATATTAGCAGCAAAAACCTAATTAACCTACTTATCTGCCCTCATTTAAGAAAGTGCGCAGCAGACCGTAGAACATTATTGACAGCGGATCAAATTAACGGGTATCAGTAAATGTTTATGTTTTATGTGAACGTGTGTGTGTGTGTGTGTGTGTGTGTGTGTGTGTGTGTGTGTGTGTGTGTGTGTGTGTGTGTGTGAGTTACTCACCTCATAGTGGGCGACTCTCTGTGACTCAGAGATAAGCTGAGCGCTGCACACTTTGCAGTAGATGTCAGTGAATAACCCCGGATCCACTTCTGTAGATTTCATCTAAAGAGGAATATTATGACAATTACTCATTTTTAAGCACATAACATGATTGGTCACACATTCACTAGCAATGCCTCAAACCCAAAGAGTTCTGAGGTCTAGCGAGACCGTCTCAAATATCATACACTCATTATTACAGTGAGAAAATAATCCAAACACAGCTTGATTGGCTAATCAAACCATTTTTGGTGTATTTGTAAATTCATAACCTCGCCAACATCAATCATGTAAGATTTCATCGATGTGACATTTTGAGTTTATCATACAGTGACATTCTTTGCGCAAACTGATGAAATCTGTGACATTTGGATTTGGCAAAAGGAGAGGGATGTTGGAGAGGAGGGGGTATAATGAGACAGACAAGAAGGGAGATAAATCTGGCACCGCTCCATGTCAAAAGAGGCACCAACTTGCTGCTGTGCCTGGAGGAGAAAGCAGTGCATACTTTTTAATGCTGACCTGGGACCATCTGACGTTAACCTTATACTGACCTTTAATAATCTAGACACTGTGAAAAGATTGTAGGTCGTAATGAGGGATTTCTACTGACAGAACGAGCTGAGGTCATCCATTTGGCCCATACACTCATTTGGAAAGCTCCTGGCACCCCACAGGGATCTTAAAGGAATAGTTCACCCAAAAATTTAAATATCCTGAAATTGTACTTAATTTCATGCCATCCAATATGTAGATAAATAGTTTTTTTCATCAACACAGATTTGGAGAAATGTAGCATAGCATTACATCACTATCTCACCAATGGATCCTCTGCAGTGAATGGGTGCCGTCAGAATGAGAGTCCAAACAGCTGATTAAAACATCACAATAATCCACAAGTAATCCACACAACTCCAGTCTCAATCAATTTACATCTTGTGAAGTGAAAAGCTGCACGTTTGTAAGAAACAAATCCATTATTAGCGCATTTTAACTTTACATAATATGTGCATATTTCTCTTATGAATAGAGGACTCATATTTTAGCCGGAATCAATGGTTTGAAGTTAAAAACATCTTAATGATGGATTTTTTTTTTACAAACACACAGCTTATCGCTTCACAAGATGTTAATTGATGGACTGGAGTCATTTGGACTACTTGTGGATTATTGTGATGTTTTTATCAGCTGTTTTGACTCTCATTCTGACGGCACACATTCACTGCAGAGGATCCATTGGTGAGCAAGTGATGTAATGCTGAATTTCTCCAAATCTGTTCCAATGACGAAACAACGTGGATGGCCTAAAGGTGAGTACATTTTCAGCGAATTGACATTTTTAAATTCACACTCATACATCATTTACATTTCATTCCAAACTTGTATGACTTCTTTCTTCTGTGAAGCACACACACACACACATACACACACAAGATTTAGAAGAATGTTGCTACAGGTTTTGTACATAAAATTACAATCAATGGAATCAAAAACAGTATAATGCTAGACCCCATTGACACCATTGGACATTTTCTTTTGAGTTCAGTAGATGAAAGAAAGTCATTTGGGTTTGGAGGGCGAGCAATTCATCAAATTTTCCATTTTTGGGATGAACTCATTAATTCAGTAAGCATAATCAAATCAGAAAGTAACCTACAATAAAAAAAATTGAAAAGTATGAACACACAATGAGGCTGTTAAATAGTCTACAAAATGGGCTACTTTAAAATCATCATGTTTTCTTTAAAAATATATACAGTATATATAATTGCAATTGTCCTGTTTTCGCATGCTTTGATGAAGCTTTAGTCATTCGCAACCATTTTGAGATTATCATGGGAGATATTATGGTGCTCTAGATTCTACTTCTGAGGACCAGATGAGGAAACAACTGCTGAGGGCTCATTTGTGATTCAAAGGCATTGCCAACTGAAATTTGAATAATGATAAAAGAGTTTTATATAAATAAAATTAAGGTTGTTTTCAAACCCATTCTTCTCACCCTAGGGGTACGTTCAAACCGTCTATATATCCAATAACTATTCCAGACAAGTTGTTTGCAGGCAAAAATGATGTTTCTGAATGTCTGTGACCCTCTGATGCCCCCCTAAAACTAAATAACACCCTGCAGCATTCTTACACTCAATAATCCAAAATCATTACTTCCAAAAAAGCCATTTATCCTCTCTCAAAAGCAAACAAATGCATTTTCACTTATGCACTGAACTTTTGTGGTAAAGATTTATGTACAGCCTCCTCAGTAAATAACTGAATTATGGGTTGTTTTGAAACAACTGCCACTCCAAAATCCCTTCTAAATGATAATCAATAGGTTAAATGGAGATCAGAATTGCAACTGGCCCTGCCGATTTATGTAACCTTTAATTTAGACCTGCAGGATTACAGCATCTTGAGAAACCAATTAGGAATTACACCATGATTGATCAGACACTGTACTGACTTTAATTAGAGCTGTGAATGACTTGCTCAAAACTTATGATTTCCATCAGATGTCACTTGTAACTCCAAAGACAATTTAGAAATCCAACTATCTGCAATCCAACGTGAAAGATCTCTTACAAATTACCCTGAAATATCTCTAATAAAAAGACCAGAGAGGAAAAACGGAAGGAAATAATTAAGCAGAAATGGTTTTCTAAAGACATGGATCTTATCAGAGTCTCTCCTGTCAAAGTTAATCACGTCAATACAAGCTCTGGCTAACAAAGGCCTGAGCAGATGAGCATAACGCTCTTCTTTCATGTGTGGAAAAGTGATTGCTTGCCTCGCGTAAGCCCCAGAACCACATATTGATTTCCCCTAAGTTAAAAAACAAATGCAATGTTATAATGGAGAATGAAGTGAGATGAATGTCATAATGGAGAATGAAGTGAGGAGAAAAAATAAATCAGTGAAAGGAGGCACAGGAGAGCAGGTGCTTTCTTTTCATTCCTACAAAACCCACTGATTCTGAGATGAGGAGAAAACTGCACAGCTGATGTGCCTACAAAGATACCAGCACCTACACAATCATTGAAGACAATGACTGAACTCATAAGCACAAGAATATTTTATTAATAAAAATATATATATGGTCATATTCTGATTATGTATGTGCCATAATACCTGATTTTCATAACCAGAATAAACCAATATTCTAGTTTCTAGAAGTCTCAACAGGATACACATATGCCTCTGCTGTTCAGAAATTTTGGTCATGCGAAAGTCTTAGAAATATCAACTTAAATATGAATGAATCACTCTGCAATATGATACTGTATACCCAAAATCTTTATGTATCCATATTTGTTTAATATAACAATTTTACACTTAAGGCTCATCAGATTAAGATCAATCATTAATATCTTGACCGAAAAATGACATAATTTACTCACTGTAAAGTTTGTTCCAAATCTTTTCTTCTTCTTCTTCTTCCGCTGAACACAAAAGAAGATACTTTGAAGAATGTGGGTAACTAAAGAGTTTCTGGTCCTCACTGACTTATTGAAATAGCATTTTGAATATTTATTTTTTCATTCTATGTAATTCAATGGGGAACCATTGTATAATGTGTGTTTGGTTACCCACATTATTCAAATTATATCTTTTTTATTTTCAACAGAACGACAGAAACTCATACAGTTTAGTTACAGCTTTAGGGTGGGTAAATTATAACAGAATTTTCATTTTTTGAGTGAACTATCTTTTCAATGAAAGTCACAAACAAATGCTCAGCTTTTATAAAGGTACTGAGATGAGATTTACATGAGCACTAAAAAAAGAAATTTTAATAGTTTCACAGAATAATAATAGTAGTAGTGGTACAATAATAAACTCAAACTCAAAAAAGTGCATGCATGTTCAATGTTCAAGTTCATGCATTATGAAGAATAAGAAACGCTAGACATAAAAGTGAAAACAAAAGCTTACTTGTAATTTCAAACTGTATCCCTGGTGCAGGTGATCGGGACAAACAGGCAGATGATTGTTGATCGTACAGTACATAGAGTAAGTGATGCTGAGCGTGCTGTGTGTCTGCATCAGTTCCTCAGTGAGCTCCATGTTCAGAGGCTGATCTCCGCCCCGCCCCGCGCCGCGCTCATTGGCTGCTACAGCTACACATCGGCAACGTGCAAATCAAGAAATAATTAATTTAAAGAAAATTAATTCTCATTTAACTAATCTGTGAGCTGTTGAAGTATTTAAAAACGTTGAAGTATTTAAAACCGCATGAGTGATTTAAAAAAAAAAATCAATTCAATTTATTTTTGTTTGACTCTGAACAGCAGCTTCTTTCTGAGGTCAGTGTTGGCTTGTTTCTCATTTTGGTGATGTCTACCAAACGTATGCGATATGAAATGTTCTTAGAACTTTTATAGAAAAACTTTTAATTTCTTCTTGGAAGGGGGACATCGCGTTCTTGTTTTGCGTCCATTCGAATGATTTAAAAACGGTCTCCACACTCCAGTATGCTGTTACTGTTACAATCCGTTGCGCAGCTTCTGAACGCAAAAAAAGGAAAACGGCCGTGTGAACGTTTCACAACACTGTGAGTAATTAAAGGTGTCACAAATATAACACAAAATAATTTTTACATTGAATCCAGAAATGTTCAGTATACGGATGTGTTAGTGTAGTGAAATGAAGGACAAACTAACAACAACAACAAGTCTAATAATAACGAAAGATTAACAACAACTTTGTGAGGCGACAGTAGATAGCAAACAAACTTTCATCCAGGCCAACAGGTGTCACAGTATAAAATCCAAAACCACGAATTTACAAATTATTAAGAAAATCTCTGTTTTTATTGAAGTGATGATTCATTAGATAGATGGCTTGCTGCTTTAGGCAATGACTTTGCAGGCAGCGTTTTTGTACGAAAGTAACAGTTACCTCATGAAACTAATTTCGGACAGGCTTCTGAGACAACAAAATAGAACAAGTTTTGGTGATAACTAAACAAATATTTAATTATTATAATACTGATTTCTCGCTAGAAATATCATAAAAAGTGCAAAAAGTTAGTCAGAAATATACATTTACACACAAACTGACCACCAAACAGAACTTTCAGACGCCATCTTTATTTTCAACCTTCACGGAATGGAATGCACAGGATTGTGGGATACCAAAGTAAGCATAGGATACATCTATGCTGCCATCAAAATTCGATTAGAAGAAGGTACCTCTGGAGGCAGGAAATGACGCAGAATTTGGATTAGGATGTTCCTTGATGCCTCCTGCCTTGGAATGCTGCCTCCTAAAGAGCTTTAGGACGCAGCCCATGTTTTCTTCATTTGTGTTGTAGGCCAAAGCTCTTGACTATTAACCGACTGGGAGTGTCAAATAGCCTGCTATATCTTTAAGTCACCGTGGCATATATAATGGATTAAACTCACTTTTCTAAAGCTAGGTACATTTTACCTATTTATTTTCATGCTGTTTAGGTTACAATATTCAGATTTCATAAATAATAAAGTTAAAGTGTATGAGCCTGACCAGAGCATATTTCCAAAAGTCTAACATATCCTTTCATAAAAATACATATTCTTTTTTAAAGTAATTTAAGTCAACAGGTACTGCATAACAAGAATGACCAGCAGGTAAAGTAGGTGCTGCCCTCTATTGGGCATTTGGTGTAAATGCATGGATGGAGATTATGCATGATGCTGTGGAGTATTTCATAAATCAGTTGTTTGCTTTACATATACCTCTCATTGGATATATAAACATGTCACTGACATACGTCATATGATGCATTTGGATCATTGATATGTTTATAACACTTTCTACAGGCATCACAGTGACTGACTATGTCAGTATAAAGGTCAGGCCCTGATTATAGAAATAAGAGACTGACTATCCCTTGAGCCAATATATCAGCTTATAGAATGACAGAAAAAATAGAGCAGTCATAAATTTGGACAAACAGTTTTTATTTTACATATTTTTCTCATGGTGAAAGAGTGGACTTGAGATTTAGAGCCGGATTTTTTCTCTCAATCATCAGGGAGTTTGCACTGCCAAAACTGTAGTATGGGTAGATTGAGAGAGAGAAAAAATCCTGGAAGAAAGTTTTTTCTCAAACAGAGTCTCGAAACCAAATGTAATAATATAAAATACAATAATAGATGAAGTAGATTATTCAGCTGAAAATATTTACTTCTCTTGTTAGTGGCTAAATGTAATACAACTCCAGAGCTTTACCCCATTTTCTATTTGTCAATGTCATAAACGAAACATATGAAAAATATGTGTTTATATCCCAGAGGTATGAGAGGCCATCAGCTGATTTATGAAATCCAACCCTCCTGCCAAAATCTGCTCGCACCTCGCAGTAGGGATCAGGTCTGTATCTCAAGACTTTGCAAAAAAAAATCTCTTCCCTGCCAAATCCATGATCCACGACACCCAAGCCGGTTATTATCTGCCCTGGTTATGTTTAAACTGAATTGCATGCTGTCTGGATTTAAAGGGATACACTCTTAGAAGAAAAGGTTCAAAAATGAACCGTTTTGAGGTTCCTGGAGATTGCAACTGTGGGGGAACCTTAAAGGTTCATTTTTTAACCTTTTTGAAAAGGTTCTAATTGGAACCTTCACTTAAAGGTGCATTAATGACCCTCATGGGTTCCTTCTTTGAACCTTTTTCTAGATAGCAATAACATCATTATTATTATTATTATACATTACTAATCCAATTTCACTATATAGACAAAACACCGCGATTGTCCATAAACTGTTTAATACATAAATATGTATTACAAACAAACCAACAAACATAAATAAATAAACAACAATCAACATCATGCATTTATATACATATACATATTGAAGCATATACATTCATTTAATCAAAAAAACTGGCCATTGTGGCTGGCATATTGGTTTTGGCATTATGATACATTAAACAGTTTTCAATGAATGTCAGGGTGTCTCTCAACTTTGAAGCATACTCAGTGTTGAAGATGAAGTGTAGAGCCGTGTTCACATAGTCTACTTCACAGACCTCCTCCTCCCCTTCCATCATTATTTCTAAAAGAGACTCTGCATCCAAGGCACGTCCCTTTATAAACAGCACAGTGTTGGGTGTATGTGGTTCCTAAACAAGGAGAACATAATGTTATACTATAACAATTTTTTTAATTAAGATTAAAAAAACGAGTCAGTAATAAATCTTTGACTATTTTTGACCCTGTCAATGTAATAGAGGCTTTGAAAAGAAAGATGAGGCAGTGTAAACTATATTATCAACATAATAAAGATAATAGGAGAGGGTGGCAAGTAGTCATGAAAAACTACATTATGAGCGTTTTGTTGCAAGAATCCCTTACTAATATTATAAGTTGACATCAGTGAGAAAAAAATTTTTTTTTCTAAATATAACAAATTGTAATCAAAAGTATATGACCCCATTAAAGGGATATTTTGTCGTCATTTACTCTCCCAACAACACTTTTTCTTCTGCAGAACACAAAATAAGATATTTTTAAGAATGTTAAAGAATGTCCATATGATTAAAATCACTGAACAAATCCAGAACAACATGTGAATGATTTTCAGAGACATTTTTGAAAATAATTTCTTTCACAGAACAAAAGAAAGTCATAGTTTGAAACAACATGAAGGTGAGTAAATGACGACAGAATTTTAATTTTTGTTTGAATATTCCCTTTATTCATTCTTGCTGCTGTTATTGTGGAACCTGCATGGACACAAACAGTTCCACAGAATAACCCCATAAACAAATGTTTAGAAGAAATCATAACCAGGAGAAGGGGTTGAAAAATAAAAAATTATAGATTTAAATATTATGGATACACTGTTCCAAATACACAAATACACTCACACTCATAAATTGAATATGGCATACTATGTTTCTGATCATTGTGATTCTTCGCATTACTGTTCATGCAAATCAGTGATTATTACCTTTTGTGTGCTAAATCAACACAGATTTGTTTTTCTTCATCCAACTCAGTAACAATATCTACCCCAACTGCTCTTCTTTGGCACTTGTTGATCACTGTTTGTGCCACCAGACTCTGTCTGTGACACTTACCCCTACTGGCCTCGGCCTCTCTTGATACAAATCTTGGCCAGATAGATCATCCATCTACAAAATAAATAAATAAACATTCTCACATGATAATAGAAATGTAAGTATTGAAGTGTCACTTTATTTTAGCAAACCTACCTCTACAATGGCTGCCAGATTTTTGATGGACTCCTGGTAAAATGATCTGTTTTCTTACTTTGCCGAACCTGCAACAAATTTCATTTATTTCTTCAACATTAATCAGAGGTGATCTTTCTTTTTTTTTTTTTTTTTTTTTTTTAAGCACATCCTCTGCCAGTCTTTACTCTCAAGAACTGGTATTTGGTAACAAGGGCAATTTAAATTGAATAAAGTCGTTATTTTTGTTTTCTTTGCACACAAAAAGTATTCTTGTAGCTTCGTGAAATTACGGTTAAACCACTGATGTCACATGGATTATTTTAATGATCTCCTTGCTACGTTTCTGAGCTTTGATCGTGTAAGGATCCTTGCTGTTTATGCAGGGTCAGAGAGCTCTCGGAATGCATAAAAATAACTTAATTTGTGTTCCGAAGATGAACAAAGGTCTTCCGGGTTTGGAACGACATGAGGGTGAGTAATTAATGACAGAATTTTCATTTTTGGGTGAACTATCCCTTTTCGGTTATTTTTCCTAACCGACAACCGACGCTCGTTGACCGATTATTAACCGTTAACTGACAAGATTATGATTCAGCATTTAATTTATGCCAGAAAAGAGTGGCAAGTGGCCTGCTTTAAGGATCAGTTCACACATGCACAAAAAATGTGTTCTTCTTTACTCTGTTGTCTCAAAAGTACATGAGGGAGATGTTTTACAAAATGTTCAAGCTGCTCTTTTCCATAAAATGAAAGTAAATGGTAACAATGACTGTTAAGTTCCAAAATGAACAAAAAGCTTAGAAAGTATCATAAAAAAGGTGTAGTTGGCAGAACTTTACAGTAAAAAAAAATACAGGAGCAATATTTGAAGTTTTACACATTGAACTTGAACTTACAGTAAAAAAAAAAATATATATATATATATATATAAAATAATAATAATAATAATCAATTAACTGAAATAATGTTAGTATACCAAATTAATAAAATCTGTTTTTACACTCTAAAAAATGCTGGGTTAAATGCAACCCAGCGCTGGGTAAAATATGGACGAACCCAGCGATTGGGTTATTTTCTACCAACAGTTGGGTTAAATGTTTAACACAACCTTCTGGGCAGTAACCCAACCGCTGGGTCAAAACAACCCAATCGCTGGGATTTGTCCATATTTTACCCAGTGCTGGGTTGTATTTAACCCAGCATTTTTTAGAGTTTACCATTATAATATATTAACAACAACCTTAAAAACACAGGTGGTAAAGACATAAGCCACATTATGGTAACACGTGACATTAAAATGATGTAATAAACATTAATTAAACAACGTAAGATGTAACAAAACCCCAATGTACATAACTGATAAGAAACCATTGTTTCAATGCAAAACCACACTCTAAAAATGCTGGGTTAAATACAACCCAGTGCTGGGTAAATATTGGACAGAACACATGCTGGGATGTTTTCAACCAACAGTTGGGTTAAATGTTTAACCCGACCTTCTGGGCAGTAACCCAACCGCTGGATCTAAACAACCCAGTCGCTGGGTTCGTCTATATCTTACCCAGCGCTGGGTTGTATTGAACCCAGCATTTTTTAGAGTGTACCAATTTCACATCGATTTATGTTTTAAATGCTTAAAATTATAAGACTATCTGACTTGTTCTTTTTCACTTCCACTTCAAACTGAACATTTAACATTTTTTTTACCGTAAAATTACATAAAAAATCCATGTGTTCATATGGATAAAAAACATCATATTCTCTAATTCATGAGTCAATTCTTTATATTTCTTAAGACATATACTACTTTTGTTTGAGGAACAGAATAAAATCAAATTTTATTTGGAAAAAAAATTAAGCCATATTTGAATATGCATAAATGCAAATGAGATTTTGAGACATATGTTTCAGTTTAAATTTTGGTTGTTTGTCACACAAAGATGTTGTATGACTTCACAATACTTTGGCAAACTATAGTAGAGTCACATCATGGACCACTTTTAGGGTGCTTCAGTCATTTTTGAAGCTTGATAACTCCTGGTCACTTTCACTGTATGGAAAAAAACACTCATTCTGCTGGACTTCTCCTTTTGTTTTTCCCAGCAGAGAGTACGTACGTCACACGGGTTTGGAACAACTTGAGGGTTGAGTTATTAATGACAGATTTTTTATTTTCAGGGTGAACTACCCCTTTAAGGTACCAGATATCGATACATCATGTTCTCGCATATGTCTAAATAAACCATTCCTGTGTCGTTCACTTCGATTACAAAGGACATTTCTTGGACCCAAATTTTCGAGAAGTACTTTACCAGACAGCATTCCTTCACTCCCACCCACAAGAGTCAAGAAGGCCATTTGTTTGATAAAGCTGTGAGATGTTGAACAAACTGAGTCAGATTTATTTAGGCATTATCTAGATCAGGATTGCGCAAACAGACCTCAGTTGGGATAATTTTGCTAGCTTAAAAATAAACATGTAAAATTCACTCCTAATAAGACCGGTGGACTAAATCGAATTGTGAACAGTGACGGCACCATTTTCAGAGTCTACGCATCCCATCTGGCGGGATTCGCAGTTGGCATGTGTGAGAACTTCAGTCCAAACCCCATGTGGAAGTATGTTTACCACAGAGCCCATCTTACCTCAGATGCTATCCTGTGAGAGCATCATATTATTTATGGCTTTTAATAGGCTTTCTTGCCCTCAAGGCTGGAGACAAAAAGCAAGTCTTTTTCATTCAATGAAGCTGGGAAATATGCAGCAGCAAAGCCAACAGCTGCTTCTAATGATCATCCCATAGAGTCTGGCAGTCAATGTCATCCCAGAGCACAAAACACAGCTATTTGCTTAACCTGGATAAACCATCACTGTGCTTTTGCATGAGCTGGGATCGCTCGGCTTCTCCTGGGGGTTACACGCACTCAGGGTTTTTGCCATTTGCCATGTATGGATTTCTTTAGAAACGTGTTCGCTGCAGATGGTTTAATTTCAGCTTGAATCGCCCCGAAAGGACGTCAAAACAAAAGGTTGGGGGGTCTTCAAAAGTAACTAAACAGTTTTAAAGGAATGCTCCGGGTTCACTACGAGTTAAGCTCTATGGACAACATCTGTGGCATGCTGGCGATTACCACAATTTCAACTCGTCCCTCAGTTTGTAAAAACACACAAAAATGTGCTTAGAAGTCTATGGGACACGACATTCCAGAGGGTTTAAAAGCTCATATTAATTTGCCTATTAACAATATTCATATGTCACAGGTGAATTTTTTTTTTTTTTCCATTTCAAATTATGTATTGTGTTAGAAGCATTCTGTGTCGCAAATTATGCTGGCAGAAATGACATTTTAATTTTTGTATCAACTCTTTTGTTTTGCAAAGGCTAATTTCGAAACTTGCATTTTTTGCATTTTGCATAAATGCACCTTTTTTGCATATTTTGTTTTTCTCAAAAACAGCTTGATTGGACATTACTTTTTTATTTATTTATTTTGGATACAATAAATATTAAAATATTGTATTCTTTGGGAGGCTTATTACTGCCACACAAGAAAATATATTTTTTTAAATATTAACTAATTTTATAATCAATAATCATTTGGTAAATGTGAAATTATGACAAAAAGTCATTACTATGAGCTAAAAAAGTAATATATATATATATATGACATAGGCTACTAAGTCATAATTATGAGATTAAAAAGGTGAAATTGACAGTCACAATTATGAGATAAAATGTAATTATTATGACATTCAAAATTACATTTTAATATATATTTTTTTTTAATTATGACAGTCAAAATTAAATTATAAACATAAAAAGTAGATATTTTGAGATAAAGTCAAAATTATTAAAAAAAATATGACAGTTGAAATTATGGGATAAAAAGTTGAATTTTAATCATAATTGTTACTCAGTATCTCATACATTCAACCTATTATCTCATAATTATGACTTCATACCTCATTATTTTTATGTCCTAATTATGGCTTTTTATGCCATAATTATGATTTATCAAAGCATTCTTCTTTCTGATGTGGTAGAACTGGGCTTTCATAATCATCATTTTAAACATATAATAATATATTTATTATGATGTTTTTATAGTTTAAGATTGAAATGTACAATGTTTGCCAGCTTTACATGGTCAGTTTTTATTTTTCCACACGTAAACATGACCATGTTATCTTCTTTAAAAGCAGCACCTGTGTGTTCAGGCTAGAATGATTTCATGGCAGATTCAATCGTAAAGGCATGTTGTCAACACCCGGACTATCTGAATCTGATGCTATCACTGTTGCACACTGGGAATGTAAACAGGTGTAGTGCCAACGGCATTATGAGACACACACATTCACACACTACGGCATCAGTGCAAGTTATGCAGAGCTATCTGCTCAACATCTTTCAACTGTTCTGATGTGCTGACGTTAAATCTCTCAGACTCCTGCATGACTCTGATAACATATGCAGTGCTTTACTGAAATTCGTTCCACCAAAATCATTTGAATGAAAGCCAGCATTTTGATACTTTTCTGGAGCAGTATGCAGTACTGCAAAGCCAGGTAGTTTAAAGGCCTGTCCTGCTGGAGCATGAGAGTCGATAACAGATCTTACTGCTTCACAGCTCATCAGCCACAAATAAGGGCATTTAAAGCGTATCAAGGTGATTACTGATTGGTGGGCATTACAACACAGATGTTTTCTCAGGAAAATGCCCTCAGTCCAAAACCTTGCAGTTTGCTTTTCTTGAGGTGACGTATTTCACAAGCTTGTTTGAATAACCGTGGTTGCGTCACAGCCATTATCCATGATTTGCTACTTGCTAGTTGGAGGCATGCTAGTCATTATGGACTTTCTCACCTGGAAAGGCATTTGATTGGACAAAAATCGGTGTAGTACAGGATGAGTCATCAATATTTTGGTCAGTTTTTCCTGAAGAGAAATACGTACATTTTAAATGTCAAAGTTTTCAATGTTTTGAAGTACATTAGCATAGATGACATCAAAGCAAATATACAATTAATTTACAAGCAATTTTTAAGTAAAAATGGTTTCTACACCATTTTAGACATGGACTAAAATGATTAATTTTATTGTTAATTTTGTAGCATTTTTTCTTCTTTTCTTTTCTTTCTCTTAAGTCAGTAACTGGCTAGATCGTTTTTTCCCCCCAGAATTTATTTATTTATTTATCATATAATCTTTTGGTTTCAACACAAAATATATTACTAACTCTCCTAAAAAAAAGAAAACTCAAACTGCCTTTCATCAGGAAAGCTGGGAGAGAAATATGTCCAAATCTCTCCCTCAATCCAAAACAAACATCTCTGATCTGTCTATACAAGATAAACACTTTGTCTGGCTGTTTGCTTACACAGGACACATGCAGAGTCTGAAATTTCTCTAATGTGTTCTGATTCGAAGTGATTATTTTGCAGTGATTTCACAGTATGTGATTGTTATAGCTGGACTGCTTGGCAGGTCACCACTGCTACTTGTCTTTTTTCCTTAAAGCACTCACAAATGTAATAAATAAAGAGTGCAGTCAAATATATTAAAAATATTTTCTCTTTTAATGTTAAATGATTACAGCGCATTGTGCAAGTCCTCAGGCATGCTATACACCTTCTACTGCATGATTAACTGTGATATGCATCCTATGCAACAACAAACCGTCAAAAGAAATCTATATTGTTTAAGGTGCATGTCTTATGCATTTTACTGAATACCTGATAGATGTGATGAATGTTATAAAACATAAACATTATTAACAGATTGCATGGATATAGATATTATTCCACCATGAAAACATTAAGATATATCAAAAGGCAGTGTTTGCAAAAGCAGAACTCACTCAACTGACTTGTAGCATAATGGAATGTAAATAACTGTGAATAACTGTTTTGTACTTGGATTGGTTAAAAATGTTCAAGAACATTTTAAAATTGAACTAAATGACACTTGTTTGTATGTATGTATTCAGACATTTATTGGGCAAACAAACTAAGTTGGATTGTGGCATCTATGGTTACTTTCTATACTGTACTATAATGCAAAATGTAATATAATGCTATAATGGAAAGTTCACAAGGATTAGTAACCAACTGATCAAAAATCACTTGAACACTGTCTCAAAAGCTGGACATTTATGGCTTTTAAGTGTTTTAAGGGCCTTCTTAATTTCTTTGCTAGATTTGTCCCACTTATGGATGCCTGTCAATATATACTGTTTCCCCACACTGCGGCCCATGATTAAGTAGTTGTTCCCTAGGTTTTCCAGTTGTTGGCATGGACAGTCTGCTCCATTTTTCAGGTAAAGTACAAGCTTCTTTAGGTCCTGCTTTTTCAGATTTCCAAGCTTCACCACCTTCCTCTTTTTTTGCAGAATGACTTTTCGGTCTAAGTTGTCTGTTTTGACTTCCTTAATCTTCGTCTTGATTGCTACAAAAAGAAAAATGTAGGTTTGAGAAGTCATTAATGTTCATTAAAGTTTAAATGAGACAGTTTCTTTGCACACCTATGAAGTCTTAAATAAATATCCAAAAGAGTTATGTAACATCTAAAAGGGTTATGCAAAACCTTCATTTAAAAAAAAATCATCCAAGTACTGATGGAAAATGCAAATATTTGAAGTATTTTTGCTTAAGGTCATTGTTGTATTCCTTTGCTATGGAGATGCTGAACACTTGGCTGTTTTTCATCATCTGTTGTCACATTTTAGCCAAGAACTCATTCTAGTTTATGTCTTTCAGATGCTATTCTGTGCTAATTGTGCAAAGCTGCATGGTGCAATGTGTTGTATCGCAATATCGTCCAGGGTGTGTGAGGATATGATTCTTGGGTACACATCAAATTCTAATTCCAACCAAGATCAATAAAGAGACTGCACAATTTCTCCTAAACTTGCTCTATTAGTAATGCTAAAACAAAAAAGTATTATTACCGATCCCTGAGGCACGCCTTAAATAATTGGTTATTCAAGCATTGCATTATGAAAGAATTTATGCATTTTAAACGGGTTATTATTAAATGGGTGTATTGTGGATAACAATGTTTATCATTACCAACAAAACAGAACAAATACTACACATAATCAAAAACATTACAGTGTCCTTTTAAAGCGCTAGCTCAGCTGAAAAATGTTCTTATTCCCTGGAGCTTTATTTTGACAAAACATCTATCATATGATTTGCACTAGTCCAATGGAAGGAAAATGGGCAAAAAAGAAAGCCAAGAAACACAAACTACATCAGGTTTTCCATTGATATATTTTCTCATATTGATATTTTTTTTATATTGATAAGTTATTCATGTACTGCATTTATACCTTGAGCTTAAAACTATAATTTTAATTATAAGCATTTTGCTTAAAGCATTAAAATTCATACACTGTAGAAAATTTCAGGTAACCTAAAATGTGTTTCATGTGGTTACAATTACATTTTGTTTTATTAATCAAAAATATATATGTTAATCAAAAATGATTAAACTCCGATTAGGTAGAAATATCTACCTGTTTAAGGTAACAACTGCATATTTTAATTTTCACATTCAACAGTGTTACACATAGTTTTAGACAGTCATCCTATAATGACTAGAAAAAGCCTTTGCTGGGTTGGTGCTTGATAGCTTGCCGTAAAATAAAAGGTCCCATGAAATTCTTGCCAGCGGCAAGCTTCCTGTCTTTGACAACATCTCAAACCCTGAAAAAAAAGACCGTCTGGATTCTGACCACATCACTGGTTCTTAGAAACAGCATTTGCAATGGAAGAAGTAGTTCTGTTTTTTATAAATCCAAATATCTCCATTTGCGGTTGAAATCTAATAATCAACTGTTATGAGCATGTTGTTCTAAAAAAAAAAAAAACAAAAAAATATACAGAGAGGAAAAAAAGGTTTTACCATGCATTGCATAAAAACAAAACAATGGAAACAGAACAACAAATTCAGAGGTAAACAATATTGGACACACATGTTGTTATGTTTAAGCAGCACTAGACCATTCTTACTGTCTCAAGAGAGAAATAGATAGCAAATCCGGAAAGTAATATTATAAATATTTTTTCAGGCAACTATTATTGGAAACAAATGTGTGGGCTAAAAACCTGGACCTGAGAGGAATCACAATGATGGGAATCAGACGATCTGATTTTGTTCTCTTGAAGTCATTAAGCGCTGGCCAATAAATGAAGCATTCTGAAATCACTTACGTTAGTAGCAGCATGCCGAAAAGTGTTTGGAATAAGTTTTGCTTTTCAGTGCTTATGTTCATAAAAGGATTATGCCAAAACCCTTCACATCTGAGGTGCATTGCAATATGTTTTAGACGGATTTCCATAATAGTCTATATAAGAGCTCATTTTCAAAATTGTCTTAAGTCAGTATAGGGTTTAACTTTGTAGTGCGTTTCAACTTTATACCATAAGATCTGCGTGTTGATAGTCAAGACAAAAAAAAAAAAGAAGCCAGTTTCTCATTTCTCTCTTGTTGGTAAAGACAAATATGTTTTTTTTAAATAGTCAGACACAATAAATTAATATCTCAATTAGCAACTTAACTGAAAAAATCTACCTAATCAAGATTATCATTTATGTTTTCTTTATTTATCTTGGATTTAATCTTTTAAAATAAATATACTTTAAATACTAATACAACAAAATTGCATAAAAAATTAATTACCAAATTCACTGGCACACATGTGATCCAGAATTGCATCTGTGTTCATCTCATTGTCACATGGCGGACAAACAGAAGAGACACCTAAAGAAAAAAAAGAAGAAAAAAATGATTTAATCCAAATGTCCTGCCGTATGTATTCAGTAATGTTTGCTTATGACTTGAGATGTAAGCAATTGTAAGATTATAAATTGATCTAAGTGTAAATGTTTAATTACTTTAAAACCAAAAATGTTAGAACATTCAATAATATTCATCATCATCATCATCAGTGTATTATTTTGATTTTGTTTTTATCAAATGTGTGTGTTTAGTTTTTATGTTCATCAAACAGCATCACAATAGTTGTATACCGTTTTTTTATCAACTTGATTTTTTACAGTTTCAAATTCAAAATGGTGCAAAGATGCAACAAATTTATTACTGCAGGTTATGACTTTGACATCACTTCAACATTAAATGTATTTTAACACTGTAATGTTAAGTAAAAACTAAATACATGTCAATAACCCTTGGTTATTTGTTTGTAATGCATCATAAATGTATCTAAACAAACAATCAGCCTTATCAAACCATAATTCACAAAAAGTCTAAACTTAAGACACACCTACATTTTTAAATAACCTAACAGTAACAATATGTAACCAAAACAGCAAATTATATAGTAAAAAGAAATGTAACCTGAAGTGACAGCATAAAAACTATATTACATTTTAGATAAGCTCGAGAAGGGCACAGTTTATTTGTCTGCAACATATTTTTTAAGAATAAAAAGGAAGATTTAAAAAAAGCTAATGTGAAATTCAGTCAAATTCAGCTATGATACACACCTGGGGATTTGTCCGTATCATTGCTGCTGGTGGTGTTCATAGAAATGCACACATCGCCCAGGGGAAACTTGTCACAGTTGAGCATTTCAGGCCAAGGGAACCCAAACGCCTGCATAATAGGGGTACAACTGTCCCGGACAGCCTCGCACAGCCAGCGGCACGGATATATGGGTCTTTCGAGGCACACAGGGGCGAAGAGCGAGCAGAGGAATACTTGCGTGCCGGGGTGACAGGCTTTGTGCACCAGAGGAACCCAGCTGCCCGCTTGCTGCTTCACCTCCGCTATGGTTTCATGCTCCAGCAAATTGGGAAGCAGCATCTGGTGGTAGCCCACATTAAAACACAACCTCAGGTCCTCGGGAATGTCCATGCACTGTGGGTTTTTGCCGTAACTGTGCCCCCACGTCTCATACTCATACTCGGCAGCGTTGAGCAAAGGGAGGAAGACAGCTGGAGCGATGAAGATCCACAGCTTGGGGAGAAGGTTCTTCATGGCACAAGAGGAAAAAATAACAGTTATATCCAACTGCGTTGCACTGCTGAGACTTCAAAAGTATGTTTTTGCATTAGTACTGCTCTAACTAGGTTTCTGTGACGTCCTCGTTCTCAGTCTCGATATGAGAGTGTCGCGCGCTGCCGTTCCGTTGCGCAGCGTCAGAGTAATGAACGCGCTTGAAAGATGAATCAACCAATAGTAATGCAACCGGCTTGGCATAACGCGAAGATTGCTCAATGTGCTTGACAAATAGATATGTGTATTTTTTTTCTTCATGCAAGGGGACTAAAATAATGAATTAACACCTTATGCCTACTAATTGACCGAATCATTAGATAATATAAAGATGTGTGCACGTGTAAAAATATTTTAACAGAATTTTACAATTAACATTTTAATGCAATATATTATAGGTGATACACTATAATTGGGGATGCATCACTCTCTTATAAGTATCGGATAAAGAATATAATGATCCTCAATTCGCGAATGAATCGTTCTTCTGAATGAGCGGTTCTCGATTAAAAAATAAATAAAAGAAGAAAAAAAGAAAAGGAAAGAACGTGTCACACATCACACTCAAAACACACTATATATAGATTTGTATTACTTTTTTCTGTTGATTCATAAAGCAGGCCTATGTTGTGTGAGTAGTATACACACATCTTAATTTTATATCTTTCATATTTGTTCATAATATTTAATGTTTTTGCTAATAAATATGAAGCAGAAAAAAAATAATTGCATGTATTTATTTTAGTATCCTGAGACATTTAAGTGGACATCTGTCAGTAAAGAAAGATAAGTTGTCTTGTCTGAATCAGGAGTGAAATATGCACAGAACAAGCACTGTTTACAAGTGATAGCAGTCCAAAGTCAACAGGGGATGGATATTTTCACTGCAGGATGCATTATTATAGATAGAGAACTTAGAAGCAACAGTTTTAATATTTTAATGATGAATTTGTTTACATAGGCTACATGAATCATTTTACTTCATTAGACATTAATGTATGGACTGGAGTCATGTGCATAACTGATGTTTTTATCAGCTGTTTGGACACTTATTCTGACGGCACCCATTCACTGCAGAGGATCCATTGGTGAGACAGTGACGTAATGCTAAATTTCTCCAAATCTGTTCTGATGAAGAAACAAACTGATCTAGCCTACATCTTGGATGGTCCTGAGGTTGACTAAATTTTCATTTTTGGGTGAACTACTCCTTTAAACCATCTTGGGTAAAACTGGCATCCGAACAGCTGCATTTGTTAAAAGAGGCTCCAGGTTGAAAGGCTCTTGTGTAACAGGCTAATAAAATGTACGTGAAAATGGCTGTACATGGACTGTAGTGGTGCATCTGTAAAATGTCTGATCTAATTCTATAAAAGTTCCACAGCCTGATTTATAACAGTGTTTGTCAAGTCGGTCAATGCAAGCCGGATGGCTCCTCTGCTACAAAGACACATTATTTAGAATTTATAATGAAGCATCTGCGACTTTTGGCTGGGTTTCTAATACTGGGATGCAGATGCTTGCGAGATGCCCTGCGCTGTGTCTCGTTTGCTTTTCACACTGAGAGCAGCCTCTACCCAAATTCTAACTTCAACCATTATAAAAGCTAATTTGGGCATTTCCTCTCTCACATTACTGCAGCTGTGTTCTGGCTTTCATAACCACATGATTATTTCACAATGTTCATAATGAAGTGGCAGTTGAATGAAAACAGACATGCTATCATGGGATGCCAAACTCGTCGTCACATAAGATGTTTTAATTACACCAAAATATATCTGTCATCATGATGTGTTTACCCGTGATTTCTCCACACGAGATAGCAGACCCCTCCAGTGAGACCACCTGTTGTAAGAGTCTACTGCATGTATAAATGAGGGTCATTCAGAGATTTATGAATGTCTCCACTCATGACTTGGCTGGAATCAGGTATTTTCCTGATATTTTATACAGCTAGTAAAACATATTTTCTGTTCCCCTAATATTGCATTGGTGAAATTTGAATAAATTTGCAGAACACTATAAAGAAGACTTGATTGAGGACCGAGTTGTGTTTTGGGGTATTTGATATTTTTGTTCACTTTGTGCATAGAATGGCAGTCAATAAATTCATTTTAACTGATAGTTCCCTATTATAATATAGTAAAACATGCCAAACACCTGCTCAATATATCACTTCACAGCACCAACATTTGATTATTTTTGTAGAAATAAAAAATCAGACTAAAAAAATAAAATGCGTATTATTATTTTAATTTTGCTGAATTAATGTTTTAACCAACATCCTTAATAAATTCTTAATATTTTTATTAAAAGGTAAACATTAATTAAAATGATTTTACCCAGATCAGTGTTATCATTAACTAAAACTAAAATCATTATAACATTTTCATTTATATTTTACATATAAATATTAAACATTAATGAAAATATTAAACATTACTTGATAAACATTAACTGAAATAAAATCTAAAAAAATATTTTTAGCAAGCTTATTTTATTTAACATTTCTCATTTTCATTGAAGTGCTAAAATAACTAAAACTTTAAAAAAAACTATATAGACATATAACTATAAAATTGTCAGATACAAACTTAACTTAAAAATTAATTATTATTATATATATATATATATATATATATATATATACACATACATACATGAAATATATATAGTGTGTGTGTGTGTGTGTGTGTGTGTGTGTGTGTGTGTGTGTGTGTGTGTGTGTGTGTGTGTGTGTGTGTGATACTAAAATAACACTGATGCATATAATGAAATAAATAATATGGATATATTTAAGAGCTCATTATTAAACTGCAATACTATTAATGAAACAAAAGTCAGAGTTGAATGATTCAAAACAAAATGTTTCACAGAAAAATGTTTACAAATGTTTTTCATTTCTGGTCTTAATTACAGTACTGGAGCTTCCTCATTTGTATCGTGTGAATCGAACATGCTTTTAAACAAACGCTCTTGCCTGTTAAACTGCAGATGAAGTGCACTTACAGCAAACTTGATACACTGAAAATATAAATATAAAATAAAACATTACTGCACAACATGCTATTTTTACTAAATATTGTCTGATATATGATCTGACAAATGGTTTTTAGAGATCTCACAGACTGTCAAGGTGCACCACAAGCTTGTTTTATGTCCATACTGAGTTCATCCAGTGCTGTCTAAAAGGAACTGAGTGATGGTGAAACTTTTGTAGTTATGAAAAATGTCCCATGTGTCCCACGGGAACCTTTAGGAATAAATGTTCTCACCGATGTATCATTCATCATGTGAGGCTGACTGAACCACCGCTGTAAACTAAGAGTGATTCCTTGCGTTCTCAATCATGAAGACTTTTCTCTGTGTCACCCTGTATAAGTCATCCATGTAGGATTTCAAAAACACATGAAGACAAGGAGAGAGAACTGTTTTAGGCATTAACCTTTTCTACTTTAGGTTTCGCTCAGTATCACAAGTTCTTAAATGTGAATAAACACCATTAGTAAGCTGGACTGGGCTTTCCTTTTGTCATGTATGAACACAATGTCCTTCAAATGTTGTGACGCTATTGTCTTACATCATTACTATGATAAATATCTAGTGAGATCATGTCTGTTTTACATTTAAATTACATCCAAAACAACTAAATCCTTTTGGGAACTGCAAATGAATTATTTTTAGTTTAAAAGGAAGATTATAACCTACATTTTACATGAGTTATGAGATTACCACTTCATTTTAGCAACTTCTGAAACGGTTACACAATATGATTTTGTTTTTATATTAAATATGTTGGGTGCAAAAACATCAGATTGTGAACTAATTACCTTCTCATGTCACTTTATAGGCTATATTTTCTTTATAGGTATTTCACTGTGAGATAGCTGTAAGCTGGCAATGGTGTTTGTTTTTAAGTAAATTCGATTTTCACCAAATAAGTTAATTCACAATACTTCATCCGTAAGGTGATGAAAATAAAAATACACCGTATTCATCTAAGAATGGATTTGGTGTAGCAGCGGAACTGATGAAGAAAGTCAAAGGTTCCTCCCGGACTGTGTTTTGTGGAGGACAGGAGGTGGAAAAACAGGAAGAGGAGCAGTAGCCACTATGGCGGAGGTGCGTGAATAAAAACTAAATTTAATTTACTTTTCTTCTTGTTCATTGACAAGTGTAGACGTCTGAAATAATGCGTTATAATAAATGTTTCGCTCTCCTACTATTTGATTAATTCACACGTGTACTTGTAATAACGCTATTATTTGACACGTTAGCGTTTCTCCAGTGGTCGTCAAATATAAATATCGTCGATGATTTACTTTCGTAAAATCTAGATCCTCACTTTTACTGACAATATATTCATATAAATCTTAAACCAGGTATGATGTTTAAAACGAGGTTCATGTTGTCATTACATTTCAGTCGTTTTATTTAAATGTAACTTACTGTATTTGTTGATGGTGATGATGCTATAAAGGGTAGTTTCGGTGTATATAGGTATGATTTCCTGTGTTTTTAATAATCAACTTTGATTGTAATTAAAAATGTTTCTCGGTCATCAAATCATTGGAATGATTTCTGAAGGATCATCATCTGATACTGAAGACTGGAGTAATAATGCTGAAAAACCAGCTTTGCATCACAGGATTAAATTATATTTGAAAAAATATATAAAATAAAGAAGCAGTTATTTTAAATTGTCATATTTCATAATATTACTGTTTTTTTATATTAAAAATACAATACATTTAAATGTATATAATAAACAGTTCCCATGTTTATTTTGACATGGAAAACCTTAGTTTAGTAACCTGTTATTGGGTCTTAAAATATAATATTTCATAGATTTTCTTGTAGGTGAGCAATGTCAACTTGTATGTCTGCATCACAGGAAAACACTTTCAGAGTTTTAAGGCGAGACACTGCAGGTGAATATAGGGTAAAAAAAAAATAACTAAGAGTTATCGCCTTACCTAGTTGATTGATTATATTGATAATTGCAAACATTTTTTGTATTACAAGTTTTCTAAAACTCATGTTGAGAAAATGGCCTTTAAATATGTGTTGTAATTGATTCTATTGACACAAATAGATAACGTGCTATAAAAGAAACACTTAAGTGTCTTTTGGATGTTTTCTTTCCACTAGTCTGAAAAAACACTTTATGAAAAACCAAAAAGCCCAAAATCTCTAACTTGACAGGTGCATGAAAAAAAGTGTTTTTGCCTGCAGTGTCTCCCCTTAAAGTATTTAAAAGGTGGAGATCACTATTTTTGAGGATAGATGTATTGTTTTTGTTTATAATAATCCGTAATGTGTTTTTTCCCACCAGACGCACAGCTTGCAGGACCTGCGGCAAGCAGCCGTCGCCTCCAAGGTTTTCGTTCAGAGAGACTACACCTCTGGAACCATCTGCCAGTTCCAGACTAAGTTCCCAGCAGAGCTGGAGAGCAGGGTGTGTGGAGATCCATAGCAAACACAAAGAAACTATTTACCACTAATCTGTATTTACAGATGTCAAATGTATCCAACGCTTTGGCAAATGAATTCTGAATACTGATAATTGTTTTGTTGTTACAGATTGACAAGCAGCAGTTTGAGGAGACCATACAGACCCTCAATACTCTCTATGCAGAGGCGGAAAAGTTGGGTGGCAGGTCATATCTGGAGGGCTGTCTGGCCTGTCTCACTGCGTACACAATCTTCCTCTGCATGGAGACCCACTATGAGAAAGTGAGTTGATAGAGCCATTGGCCCTAGTTGTCATCAATATCATATTATGCATATGGATTTCAATATTGTGTTGAATTCATTCAGGTGCTGAAAAAGATTGGCAAGTACATCCAGGAGCAGAATGAGAAGATCTACGCTCCTCTTGGGCTTCTCCTGACTGACCCCTTAGAGAGGGGCCTCAGGGTTGTATCCTTCCGACAGTTTTCTGACCTGACTGAATTGCTTAATTTTTTTTTCATTTCTTTTATTCAGCAAGGATGAATTAAATTGGTCAAAAGTGACAATGAGACATTTAATGTCACAAATTATTTTAGTATTCCATAGATTATTTTAAACGTTAACAAAAGATGAACTTGAACTGTATATGTATGTGTAGTTTTTTGAGCAGCAAATCAGCATATTATAATGATTTCTGAAGGATTATGTGACACTTAAGGCTGTAATGACGAATGCTGAAAATTCAGCTTTGCCATCACAGGAATAAATTACATTAAATTACATTAAACATTAAAAAATAAATTACATTAAACATTTTATTTAATTGTAATAATTTCACAATATTGCTGTTTTTACTGTATTTTGTGACTTACTGCATAAGAGACTTTTCAAAATCATTTAGAAATCTTATATATAGCCCAAACTTTTGGACTGTAAAAAAAGTCTTACAGCACTTAAATTCCTTAACTTGAGTTTTCAAAGGTGGAGATCACTATTTTTGAGGATAGAAGTATTGGTTCAAGATAAAACACACCAAAGGTAAATACTTTTGGACCTAAATTTGATGGTATCTCGAATATTTAGTGCATTGGATGATCATTTTGCTAATAATGCAATGTTTTATATCTTCCTGCAGGATCATATTTGGAACGTGATTATTGGCCTGCTGGACTCAGAACCTGCTTCTCCATCTCATGATATCACAACCCTATTGCTTTAAATATAGATATAGATAGCATATCTTTAATTTCAGACCATTGATCCATTAATGTTTTGGGGGGGGGTTTGGACAGAGGGAGAGTGGTTATATTATGAATCCTAGTGAAACTCTCCAAACCAGCGTTCCCTCATCTAACAGCTTTCCAATGTCTTACTTAAACTGAGTTGTTTTAAATCTATGTTGTGCCATGTAATTTTATATTGCAGCTCCAGTGCGTTCCCTTCTTTTGTTTTCTGTATATACAGTACTTGTCTTGAATGTGAAGTATAGATTAAGTGCACAATGTTTTGTCATAATACAGTTGCATCTTGATTATTCAAATCTTTTGTGACTGTTCTCATAGTAAAAATTTGTTTTTGAGATCTGCTCCAATATGTGCTTGTTAGAACGGTCATTACATTCATGAAGACGCTTCAGTTTTGTGTAAGTGGAAATTTGAGACTGATAGTTCCATGCTGTTTTAACACTACGTTTGACTATATTTACCATTGAACTACTGTACTTTTATTGGGGTCTGCAATATAATCCTTATTACACACATATGCCATAAATCCTTAAAAGGCATGGTTTGCATATAATATTGCATCTCCAGCTTGTATTTCAGTCTGCTGTCAGTTCGACCTGTTTCTTGCGTAAATCTTTTTATCAGTGTTGTATCATAATGTCTTTTTTGAAAATCTTTTGACACTTATTTAAACTATGTACCGTACAATAAATAGTGTTTTCTTGAACAAATTGATTCCTTTGTCTGCATTTTTTTTTAAAACACACACACAGTGCTGGGAAGATTACTTACAAATTATAGTCCTACAAATACAATCTGAAACAAATTACATGATGGAAAAATGTAGTCAGTAATGTGATCTAGATAGGTTATGGATTTTGACTGATGATGGGTTACTTATGGATTACTTTTTACCTTATATCTTAATATTCTTTGTTTACCTGCATTTCAATGTGACCATTAACATCAAAGAAGTGTAACTTTAAATATTAGAGGACTTCAAATATTTTAGGACAAAGGTGTTTGACTAACAAAAAAGTTATTAACAAACAAAAATAAAATAATAGTAATAATAAACGGGTAATTCCATGCATTCAGTGTCTTTTGGACATCACAACACTAATTGAATCGTAACACATTAAAAAATTAATCACTTTTTTAATTAATTGTAATCATGATTAGGGCTGTAAAACGTGAAAAAAATATTTTGGTATTTAAATATATGGTATATACAAACTTAGCTGTATAAATGTATGCAATTATGAGCCAAATTAAATGAGAAGGAGAACCAAAAATGTCCACCCTGTTAGGGACAAATGAAAAACAATAAATATGAATATTTAAAATGTAATAGAGTTTAAATACACTACTTCTTCAGCTTAAACATCAATTGCTTTCACTCACTATGTACACTGAATGTGTCCAGCCTGTTAGGTTTTCTGCCTTAACAGGGTGGACATTTTGACTTAAAATTAGCCATTACACTAAGTCTGAGCAAAAAAATGCTAACAAAAAAGTTTTTTTATGGTAATTTTACAAATAAGAATTTCTATTTACTTTTTTCATATTCCCCTTAACAGGGTGGACATGATGAACACATGAGACTGATGTTTACATGAAAACAGCGATGGCATGGTCAAAGTCTTCCAGGTTTGAAATATTACACGCTGGCAGTATTTAGTAACTTGTGTAATTATTTGTCTCAGACATAGATTAACTGACTGAAAGGTGCTTTTATCCCCATATTCAGAAGCATGGATAGCAAATTAATTTACATGACATTTACATGGCTATACATGGCTATACTCACTATATTCAATATGGACACACGGTAGAATTTACAAGGAAAATTTAAATGGGGAAAAAAGAAGAAAGAGGAACAAGCCATGACTCTAATTGCTGACCGCTAGAGGGAACTAAAGTCTTCACACCGACAACCTTCATGACGTCACCGGTGCCGGTTAAAGTTATTTAGTGTTGTTGCTGTGTTGCGGCTGTCAAGAGTTGTCGTTTTGACTGGGATTTAATCGCGTTTAACGGACTCTTTCGAGTGATGTGAGTTTATTTGTCTAAACCAGTCGCGTCTTGAAACGCGTTTAATGTTATTGAGTGGGAGTGGCGAGCTAAGCTAGTAGCTAATGTTCAAGTGAGTTTAGGTGTTTGATGTCGTGCAAGTCCCCTGATAATACTTAGCTATTTGTATTATAACGTTACTTGAGCAGGTGACAATAAAATAATGGCTTTTAAGTTTTATTTTGGACAGTTGTGTGTGACTTAATGATCAAATCTGTGCATTTAGTTTGCCTCAGTGAACACAAGCTCAGAGCTTTATATTGTTCTGTGATGTTTGGCCTGTAAGTTACTGATACGCTCTTTAATGTTTCTTATTTTTTTAAGTGTGTACAGCATCTGCTGTAAGTCTCTGTGGATAAAGATTGTCGTCCTCTGACACCCTGGCTCTTCCTCGTATTAATGGCTGTTACCTCCCCAAACAAGAGACTGAATTCATCCATACAGTCCTTGAGGAGCTGGATGTGTTTCAACAGAGAAATGAGCAAAAAAGGTAATTTCATCACACCTCTGAAGAAGAGACACTTGCAGCTTTCAATAGTAATGCTCAACATTTTTAGAAAGGTTTTCATGTCATACAGAGGACATGAGGACCACATGGGCTGATAAACAGCCACCCAGAACACCCTACTGCATAGCAGCATGCTAAAATCATTGAAGATCTACGAATTAGCACACCAAAAACAATTGAAACCTTATAAATTGCATAGCAACATGACGGAACAACACTCAAAACTACATAGAAACAGATCAGAAAGCACTCTGAATACTCAAGCAGCTGCATGGCAGAAAACAATGAAAAACATTCAAAACCCCTTACATTACAATACTATATCAACACATTAAAAACACTCAAACATCCTAGCAACTGCAGTGACTTGACAACCACCCTAACACAGTGGCAATGAATTTTACATATATCACACTCATATGTATGTGTATTTAGGGCTTCCTGCCATATTGTCTAAATGAAATGTTCTGAACTGCAGCGTTCTGCTCTTCCCTCCTGTCCCGAGCCGACTTCGCTTCTTGATTCACCAAACCAGTTCAAGTCATCCCAACCTCAGCACCTTCTCTGTGGGCGAGGGCTGCGCTCGCAGAGTCGTAGTGTGTTATTCAGACCTCAGGTAAAGCTGCCAGAGCTCATGTCACATGACACACTCATGGAGTTTTAGTGTCTCATCAATCTCACTCAATTGTGGTGCTAGTGCTGAATAGTAACTGATTACATGTTATGTGGATTACGTAATCAGATTCCAAAAATCAAGAAATTGTAATTAAATTTGAAAAATATTTGTAATCAGACTACACTTACTATTATATTGATTACATATTATTCACACATTATTCCTAATTTATTGATTCTCCCGAATTCTTTTTCATCTTTTAAAATTTCCTTTCTTAAATAGTTTACCGCTTATATACATTGAGAAAATCTTCCAGTTTTGTAGACATTTGCACAAAGACCAGTCACTAGTCAGGTGGCTATTATTACACTGAAATTTGAGTCCACACAGCATCTGACCACTGGATTTACAAAAATAATTTCAATTTTAAGTGTTTTCTCAGCATTTCAACATTGCATCAATTACTGATGAGCACTTTATTTTTTATTTTTTTTAATTATCACTCAGTGGGTTATTTAACCATGTATTACAATGTCTTTCAAACACAGTAAAATTTAAAAAATCATGTTATTTCTTATTTGCATTTGATGCAAGGATTCCAAAACTTTTTTGTCATCCAAAAATACATTTACTTGAAGTACTACCTGAGATTTTAACGTAATAAGAGTTGATAATTAATTAACATAATTTACCTGTTCACTGTTCTCTGACGTTGGTTAACTTAATGGTCACATGACAAGCGAACAAATAAAATTTCATATTTTTAGTAAAAGTGTTTAATTTTGATTGTTGTTATCTTAATTTTTTTTTCATTTTACGTTGTTTTATTATTAAAGTAATTATTAGCTTTTCATTAAACTCTCAAACCCCCTGCAGTTCTGTCACGAAGCCCATTTCACAATGTAATGTAATTTTTTTTTAACGCACTTCGTTGTTAATTAACAACCGACTAAAATATTTACTTTCTCATTGTCTTTTACTATCAATATGATAGAAGAATATCCTATGCAAATTAGGGTTGCAAAGGGGCAGAAACTTCCCAATGTTTCTGTAAATTTCCAAAAGTTTCCAAAAAATCCCAGAAAGTTCCTAAAATTTCTGGAACGTTTCATAAATGTTCTGCCTTTTTGCAACCCTAAGTTAAATTCTATGCAATAAACTTTAGTTAGGTCCAAAGTAATCTAAAAGTAATAAAAAAAGTGCTTTCATTGTATTACCTAAAATGTGTGATTTAACAGATTGCATTACTAACTACAATTTTTTTTTTTTTTTTTGTGTGGTGCATCTGCCAGGTTGCCAGAAGAAGACCAGATAGATACGGAGGGCAGATCCAATGAGCGAGCGCGCAGTCGGGACAGAGACATGGAGACCAACAGCAACAACAGACGGAGAGCCAGACGGCCAGAGAAGGCTATTTACATTCCGCGTGTTATGAGACATAAGATAGATCTGGAACAACCGAATCTCAAGGAATCATCTGTGGGATCCTCCTCTGATGTTGCTAAGGAACCTCTTGTAGCCAATCAGAAGCCAGAGGTGGACAGTACTGGCCAGTCACTGGGCGATGAGGAGTTTGTGCAGCTTTCGAGGTCGGGTCCGTCACCGTGGCCTCCAGTCTGGGACCAGACTGTGTCTTTCTTCACATCTTTGACATTAGATGACGAAACAGATGAAACCTGTGCCAACAACACGGACCTTCCCACTGATGCCGCACTCCAGCAGCAGGACGTTGATGAAAGTTTGCTCTCTGAGGTATTGTAACTTAATGTGAACTTCATTCACTAATAATTGCATGGATTATTTGAATTTATTCAAATAATCACAGATTAGAATTTGAAAAGTAGAAACTTAAAAAAATAATAATCTTGAAATTAAATAAATAGCTAAATAAATAAATATGAAATATTAAAAAATTTAATTTATTTTAACTTAATTGTTCTAAAATAAATAAAAATGAATACTACCAAACAACAAAATTACTAAAACTTTAACAAAAAAAAATTATATAAAATTAAAAACAAATTCTAAATATTATTTTTAAAAATTATGTATCGCAATACTGAAGTAAAATTGCTCAAAATCACATAAAAAAACAGACAATTTGCATCAGTCTGTAATTCACATTTCGTTATTAAATTAAGAGACAACGTAAAATAACAGTAAATGAAATGAAACTGACAAAAACATTATAAACACTATAAATGTTTATAAACATAAACATTTAGTTCCGTTCACTCCACAATAAAACCTTTAAATTTAATGATATTCAGAACTAAAAAAAAAATTGATGTATAAAACAAACAAATTATAGTGGCATTGATTATAAACAATATTTACTGTAAATGCCAAACCTAAACAGAATTAAAGAAAAAACTAAACTTACTTGGCAACCTCTTATTCAGCACAAATCCAAAAGTTATGTTTTGCTTGCTTAATGTTGTTTTATAGAAGTGGCAGCACATTTAGATGATAATATAACAGGACTTATATTCTGGAAAATAGGGTAGTAGATTAAATATCCATGTATGAAATTTAATTTTAACACATTTATAAGGCTACCCAGAGTATGTGATTTTTGTGTATGTGTGGTTTGAATTGTTCCTAAATCTTTTTGTAAATTTAGATTAAATATTAGTACAAAACTTATTGATCACTTGATTGTAAAATGTTTGTTCGCGCAGTTAGTGAATGAGATCTAATGCATCTCTTACCATAATTACCGTCAACTTTATTCTGTCTGTTCTCACACAGTCATTCATTCATTCTTGGTTATTAGATCAAAGCCAAGCTCAAACATGGGGACATCACCATACTCAACACCTGCATTGATTTCCCCGCCTATGCAAACATCTGGCTGGACCCACAGGAGTTCGGCCACGTCATTGAGATCTACGACTTTCCTGCCATGTTTAAAACAGACGACCTGCTTGATGCCTTTGCTGACTATAGGTGATATGTCACCTCTATATTCTGACAAAAATAGTGATACTATAAAGTGACACTGATCTGCTTCTGTTTCCAGTGAAGGGGGGATGAAGATCAAGTGGGTGGATAACACTCATGCTCTTGGTGTATTTTCAAGTCAGTCGGCAGGTATCGTTTCATTAGACAGTATTTTTTCCATTCATGTATCAGGAATGATCATTCTTTATTTTCTTATGTTTGACAAACGCATCTTTGGCTCTGTTCAGCTACACAGGCACTGTCCCTCAAACATCCCATACTGAAGACCCGCACGCTGCTAGAGGGGAGCGAGAAAGCAAAGTGGAAAGCAACCAGACGTGCAGGTACAGAAAATACGCTTTCACTTTAGAAGACTTAAGGTCTCTGCACACTGAGGCCGAAATTTTCGCACGTTAAAAAATAAATACGACCTCACGTTGTGTCAATCACGTTTGCACACTGCCTCCGAAACTTTCGTCCGTCAAAAAAAATTCGGATCAGGTTCGATTTTCTGCGTTTTCGCATCCGTTGCATGCATTTTGATAGGAAAGGATGAGGAACACGAAAAAATGGAAAAACGCATGCGAAAAATTCGGACTCAGTGTGCAATGGCCTTTAGTGTGTCCACTGACAAGGTCTTTAAATTTTCTTTTTAACCCTTTTAATGAAAATATTAAATGTAAGGACTCTAAAACTGTGAAGTGGTGTAACAATCAAGTGAAAAGTAATAACATGCATATTATTCAAATGTTTGAGGTCGATAAGTTTTTTTAATGCGTTTGAAAGCCTTTTATGCTCAAGGCTGCATTTATTTGATCAAAAGAATACAGTAAAACAGTAATATTGTGAAATATTATCACCATTTGAAATAACGTTTATATTTAAAAATATTTTAAAATTGAGCTTATTTCTGTGATGGTCATTACTCCAGTCTTCAGTGTCACATGATTTATTATTATCATTGAGAACAGTTTTGTTGCTTAATACGTTTGTGAAAACCGTGACATTTTTTTTCAGGTGCTATATTAAGTTTTAAGGGATAGTTCACCCAAAAATGAAAATTCTGTCATTAATAACTCACCCTCATGTCGTTCCAAACCTGTAAGACCATTATCTTCAGAACAATTAAGATTTTAGAAATTTAGAAATTAAGATTTTTTTGATGAAATCCGAGAGCTTTCTGATCCTGCATAGACAGCAACACAACTGAAATGTTCCCAGACCCAGAAATGTAGTACGGACTTCGGTAAAATAGTCCATGTGACATCAGTGGTTCAACCCCAATTTTTCGAAGCTGCGAGAATAGTTTTAGTGTGCAAAGAAAACAAAAATAATGACTTTATTCAACAATTCTTCTCCAAATCACGTCTCCTGCCATTATCGAGAGTACCTCTGCACGTAAACTACGCATGCGTCACGGTACGCTCTGTAATGGCACCATAGGGTGACGCAAAGGAGAACATTTGTTTTCTTTGTGCAAAAAGTATTCTCGTAGCTTCAAAAAATGGCAGTTGAACCACTGATGTCACATGGACTATTTTACCGTAGTCCTTACTACGTTTCTGGGTCTAGGAACATTTCAGTTGCGTTGCTGTCTATGCAGGGTTAGAAAGCTCTCAAATTTCGTCATAAATATCACAATTTGTGTTCCGAAGATGAACAAAGGTCTTACAGGTTTGGAACGACATGAGGGTGAGTAACAGAATTTTCATTTTTGGGTGAACTATACTTTTAAAAGAACGTTTTAGGTCATTGTATGTATATTTTGGATTTTATGTATTTTTGAATAAATAAATAGATTCACTCAAATGTCTTGTTACTAATGTCAGTAATATAGTAATTTTGAACAAGTATGTTGATGTCGGCCATACACAGAGTTCATTCAGCCGGTGAAGGAAAGGCCGCGGACGGACACAGTGGTGGCTCGCAGGATGGTGACCAGAGCGCTGGGCTTAAGAGGAGGCTTGAGGGGAAACGCTTTGAAATGAGAAACAACTTCAACTGAATAAATAAAGTTCCTCATCACAGTCAAGACTGTCCTTCAGTTAAAACTAGACTGGGAAAAGAACATTAACTACTACAACTACACTACTACTGGGAAAGGAGAAGCTGTAAAGCGTTATTTAGCTGCACAGGATGTCGAAATTCTCAAAAACATGAAATATATGTGGTCTCCCAAGTTTTAATAGGTTGAGTTCGGTAATATTTTAGGAAACAAGACGGTAGTATGTTAAGTGAGCATTTGATTATTTTCTGAGTGAGTTTTGGTAAGCATTCAGAGGACTTTGGTTCTTTCTTCAGCAGGAAACAGCCTTGTTTGTCTTTTTCCTGCTCTGTTTCTTCATGCTCACAAGCCCAGCATCTGGTCCAGCCATTTTAAATAGATCATTTTATTAACTTAAATCTTATTTAATACAAATAAGCTCTTTTGCTCATTGGATTTCCTGAAAATGGGTCATCCAGGACCATCATACTGAATCTAATGATTAAATTAAAATGGACTGTGTTTAGCATTACAACTTGTCAGTGTTGTTTCTCAGTTGTTTTCTGAGATGCATTAATATATACACCACTATTACTACACCACTCAGCCTGGGAAAGGAGACGCTGTAAAGCGTTATTTAGCTGCACAGGATTTCGAATAGATGTACAACTAAATGTAGATAATTCTGTTTGTTTTGTTCACTACTATTATATATTTGACTTGTTTGTCTGAGTTGATTTAAAAAAATGACATTTCTGCACTGATGCTTTAAAATTGTTTGATACATCAACCCATTTTTCATGTTTTAATTAAATGTTTTGGTGTCACTTCTTTAACTGGGTTTAACATGGGTTATCAGGTTCACATAAACACCATCCTCCAAATAACACACATGAATTGCTTTTATTATAGAAAACAATGCAATGGTTTGACCAAATGTGTTGTTCAGTCATAAACACGTTGTATATATGGAAACCATTGAACTGGTCATAGATACCCTCATAAAACAGAGGGTAGATGCTTCACAAAATTGCAACAAATTATTACATTTTCACATTGCATACACAAAACCTGACAAGACATAATCCCTGACTGAACACAATAAATTACTTGACATGCTTGATGAATAAACCACAAGAGTTTGGCAGCCAAGTTCATGAAACTGCAGGCTTTGTGAATTTAAGTTGTAAAGCAGAAAGAATTGAAAACTTAATATTAAGATCCCAGTTTGAACATTACAGCACGGGTTTGTAACCACTACAACCAACAAACAAGCATTTCAAGCACCAAAAATAAATGCAGTGAGTACAGTACATTTCAGGAATTTAAATCGTTTCTGTTCAAAGCAAGTTTGATAAAGTGAGGACCGTGAAAGAACATGCTGTACTTCAACCGAAAAGAGCAGCGGTCTCTGCCTTCGAAGTGCTGGAGTCTCTCTAGTGGTCAATCATGTTTGAAGAGTCTGACAGCCTGCAGCGTCCACCACCGAGAGCCTTTGTTCTTCCTCACTGTGTCCTATCTGAAGTGCAGCTGGTTGCTCATTCCAGGGTATTCATCCATGTCTGAACTCCGCGAGCCACCTGGAAATTGGTAGCGGGGTTATTCACTTTTAATGGCTTTTAAACTGTCCTGATAGAACTTCAATACAGTTTTTTTCTCCAACTCACCTGTTTGACATTGGTACGTCCATATCCTGTATCCATCATAGCGGCACTTGCACTTCATAACATTGTTGGTATAATCTGATTCGGCTACGTCATAATTAGGATTGATTACAACCTGTGTGACAGAAGCATGTCAGAAAAATTACAATTCTGGATGTCTATACTGAAAAAAATAATTGGTGTAGAAACAATTTTCACTCAGAAATTGTTAGAAAATTTAGCAAAAACAGCAAGAATGGCAAGAACCAAAGAATTAAAGATTACATTTTGAAGTAGAAAGACTGAAATAGTATTTTCTGGTAATACTCATTTTTTTTCCACCAGTTAAAACGCTACCTGTAAAATATAGTCTCCTGGTTTCACATCTGTGATATCGATCCACTGACAATCAATGTCATGTCTATAGGTGTCCCAGCAGCCAACGGTGATGCCCTGTTCACCAAAGTTGGCACAAACATACCGTTTCTGAATACCTGGATCAACGAAAACAACAGTTTCATTAAAACTGATGGATTTTTCTTATTTGTCATCTCCTATATGGCAAATATGTATTTTTCTGGGCACAAATATGATGTGAAGCTCAATGAAATATATTTTTTAACTTGAAAATATACCAAAATATATTTCAAAATGGGCAAGAAAATACTTTTCCAATGTTAAAATTGCCTATATTTAGACTAAATGCAAATGTGAATAGCCTACTATATTTATAATGATTCATTTTTAATAATTATTATTATTTATATATTGTTATAGTCTTTTTTTGAACATTGTAAAGAATGTTGCTTGCTGATTTTATCCAAATGTGTTATGTTACACGCGTTCAAGTTCTTTTAAACACTTGATTGTATTTTCTTTGACTGAAAATCTGTCTTTGACTGATACATATATATTCAATTATATTTTAGTAAAATATCTAGCAAAAATATATTTTTTGTATATTTTGAAATATATATAAAAAAAATTGAATGTATTTTTTTGCCATATGGACTTGAACGTTATCGGACCATCACATTAGCAGTTCTCACCCTCGTCACACTGAGTGTCCTCTAGACAGAAACTGGCCTTGTGACCCTCTGCCACCTTGGTGCCGTTCAGACTCATCAGATCATAATGGGTAAAAACCTCCATGCTGTGATAATGCCTGCACAGCGACACAACAAAACAACAGTATGAGACTTTAAACATTGTTACATTGGCACAAATGATTTTGTAACATTACGTCTTTATATATGTGTTTTGTTTTTATGGTGTTTACTGAGGGGTCTAAGGTCTTGCCTGTGACACTCGTGCCAGGTCCAGGCGTGGTAACCCAGTTTGGGTCTGAAATCTGATTGGCCAGCATTGTGGATCTGGGAGGAGAAGCGGAGCAGGCGGCGGTAGGAGCTATGGTCGTTCTTTTTCGCAGTGCTGGACAGGCAGTTCTCCTCTAGGGCGCACTGTAGAGCATACATGGGCCGGTCCTCCAGATAGGTGGTCTGCTCCACCAGCTGAGCGTTCAGCACCAGGTCAGGAGCCGCTGAGGTCAGAGGTCAGAGGTCAGACAGAGCAAATTCATCCATGCATATCAGTCTAGACAACCAGGGCAGGTTAGAATACATGGGACTGATGATCCATCTTAAATTCTTAAAAAAAAAAAAATTATGTCACAGTGGAAGTGTACGTTTGGAAATGCTTTTTAGTCTACTATTACATTAAGGGAATTAAATGACTATTCTTAAGAGCATGATAATCAATAAGAGGTGATTGTCTCACTATCAGAGCAGGAGACCCCAGCAGCGAAGCGTCCTCCTCCTTTGGGGCAGTTGATGTGTTTGCCGTGATGAAGACACTGAAGAAGACTCATCTCAGTTCCTGAGCATCTGACCCCACTCATCACAACATTATCTGCACTCGCATCTCCAGCCCAGTACCACGTCTCCTATACAAACACACGTTACACATGAGCTGAGATTATTGGAAAAAAAGGATTTGTTAAACTAAATGAAAATGAGAAATGTTTTCTTTTTTATTTGGTCTATTTCTATTTTTATTACATTTGTTTCAAACAACAAAAAAAGGTGTTGCTTTTTTATGGTTTCAGTTTTATTTAACTAATAAGCCTGAAGCAAATTTAGGACAATGGATATCTGGGTGTCATTACACCTTCTCACCAAACGAGGGCTGTTTAATCACGTTCTCCAGATCGACTGAACGTGATTTGAGCGTCTGCTCCCAAGATTGCTTTTCATAACAGCTGTAGCATACGTTTAGAGGTCTGACACATAAGACATGCTGTACCCAACAAGATGGGAAAGTCTCTGTCAGTGTTCTTGACTGCACAAACATATGTTCATGATGAGTAATCATCTAGCATTATGGTGTGTTTTCCATGTGTTTTGTCTTCGCCTGCACTGCGCTGAGTCACAGTCTCCTCTGACAGATAAGCCGGCTGGACTCTCACCGTGGGCAGAGGAATGTGGGCACATTCTGTCAGACTTTCCAAACTCTCCCCATTGTAAAACCCTCCACACATGCTGTCTGGAAAGAAAGACCCACCGGTCCAGACTGTCAGACAAATGTTTAATGGCCACTCTGACATCTGGAAGTTGTATCTTGCACTTTTCAAGTTCGGTAACAGAAAACGTGACCAACAGCATGTCGGTGAACAAACTTCCCTAGAAATGCATCATTTAAATTGTCTCTCATAAGTCTCTTATGCTAACTAAGGCAGTATTTATTTGATTAAACAAAGTAAGAGCTGTAATATTGTGAAATATTATTACAATTCAAAATAGCTGTTTTCTATTTGAATATGTTTTAAAATGTAATTTATTCCTGTTATGCAAAGCTAAATTTTAGCATCATTACTCCAGTCTTCAGTGTCACATGATCCTTCAGAATCATTCTAATATACTGTTTTGCTGCTCAGAAAACATCCGAGTTGAAAACAGTGCAGATTGATATTTTTGTGCAAACCGTGATAATGTTTTTTTAAGATTCTTTGATTAATAAAAAGCTCAAAAGAACAAACATTTATTTGAAATAGAAATATTTTGCAACATTATAAATGTCTTTACTGTCACTTTTGATCAGTCACAGGTTCTTGATTAAAAATAAAAATAAATATATAAGGTATACAATTAGTGTTGTTTTTGGCGGCCTGTTTTAATTTTAGTTTTAGTCTAGTCTTTGTATGAAGCTGTCATTTTAGTTTTTATTAGTCACGTTCATACTCTTTTTAGTCTAGTCAAGTTTCAGTCAAATAAAAGTCTGAGCATTTTAGTCTTATTTTAGTCAGAATTATCCATGACTATTTTCGTCTAGTTTTAGTCAACGAAAACTGATGACATTTAGTCTAGTTTTAGTCAATGAAAATTGTATTTTAGTCTCTTTTTAATAATGCAATTCTATTTAACCCAGTCAATATAGTATAAGTACCTAGTAGTATAGACGAAACCAAAATTTTCTTTTAGCCAAACCCATTTCAAACAAGGTTATCTTATTATATTATTGTTACCTTATAGACTCAAGAATACATCCATTCCAGACACGGAAGACGCTCTGATTTGAATTTACAACATTTATTTTACCAACCAAACATGTTAGAAGTACACACACATAAATTTAAATAAATAAAATAGCATCACATGACAATGCCAGAAAAAAAATTAATACATTCAAGTTTAACAAAGAGAAACAAGGTGCTTGAATGCTCGAGCTACAATAACATACTAAAAAGTGCAAATAAAATGTGTGCGTCTGTTACTTGTATTGCTTGTAAACTGAAGTCAGATGAAGCCGGCCATCGGTCCCTTTCTCTGTGTCATACTTAACTTTGTTTGTTGTCGTCTTCTAAATAATGCCACGAGTGGGGCTTGAGGAAGTGACGTCGCCTGCGTCTGTGCAGACTGTTGCCATGTCCTTGGCTTTCCCGCGGAATTGGGCTACTTTAACACTGTTGCCGCGGGTTGTTTTTCATGTCCGCAGGTTGAAGCGACCCCAATAACGTGACCCTGGAATGCGAACTTTACCGGGGAACCCCCCTCGAAATGCGATTGGGCTAGTTTTGGGCTAGTTTTGAGTAGCAATTGGGCGGGTTTTGTTGCGAAAACCTGGCAACCCTGATGTCAGCCCCTGAAGTGAGACACAGGAAACGCGACAAAACGAGACGAAATAACGTTATAACATTTCGTTTCGTCTCGTTTTGGTCAACGAATATGAAGAGACATTTTAGCATAGTTTTTATTTTGTAAACCACATTTAGTCTCGTTTTTATTCGTCAACGATATTGCATTATACATTTAATTATAGTCATCGTCACATGACCAGCATTTACGTTGCGTCTCGTCTCGTTTTCGTCACGTGATAAAGGTTCGTTGACGACGATATTTCGTCATAATTTTCGTTGACGAAAGCAACACTATATACAATAAATAAAAATATATTAGTAAACCTAAACTTTTAAATGCTAGAATACATGGAACAGTAAGCTCTTTGTTTTATTTATTAAAAAAATGAATTTGGAGAAAAAGCCCCCATTGGACTTCAAATTAACTAGTTGGTCAAGCTTGGTCAACTATTTCACCAGGAAGATCATCATAGTTGTACAGCTTTAATAACAATGTGCTGGTCTACAATGCTGAAAAACAGATTAAATCTGCCTATAGGCTGGTTTTCTGGCTTAGATAGTTTAAACTGAACTCTAAAACCAGCTAAAAAGACCAGCCTGTCCAGGCTGGGAGACCAAATAAGACCAACAAATCAGTTTGGGCTGTTTTTTTAAGCAGGGCTCCAGTTAAACCAACACCACACTAGCATGAACCTGGATGATTCATTATGATAGCCTTTTTTAAGAGAGACTTATAATGACCATGAGATCTAACTGCTTTGTGTCCCAAAGCTGAAGCTGTTCCGGCAATAATGTCTTGACATGCAGCCATGTGCCTCAGCTAGTGGCAAATTTCAGTCAATCATCATAATAACACTTAATCGTGGCATTACCCTGCAGAAGCACTTTAGGGTTTTCCAATTTCCACTCATAAAACCGCCCATCAAGCCATTCCTCACATACCGTTTCTAATGCATTAATAGTTTCCAGGCCTGTATCACCATGAGTTTGTCACTGGGCTGTTAAATACCCGTCTCTAGTCCAACCATCTCAGGCCTAGACAGTCTGTGAGATCTTACACGCACATTCAAATATTAATTATTGAAATGAATGGGATTTAATAGAGTTATGGGATCAAGGAAACTTGTGGTGGATTAAATAGGGACACTACACTGACTACATGGCATGTGCCCTCATTAAAGTCCTTCATCTACACCAAGTACCCCAAAATAGTCTCATACAAATGCGTGATGCGAACACTATGACTCATTGTGGCTATTGAAAGTTTAGCACTACTGAAGGTGGTCCTTCATTAGATGGTCAAATATGCTGGATTGAGTGTTGAAACTAACTTTTATTGTTCTCTGGCGAATCGTAGGTGAAATCTAGTCATTTTAATAGGAATCCACATAATCAGGAATTTTGTTTTAGGGCGAAAGGTTTCCTCAAACAGATTTTGCAACAGGTTAGAGTTAAGGCCTTTTCACATGGAATGTGAAAATTCGGCCCGATAGCGCTTTTGAATCAAAACATCAGATCCGTATGGGGCTATTCACACCAGGCGCAATCATTCACGGTGCGAAAAGCGAGCATTTTTTTCATCCTGTGTGTTGATTTTTTTTACATCGCTCCATGACGAAATGGGCCGTCCTATTAGATTTCAGCTAAGATCACTGTTGCACAGAAGTGTGAGAATGGTGGCGCTAAAAAAAAATATATAAAATGTTTATATTAAAAAATAAATATGACCTCACGTTGTGTCAATCACGTTTACACTCTGCCTCCGAAACTTTCGTCCATCATAAAAAAATCAGTTCAGGTTCAATTTTCAGCGTTTGCGCATCCGTAGCAAGCATTTTGATAGGAAAGAATGACAAATATGAAAAAAAAAACAACGAAAAAATGCATACGAAAATTTCGGACTTAGTGTGCAAGGACCAAATCATGCAAATTTGCCATGTTGACCAACAGAAATCTGCCCGGCTTGAAATCTACAGATCTATATCTCTACACTACTGACAATAAACAATAGACCTTTTCTGGTGAATTTCTGGTCATTTTGCCGGAAGAAAAGACTAGTGAGCACTTTAATGTAAAAAAAAAAAAAAAAAACCTTATTCTTTCCCTTTATCTTTCTCTCCTTCCCTTGCTAGCTTGTACTTATTTGAACAATGACTGAGACTTGGTGTTACGAGCACTTCTTCTGTCTGATTGCCTCTTCAAGATGAATCGCTTTATGTATTCCCCAATTGTAAGTCGCTTTGGATAAAAGCGTCTGCCAAATGACTAAATGTAAATGTAATGGGTAGATTTACCTGAAACGCATTGCTGGCGAAGCCTAATCCCAGCTGTCTGCAGACCACCATGGCCTCGATCATCCCCCAGTTTTCACTACAAACGGTTCCCCAAACCAGGGAGAACCGTTCTTCTCAGTCAGAACCTCCACACGTCCCTCATACGGGTTCCTTCCTCCGCTTAGACGTATCTGTTGTAATCAAAAGTACAGATTTGTGAATTTAACTAGTGTTAGAAAATTAATGGAATATGTAAGGAGGGTTTAAGGGTCCTCACCCTCTTCTGGAAACCCATGGCAGGTATATTACAGCGTACAGCAGCGTCCTCCTCATGACTGCAGCCCAGAGCATCATTATTGAAGTAACAGTCAGTGAGAGATTTCTCAAATCCAGAGCACTCCACCTCATTCATGTGGACCGGACCCATTCCTGAGAAAACACACATTCATAATAAGTTAATGATGATATACAATGGGGCATTATGACAAAGAACAGGGTGTTTATGGACAGGGAATATTGTTTTGATTTTAAATTACATTTTTCTGTCTTATATGTAGTTCCTGTTAAAAAAAGTGCAGAAACAACACAGAAAATAATCAGCATATTTTATATTACATAAAATATTCTTGATATATTTAATACACATAAATATTCAGGGTCAATTTTTTAAGTAACCTTGGGTGAAATGACTTTCTCAGAGGCACATTTTGGACCTAAAAAAGGAATTCAGCTAATAAACATCAAAAAGTTGTCATACTCAGATATTATTTACGGGAGTCACATGAAACATTAGATGCAGCAAAAAAAATTCTTTATTTGAAGTTCTCTGACAATCACATCAGATGACACGACATGGGTTTTAGGAGAACTGAAGAAGTATTTGTTTAGACTAGAACAAGCAAAGTGTTGTTGATCTCACGCTTAACTTTTAAAAACATGAGAAAATAAAGCCTTAAAATACCACAAAAGGACCTCTGTTTGGTAAGAATGCATTTTAATGTGAATCAAAACAGCTTGGAGACTGATTTAAAGTAGTTTTCATAGCTAAAGGCTAAAGTAAATTTGAAGATTGACAGCTAATTTGTATTCAATCCTGAAAAAAACCTCTTGCAGAAAGAAGAAAGCATTGTTCTCATCTTGACATTTAGTTCTAAATATAATTTTTTGCCATAAATGACTAAATATTTTCCTTGTTGTATATTTCCTACAGAGTTTCCTATATTCAATGAACTATCAAAATTACCACCCTAATTTGCAGTGAAACCTTATGCATATGGAAGAAAAGACAAGTGCGCAGGTTTGAAATATTTCTAGATGTGCTTGTCATCTCTCGACAAGTTCTTTGAAAATGGATTTTAACCATCCATTACTGTAAGAACCTGTCCAAACCTCAGCTGAGGAGCAAACGGTTGCAGCACAGATGTTTCGTTACGCATGAGTCTCCTTGCCAAAGAATGTTAAAAAAATCTGCCTCTCATGCGCCTGATCAAAGACTCTTTAGTAAAGAGCAGTGATCCAAGAACGTCTGATGAATGCCAGAGACAGAGGCTGCCGTAGATGTTGTTGTTTAGATGTTGTTGAGTCTGATTTTTGCTTCCTGCTAAATGGGTATACATCATTTTCTTTCCAAAATATAGATATTAAAGATTTCTGAGTGCCAGTTGTGAAATATAAGCTATGCATTATTATATGGTTAGTTGCATTTCATTATTTTTGCATTATTTTGCTTTTTTGTTGTTTACAAGCAGAGGAATGCACATGGTGAAGACTGACATGGAAGAGAAGAAATTGTTGAATAAAATTGTTATTTTTGTTTTCTTTGCACACAAAAAGTATTCTCGAAGCTTCATAAAATTACGGTTGAACCACTAATGTCACATGGACTATTTTAACAATGTCCTAACTACCTTTCTGGGCCTTGAAAGTGTCAGTTGCATTGCTGTTTATGGAGGGTCAGAAAGCTCTCGGACTTCATCAAAAATATCTTAATTTGTGTTCTGAAGGTGAACGAAGGTCTTATGGATTTGGAACGACATAAAGGTTTGTAATAAATTAATGACAGAATTTTCTTTTTGGGGTAAACTTTTAAGACATGTAATATTTTGGAAATCAAGATAATGGAGATAACCTCAATGTCTCAGAATCAAAGAACTGATTCTTATAGGATTGACTCCCAACCCTCCCCATAATTCATCTGTTTAGAACCACTAATAATGTATTAACTAACCTTGCCCCAACTTGGCTCCAGTGAGAGCCTCTTTGGCGCTCCCAAAGCCCAGTTCTCGACACACGATGGTAGCAGCCCTCAGGTTCCAGTTATCATCGCAGACGGTTCCCCAAACTCCATTCTTCAGCACCTCCACTCTCCCTTCACCGATATTCGAACCTCCCCGCAGACGAACCAGGGGTTGCTGCGAAATCAGACATGGAAGAAATTAGCAAGATGTTCGGTCCACACACCCTCAGTGACCTGTGTTTGTTCAATCTCTGTATATGGATCTGATTCAAGTGATTCAGCCTTTCGGATGAATTTTTCCCATCCCTTGTTTATACACACTCACTTCAGATCTCTGGGGCCATGTTTGAATATTATGTAATCTCCTTTTCTTCGAAAAGGATATATGATTTAAAGTAAACAATGGAAGAGGAAGCTATTCTTTCCAGAAATGTAAGAGGCTGATAGATGAGGGAAAACAGACTCGCCAAACATTCCACATCCACAAATCATCTCTAAGAGGGACTCTAGCCTTAGCGTTCAACATTCAGCCCTCTACAGACATTTAGGATGAAAAAATGGAAAACTAATTTGCACGTGCGCATTAGAACAAACAAGTAGTCTGTGAACTCAGTGCTAACCGGCAACAGCTGATGAAAGAAAGTCCAAAAGGAATTTTCCTTCATTGTATCATTGCAGATGACAGTGTAGATTCTTAGGCAAGCTATTTTTATTCCAGCATCACTCCTTGCTGCTAAGCAGCGCTTGTAGAATGGGGCCACTAATACAAACTTTATTTTTATTTTATTTTCTGCATGTTGTTCATGTCAGTGACTCATTATTGTCCATGTTTGATATGTTCTACTAAGTCTAAGGACATGATTAACTATAAAACAGTGCAACCCTTATGCAAATTAACCATTGTTTTATTATAGCATGTGGTATTTTGGCATATTGACTACCATACAAATACCATGGTTAAACTATGGTTAGTGCAGTAAAACCATGGTTAATTTGTGGTTACCATGGGTTAAATATAGTAACCATGTTTTTTTTTGTTTTATTTATAGTAAAACCATGGTTTATTTTCAATCAAGTAGTTGGGTAAACCTAATGCCAACTGGAAAACCAGATGAAAAAAGATGACTAGAAGTAGATTTTCTGTTGCTGCTGGTACTGTAGATTCATAGGAATACTATTTTTACTCTATCGTCACTCTTTTTTCGCTGCTGAGAAGCGCTAGCTACTACCTTCAAATCATGAGACCGCCAATGATAACTTCATGCTCTGTTAATTGTACATGCCATGAATTACTATTTTCTATTACCTATTTTCCCTGTTGGATATGTTCTACAAAGTCTAAGACCATAATATACTTTTAAATAGTACTGTATATAATGACTTGTTTATCAACTGTCTGTCTGTGAGCCCAATGCTAACCAGAACGCCTTAGGAAACACAATCATGAATGACTTTTCTTTTGCTGATGACACTGATTCTTAGGAAAACTATTTTTATTCCAGAGTCTGTCCTTATTTTGATGCTAAGCAGCGCTAGTGATTACAGCTATTTAAATTGTAAGGCTACTAATGCTAATTCCACGCTACCAACCTCTGGTCTGTAAGCCTTGCGGAAGCCAGTGGAGGATGAGGGGGCAAAAGCTCTTCCAGGCACACAGCTGACTACCACAGGCAGGCCACGTCCACATGTGCCGTTCCGCTTGGGCTCCAAGGGTTTGCCCAGCCTACAGCTAGACAGGTGGGCTTCATTTCCTGTGCAGTTCACTGAGAAACCCCAGTAGTTCTTTTTCTTGCGCATGGACAGTGATCTGTAAAACAGAGCCACAGATAAAGATCAGTTGTGCTACAAAATAATTAATCATGGAATTAAATACATATTTTTCAAATACTTAATTCTTGTTTAGGAGGATATCACAACCATCATTCAGAGGGACGTGTTATGATTACTGTAGGGACCAGACATTGCCTGTGGCAGTACTGCTGTGCTAACCCAAGAAAACGTGACATTTCCCATGATTCCACTGTCCAGAGAAAATCCTAGTTTAGCAAGGGTCACCAAACCTTGACTCAAACAATCTGTGAAGCCTGCAGGTTAGTGATGCGCGGGTCTTCTCATAACCCGCGGACCCCGCGGGTAACCCGCGGGTCGGGTTGGGGCGGGTAAAGAAATTGTCACTTTATTTGCGGGGCGGGTTGGGGCGGGTCATTAAAAAAAAAAAAAAAAAAATACATGTATGTTGCGTGCAATTCCCTATAGCCAATATTAAATATTTGGGAATATCTATTTTCATATTTTATTAGGTTCTTTGATAAGGTTACAATACGAAGGCCTACGTAGCAACGTAACTTGCTTGATGTCCCCAAACCTTTGGCGTCACGTGACACGTCACGAAAGCACCAAGCAGCTCTGTATCCTATTCCCAGCCACAAGCGCATCAAGTGAGCGCACATTCAGCTCTGCTGGCCGGGTGCTGGAGTCTAGGTGTAATAGATTAAACCCCGGTACAGTGGATGCAGCGAACGTAAAAACGCTAAATGAACATTTCCGTGTGTTAAATAAAACAAAAGTTCAGTGGTTATGTAGCGTAGGCTGTAAACTGTAGGCCTACACAAATCTGAAATAAAAATTTGTTTAGCCTATTAGATGAATACAAACGCTGCTTTGTAAATGTTGAAAATGTTTATCATTATCTTGTTATTAATATGACCTGATTTATGGTTCATATTCATAATCGTATGTTGTTGCCAGTTTACAGGGCGATGTTTCCAAGCACTTTCAGGCTGAAATAAAGGCTGTTTTCATTTACATTACAATGCCTAGTATGTCTATTTAATGGTCACGGGTGCGGGGCGGGGCGGGTTGTAAAAATAGATACAGTGGTGCGGGGCGGGCTGGGGCGGGCCAAATAATTTCATAAAAGCGGGACCCGCGGGTTGGAAAAAAACCCGACCCGCGCATCACTACTGCAGGTGTCCTTTCCTTCAGATTAGGAAATCTTTAAACACTTGTTTAATGAGTATAGCATGCTATGAGTTCATTACAAGTCCGTTAAAAGTTGTGAGCATTTTTTGACATCGCAATAGCATTTTTGGTACTATAAGTCGACTGTGATGTAAGGCAATACCATTTACAATGTCCTACTCATTGCAAAATTGTGTTTTTCAATGGCAAGAATAACATTAAAGGCCCAGACTTAACATAAATGGACTAAGCAAAAGTGAGGTCACGTGGCCAGTGGCTTAAAAAGTGGACCATTATGAAATGTTCCAAAAAAACAAACATTCATAGACTAACCTCATCTTTAAATATCACCAGGCATTACTTTCTTTAGTATGTTGCTTAGTTTAGAAATAAACCAATGAATACATCTAAAAAAAAAAAAAAACCTTTTCTGAACATTTCCTGGAATGTTTTATTTTTATAAACTTGTACAAAAATATAGACACTGGCTATGAACTTTTGTGTGTTATAGTGTGTTCTAGTGTACAAATGTGGTTAAAACACCCTAAAATGATCATTTATAGGCAGTTATGCTATAAAATGTCCTTAACAGAGTTACAGTGGAAACACAATGTTCTCTGCTAGATGGGAAACAGCCAAGAATTATGTTGGGAAACAATCTGGCCATGATTCACTTGGGGAGGCGTTCACACACATCTGAGGACTAAATAACTCTTGTTGCCTGTTTGCATGGTAACTTTAAACTTTACAAAGTTAATGTTACTTTTGGGGAAACCCTAAAATCTCTATGTGCGTGTCTGCTTTCTTTCTTGTCTGTTTTATCTTGGTTTTTATTGCGTCCTAATCACAAAGGCCTGAAAATGTATATTTTTTCAAAGGGATAAAATGCATGTTTGACTCATGGTCGTTTGTCATACAAAGCAAAACAGCAGAGACTTTTCCTTACTTGTAGACTTTGTTGTTGTAGTTCTTCTCTCCGGGGAAACCGTACATTCCACAGACGACTCGGCTGTTCAGGGGGGTCCACTTCTCATCACAGATCTGCCTCCATTTGCCCCGTTCCTTAATCTCCACGTAGCCTTCCGTGACGGGTATGCGCTTGAGGTGGGATGAAATGGGTCTTATACGGATTTCTTCCACCCGTTCTTCGAGAGTCTAGGGAGGAAAAAACAAAAGAGCATGTTATCAGTCATTATCAGAATTCCCACAATATTCCCAGAATGGATCGTTTATTTAGGTCACTTCCTCAAGTAGCAGTAAATTACTTGGAAAAAGTTCTGGATATGTTGCAGACCCTGTTTTTGTCAGAAGAGTGTCTTCTACTCCTTCAGGATGGAATCTGAGGGCCAAACCGAGGAGCCGGATAATTCATGACTCACATTTGACAAGGCTGGCCAGATACAGTTTATAAGACAAGGCCAAAGTTGGAATTTGACCAAAAACCTCACTTCAATATCTCTCAAAACATTCTTAACCAGTCTTGCGGTGGTCATCCTAGATTTTGAGGAGCTCATGAACTTTCGTTACAGTAACACATGAATCTGTCATCCAGTCCATTAAGTTAAAGGAATCTTATAGCTTGAAGGAATATTAACTGTTATAAAATTCAAAAGCATCTTTGTTAGCTCCAAAAAGTACCCTCACATGTGCCCTCACGAGGGCTGTTTGCCATGATATCAAAAAGGAATGTTTTAGATGTGTAAACCCAGCAATGTTGTACTATTACCGGGGAGGTGGTTACCGGACATGTTTCAACTGACCACGGTAAACATAAGACGAAGACTGCGGCTTCTAATTTAATTTCGGCATGTGTTAATGTGCATGTGTGTGCATGAAAGAAAAGAGAGAGAGAAAGTTGGCCAACGGGATGAAGCCAATGGAATGTGGCGGCCTCACATGGACCTAAATGCTCTAGACGCAGAGTGAGCAGAACTGAGTTTAATGTAAATATTACTATATAAAGGCCTGACCGATGGGTTGGGTCCGGTTCAAGTGGGCTCTCGAGTCAGACACATCACTGTTTGCTTAAGCAATGGAAGTCTGGAGGAAACCAAAGAGCTGAGTGTTGAAGCTGAGGGTGTGAGTCGGGGTCATCCAGCCAGATGTAAGGAAGAGCCTACGCCTGTTGGCTGATAGCGTGACCTCCGCCTAAAGAAACCAGACCAGACACCTTCCACTGCATATTTTTAAACCAAAGAGACGCCCTGTTTGATCATTCTCAGCTTTTGCCGACATAAAAAATTCAGAGGTTGATCTAATATGATGGCACAGGTACATTTGAGTTTGCTGATGGAAAATACATTTGGAATGTTCATAAATCCTCATATTTATATACAAAACATGCCTTGCAGGTAGTGCTGGGCATACTGACCAAAAATCTGTATCACGGTTTCATGGTTTATCACACCCTGACTGTGCCTTTATCACAATGCATGAAACCTCTGCAGAATCGCAATCCAAACAAATTATGTTTTGATGTAAATTAGATTGTATAATATCAAAATCTGAAGCAAAATCAGAATGGTCTGACCTTAGCTTTATGAAATTTTGCTACATGCAACATGCCTGCACGAAACTGAAATGGCAGACGGGCTGAATGAGAAATGCAAATTCACGCTCTGCCAGCAGGTGGCTCTTATGGAACAGCAGCCATACAGCATTTACTTGGTTACTGCTGTAAACAAACCACCGCTGCAATTTCAAATACCACATTAATATGCAGGTAAGATGAAAAGACAATACCATCTCAACTTTTATGAAGACAGTCAGTTCCCCTCAGAGATACATGTAAAACCCCACCCCAATTCAGTATTTAGGATTTGGTTCCAATATTTCGTGCACTTATGTAGTGAGTTTTCTCTGCTTGCTATTTTCTCATCTTTGCGCTCATCTTCAATGTCCCTGACCTCTGTTAACGGCCATTTACAGTTAGTTTATTTGCAAAATTAAAGAATTAGTTGTGTGTAATTAATATTTCTAAAAGTTCTCCAATCATTAGTCAGGAATGTATGCTTTTAACAGGGATCCTCTCTCAATTCAGGACACTGTCTAATGTTACGTTGCTGAGCCACTTGTACCAGTATGCTGTTTTTTATTATTATTATTTTTTTTTTTTTATTCATACTGTGTGCATAGGCCTAGTTCAAACCGGTTTACCGTTTAAACCGGTATACCGCTTAGCACTATGTTGCAGGTATTGGGTATTACGTCAAGCACCCTTTAAGGGATAAAGTATCAGTCTAACAAGGAATGTTCTCTATACATAATACTTGAACCAACAATTTGTGCCTTGTTACGCTTGAAGAATGTCTGATCCAAGACTCGACATGCAGTGACCAACAATAAAGGCAATGTTGTAGGCAATCTTCCTGACTGATAGGATGACAAGTTCGACAAGCGCCATCAAGACTTCAAATCCAAGGTTTTGTTTTGGGGGAATTCCTAGAGACACAAAAGAAAACTGACCCTATTGAGGTCTCTTTCCCAGAAAATACTATGAATTCACATGAAAGGTATTTTTGTGTTCATATAGCTCAATGGCAGAGCAAAATGGCAAGGTCTTGTGTCTAATTCACAGTGAACACACAATGAAATCAATTAAATAAAGGAAGGAACTGCAGCTAACATGGCTCTTCACCTTATACAAGAAGTTAAAAAGATGTCTGACATTACTGGACAAATCCAATTCTGAATATTGCCAGAAACCCATTAGCCATCAAGATTGCATTTTAGGTCAAAGCGAATCTCCATCATTAAAAAGCAGCATATTAGCTGTTAACACATGTATGTCACCACAATCCTTGGAGGGGAACGTTTTCCACTTTTAATGTCATTTGTAGCACAAAATTAATATTGTAGTATTGTAATCAAACATTCGTTTAGTTATCACCAAAGCTCAGAAGTATGTCCAAAAGGTACCTTCATGCGCAAATGCTTTTAAAGATATTTATTGGATTAAATCACTGTTAATAATCTAATGTGTAAATGTGTATGTGTACAGCCAAACAGACGTCACCTTTCATTCAATCACATCACCTTTACTTCATGACGTGTGGGTTTTTTTTAGGAATGAGACCTGACAAAGAGGTCTTTGAGACTGTAAATGCTGTCTGTCAGCTCATATAGACTAGTATGTCTGAGACATACGCACTTACAGTCATTCATTTAAGTGAGAAACCATTCCCACATCTGACTGCGTTTAAGAGCGAGGGGTCCATGTGTAAGCGATGGAAACGGTAGCAGTGAGACAGGAAGCCCCTCGTAGTCCAGACATTCCTCAGTTGCTGAGGTGCCAGCTGGGACAGAACCACCTTCTTTTCACATTCATGGAATCCAGATATCAAAATATTTACATGCCGTTAATGTTCCTCCTTCAGGCTTCTCGATGTGGGCGAGGGAGAGGTGACGGTGTCTGGTACAGTCGCGCTGTCAAAATCTCCTCTCTTATTCACTTCCTGCCTCGTGTTTCACGTCGGTCCTCCACGTGCCTGTTCCAGGGACTCAGAGTGAAAACACTTGTTGATTGTGCAGGTTTGTGGTTTTGATGAACGTTCGAGGGAATTTTAGGCACTTTTTTGAGGAAGTAAATGATAAAGGGGGAAAATGTGAGGGGTGGATGGATCCAGCTGGTATATTGATTCTTGCTGAAGTAACCTCCAAGAAAGAGGCTACATGGAAAACATCTGGGTTCTCTCCACCGTTACAAAGCCGAAAATATGTACAAACTATCATTCCCACCCCCCAAAAAACAAGAAGTTTCTTCAGCTCCGTGTGTCGTCACTCTCAAACACAACTCATATTCACACCACCACGCCAAAGCCAGCCTGTCTACAACTATCTGAGAGGAATGCCATTTTTAGACATCCTTTTGTCTTAAGGGTCATCTTTGTGTCAGGGCACCACTTACAACTCAGTGTGCATGAAGGAAATAAAGAGGGAGGACAAGAAACAAAGCATGACAGAATTAATGGTGAACTCAGCTGTAGTAAAGGGTCACAAGGGTCCCATGAACAAGTCAGTTCCAAGGAAACGCTTAAAGGGATACTCCACCCCAAAATGAAAATTTTGTCATTAATCACTTACCCCCATGTCATTCCAAACCCGTAAAAGCTTCATTCGTCTTCGGAACACAATTTAAGATATTTTGGATGAAAACCGGTAGCCTTGTGACTGTCCCATTGACTGCCGAACAATTAACACTGTCAAGGCACAGAAAAGTATCAAAAACATTGTCAGAATAGTCCATCTGCCATCAGTGGTTCAACCGTAAAGTTATGAAGCTACGAGAGTACTTTTTGTACGCAAAGAAAAAAAATAACGACTTTATTTGGAGAACATCCACTGGACGTGAACTGCGTACACTGTTCTGTGTCAGCCGCGCCACACGGATATGTCTTTTACCTTTGTTTATGCTTTGATTTGAACAAAAACAGCACAAAGTGGCGAAAGTGGCGCGGCTGACACAGAACAGCGTACGCAGTTTGCGTCCAGTGGATATTCTCAAAAATGGCGCTACGCTGACGCAAAGGAGATGAATTGTTGAATAAAGTTGTTGTTTTTTTCTTTACGTACAAAAAGTATTCTCGTAGCTTCATAACGTTACGGTTGAACCACTGATGGCAGATGGACTATTCTGACAATGTTTTTTTTATACTTTTCTGTGCCTTGACAGTGTTAATTGTTTGGCAGTCAATGGGACAGTCACAAGCCTACTGGTTTTCATCCAAAATATCTTAAATTGTGTTCCGAAGACGAACAAAGCTTTTACGGGTTTGGAAAGCCATGGGGTAAGTGATTAATGACAAAATTTTCATTTTGGGGTGGAGTAACCCTTTAAGCTTAACATGACCCCTGAACTCTCATTCCACAGAGCATCTCTGGGCATATTTATGTTCAACCCTGCGGATTCCTCCCAAAAGGCTGGTCTTCCATAATTCAAGAGCAGTTCTAAACACCTTGCAGACAAAGACACTAGTCAGAACAAGTCTTGGGTTCTGGGAGAACATATGAGTCTTCACATTATAACTCAATATAGATATAAAAGCAACATATGTACTTAAATATACTTAAAAGTCAACGCAGCAAGAGATCTTGTAGAGTAGAGTAACTATATAAAGTACTTAAGTCTGATTTGATAATATTCTGTGGTCAAATCAAATGTTTTTCTATAATAATAACCCCTAAATGATATATTTGACCGTTGTCCCTGACAATCAATCACTTACACTGGTGGTTTTGACTTTAAATTCTTTGGACTCGATTCCAAAGTCATTGGACTCGGGAGCATTTGGCCTTGACTATTACAGCACTGCGTATACAAAAGCATTTTTATACTGTCTGTACCTTTCAGACCCAGACTAGACTAGACCCTCTTCTGTTCTCGATCTTGTCTCTCATATAACCCACTCAGGTCTCAGCCTGGATTTAGACTTGAATAAGCTGGTCTAGACTTGACACAAGTAGCTTCTACAGGTTCTGTAAGCAACTTCTTTGCCAAAATAACAACTTTTTCCAAAAAAATCACCCCCTGCTCTCCATTGTTTGGAAAAACAGGTAGTCTGGTGCCAAACTCACACAAACTGGCAGAATGCTTTCAAGATGAGTGTCCAAATTTTCTGACTGGCTCATAAACACTCAGATTCTAGCACTAGTTCTCACGATACTTATTTCAGTAATAGCTATCAGGTATCATGTGTACTATTCCAAAAAAAAAGAAGCTTTTAAAAGTATCCTAACCTCACATCTGACCTCCCCCCTTTACTTCTTGGTTTCCTGGTTTTGAATATAACAGCTTTCTTTGTCTAGAAATCACAAAGTATCTTGAGTTTCCTACTCTTGTTGGAATGTGAGAGAAAGCCAACACCTTTACTCCTGGTGGAAAGTCCTGACCTTTGACCTCTTCAAGCTACATTTAGCGTCTAAGTTCACCACTGGTGTATTCTGTTGAGTCCGACACTGGCTTGTTGACTTTAGAGTAGGCTATGCTTTGGCTGGAGGTCAATACATATTCCAGTCAATCACCATGACAAGCAGAGTACAAATCATTATAAGAATTTAATCATCTTCAGGTCCTGTCTTTTTGCCTCATGAACATGACCATACAATGTTCTAAAGTTAAGTCCTGAGGACTGCAAAACATCTGCTGAATTTCATGTCAGGTCGCACTGTATCTTAGCAAGTTGCATATTCTCATCTGCACGTCCTGTATATACCAAGAATATGAAGTTGTGTTGGTAAGAAACATATGCTGTAGACAAATATGTAAATAAGTTATATAATCATTAGCTGATTAATTGCAGCAAAGAGTTTGCATGCTCTGGACCTTTGGTAACCACTCTGTGGACCTCTGATTGTTTCCATGTGTGGTGGCAGATTGTGTGTGGTGGTGATTCATTTGATTACGACAAGCTGTTCTTCTGTTTCACTGAATGTTTACAAGAATACAAAACAAACAATTCACTCAATTCAATTCACTGAGAGCCTGTCTTTTGCCTATCTTATTAGTTTAGACAATAAATTTGTGTCCAGCTGTGTGTGGTCAGTTATAAGTATAAAAACTGTTTATGTTTCAGCGGCAGATAATATAGTGGGAAAACTGTGAAAAGGAAAGCAATATAAACAGTTACATTTTTGATTTATCATTCAAACAGAAATTATTAAATGAAACAGAAATGAAACACTAGGAGTTTCTGGTAAAAAAAAGTGGTGGTGATGTTACAATGTGACTGTTATTGTTAGCATGTTGCTTGGCGTTTTCTACACTGTTCTGTTTGGTTGCTAGGTTGTTTAGGGAAGTATTTTAGCCAATGTCTTTATTAACACAAAAATGTGAATGTGAAAATATCTCTGCTTCTGTGAAAAATCATGAATCTATCTGCACCTAAATGCAGCCAAAATCTATCTTGGAAATGGACGTTCATTAAAACAAGCATTTTGTGCTTTTGCTAGAGGTCATCCAACTACAGTCTTTGAATGACTTGTCTAAACTGTTTCACAAGCCATTAAACCCAGCTAATCAAGTAGCTGCACTGCATTTATGGGCTCTGAAATAACGCTAACGCTAATGTTAATGCTAAACACTACATGTTTTCAGGGTAATGTGTTTCTTTATGTCAATAATAAGCTAATATGATCAAAGCAACAAAATCGCAGTAAAACCATCTGTCATCTTCTCCTACAACTTTAAAGAGGGTCTTTAAGAGGCAATGTTTGCTGGGTGGAGCACACTGGCTAGCTGTGCTGACACCCAGGAAAGGTAAATTAAAGCAGGCAAACAGACATTAAAACTGTGTAGTTTATATGACATAAAAAAAGTGTTTTCCAGTTTTGGCAAAGGATAATATTTGTGGAAGAATTTTTAATCCACCGCTTGTGATGCAGCGCAGAATTTAGAATTTAGCACTGTTTGGTTGCCAGTTTCTGCTACCCTTTGTTATTTCTGACATCAAATTGTCCATTGATGAGAAAAAATACACAAAAAGATGGACTCTTGCTTATAAAAACATTGGCGCTGGAAGGAAGCCTGAGGAATCTGGGTGTCTGTCTCAGTTTAGTACACCCTGGTGTTTGAGAATTCACTCATCTGCGCTTCACAAAGGAGCGTCTGTGTCTCAGACTTCTGGTATGTGATGCAGGGAAAAGTCACGATTACACCTACCAATAGCTAACAACTTCTCACATTCATTCACAGACTGTCACCTGACCGGTGACATCATAGGAAGTTGAACCTGACGACTGGTATTTTTCATACTAGGCCAGAAAAACACTGTCCCTCATTCAAATCTATTAGCCAACAGTCTTTTTGCTTCTCACAATTAATGAATTCACGTTTAACGGGTGGGATTCCATTTTGAAATCATTCCTTCCATTAGTCAGCAGTTCCCAAAGAAGGCATCAGAGGAGTGGGGGAACGTCCTGGGGACAGGAAGGATCGGGGGAGAGATGCACAATGTGGTACAGTCATTAAATCTTGAGGTTGTGGAAATGGAAAAGCACACCATGGGCTCTCTGATCGCTCTCAAAGGTCTGTCTTTAAACCAACTTACCTTGGTTGCCATAGTAACATGGCAAATATACAAATATCGGTTAATTCTGGCACAGACCTTTGCATAAAATGACATAGGGTGTGTGGACAGCTGGCACGTCATAAAATGAGAATTGAATGCTAATAAACTATTCTAGAACAGCAAACTTTGGAGAGGAATGTGTGACCTGTCGGTTGTAGACCTTCACTTCCTTTCATCCAAGAGATAATGTGACTGGGAATGTTCACCAGGAAGAAAGGAAGAAAGGAGAACCGCCACTCAAAGAACTGAATTTACGGATATGACAAAGATATGTGGTCATTTGTCTAAGACATAAGGCTTTTCTGGGTAGGATCCTTGGCTCTTCTGATGGGAAACACTGTGGTTTTGATGATACAGTGTGGTTTTTGGAGCGCATTGTCATTCTTTGAACCCTGCAACTTCTAAAAATGCTTTTCAAAGGCATATCTGGTCTTTCTTAAACCCAATTACAACCAGCAGAGCCTTAGGCTTGGTTTACCAGCTCTGAACTTACATCTGCACTGCATTTCAGTAAAGTGACTAAGCACTGTCAACCTCAGTTAGGTTAATAAACTAACATGATTACGCGAACCTAGAGTTGACATACCTCAACGTTGTTGTTCATGGTATTGATGAACCTATGGCCAGGGATGCGCTTCTGATTGCAAATCACCCCAACATCCTCACTGTGTCGGCAGTCTGACACCCCAAAGCCATTTGAGGGGCATTCGGCTAAAGATTTCTCTCTTCCTGTGCAATGGACGTTGTCCAGCCAAATGCGTCCTGTGGAACAAAGAACAATTGTTGCTTTTGTCAATCACCAGCAGATGTTGTGTTTTGGATGCCGTGTTGGTATCACTACCAGGCTACTTAATTCACTTAAAGGAACAGTTCAACTCACAAAATTTACTCTGTTACTCTACCTTATCTATTTCAAAACCTGTAAGAAGGTGAGTTTTTGAAGAATATTTTTAATAAGCACCATAAAAATGCTATGTTTCAAGTGTTCTGAATGTCAGACTTAATGTCAAACTAAAATAATTCAAAAGTTCACCTAAAATCTTGACATCTGCCTCTCACAAATGAATTGTTCTCTTAGTCTTTTCAGTGAATGTGCTGATGAAATGGACTGATTAGGTTCTCAAGATCAACTCACTGACTGACTTAAAAGGACACTTTTATGATGCATTTTGAAGCTTAAAGTCCCAGTCTCTATGCGGTCTTCAAAATTTCTCAAAGATGTCATGGATCTTTGAAGTGAATGAAGACAGATGTTTCTCATTTGGGTGAATTATTACTGCTTCCAGCAAAATGCCTTGGTAAACCAGCTTAAACCACTCTAGTCTGGCTAGATTTTGTAAACTTCATTTGATTCAATATAAAGTTATCAAATATGAGCCCTTCCAGAATTTCCCTTCACTATGTATTACATGCTGCATATGATTTTGCTTACTTGGTGGAAAGTGGAATAAGAGTGGAAGACCAGTGTTTACTCTTTCCATAGGGCTCAATCATAACCACCCACTGATTTACAATCTTTGGACAGATTTATTGAGACAAATCATCATGTTTCTATAGTAAAGAGACATAGAGATGAGATTACGTCTGCTCTTGACTTTGAATCTTGTTTCCATACTTTTTCGACTGTTTGGTATCAATTACCGCTAATGACTAAAACATGATGGATTAGCAATAAAATCCAAGAATTTATGCACATAGTGAATCTATCAATGGAACAGAAGCTTATTATACACCATCAGAATTCTTGCCTACCTTCTCCTTGTCCAAACTTTGCAGATGGGGACCAAGCCACAGCGCCCAGGAAGCCAAGCTCCCTGCATGCAACATGAGCAGCTTCGATTGAGAAGTCATCATCACAGATAGTCCCCCATTCGTTGTTGTAGAAGACCTCCAGACGACCCTCGTAATGCTTGCGTTTATCACCCGCTAGGCGGAGTTGAATCTTAGGTTGCTGGGATTCAGATTGAGCCTGAACCAAAGCCAAGAGACTGATGATGCACAATGCAGAAGAAACCGCCATGGCTAAACTTTCACCTGCGAGAGCATTAAACAACACAAACACAAGATTAACAATGTAACATGAAAGAACCTTCACGAAACCAACTGATTAAATCTTTAAGAATAAGGCATTTGAGGTCTTCAAAAGAGGTCAAGGGCTTTCCTTCACTAATAAAGAGCATGTGTTTGACTATTCTGAACTCTGTCTGTCCATGTCAGTCCTGCCCCCACCATTTTTCAAATCCTGAGGCTATAGCAGACAGATGACTGGGGTGTTTACTTTTTCCATCACTCATCCCAACCTGTCAATTAGAGGGGTTTTGTAGGAACAAGACTTACAATTATTGACACTGATGATACTGACATTAATGTCTTGTATGTCTACAGCATTAAAGCATCTATCTTTTAATCCTGCATCAAAAAACAAAGCTCAGCATTTACCCAAGAACTATCAATGAATGGCAGCCAAATGGTTTCCAGGATGTTGGAGTTTATAGAAACTCCAGCACATAAGACATAACAACCCCCGCTATTCATAAACATCTAACTGCCAAAACCACAAAGTGGACATTTTCACAAACAGTTAAGATGCATGTTTTATTCCCATGCATACTCATGTAGGGTAACTAAGATGTTATCTGCACATCATAATGTTAAGATTAGTTGCTGAATTAATGTTCAGGACACTCCTCCAGGTACTCATAAGTAACAGAATATCCCATCTCCTGACTGAGAAAATCCCTTTCCCTAAGGGATTCTGTTCCCAAACAAATCACTAAAACTGCCTTGTCAGTGAGTCACTGCATTCATTTAATGAGACTTTAACATGACGTCATAATCACTGTTCCAAAACTGCAAGCTCAATGCTGCAGAGCAAGCTTCATCTAATTTGGTAGTTTGAAAACTTCCTGTGTGTGTGTATGATTGATTCCTCATTCATTCATTACAGATTAATTGTCTTATTTGATGCAATTATGCTATTTAGAGACAAATATGTTTGCATATATGTGACCCTCAAGTCTCAAAATCAAATTGAGAATAACAAGCATCAAAATTTGATTTCAACCATTGATTTCACTATGATTTCAATCTTTGACATGGTCTTACTCAGTCAATATTAAAGATATCAAGGTTACATTTTCACAGAATGTTCTTTACCTTATGAAGGATGATTTTATGTAGAAAAACATGCAGTAAATCACAAAACCTGACTTTAGCTGGGTTTTCACAGCCAGGGTCACATATTCATAATAGTATACATTGATAACAATGATATGCAATGCATTAAAAGTCATTGATGTCTACAATGTAGGTGGTATAACTGTCCGCAAATTAAATTTTGGAATAAGTAGGCTAGTTAATACAGTATAATTGCAATTACAACATGTATGCTTCAATATGTATGTGTGCACAAGTTATGTTTTGCACAATCACGTGTATTTAAAGGCACATTACATTTTGTGATATGTTAATAACTTGTAATACATTAGTATAAGTGGTTACACCACTTGACATCACCTCAATCAATAAATACCTTTTTTCTACAAAGTAGGCTATTTCAAAACCATTATAAATACAAACAGTGCATTTGTACGGACATAATAGTATATTTTTAAAATATTTTTTTCATTATGTCGCCTATATATTTATATCGGCTAAAGTTATGTCAAACATTAAAGACACCCAACAGAACAACTCCGATGTCAGCAGTCCAAGACATATTCAGTAGGCTATATTAGCGTTTTAAACACAATTCGATTTAAAAATAAATTAGTATATAGGCTACTACATAGCCTGTAATTCTGATTGGCGCCATAAACGTACCTCAGAAATCGTTGTTCCTGTGAAGTACTGTATCAGTGTCTTCCAAGTTACACCCGCAGCTGGATGCAGCAGCGCTGATTCTCTCTATATATCGTGCAACACTTTTAAACGAGTTTCACCGCCTCCCACCAGCACTGCAATCTGAAACCAGCCATCACTACCACATTATGAAAGTTATAGACGCCCCATGTGTCTGCTGCACATGACTGACGTCATGCCAGGGATGCCCTGTAGCCCGCGTGCGGATTCACATGCAGCAGTAATGCTTACTTTTCCATGCTTACTGGAAACAGACAGTCAGAGGTGCAGACAGCTCAACAGATATTAAGTCGAATCAGACAGACCATCAACATTTTAACTGGTTATTTATTAATTAGTTTAGCAGATGCTCATTTGAGCTCATATACAACAGAAAATAAAAGAGATCTAAGCAGTGTTTATTTAACCCCTGTATGTGTAACAGCAAAAACACACAGATTATTCTGCCGCCCAACAGACAAAAGCTCATCTATCAGTTACATTAACATCTTTACTCCATCATTTATTCATGTATGTTACATGTATGACTAAAGGTCTCTGTGTTCAGGTTTACAGGGAACTGAGAGCCAGTCTAAGCAGCAGGACCCCCAGCAGCAGGACGGGGCTGGAGCTCAGGCTCATGGCGGTGTTCTGGTGCTCCCCATGGCTGTGGGACCGGTGAGGGCCGTTACAGTCATCATTGAAGCAGCATTCCAGCTTCATCTCCCCATTGCTCATGTGAGACTTGTCACAGAAGGACTTGTAAGCGCATGACTTCATCACTGAGTCTGTGGTGAGGAAAACACATGGTGGATTTAGAGGGGCACTACTAATCAACACTTACAAAAACATCTGCTCAGGCCAAACATTGCTGAAGGATGCGTCAAATCCACGTTTGGTTGAGCATGTGTGTAACCCAGCAGAAGCAGTCAGGGCCGGATTTACACATAGGCTTAGGCACGTGCCTATACTCGCTCGTCCAGGGGGGCCCAAACACAATGAAGATATATAATGTTATCAATCTACAAGAGTAAAAGATCCAAAACACTAGAAGACATTGAGCAAATAAATATAACAAACAATACAACACACATGAGATTTCAGGACAGAAACATGACAAATGTCTTAAAATAATTCATCTGAACAATGTCTTGACTCGTGAGGTGTGAATGTGACTCCAGGCCGTTAAAATTATTAGAGAAATAATGCACTCCCGAGGTGGTAATGTGGCCACGATGCTGCCTATTAATGGAACGGTCATTCAATTTTTATTGACTGAACGCAAGCGCTTATTGCTTAACATGGTGGCTAAGTTTATGCAACTGGCCCCTGGTCAGGAGTGATGCCACCCCCAAGTGTTCAACATGCAAACTGCAGTATGAATCACCGTATGTGTGTGTGTGTGTGTGTGTACTCACTGGGTCCTGTGATGGTAGAGCAGGCATCTGAATGAGCAGGACACACAGTCGAGCCCTGCCGGAAACACTCGTCCAGGTTATTCGATACACAGGTGTGACACTTCAACCCCTCACCTTCACATGTCGGACAAGACAACACAGCTGATCTGAGATTAAACCACTTCAAACTTGAAACAGATGCTATTAATCATTTCACAAGGACAGTGGGAAAATACAATTATTTATGTGTTGCTATCTGCTGTTACTATATAAGAATTGCTGCGTTGCAAAATGTATATAAAATAAGATTTTATTTATTGTAGGTTACATCCTTATTACATATTTAATACATATTATAAACAACAGTAGTAATAATAATAATAAAAAACTTTTTTGTAAGCATGTATAGCCTACACAGATTTCTCATGTGTGACAAAAACTGAATATTTGATTAATACGTTACCATTTTTGGATAACACTTTATTTTACAGTGTTACATGTACTTTAGTATTAACTGTAAATTATACATAGTTGCATCCAATAACCCAAAAAGGTACATGTTGTTAATTTAATTAATTTTAATTAACAACATGTACTTACTATATGGTTAGGATTAAGGTTTGGCTACTTATTATGCATAATGAATTGTTATGATAATAGTACGTACATGTAACGTGTAACAAGGACACCTTAAAATAAAGTGTTACCAAGTAAAGTGTAACCCATTACTGTAAGTATTTTTGTAAAATCTCAATTACAGGAGTATTAACTCTTAAAGTAACGGCAGCATAAAGTGATATGAAACTATTTTGATTTATTTGGTACTTTAGAGGTACTCACTGTGTAGCACAGCGGCGAACAGGACCAGCGTGGCGAGGAGAGTCTTCATGTTGAGGAGGTTGTATTAGAAAAGTGCTGGGACAGTGTGGAAGTCTTAACTACAAAACACCTCAGCACCTCTCCATAATCCTACAGTGAGCATCCATCACATGAGCATTACACCGGCTTAACACACACTACGCATCTGCGCAAGCAACAGCAAACCAGGGGAGATGGAGGATGAAGGGGGTTGCACCAGTAAAAAGGATTTATGATATGGATATTTCAATATAGTTTTAATGCAGATTTCCTTTTAAAATTTAGTGCAAGACTTATGCAAATCAATTATAATTACCAGAAGGCCACAGAATGGCTACTTTCACCAATCGTTTTTATCTGTGTACAGTATATTTTCATATTTTGTGTATTTGCAGCACAACACTGTTTTGATTGAATTCACTGCAATATGTCCTCAACATAAGGACAATCTGTCTGAGTGCACATATTAATATCCAGTCTACCGTCACCAGATATCCCTCTTAAGAAGAGATTAGCTGTGCAACACTCACAGCGTGAGAATCATTTCTGTAAACTGATACTATTACTGCCACATGCATAGGTGACAGTTTACAGGTCCCGTTAGTTAACATTATTTAATACATTAACTAACAAGTAATACATTTGTTAGAGTATGTTTTCATCTTTGTTAATGTTAGTTAATAAAAATACTAGTGCTGTCAAATCGATTAATCGTGATTAATCGCATCAAAAAAGTTGGTCTATACATAATATATGTGTGTGTATTGTGTATATTTATATGTACAAATACACATACATGATATATTTAAGAAATATATGTAATATATATTTATGTATAATATAAATCATTTTTTTTTTTTTCTTAAATATATACATATATATTTCTTAAATATATACATGTATGTGTGCATTTATGTATACATATAAATATACACAATACACATACATATATTATGTAAACACAAACTTTTATTTGGGATGCGATTAATCGAGATTAATTGATTTGACAGCACTAAAAATAACTCTTAATTTTCATCTCAGGTCCATTAAATAATATTAAGAGAAACAACATGTAATTTTAATAATACATAGCAATCATTGAAATTAATATTAACTTAAATTAATAAATGCTTTAGAACTATTTTATTGTCAGTTCATGTAATGTAGTTAACATACAACATAATGTAGCTAATATTAACAAATGGAATCTTACTGTAAAGTGTTGTTAACCAATATTTATATGAAATTCAAAACCAGTGTCATCAAGCGATTTTTTTATTTTATTCAGGGAATGCATTTATGCACAAAATATATATTAGTCAACGGGATTTCTGTGCAACTCTCACTTTCTCTTCCTTTTTTACAAACATTAATAACACAATAAAAGAACATCTTGTCATAAAAATATACACAGGTCAGTGAGTACTGTAAAGAACACCAACACGCTCTTGAAACAACAACATGACAATTTACAGGCTTGACTTCTCCACACGACCCGTTAATGTTTGGCACATGGACAGCGGTTTCATTTGGCAGTTGGTTATTCTGAGCTGAAATATTGCATAAGATAGCACAAAGGAATTGTGGGTAAAAAAGAAGCAACAGCCAATAGAAAGCATCACTACAGCGTTAGGCACATACTTTAGCAAGTCTGGCAAAAGATTGTCAATTCTTGAAATGACTTCATTGAATGTTTTGCAAATGATTCGGTCCATTCGCCGCAGCACAATTAAACAGAGTGTAAACTTGTGATAAACTCTGTACTTCATGCAGACTTTGAAACCAAAGTAATTCAATAATAAAAGAAAGTTTAAGTGCTTTCAGTTAGGTTTGCTTTTGTGAAAATTTTGCAAGCAAGCATTTGATTGGATGATTATGACCTCATGGCTAGAAATAAGTCACCCATCAGAACATCTAGTAACACCAGAGCTCCCTTAATATGATAAATTATCATAATTTGGCACCTAAACACACAGAGAGTAAGAAAACAATGGATGGAACTACAGCCGTCTACGAACTCTCTTCAACAACAGCTTTGAATATGCTAAAAACTACTCGGTGAAATAATATTCCAAGTTCAGTACGAGTTAAACTCGACAGCATTTGTGGCAGAATGTTGACTACCAAAAAACGTCATTTTGACTCATCCCTTCTTTTCTTTAGAAAAAAGCAAATATTGGTGAGGCCCTTACAATGAAAGTGAATTGGATTTAAAAGAAATATGCAGCTTCTAATTTCATAAAAGCACTTATATTAATTTGTTTGCTGAAACTTGCATATTATTTGAGCTCTAAAGCTAATTAAATCCTAATTTTTAGTGTTTTAGTGTTTAAGGCTTTACGTTTTAATGGCAACAAAGTAGTATTGTATTTAGTAATTGTATTTAACTAGCAAGCAATTCTTCACACTAAAATCATGTTAACATGCATATTGTGTACATCTTGTGGCTATACTGTTTAAATAATGAATATTGTAATGTTTAAATTTACGTTCACTTCCATTGTGTAAATGGCACCTCTGCTAGGAGTTCTGTCACCCAGATTTTTGTGTGTTTTTTTTTACAGACATATTTTCATGGTAATCAACATTAAACCACCAGTGCTGTCAACTTGTACTGAACTCAGAACATTTCTTAAATTTATATCAGAACCTCTAATATATAACCAAATAATTACACAGGTTACAGTACTTTCCATGGCAAGTAATGTAACTAAAAAGTTGTAATATGATTTGCTCCCTCCGTTACAAATAGCAGCAGTGCGATCATGTAAACTACGAACAAGACCAATGACCCTTATCCCATGTCTGTTTCTTTACACCTGAACACACACCCATGAGGCACTCCCAAACGCTCATACACACAGCTGTCATAACAGCCAGCAGAAATCAGATCAGATTTTTCCCACCCACTTCAAGAAACCTGATACCACCAAATATAGGTGCAAGTCCAACATCAGCACTTTATGAATCTGTAAAAACATTTGCAACTCCTTTATTTGATTCTTCAGCTCATATCTTGTTTCTTCCAGTGCCTGAGCCAGACCCATGGAAAAGTGACTCCTTTCCAAAAAGTGAAAAAAAGCAATGGGAGATCAAGAGACGTTCTTGGTCAGGGTGGGTATGGGTCAGACAGAGCAATATAAGCAGATTCTCCTTCCTCTTAGTCCGTGGTGCCCAATTTTGCAATGAGCTCATCACAAATCTTAGTAAGCTCTTCAGTCTCTTGATTCTGGAATAATAATGCGGATTTTAAATAATATTTTCTTGGAAAAAAAAATCTTGAATTGATGTTATATTGTATGTGAATGTGTGAGAGTTTACCTTCTGTTCGAGTGCCCGCTCCAGGGACTCTGCTTTCATCTGCTCTTTTCTCAGGCTGGCGTTCAGCGCCACACTCTCTGCGTTGGACTTAGATCGCACTTGAGCTATTTCCTCATTCGCTCTAGAAAAACATATGCAGGTCGGAGATCAATCAATAAGAGTAAAATACTTCATATTATTACATAAGGTTACATTATAACTGATGTATATCACTCTTACTTGTCAAGTTTCTCCTCTGCATGGATTTTGAGGGTGTGATAACGTTGTTCCTCCTGCCTCACGCGTGTGAGGTAGTCCTGAGCACACTTTTTTAGCACTTCCTCATTCTGACAAGAGACCAGCAGAAACATCAGTGCATGTCCAGAGGAATCATTTATATAGTCAGCATTTCAGACATTAAAGAGGATATCTTACCTTCTTAAAGCCCTCAAGAACGGTCTTCATGTTTTCGTAGCGTCTGAACAGGTCGGAAAGCGAGCGCTCCACTGAGTTGAGGTCAGCGAGGGCCTGATCTCTCTCCATAGTTATCTGGTGGACGCTTTTCTGAGATCCTACGTTCTTTCGCTGCTCATCTTCTGTATTGGGAAAAAATTCCAGACATAAAACATTTAAACTTAAAATGTATATTCAGAATTGTATTAAAACAGCTCTGAGAGGTAGATCACTCACCTATCATTTGAGCTACCGTCTTCTCATACTCATCCACTATTTGCCTATGGTAAAATCAGTAAATAATGTTAGAATGTTTCATTGTTGGAACTGTAATGTGGGCATTAAACTTGTGTGTGCATAAAACCATCCCCGGTGCATTCTGGGAAGGGTTCTAGATTAGGACGTACCTCATTTCAATAACCTCCAGTCTACTCTCTTCATATTTCCTCTTCCACTCATTGGCTTCAATCTCTTTGGCAATTATCTACAGGTACAAAAAATGTAATAATGTAATCAAAAAATTGGTAATTATTAAACTAATTAAAAATAAATCCAATTTAAACATTTATTATAATTTGTATTATATTTATTTGTTTGTTATTGAATGGTTTTATATGTGTTTACATGTACTATACATTGTAACGGGACTGCATTCTCAAAACAGTTTAGACACGGGGCAGATGCTGGTGTTACCTCTTCTCTGATCAGCGTGAGCACCGCTGCTTTATCTATCTCACTGAGAGGAATTGCATCCAGCCCTGGACTCGTCTTCACTATGGTCTCACTGTCTGAAGAGCTCAGAGTCTGACTCTTACACAAACTCTCACTCTGCAGAATAAACACAATCAGAGAAAAGATTTACAAAGCATTTCATTTTGAAAGACGTTTTTTAATTCTTTATGTTCTTAACAATAATAACAGTACTATATGGTAACATATAATACCAAATTTTTCAATGAGACGAAACAATGACTACACTCTTTCCTCTGACCAAGTTATTAGCTTGCCCTTGGGCAGATTAAGGCCTGTGGACATCATAATCCTCTTAATGGGTTTATAATTATGAATCCCTGTCAGGCAGATAAATGGCACCTCTGCTAGGAATTCATGTGTTGGAGGTAGTCATATATATATAGGAATGACTTGAATATCTTATGCCATATCTAATAGACACTAACAAATCAGAACTTACAGAAGAGGAAAGGTCCTTCTCATCAAACTGGTCTGTTATGCCCACTGCCAGATCTGATTGAAAAGAAAGGCAGATTATTACTGGCTTGAACCATTTCCAATGATTTTATAAATAGTTTTGTTGTTGTTACTTTGCAAGTGGATAAATATTTCTGAAAAGATTAGTATAAAGTATTTAAACAGTTTATAACGATCTCGATGTGGCTTAAAAAATAAGATGATATAAAAGTGAATTCATAAAGTAGCCAATAGAGGGCAGCACAGGCTCTAGTAATGGACACTTGTATTCAGATCAAACACGCTATGCTGCTTTCAGTTCTTCTGCATTTATCTACACGTAATTACACGTTTTAAGAAAAGAAAAGAAAATACAAAATTATGTCTTTATGCAGGTATTAAAAGTCCTCATTCAGGTATCTACAGACAACACTAAACGGCATTCGCAACGAATTTATCGTTTGTAATATCATGTATTTCTAAAAACAATATTCATCGACATCCCATGAAGGGCGGGACTTCATTGTATGCACTGTGATTTGATTGGATCGTGTGAAGGCAATGGTATGATCTTATTGGTTAATATTATTTGCTTCCCGCTCGCGCAGCCTTATAGACACGACGTCAGCAGCCAAATATAAAAAAAGTACTAGTTTATGAAGCTGATAAATTAACATTTTTATAAAAGACTATGACAACAAACATTTTTTTAAAAAAGTAAAAAAAAGTTTTCATTTATAAAGCTCTAAAAACCTTACTGACTGATGTTTTAGTGCATTTCCTGCAAATATGGAAAAAATAAAGGGTCTCAATTAAATATGTGCAGTTTCACATGATTAGTGCAAATTATCACATGACCTGAGCAGTTTACTTCCTGTGTGCATCTTGAGAAGATGATGACTGCATCAAAGCTCCAAAACAAAAGGCTAATAAAGTATGTTAACATAAAGATATGACAAAGATTTTTGGTACACATGATATTTAGGGTGTCTAGTATTAATATATGCATTTGCATATATTTAGTTTTGTTGAGTGTCGTCATAGAGTGAGTAAACATGTTGACGGTCACAATAGTGACTGCTGGGATAACTGAGTTTATGAATACAATATAATCCAATTGCAGTTGTTAGTGAAAATGACAATACAATGTTGCAATGACAAAATATTGCACTAAATTAAAAATTCAAATGTTACAAAAAAAATGTACAACAATGATGTTGTAATACTTGTAGCATTAATATAAAAAGTTGATGTTATATTTTACAAAAATTAACAATTTTGAAATGCGTTGATGGTTGAATTTTTTTGTTTTTTTTATCTTAGTGTTCCTATCAATGTTGCATAAGGTTTTTTTATGCATAATAGTAACCCTAGAATGTGATCAAACAGTTTAAAATAGCTGGGCTAAGATATATAACAATTTTTATGACTGCAGAAATGTTATTTCAGTACACACATTATCCCACCGGACACAATTGTGACCGAACATAAAACACAATTTTTCGCACACTTTTCCAAAAAATTTAAAAAAAAATTATTGCTTATTTCAAAGGGTTACTTATGACACATCATTTGGATATTTTCATGTCTGGGAAAAATTTGGGATTAAACGGGTTAAGCAAGGTAAGCAGGACCTTTTTTTTCAACATCCGTGACACATAATAACTGCTCATCAACTTCATTAACTACATGTGACAAAGAACACAATCTTGCCTAATCTAATTACTCTCTGGTAGCTCAAAAGATCCTATTTAAAATATAATGCAAATAACAAGACTGTCTGCAACTGTTTTTGTTTACTGAGCAAATTAATATGCCAACAGTACAGAGGGCTGTTCTTTTTTTCCTGAAGGAGAGAGAGAAGCAAGCAGAACAAGCAAGTCTGTTTCCCATTCATAAGAGTTCAGTGTCTGCACAATGCCCCCAAACTGTCCGATCTAACAGAGCAGTGCTTGTTAAACCTCATTAGGGACATACTGCCCCAGTCTCTAATGATTATTGATTTATTATCTGAGAATAAGCTCTGCTACAATAGAGTAGACAGAGCAGTAACAAGCCCACAACTTCCCCCTCACCGTCTGCAGTCTTGGTAGAGGTGCTTGTTTTGGTGCAGTCTGAAAACTCCTCCGGCCCGTCCTTCTGGCCCATGACAGTGGAGGCTAACTTCTCCTCATCTGTGGCGTGATGGACGCGGTGGGGCAGTTTAGACGCTGGATCTTCCTGCTCGTCTTTCTCCTGTAGATAATAATGTTATAGACTTGATTTTTTTCTGCATACAAATTAGCACTGCAATTCAGCTGTGAACAAGCCAAATATTTGAACAGTCTAAAAAATTAGTCATAGCCCCTCAGACTCTGTTCTTCTCATAGAGTCTTAAATTCTCTGGGACAAAAGAACAGGCGGACATGGTGACCTGCTTTGGGAACTGCATTATGTTTCAATTTGTGTTGTGCACATACACACAGACACACACACACAACAATGATGCACACTAGTGTCCTAGTTCAGAGGGGGTAATAATATAGAGATACTGTATTTGAAGAGGAGGGTTTGTTCAGAGAGGGATACTGGGATAGAGAGAGAGAAGAACGAGGGAAGGAGTGAGGGAACAAGGAGGAGGATGTTTGCTGAGTCACTGCAGTAATCACAAAGTCAAAGACAATACAGCAAATCTAGAGGCTTTGTTTATAATATATACTTATGTTATGCTTTCACAGTCATGTGCATACCCACAAACGCACACACAGATATGCAAATACATGTCCACACAGAACAAGATGCATACAATTTGCAATTGGACAGCATTGAAATGATACCTGATTGCAGACATCCAGGACTAAGGACTGATTCTCATACTTCTTTACTTTACATGAGTTCCTGGAGAAAAGAATATTGACAGAATCAGAATATGCAACCAAGAAACATTGAAACAACTTTTAAAGTCTATTGTATTGATAGCAGTAATACCAATAGTATCAGAGAGACAGATATATCGATGTGGCTGATTGGACAACATTAGGTTATATTTTGTTCTCGTTTAGAATATATTGTCAATGCATAATGCAGATTTTATTTTTTATTTTTGAACCATTTTGAAGTAAACTTTTAAAAACATATAAATTAAAAAATTATTTCAGCATATGTATTTTCTGTTTCTGTATGTATCATTGAAAGTGCACATATTTAGTTTTTCATTACCATCAGTCCCAAAAAATTATGTGCAGTAATATCAGATAAAAATATAATTATGTACACTAATATATCGATAACCCGTGGTCACCGTGTTGAGATCACATGACCAAATAATACTCAATACTTTTTTTAGTTTGCAATAAAAATAAATAATGGGTTTTAAATATGCCTGCAAATATGGTAGTTATAAATAATAGTTATACAATGGCATCGGTAACCAAAAACTTTAGCTTTTCGCGAGATGCTGCATCCACGCCAACAGGTGTCCAATACAAGACCACTGTTGCATTAGCCTCAAAACATTTAAATTGCCTTATATTCTATGTAATCTATACAAGCTATGCAGAATTACCTTGGCTAACCAGTCTGTTTTCTAGGCATTGGCATCTATTGAAAAACTCAGAAATAGCAATAGTCATTGTATTCTACAAAAAACTGTTTAAATTAATAAACACTGAGAATACTATTTACAATCCAAAGACTGATGTGTGCTTTAAAACACTGTTTAGTAAAGAGACCATCTGTATATTGGCCACCATGAGAGAGTCAGATGTGAAAATCACTACAAAATGCCCATGGAGTAAATCAATTATGTCTGCCAGACAGTTAGAATACAGTAAAATAAATAAGTAGACCTTCTGCCCTTGTTTAGAGGACATGATTTGGAGCCAGAGGGCAGTTCAGTCTTCCACAGAGCTCATGACATGCAATGGGACAGAAGAGATAACCGTGAAAATACAGGAAAGGAGGGCAGGAGAGGATACTTACAATAGAAAACAGAGAAACCGCACTTGCTCAGTGGTCCTGAGGACAGTTTGACAGAGGAAGGGACAGGGGAGGGAGGAAGCACACACAGAGAGGAGGGGATGTGGAGAGGGGATGTGCCGTAAGACATTAGAGGGCAAGATTGAAGCATGAAGAAAACATGTAGGAGTGATTTTAAGCTTCCTGAATTTCACAAACAAATAGGAGTTAGTTTGTAGAGGGGATGCCATAGTTTAGCGGAAAGTGGGAATTGTATACACTGGGACAGTGTAAACAAGACTACCGTAAACTTTATGACTGTAAACTACGTATGAAAAAGGATTGTGCCACATGAAAGATGCATGATTAGACAACAACTGAGATATTGAAAAGAAAGGGTAGCATACCAACCGTAAAAAACACAAAAGGTGTGACTGATAATGTTTAGTAGGTGAAAATCGCTTCTTTTTGCTTATTTTATGCACGACATCTAGATACAGATGCAAAAGAAAGCCACAGATGCAACACACAACATACTTTTTGTCTCCCTGTCTAGCATTATCTGCCACTCACGTGATGATCTTGTCTTTGTTTTTCTTCGGAGACTGTCCTCCTTTCTTCCGCTGCTCCACAGTTCCCTCTGATTTGTGTTTGTCTGTAAGCTTCTCCGTCGTTGGTTTAATCGTGTCACTTCCACCTAAGGTCTTTGATGGCTTAAAAGGATCAATAGAGTCATCAAAGTTACCAGGGTCAAAATTATACGATCCTTTAGGAAGTGTTGGCGAGTTAAGTTTACTGTTTTCACCAAAAGGATTAAAGTTGGGATCATCCCACTGATTTGGGTCAAAGTTGTAGGATTTTTTAGGAATAGGAATATCATCAACGTTCATGGGAGCCATGTCCTCAGATGGCGGTTGGTCTTGTTCTGATGACGTCTCTGGTGGTGGAGCTGCTGTTTCTGCAGCTTTTGGTCTCTGTTTTTTTGGAGTAGTCAGCTTGCTGCTTGTCTTCTTTCCAGACTTCTTGGGTGGAGGTCTCTTTGCTTCGGCATCATCAAGTCCAAACTCCAACATTACTGGCTGAGCAGGCATTTCATCCGTAAACTCTGATTTAGGAATACTGGCATTGGCAGGCAGAGAGTTCTGCAATTTGGACCCTCCAGTCGCGAATGGATTTATGGCATCATTAAACTGATCAAGGTCAAAGTTGTAGCTCCCCTTTGGAAGTATTGGAGGATCGTCATCCACCTCGTTGGGGTCTACACCATTCAGTGGGGCCTTTACTTTGAGGGAAGGAGGTCTAGGCTTGAGGGACTTGGTCTGTGGTTTGGAGGATGGCTCTTCAATGTGACCATTGCATGTGTTGGTCTCATCTGTTGTTCCGGGTTGGTCCACATCCATATCAGCAGAGGAAGGCTGGTTCCTGAGTTTCAGGGTTGGGCTTGGGTCCACACGGCTCTGCCGCACCACCGGGGCAGGTGCATCCTCAGGAAAGCTCTCGTCCAGGGTCAGGTTCTGGGTTTTGGTTATGATGGAGGTCAACTGATTTACTTCTGGGAAACCTGTCAAGAGTAGAAGAGGCAATTATTTGTCTATGGTCTACAAAATTTATAGAATTATCCTATTGAAATACATGTATGCAATAGTATGTTACAGAATATTGCAGTATATTCATCTAATACCATTTTTCTTGTTATTTCAGGGTGTTTTTACTTTTCCTTTCATATGTTCTTAGAGCACATACAGTATGCTCTATTGTTCAACCTATGGAGGACATTTGAAGAACAGACTTCCTTACGACAGAAAAGGCCGGAAATGCTTCGCTCAGGATGCTAAGAACTGAACAATAGTCTTCTCTTCCCTGTCTCCAACAGGCACAAAAAACTCAACAGCAGAACTTTTGAACAACAATCAAACATAAATGTGGGATAGCCCATTTTAGATGTACTGGAAAGAAGACTGACATTTTTCTGCCATGAAAGAAAGAAAAACTGCCTCAATAACTGTAGCAATTCTAGATGCTCTAGATTGAAACACTAGACATCTACATGTGAAATTATGTCAGTACACTTAAAGTAGCCATTTTGAAACACTTTCCATTGACAAACAGTCCTGCTGGCAGTCATCACTGAGTTTTGATGCAATAGCCTGTTGCTAAGAGACAGGAAGAGACAGTCTATTTATAAATGAGATGTATGACTTCGCTCTGACCTCCGATTGAGACAGCTTTAAGAAATACTAGCTGTTATCTGTTCAAAATATTTACATGCAAGAATGAACATGTCCAGTGATGAGGAGACCGTTTCTCACAGTTGAATTTGTGAATTCAGTTAGTGCTCCAACACGACATGCGTTTGAGTTTGTTTGAGGGATATATTCTGTAGTGGTTAAGGTTTGATCCCCACAAGGACTAAGCCATGAGTCTTAACTATTGTACCGTTTAGTAAGGCACTTAACCAAAGATTTCTCCAGGAGATTGACCTGTAAAATGTTCTTAGCACTGTTCTAAGGTAACATAATGTGAAAATCACAAACAATAACAACTTTTAGGCTAGTAGCCAAATGTTTTAACTGTAACACAGTGGTTTCTACTGGACGTACAAAAAGAGGAACTTGAGTTTTACCAACTATCTCTTTAGGGAACTGGCTTTACGTGTATGAAATGAAAAACTTCAGCCTTCAGCATTGTAATGACAATATTTCACTCACAGACCTTCCATTAGTCCTCTCCAATGCCCACGCCCAGTCTTCCTCCTGATTTTGCCAAGTTCTAGCTTTCTTTTCCTCTTTGTGTCTTTTTGTACACATCTGGTACTACACTGTCCTTCAGTGTTAAATGAGATGGCAGACGGCCCTTGTCATCGAGGATGCAAAAACACTCTGATCAGCACTTTTAAAGTGTGACTGCTCTTGTCATCACTTCCAGAGGTCAAGGCTACTCCTTAAAATTCAGACTGTAAGCTAATTTCTGCAATGGATAAACCTTTTGACAGATATAAATGTCCCTATACATTTGATGTCCTCTTAAGAACAGGAAGCTCTACTGGTTTTATTTACTATCTGTTGATTTAGGGCCTTGTAAATCATTCATATTGGGTAGGTAACTGAAATGTTGAAGGATTGTACTCAAGGTGTCTGCTAAATGAAAGATTGCTAAAATTCAGGCCACGAAAGCAACAGTTGCCATTTGAACATACAATGCCAGTGAAGGAAAATCATCAGGCACAATGTGATTGGTTATGCAACCAGTGCTAGTGGCTGTGACTTGAGCTTTCTCTTTGTGGTGGGAGTGTGATGCCTCTAAAATGTTTATTTCATCAAAACAGTAAAACCTTGGTATGGACCGCCTGAGCTAATAAATTCAAAACACAAATGCTTCATCTCCACCCTGTTGAGAGATATTTCAGAGCGATTTTGATTATATAACATCACTAAAATAATAAGAACACTCATCCCAGGAAAATGCATAATGCTGTCACAACATATTAGTCAGTTCTGTCTTAAAGATACAGCACACAACATCCATAAAAATGAGACTGTACATGACCAAGCTTGTTCTAGAGTAGGAAAGGCAATTATACAGTAAATAATGAGTGTTTATTTTTTAATAATAAGCAAAAAGCAACGGATGTCAGCAAGAGTTTATATCTGACTTTACATTGAAGGTGCAGCAGGATTTAGTGCCTGGGGTGGAGACAACTAGTGTTGCTTTCGTCAATGAAAATGATGACGAAATATCGTCGTCAACGAACCTTTATCACGTGACGAAAACGAGACGAGACGCAACATAAATGCTGGTCATGTGACGATGACTATAATTAAATGTATAATGCAATATCGTTGACGAATAAAAACGAGACTAAATGTGGTTTACAAAATAAAAACTATGCTAAAATGTCTCTTCATTTTCGTTGACCAAAACGAGACGAAACGAAATGTTATAACGTTATTTCGTCTCGTTTTGTCGCGTTATTATTATTATTTTGCAGTCTCACTTCAGGGGCTGTCAGGGTTGCCAGGTTTTCGCAACAAAACCCGCCCAATTGCTACTCAAAACTAGCCCAATCGCATTTCGAGGGGGGTTCCCCGGTAGAGTTCGCATTCCAGGGGCTAAATATCACGTTATTGGGGTCGCTTCAACCCGCGGAAACAGTGTTAAAGTAGCCCAATTCCGCGGGAAAGCCAAGGACATGGCAACACTCTGCGTCACTTCCTCAAGCCCCACTCCCCATTATTTAGAAGACGACAACAAACAAAGTTAAGTATGACACAGAGAAAGGGACCGATGGCCGGCTTCATCTGACTTCAATTTACAAGCAATACAAGTAACAGACGCACACATTTTATTTGCACTTTTTAGTATGTTATTGTAACTCGAGCATTCAAGCACCTTGTTTCTCTTTGTTAAACTTGAATGTATTTTTTTTTCTGGCATTGTCATTTGATGCTATTTTATTTATTGTTTTTATTTATTTAAATTTATGTGTGTGTACTTCTAACATGTTTGGTTGGTAAAATAAATGTTGTAAATTCAAATCAGAGCGTCTTCCGTGTCTGGAATGGATGTATTCTTGAGTCTATAAGGTAACAATAATATAATAAGATAACCTTGTTTGAAATGGGTTTGGCTAAAATAAAATTTTGGTTTCGTCTATACTACTAGGTACTTATACTATATTGACTGGGTTAAATAGAATTGCATTATTAAAAAGAGAATAAAATACAATTTTCGTCGACTAAAACTAGACTAAAATGTCATCAGTTTTCGTCGACTAAAACTAGACGAAAATAGTCATGGATAATTCTGACTAAAATAAGACTAAATTGCTGACTGAAACTTGACTGAAACTTTAGACTAAAATGACACAAAACTAATAAAAACTAAAATGACTGATAGAAAAACTAAAATTAAAACAGGCTACAAACCACAAATTTTTTAAAACCACAAATTCTGCAGAAGGCACAGCACTTTATGTCCTGTGAGGTATAACAACCGAGCTTCCAGAGATTAGGGTTAGGAAGGGAACCAAAAGAAAAATTAAATTGTGAATAAACTAGCTAGCAAACCTAGCTCAGTTCCAGTGAGTGCAAATGTGTGTGTCTGTGTGTGGCATTTAGAGCAAAGAACTAAATCACATGATGTTCTTTGCTGTGAGCCTTTGACCTTGTCCATTGATAAACGTGCTCTGAGAGGAGCAGGCGCTTTTGTTCAATTCCAAACTCCTGAATTCCAAGCTGTGCGCTTTTCCCACACTGGGTCAGGGGCCTCTCTTTACCCAAACCCCTATTTTCCAACCTCAAAACCTCCTCCACTCAATTACAAAAACATAACTAATACTGTCTGCACTGTTTAAAATCAGGCTGAGGTCAAAATGCATTGATGCCTTTGAATCTTTGCAGTGCAGACACATAAACTATATAATCCTCACCTATGAAACCACTGGAAGACTTATTTGGAGCTTCTCCCAGAGACTAAAATAAGATTTTAGATGAAAAACAATAGCAAGATGCATGTGTTTTCATGCATTCACTTAACGGTAGTGACAAGTCAAATTTTAGAGCATTTATGAGATTTTAATGGGCAGATAAATTCCTCCAAAAAGTCTGGGGAAGTGCAGCTGTTTTGAGTTAGTGATATGGTACACTCCCCTGAATTTGGACACGTGTCTGATGGCAGAGAGGAAAATTTTAAGAAAACAATGCAAGCTTTTAAGTAAAAGAAACTGTTCTGGATAAGGAACTGGAATGTGAATCTATGTGCTTGTCAAAATCATAAAATTTATTGTAGAAGACATTAGGCGCGTTTCCATTACAGATTTGTGCAAAACTTTGGTGATATTTTATAAATGTCGATAAAAAAGTATTGCGAAATGACGGTGTTTCCATTAACCAATTTTATGAGACTAAAACGTAACCTTTTGCCTCTCGCGATAAGTCATGGCAATGGATTTTGGTGGGATTTTGGCTATATTTATTCAAAAGAGGCGAATGCGTGTATCTTTAGAGAAGCAACGAGGAGAACCGCTTCAGAAACATGTGAGGCACGGCTGGTAAAAACAAGCATTGACTAGAGTGGCCACAGTCAGCTTCAGTGGCCATATCAGAGCCACACTGCACCGCAGACGTGTGCAGTGTAAATTGTCTAAGCATTAATGGCAGGGAAAGCCCCTTATACTCGAGAGAGGCAATGTATGAAGTGTTTCTTGGAGGTTATAGTACATTGAAGAGTGATCATATGACTTTTTACATATGCCATTTGACCTGTAAATGCGAAAAAAAAAACGTTTCCATTGCAGTTTTGTGAAATATTCCTTTTTCGAATTGCCCGAAAAACCTTTTTTGCGATATATGGGAGTTTTTGCGAAATTGACACGTTTCCATTAAGCATATTTTCAATTCTCAATTTTAATTTGCGCAATGTGAAGGGTAATGGAAACGCGCCTAGTAAGGCCTTATATGAATGGTATCCAATTTGCATTTTCAATTGTTCTTTTAAAACAGTAATTTTAATGATTCAGTCAAACCAGTGGTAAAAATGTTTGTAATGTTTGCACTCGATCATAAGGGAGAACTTTCTTTGTTCTTTGTTAAATGAAATGATAAATCAAACTAAATAAATCTTTGGCCATTTACCTACCTTCCAGCAAATCAGGTGCACTAACATGCTATCTAATTAATATTCATGACCCAAGCTGATTTATTAGATAAAGTATAATTTATAATGTGCCTGCTCCACTATGCCCATGTTCCCAATACTACTAAGGCATGACAAGAAATGCTACCTACAATATATTGCTTACAAGTGACACTAAAAGATGACATATACATGTACACATCCTACATTTCCTACATTTCACTACTGATTATACCCTGTATGATTGTGTATGTGACAAATAAACAAGAACCTTGAACACATAACCACATAGAGACATACTTTCTTCTTGTTGCCATGGCAACATCAAATTGCATTAGAGGAATAGAAGCACATGCAGCGATGGGTGCTCTGTGGCATCTACTGTCTGTATCTATGGCTCTCAGTTAGCATATGGTATAGGAGGTCTTCTTTTACCTGTGCTCTCTTTGATTGGTTGATCCAGTGCTGGTGGGATTTTATATGGCTGATGGACAGGCGTCTCAGCTTCAGGTGTCTCAAATTGGCCCTCTGAGTCCGAACTGATGGAAAATGAAGAGAACTCTGTGGTTAGTACTTCGACAACAGGACACTGCCATGGTTATTTGGCACAGCTTGATTTAAATCAGATAGATAATGCTGATCTTGGATCAGAAGTGATCAGTATAAAACATACAATCTCATCAGATCATCAAATGACATCAATATTTAATAAAACATTTTGTGCATGTGGCTTAAAGGTTTAGCCTTGGGTGAAACGAAACTGAACTGAGCACATCATGTCCTCATTAAATAATAACAATGTATCCCAGCTGTGATGCCAATACTTTATGCATATTGTGGTTTATCAGGTCTCCTTTGATGGTTTGTGTGAGGTAACACTGAAGAGCTTTCTAGATTAAAGGAATAGTTCACCCAAAAATTCTCCTGGAAAATTACTTACTTCATCCTCGTTGTTCCAAACCCATATGACCTTATTTCTTCCATGGAAAAAAAAAGAAGCATTATGCAATTAGGCTTCAGTTTCAGAAAGGACATAAAAGTGTCACAAAAGCAGACCAGATGACCCATGTGCTTTTTAAGTTAAGGGAATAATGACTTAAATTTCAATTTAGGACCCATTCATTGTAATTGAATGGAAAAAGGCAACCACTACAGTTCCCTAACATTTATTCTTTTATAGACATGTAGATAACATTTAAAGTTTTTAGGTAAACTATCCTTTTTTTTTACATTCACAACAGAGCATAATAGTCATGAGCCTGAGCTGAAAGGGAAGAATTGTTAATTTATTGTGTGTGTGAGAGTGTGCGAAATCAGTCCCGAAGTCTGGGAGAACTGCCCAGTCTTGTTGCACTAGGCCACCTGCAGCCCCATAATACCGTTAGGGAAGTAATCATTACTAGTCCAGCAAACAAACACAACAGACAAGAACATAGTGGAACTTCAGCTATAAAGTGATATTAAAAGGTTTAGAACAAGTTTTGCAAAATAATCCATTTCAACAACCACTTTTTTTCTAACTGGGAGAGCCCAAACCCAACTCGAAACCCCTCTACTAAATCACTGTGTTTTTCTTAAAATTCCTGCCTGCACAACTCATGCTGCTTGTACTGACTCACACTGAGCTCCATAGAAATGAGTAGCTCTCTACAGAATGTGTGGGTGGCTTAATGTGTGTTTTTCTTAGTATATTTACAACTTTCATGATCCTGCCACTCTTTTGGGCCATTGTTCAGGTCTATGTAGTGATTCAATTTGTGGCAGTCTCTCAGGCTGTGAGGCGTTAGAAAAGAAAGGATTCTTCCAAGTGGAAAGGAATGTTAGCAGACAGCTCAACAACAGCACATAGACAGGATGTCAACAACACGGCTTAGGGAAAACAAAGCAAAAACTTTTTGCCTAGACGAACAAATATGAACTATTATTACATAAACAAAAACTGAGATAAACTACATTTTTGCATTCAAGTCTATAAAAATAATATTAGGGTTAAGCTTAACATCTCTCCTCAAAAAACAACATGTCTGTTGCACAAAGGTGTGGGGGACAAGGACTTTCTTCAAATCTTCAACCCTAACTATAAGCAATAGCACTATTAATGCTATTCATAGCATCAACTAATAATGAAGCAGAGTAATAGACAAATAAGTGTCTTCTTTTTAACAAAAGAAAACAGTGCTGGGAAAGACAGTGTTATCTATAGGCAAGGAAATTAGCCGTGTCACAATTGGGGGGTTGGGAGAAGGAGAACGGTTGAATTCTGATCTTTATCTGAGCACAGGGACACATTAGACTAACAGCTAGACCGTGAGCCATGCACATTTCCTAAGGAAATCCCCCAATGAAGATGGAAACACCCACAAACACACCAAGAACACACATATAGATGAACAAACGTGTACACACCACTTTCCCCAACCGTGACTAGAGCACCAACAGACATCGACATTCAGAGCCTCTGATCTCTGTCTGCTTTGATCCATGTGGCTGACTGCTAAGCCATGGCTGTCTGCACAACATTCAGAACAGTTAACACCATCATCTGACTCAAACAGGTGGCTCTGGAGGTAGTTTTTCTAAGATTGGCCTATACTGTTTGATCTTTCATGGTAAGGACTTAATTTAAAAAAAGTAAAAGAGCATCATAAAAAACAGATCTCATTTCCTTGTTCACGCTTATGGAGTTCACAAGGTTCTAGACTTGCCTGCAGCCATGAGACCTTTCGTCGTCCTCTTGATCTCTTGGCATAGCCTCTCGCGTCTCTTCCATGAGGGCTTCGTCATCCATCCCCAAATCAGTCTCACCTTCTTCCTCCCCTCCTCTAACGGCCGACCAGGTCCATTTGGCCCACTGCACTGGTGACAGCCAAGACATCTTCAACCTCTTGCTGGTGACACGCCAAGCGTCTACAGGAACACCTTGTGGGCGAATCCAAACAAGTGAGTCAGTCTCCCCTTGCTTCTTTTTCTCTCCTCCTGTCTTGCAGATGTTTTTCTCAGTGGCAGGCAACGCTTCACGTGGTCTTGAAGTCGAGCTTCATGTTTTCGTCTCAAAAACCTAGCTGCTTCCTTCCTCTCACGCGACTGTTGATGTTCTCTCGCAGCTTCCTCTATCTCGGTGCAGCTGAGTAACGAAGAGTTTGCAGTCCTTCTTTCCCTCGCAGAATACCACAGCAAAGATCAGCTGGCTGCCAGATTAACTCCCCCATCCACCCCTCCTTTTCAGGATCAGTCTATTGAGAAGAAACTAATGGGGGGAGGAGAAAAGAGAGTGCCTGTATCTCTGGTCCAGCTGATTCGGCAATCCCCTGTGGTGTAGGAATGGTAGCTTCCTTCCCAAGCAGAACTGCCTCTCTCATGAAAAGCAGAAGAAGGGAACACAAACCGAGGCTGAAGAGAAGGGAGAGGGGGGCTCCGTGGTTTCGGTAGGGAGACTGTGGAATGCAGGGCTGAGCCCCCTCCTCTGTCTTTTTTCCATTAACCATCTCTAGCCTTGAGCTCTAGCTCACAACCAGGAAAACCTGTTCTCTCACTTGTCCTTTCACATTGTTACCTGTTTGGAATGCCTCAGCAGATCGCCTGGGGATGTCAGCGTTCCCATGACTAATCTGTGCTCAAACCAACATCCGTTTCCAGTGGGGAAAAACGACCACAAAACCTCTGCAGTATCTATACAAAACTAAATCATGAGCTTGCCTTGAAAAATAAAACACTTATAACACGACCTAAGTACTTTCGGTGTGCACATTGCATAATCTTAATCAGGATAATGCAGTGCTTAAGGATTTAGTTGATGGATACTGCACCAAGTATCTGCCATTCTGCACCACAACCACATCCTTTGATCACTGTCAACAGTCTAAAAATACAACCCCAGCAAGGCCGTGTTGCTGGTCGTTGCCATCACAAAGCCCATAGCATGTTTGACTTTGACAAATGTCCTGAGCAATGTTGGTGTGAGTGCTAAAGACACTGAACTCAAATCTTTTTGAAACCTCTGTTAGACCATGAAAAGCAGATGTCCCTTAAAGGCTCGGGGTAACTTATATAACACAGCTCCATGGAGAAGATGGGTCATTCCACATCAGAGGTCTGCAGATATTTCAGGCAGAATTCATTCTGTGAGACACAGTTAAATGTGCCTGTATAATATTAGCAGAACTGCTTGCTAATGCTAATTGTGAAATTAACATCTTCTTTCAAGGCTTGGGGTTTCTTAGAGCCATGTTATTTCAATGTGTATGTAAATGAGTGTATGATGTTTTGGTAAAGAAATTGGATAATGAAAGAAAAAGAAGAGGGTTTTTTTCCATTGGTGGAGACTTTTTCTTATAAAAGACCACCCATATACGTTATGGAGCGTTTTGTGAGGTTTTAATACCACATGCTCAGGATATGAGGCTAAGATTCCATTATGCAAGTTGAAGAGGACTGCACGAGGAGGTCTCACATTTCAAACACACGTGGAAAACTTGGCAAGAGACACAACAGAAGCCAGAATAAAAGAAAACACACAACATAAAAGACAAAACAGGCCACTGAAGAGAGTGCTTCTCAAAAAGAAACGTTGCTCTCTTTCCCCAAAACAATGACTGGGCACACGTCTGAGAACATTTCCCGTTACCAGACGCTGAGCAACCCAAACAGCCCTAAATGTGATGGTTTCTCACATAATTTTGGTTCAAGAGAAAAGTCTTAAGGGAGGGTGCATCTGTGCTTATAATTACAGATTCCACGTTTGGAGAATTGAACAGATTGAAGCCATTGAAGCTCTGTGTTTAGATCCACCCAACAGCCTGTGACTGAACCACCACGATTGGGACTTAAAGAAAGACAAAACTCCCCTGTTTGTCACAAAGGAGAGAGATGAAAAATGTGAAGAATTTCAATCAGTTTGTTCTGGGTTCTGGGTGTAACTTGGGCGGCACTCAGCACTAATTTAGAGAATAAAGGTATAGTGAGTTTTATATTTGTTTGTCTAGAGAAGCTCTGCTTTTTGAAAACCACTTCCACCAAAAGTACCATTTAGAAATTTTGATAACATACTTGAAAGGAACTGAGCCAAGATTCCAACACATCCTTTAAAGTGTTGCTTTGTTGAACTAACCTATGATACAGAAATCAGAAGCGACCCAATAAGGCTTTCTTTTAAACTATGTGATATGATATGTAATTACTTCAAAAACTTTTAAGGGGAATTTGACCAATCAACACTTGCTATTTTTTGTTCAGGCTACTTTATTTCCCGGACACAGCTGCTACGGCCAATGAACTTGTGATGTCAGGCCAGCTTAACACATCATAACAATGACAGTCTCCGACAACCTTCAGAGCATCATATTCCTGTGTTCAGTGCCAGGCTCAGCACGATATCTCATAAGCTCTCAGCATCCAATCTTGGTTGAGTATGAATGATGACATCTGCTACTAGGGAGACTTATATCCCTACTACATACTACAAGACTACATTCTCTTAGTTTTCTTTTTTGCATCATCACAAAATGATTCAACTGCAAGATTTGAAATAGGCTATGTTTTGAGAACATTTGAAGAAAGCATCATATATGCAAGAATGCCTTCAAGAAGAAATTACCGCCTAGTTATTTAGCCTTGAAGGAATTATTAGATCTGTAAAAGAGAGATGTGATAATAACAGGCAGCCAGAACTAGACTGAGGCAAAAGCAAATGTATAAGGTAGCAGAGCCATCTTATATAACAAATCTTCACTGATGTGTGAAATAGTAGTGTTATGGTCATTTGTGTCAGAATGGAGCTCATGCCTCCAGAACAACACATCTTCACATGGCTGCACTTCATTGTGTACTAATGGGAGCCAAAAATAGCACAATCAGCTAAACAAACACTTCACATTTCCAGAAAAGACTGGAACATGATGGCCAATAGTCACCTCTCTGATACTGATAGGCTTTATGTGTTACTTAATCTATATAAAGCCATATAGAAATCCAGTCTATTTGTAGCCAAGCAATAATCATTGTTATTTTTACTGGAGTCACAAGACAGGGAGAACAGCTGTCCAAAAACAACTCACATGAGAAAAACCACACCCTTGGCCTTCAGAGTAAGGGTGTATCTCAACACGAGTCCAGAAACACACAGTTCAATGTTTATTCCTGGTTTAATACAGGAGATTAATGTGAGATTTTGGTTAGATTGTGATCAAACATTATCAGTTTACTACGATATAAACGAGCATAAGAGAAACATTAGCAATATTTTTTTAACAATTCGAATTGTTGAAATTATTTAGCTAAACTGTTGGGTGCTAATATTCAAGGAAGATGCAAAGTTGAAAAATGTGACAAAGTTCTGAAATTTTAATAGATTTAAATATTCTATATAATTTTGGAGTGAGTTTGCTAGATAAAAGAATAATAAACACTGCATAGCAGTTAAAACCAACCTCTTCCCTCATGAGGAGTTAGTCTCTAAAGTCACAGAGCCACCTTGTGGAGAAAAACTGAACCACTTCTAAAACTACAATGAGTGCATTTAATGGGGGACTATATCAATCTTCAATCATATATCAACTTCAAACTTGAATGAATGTATGTATGTTTAGCAAAATGATTCTTGAAAAATAGGTCTTAACATTACCACACATTGGTTTTCAATCACTTCCATTTAGAAAATAACACAAAATTAGGTCAATTTTTGATCAAGATTTTGGGCCCAGTGCTACAGGTCCGAGGCTATTAGCCCTGCCCGGCCTGTTGAAAGCACTGGCTCACACTGGCCTGACAGTGGAAAAGCAGCTATTGTTTAGGGAATTGTGTGTGTGTGTGTGTGTGTTTTGTTTTGCTATACTTGTGAGGACCAGATGTCCCCACAAGGATAGTAAAGCCTGAGATTTTTGACTTTGTGAGGACATTTGGCCGGTCCTCACAAGGGAAATAAATTATTAAAAATACTAAATGAAGTTTATCTTAAAATGTAAAAATGCAAAAAGTCTCCTGTGAGGGCTAAGTTTAGGTGTAGGGTTGGTGTAGGGCAATAGAATATACGGTCTGTGCAGTACAAAAACCATTATGCCTATGGAAGTCCCCACAAGTATAGCAAAACAAACATGAGTGTGTGTGTGTGTGTGTGTGTGTTTTAAAATAATAATAACAATAATTGTTCTTACATTTTCTGTTATAATAATGATATGCCAACACCATCACAGAAATTGTAAAAAAGTATTTTGTATTTTTAGATAATTTGCCTAATTGTTTTTTATGTAGATCCATATTATCTGTTTCAACTGCATATAGCTAGGAGCATAGAAATGACCAACAACAAAAAAAAGCTAAAGTAGGCATCATTTTTACTTATTTAAAAGTTAAAGTATCTAACCAAAAAGTTTTGAACCAATAATTTCTGAAAATATTTTGAGCTGCTGAAAATACAGCACACTGGCCACATCTGCTGGTCAAATGGAGGAACATGCGAGCAGATTTTTATTTAAGGGTCATGCTTTTAAATATTATAGTATCATAGCATGTATGTATGTATCTGAGTTTAAAAGTTTATGGTGCAGCACAACTGTTTTCTCTTGAGCAGCAAATCTGTATATCTGAATGATTTTTAAAGGATCAAAAATCCTTAAAAAAAAATTTTTTTTTCAGGACACTGAAGCCTGGAGTAATGATGCTGAAAATTAATCTTTACATCACAGGAATACATTACAATTTAAAATATATTCAAACAGAAAACTGTTATTTTTCATTTCAATAATATTTCACAATATTATTGTTTTTACTGTATTTTTAAACAAATGGAGCTTTGGTGAGCATAAGATATATATTTTTAAAAACACTTAAAAAACTTACTAACCCCAATTTTTTTAACAGTAGTGTATATATTGGTAGACTTTAATACATGAACTTCATGCTTTCATTATCATCTTTATTTTGTACTTTTTAATTCCATCAAAGTTTTTCTAAAGCATGTCACTATTAGTCCCACTGTATGTGTCATCACGCTCTAGCACACTTGATGTAATGCATCACAAAAGAGAAACTCAACACAAGTATGCGATTGTCCATAGATGAACAGCCTTAATCACATGCATGAATGCAGAATATCATTTCAGCGCTGACCCCCTGACCCAAAACCCCAAGCAATTCCACCACCCCTCGACCCTCTCAAAACAGAAACAAACATTCATCAGACGACCTCCTCATTAGCAATACATTTAAATAAGAAAGGAATGTTTGTTTGAACATCCAATTCTGTCTTTCTAAAACTTAAGCTTCAAAATGACCCAGTTATAAACAACGACTGACATTTTTGACCTGCGCTCTGGGAAAATGGAAACATTGATTGAAGTGTCCTTCTAAGAAGTGCTACCAGCATGGAAGAGCTATTTTTAGGGGCTGTGTTTGTACAAGCAGCACTGCACAGAATGAAACCTGACAAGTGAAAAACTTTCAGTCATGATCTGCCATAAAATTTCACGCAAATTGGACCTAATCAGATGTGTCATGTGTCAGATTTTCTGATTCAAATGCAATGTATTAAACACAAACTCAATGAACTAAGGAGAACTTCCCACGAATGCTACACATTATGCAGTTTAGGGCACTTCAACTTGAACCTGAAGAGGTTATGAACCATCAGTACATTTGAATATGAAAATAAGCTACACAAATATGCCACGTCAATTCGAGCTTACCAAAGGATGGAAATTGACGTTCAGTATGAGTTAAGGACCTAATTTAACCCTCAAGACTATCTGACGTGTCATTTGTACACCTTTACAACCCACTACAGATGATGATGCAATCAGTCATAAGGTTTATGGATGCTCTTTAAGATATAAACAAATTCTGTGAGCATGATACCACTAAAGATATACTTTCCAAAAGCACTCTGTCATGCCATATTATCGCACTTACAGTAACGCCTCGCTAAATAAAAGATGTTCAAATAGGCTAGACTGCAAAGGCCTGAAACTTGTCAGTGTACCTAAAAGGCGTGGGGTTATTTACACAAGAACTGGGGTTTGATTTTAGCAAAGCATTGCATTACATAAAGACGATTCATTTAAACATTTCTAAAAAGTCTGTGATTGATGCAAAACCACCATAGAAAAGACACTTTGTAACCCTTTCAGTTCCCAAACTTCATTTGAATCCATGAGAAACTTCACCAGCATGATGACCACACCTTTGCTGTCACACCATACAAGTGTTAGCAAACACAACACATATGACACTATAACACTGACATGTCTCTAGTATGAACAGGTAAAATATTAACACAGTTTTACTGCACATTTACATGATTATGCATAATAATAATAGATCTCATAGACGTTAAGTCCATACAGCATATCAAAATAGCATGACATCTATCGTATGAAGTTAAAATATGTAACAAGTCAAACTTACATGCTAATGCTCTGCTGTTTTATGGAGTTTGTCCCATTGCCCTTCTTGCTTTGGTATCCCCCCATGATGTCGGTCTGTTTAGAGCGTGTACGACTAACTTCAAGTATATTTTCAAGATGGTCCTAGCAGGTGTAGTCAGCTCATTCTGGCTCCTGTCCCACAGTTAGTCATACAGCCTGGTGCTTCAGCAGTGACGGTGCAAAGTGTGTCAGAAATGCTGAAACACTGCTTGTTTCTACGATGTATGCCCCTCCCACCTCAGCGCACACACACACACACACACACACTCCTACAGTAGTTACAGTAGCACATGACCTCTAAATACACACACACACAAGCTGTCAGTCAGACGTGGGACATGGAACGCTGGCAGGGAGGGATACACATCAGGCATCCATCCTGACAGGTTTATCTCATCGTGTTGTGAATGGACCTGCATTGATGATCTAAGGATCATGTTTTTCTGAACAAGCACTGACATGTGGCCAAAGTTCAGCTCAGTTAACAACTCTTTCTTATAGACAAACTAAAAAAAATGTTGCTGGGAACTCTTGAGACAGACTAATTTAGGTTCAGTCTCAAATGTGGGTCAAATCTGATTAGCTGATCTTTCTTTAGACCATATCAAGGTAAAAACGATGTGATATGTTCTAAAAAAGGTTTTTAATGTGGAAAGACTGAGTGCAAATAAGGGTAAGAACAGCAGTACAGTGGTGATAGGCTTGTTATTTAATTGAAATTGTTAGCATTTATTCGCTCTCATGTCATTCCAACCCTCTTTGACTTTATTTCTGCTGTGGAACATAAAAGACGATATTTTGAAGAATGTTCTTGCTGCTCTTTTCCACACAATAGAAGTGGATGGGGACTGGGCCTGTCAAGCTCCAAAAAGTACAATAAGAGAATCATAAACTTAGTCTATATGACTTGTGCATTGGATTCTAGAGCCATATGAAAGCTTTGTGTGAGGAACAGACTGAAATTTAAATGGATAGTTCACCCCTCCAAAATGAAAAGTTTGTCATCATTTACTTTAGCTGGTAATCAAACAGTTGATGGTTCCCATTGACTTCCATAGTATTTCTTTCCCTACTATGTAAGTCAATGGGGACCAACAACTGTTTGGTTCTTCATAATATCTTCTTCTGTGATCAACATAAGAAAGAAACTTACAGGTTTGGAATGACATGAGGGTGAGTAAATGTACATTTTTGGATGAACTATTCCTTAAAGTCGTAATGCACTGAAAATCAGTTTTTATTGTATGGAAAACAGCATCTTGGACATTCTGCTTAACGTGTCCTTTGTTTTCCTCAGAAAGGTTATATAAGTTTCAAAATACATAAGGGTGAGTAACTGATGACTGATTCTGATAAGTGAACTTTTCCTTTAAGATCTGGACTGATAATCATAAAAATGATTTAGCTAAAATAACGGTCAGTTTCCTTCATGCAAAGTCTTGATATGATCTTCACATCGAAAGCTACAGTGATATTTCAGAAGCTTAACTGAACGTTAGCAGGATACAAATGAATAAACATTTTTTATACCTTCAAGTGCTTTCCTGTAGCTCAAATGGTAGAGCATGGCACTAACAACGCCAAGATCATGGGTTCGATTCCCAGGGAAAGCAAGAGCTGATAAAATGTAAAACTGTAACTTGAATGCAATGTAAGTCGCTTTGGATAAAAGCGTCTGCTAAATGCATAAATGTAAAATGTAAATGTAAGTACCTTTAAAAATCATTACAGCACACAAAACAAGAAAAGCTCCAGGCAAAAGCTTCAGCTGAAGGTTCCCTTCACATATACCTGACACATTTTTGCCTAAATTTGCAGATCTCACATTGCTGCTGAGCGCAAACACTGAAAATTTCTGAACTGATGTTGCTCTGAGATTGATTAGGTTTGTCAAAGCAAAAGAATGTCTCAATATTCAAAAAGCAGCCAAAGACACACTTCATCCACAACCATTTAACAACTCCACACACACATAAAGTCTTATTCTTTACATTTTACCTCTGCTCTAGCTTGTTTCTTATTCTAGATTTCTAATAAACCTGGCATTGTACACTATGAATATTGTAAGCTCTGTGATGAATTGCCTCGTTTTGATATGTCTACATCATCAAATTAAAAATAAACCTTTTTTGCAAAAAATAAACACATAAACAGTGTTGCACAAACATTATACACTGTGTAGCTATCATTACATACTTTATAACATCTATAGTACAATATTTGGATGTTATCAATTATTAGTAAAATAAGGAAGAACTTGCAAGGTAAATAAAAAAAGTGAATTCTGTAATAAATAAATAAATAAATAATAGTGAATTTTGTTGACAAATGTCATGAAAGTGAATTACATTTAAATGATTATATAACCAAACTATTTTTTGGCTCTTGATTTGCTCTCATGTCATAATTACTTTTAGATTTCATAATAAAGACCAAATCTGTCTGAATTAGGGTGAGCACACACAGTATTTCCAGTGAAACCTATAGAAATGGGGTGATAACTAAATCTGATCAAGTCTGCCCTCTTGTGGTGTGGGCGAACAAATAGGCAAATAGTTGCACATATGAAACCAGAAAACAACTGAATGAATGAAGAAAAGCTCATTGTAGAGAGTCCTTCAAAGCACATGAAGGCTGGTGGACATGGAACATACTTGGAAAAAAAATGTCAATGTATTTTGTGTCGCTGAGTGGACCCCAAATAACCACATAAAGACAACAGCTTAATAACGTTATTCTGAAAATAATAACCAAACAACCCTATAAAGCTGAAGAGAATCCAACTATGTGCTTACGTGTGTTTACGTAGTTGCCATGCAACAAGCAGAACTAGAGGTCAGGAACATGACAAATTCTCTTCAGTTGAGTCTCAGATGTATCTACGCTCTTTTCGGAGGCACGGAACCATGAGCAATCTCAGGCTGGGAAACTTCCCTTTGTTGACTCAACATCTTTCCACATCCTCCTTCCACAAGGGACGATTACATAGTCTACTGCACACTGTAGGGGTCGAGATCCAAGTGTGTGAGCATGAAAGATATCGCTTCAGATTCACAAGACTAGAACTAAAATTTCACCCTGTAGCACTGTAACTCAACAACTGATGGACACAAGACTCTACATTTCCAAGCAATGAGTGTTTTTAGGTGTGACCTCACCCTTCAGCCTCAAGAAACTTGGAAATACTAGAAAAAAAAGAGAAAACCTAGCCAAGATGACGCAATCCACATGTAAAGCTCTTTTGAGCCAGATGGTCACTTAAAGGAATAGTTCACCCATTTTGCTGAAAATTCTCATCCACAGGCATCCAAGATGTAGATGAGTTTGTTTCCTCCTTGCAACAGATCTGGAGAAATTTATCATTACATCACTTGCTCACTCCACAGTGAATGGGTGCCGTCAGAATGAGAGTCCAAACAGCTGATAATAACATCACAATAATCCACAAGTAATCTACACCACTCCAGTCCATCAATTAACATCTTATGAAGTGACAAATCCTTATTATTGTGATGCTTTTAATCTCCTCTTATTCTGATGGCACCCGTTCACTGCAGAGGACCCATTGGTGAGCAAGTGATGTAATGCTAAATTTATTCAAATCCATTCCATTGAACACATTAAGTGTTTTTTTTTTTTTCTGACAGAATCATACGGCAGGTATTTAATATTATATATTTTTGTTAAATTTGTATTTTCACATCCTTGACTGCGAAAAACAGTGAGTCTTCATACAAATGGGAGGGTCTCTTATTTAAGCTTTCTGAATGTGGGCAGTTTGGGGACTTATATGACTTTCTTTGTATGAATAGAGGGTGAACTGACCTTTGCGTTGGTGGATAAAGCAGAGACACAATTACAGTACTGACTTCAATGCAGAGGTCATTTTTTTTTCAAGTGGTTAACACATGTGACTGATCATGTAATGAGTCCGTTCAGCTCTTCATTTTCTTCAGCATATCCCAGATAACGTTTATTTCTCTGATGATTAAAGATGATGCGGGTATTTACATTTCCATGAACTGGTAAACCATGTGACTATGAAAGGAACGCAGGACTTCAACTACAGCAGGATTATAAAAATTGTGCACTGATGCATGTTAAGTCCCACTAATTAGCTTTTTACATTTTGGTGAGGGGACCAAATGGCATAATTGTGAAAACAACAGAACCCTTTTTGGGACACAACATTATGACCAAGTTTGGATTGGATTCAAAAAGGGTGACTTGAGTTAAGCCTAAAAGACTGGGATAGGTTAGGAAAACAAATATGTTCCCATGGAAGTAGTAAAACATTCTGAAGTAAAAATTTCAGCAAGGAACACAGTGGCTATATGAGAAACAAGAAATAAGAATAAACTTGATAAATATAAACATTAAAGAATAAAGTTAAATTAAGTCTCAACCTGTGAAAACGCTCAAGAGATACATATGAATCTCCTTGTACTGATTTAATCATTTCATTAGTGTTTAATAGTGTTATAAATGTTATAAATATGAAAATAATTGTCATTGTTTGCCGTCATGTTGTTCCAAACCTTCATGCATTTTTCCTCATTCACTTCATTTTAATAACATCATTTTCTGTAATGAAAATGAACGCTGACCGAGGCTGAGGCTGTCAGTCTCTAACATTTTTCTAAATCTCTCCATTTGTGTTCCACTGATTAAATCAGTCATAGAGGGTTGGAATAACAGAAGGCTGAGTAAAAAATGACAGCTTTAACATTTTTGGTGAACTATCACTTTAAAATAGCGCAAATGGAGCGCTTATAAATGTTCTGTATCTGTTTATGGTAAGTTTTAGAAGTTTTCTTTAGAACAGTTGCTTTCATTAACCACTGTTTTTTACGCCATGCACGTAATTCGCTTTAAATTTTCTTCGAAATCGGACATATCTGACAGAAACAGAAGTTGTTTGACAGCTCAGAAACAGTCTTATTGACTCGAGAACAGTTCTGAACAGTATTGAACAGTTCGGTCCGATTCGTAAAGAAATCGTTTTGTTAAAAAAAGGTTAAACTGACTCATTGAAAGATTATACTTAAAGAACTGTTGTTGAAAATCGAACATTCTAAGATGAACGAATTAAATTTCCATTTGATTTAACGGAATATCAATAAGAAACTGATTAAAGTTTGTTCAACAGAGCAAATTTGAAATTTCTGACAGGCGAGCGATTCTGCCTCGTGAGCAGCGCGAGTATGAAACATAACATCACCGGCTTCAAGTTTTAATTCCCTCCAAGCAGATAAGAAAAAGGAAACATTTCTGTAACATTCTTGTTGGATAAGAGCGTTGCCTCACCTTTTTTTTCAAAGGCTTGGCATCTTCATGCAAACTTCTTTTTTCCCAAGTCTTATTAAATAGTTTGAATATCCTCAGGTAGCGGAACGTCTACGTTTAAAGAGACGGAATGAAAGTGTCGTAAATCCTGACGGCGTAATGCTGTTGTGTTCATTGGCTGTGTGGGATTCTGTGAGGAAGGAGGGCAGTTCATGACTCTGTATGGAAAGGGGATGTTTTGTAATGTGTGGCGCACTATTCCAGACGGATAAATGGGAAATGAACGAACTTCCCGGTCAGTGTTGCCAGATTGGATGGACGATTTCCCGCCCAAAAGCTCACAAAAACCCGCCCAAAAACCGCCCAATACTTTAACTGTCAAAATAATGTGATATAATGTAAATCAAGGTTGATAAGAGCCATGTTTAACTCCTTATAATGAAATAATGATGACAAAATATAAATATAATGCTAAGTTAGATACATTTCCCATGGATCAAATCGGGGCAAATACATTAAAGAGAACTACCAAATATGATTAAAATACGCAAGCAGACACTGTCAAAACGGCAATCAAGAAATTAACCGATACCCTCGAAAAACACATGCCTCATTTTCAATGTCAACAGAATTTAAATGCAAAAAAAGTGCCCAATATAAGTGATCGGAATAAGAAACGTAATATAGGTATTTCACACTTGTTCATGCACACACCATGACAGTCAAAACTGTCATTCTGTATGATAATCCGACAAAAAAAATTAACAACAACAATGCTCTTAGCTTCGTGTCGCTCTATAATTTCACAAGTCTTTCGTGAAGTTCATATTGAACATAATGTAGAACTTTGCACAGTCAAGACTAACAAGTCCATCAGCTTTAAAGGATCCAATCTAGACCGTTTAAAAGATAAAAGACAGGATCGTATAGATATAAATATTTTGATTAAATAATTGAACTGTGCTTTCGGAGTTGCAGTGATATAACCTTCATGTCATCTCCCTCAACAGGTGTAATTCACGTTTTGAGAGTTAAAACACTCTCCACTCTTTACCATCGAACTTATATTTAGGCATTATGATCACTTACAGTTATACATTCAAAATCAGATCCGTTATCGCGCTAAAAAGCCATCGCTCATGAATCATCACGTCTGTCTGCTGATAGTGAAAGGCTAAAAGCGCGGCCGCGACGTCAACATCAGCACCAGTCTCTTTGCAGGTGTGTGTGTGTTTAGTAACGTTGTGATGACTGATTGGATGCATGCCTAGGCTATACAGGGGCGCCGTAAGGGGGGGAAAAGTTAGGACGATTCTAAGGGCCCGACGATAGGAGGGGGCCCCCGAGGGAGAAACGTGATTTCTACCGAGGGGAACGCTAGAGCCCTGCATTTCAGCCCGACCCCGACCGGGCTTCGATCGGGCCAATTTTCACATCATAGTTCAGACGCGGGCCGGGCCTCGGGCCTGTTTTAGGCTTCTCCTTATGTTTATATTTTAGACATCCATCAATTAGTGATGAAAAAAATTGCTGCGCTGGTGGAAACAACAGGAGACTGTGCTGCTGCGGGCGGCTCGAGGTGTTTAGTGTCCCGCAGCAGCAGAGAGCCGTCAGCTCAGCTGAAGAGTTCTGCTTCAAATACACGCAATAAAGCTTGCCATAAAGCCCCAGCAAAAGTAATTACCATGAATGTGTCAGGGGGAAATAGTAAGGAGATATTTGAATTATTTACTAATAAACTAGTGTTTTCTGTGTCAGTGTCGCAAAGATGAAGAATCAGATGATGATCCTGACTCCTCATCCCCTCATTAGACGCGCCTTTAGAGAGAAGTGCATCTTCACGGATTATAATGAAAGAGTTTTTGTTTTCGTTAAGTAGTAATTTAAAGCTTTCTATAGATATATTTATCATGTCTGTGAGTCATGTATTCGCTGACTTTCGTTCATTTTGTGAAGTGCTCCTGTTCAAGACGAGACGGCACATCATTGTTTTCTTTATTTTATAAAATTATTTTATATATTCAGGGCTCTAGACTGCGACCATTTTTTGAGAGTGTGCGAGTAAAGATTTGATGTGGTCGCACTTGTGCTAGTGCATGGTCTGCCTGCTCCAAAGCGCGCGCGCTGCCAGCCTCAGCACATTGCAGCAGGAGAAAGATTTCACTGATCAGGTGCAAGCGCTTCAGTAGAGCCTGGTTTCACACCGCACGCGTAAACAGAGCAGAGGCAGCAGAAGCGGCGCGTATGCAGAGCGAGAGCAGCGCGCGCCCATTGTGCTTTCACTCGGCATGTCAGCACGAGCTCGAAGGTGCGCGCAGCGGAGGATTTGGTTTTCAAACTAAAGTAAAAGACCGCTTCTTAAACCAGAGAAGGTGAACATGTTGGTATTCTTGTAGAGAAAACATGCAAGTCCTGTCAGCGACAGACAGTTTAGTTTGACTTTTTGTTTTCGTTTTGAAAAGCTTGTTATCTTTGCTGTTTACCTCATGTTACACTATGGAGGCTTTCCTTATTTTTTTAATATTATTATTATTTGATTCCTCGGTGTTTGCTAAACATTCTGTTATGTATTAGTCAGTATAATACAGCATGTGATGTGTCCTATGCCATACCTCCTCTTATTCGTTTTTGTTAATAAATGTTATGCTAGTTTGTCATTGTAAAGTACTGTTTTATTGTTGTTGTGCTTTTTAATTAAGAATACCAATGAATCCATCTTTTGTTTTAGTCTTAAAAAGTGAAAGGTGTATAGATATAAGCAAAACAGACAATTTTTATTTTCTTGTAAAGCGAAAGTGATCTTCTTTTCACTTTCAAGATCGTGAATTTGAAAGCAAAAAGAGTAATTCTTTAAAAGAGTAAAATTTAAATCACAAATAATACTGATGAAAAAGAACGGGTTGAATGTTGAACACTTTCGTTACCATATAACTATAAACTATGATAAAAGTTCATCAGCATGCATTGATTAATCAAATGTTGTATAAAAAAAAAAAAAAAAAATAAAAAAATTTGAGACCTGTCTGCCGCTGGCCGCTTGGTCGTTACTTTAAGAAAGAAAAAACTTATTTAACTAACAAAAAAAATGCTTCAAACGTTTTTCTAAATTAACTTTATAAAAAACCAAAACGAAATATTATCACTTTGCCATTACATACAAAACTGAACAATTTTAATAGCTGAAACGGATTAGTTTCGCCCAATCTGGCAACACTGTTCCCTGGCTATGATCTGAATTCTGCCTTAAAGGCACAGTGTTGGTATCTAAAGAATGTCTAACAACAAAGTCGAATTTATATATAGGCATCACAAAAAAATATTTAGGGTTAGGAGTTTAATAATATAATTAAAACATATCACAAATATCCAAACATTATAAATACATAATATGAATTAATTAATTGGAACATTAGAAAACCAAAGTTACATAAGTAGGCTACACATCAACTGCTTCTATTACATTGCACATTATTGCACAAAAGGTTATTGTGAGTATCAAATGTCCGTAATCCTGCCTTAAGAATACTGCAACAATATCCCAACACCTGGTAATAGTTCAGTTGGGATTCCAATTTCAAATTCTTAATTTTTTAGGTAGTTTATTGCCTGGCTGGTTAAAATGTGTGGAGCGAATCAACTCACTGTGGACTGGACTGGCTTTAAAGGTAGTTGTACAGTACAAAAGGTATATAACATTCATAAATGAGTGTTTCTCATTGGGATATTTCCATAAATTTCTCTCAGAACCAACAGAGCAGTATCTTCAGACTCCCTGCAAACAAATAAGAAATTATTATAGATTTCAGAGTATATAAACAATACACCATAACAAGTGAAAGATTTTCTCTTACCAGTAGCACAAATGGCTCTGTATGGCAAACAGGTACTCATTGAAACTTTCAATTGGTGTCTCCTGAAGGACAAAGTCAACACGTCGCCCACGATTCAACGTCCCCACCTTGGTGAAGTTTCTTTCCTCCTGCTCCATTGGTGACACTGCACCACAAATATTCAAATTTAAGGAGGGACATTGGAAATATGAGGTGGATTTTATAAATATCTGAATCAAGAAAAGTTTCATTAGATACCTTCTGCTTCATCTGTAAGGCTCATGGAACTGAGTCCACCCTCTGCAAGCTCTGGTGTTGGGACCTGAGAAATGTTCTGCCAAACCATTCGTAGGGATCCCAGTAAATCAGAACTGACTCGAGTCAATCCTTCTTTGAGTTCTGTAAGCATCAAGACATTTCACTCAGTTATTTTTAGTAACTTTAGAATATAAAAACTCTTGGTTTATAAAGTGACTTGGCATACCGAGGTGCATCCTTTTTCTGCCTTTATGATGGGGTATCAACATGGGCGGCAAGTCCACGTCTTGGGACAAAATCATGGGCTCGATTCGATACGCCACTGGGTCAAACTGCACAGATCACACTCGAGGTGTAAGAACAGAGCTCTAAGGAAGTTGTATGGTTCTCAGTGTTTTGTAGAGTGTCTTACTGGATGGAAGATGTTGTAGAAACTCTTGCAGGTTGGGAAGCTGTAATTAGGATCTATCCTCTTCAGACCTCTGACGGTTAAAAACATTCCTATGGGTGAACCCATGGCAAAGAACGCCTGCGGATGAAAGGCTAACTGAGGATAATCGATGGATACCTGCAGAATAAAGAAGCTGTTATTTAGTAAACTGTCATTTAAACAGTGAAAGACTTTGAATTTTTATTATCAATTTTTCATATCAATGGAGATTCAACAGACAATAGCAGCCCAAACTTGGAAGAACATACAGAAAAAATATATAAAACAAATACTTTTATATATGAGAATAAATGATATATGAGATATATAGTTGAAAAAACAATGAAGCATAAATAAATACTTTTTACTCCATATTTATTTATTATAATTTTTTTCTGTATTTTTATTTACTGTGTATTCCAATCATTCCAATTTGGAATCAGTAAGATTTTTAATGACATAAAAAAATACAGTAATATAGTGAAATATTATTGCAATTTAAAATAACAGTTTTCTATTTTAATACACTTTAAAATATATTTTAGTCCTGTGATGCAAAGCTGAATTTTCATCAGCCATTACACCAGTCTTCGGTGTCACATGATCCTTCAGAAATCATTCTAAAATGCTGATTTATTATCTATGTTGGAAACAGTTGTGCTGCTTAAATATATATACTTATATAAATAACTTACTTGTCCAATGCCCATATCAAAATGCTGATAATCAACCGCACTAGTGGTGGGGGTGTGATGTTCATTTCTCATCCCTAGACTTGGGGAGTGTGTCTCATTTTGGGCTGCATGTCCACTTCCAGATCTAGAGTGCTGTTGGATATTCAAGAAGTAGTTACTAGAAAGTGCCAAAACAGACATTCCAATCTAAAACAATGGACTCTTATCTGTCTTCCCTTCCATTTTTGGGTGTGGAGAGGAAACTGCACACAATTAAAGCTACATCGCAAACCTTTCCATTCTGCCATTGAGCTCCTATAAACACAGGGCTATAAAGAATTTCAGGAATTACCTTCCATTTCTTCACACAGTTCATAATTTTCTTGCGAGGACCCAGAGGTATTCCGATATCTTTTAGGTCCTTCTCGGAGCAAAGCATCTGAAACAGTTTAATTGGAATAAGAAGGGTGAAAATGAAGAATTGGAGTGTTGTGTTTTTCACGTGTGTTATTTGTGATTCAAGAAAAAAAAAAACTGACCAAGGACTCCATATCCATTTGTTCTCTGTGCAGTATATTGAGGTGCTCCTCCAACCCATGGTCCTTCAACACCTCCTCCAGACTCTCATAGGAACCGCAGCCTGTGTTTACATGAGCGTCCTCACGGAGCTGTGCAGACCACAAAAATACATTCATAAATTATGATCTTTAAAATCTATAAAAGCTACAGCACGATAAGCTGAAAATTACTATACATGTTTGAAATATCAAATAATTGATTTATTAAATATCTATATTTTTAAATATAAATTTAAATATTTAAAATAATCTAAAAATCTTTAACAATAATAATAGGACATATTAGTTATTAGAAAAGTCAAAATGTCATGAAGAGACATTTTAATGATGCTGCATTTATTTAAAGTTAATAAATAGTTACTATTCACAATTAATGTCGAGACACTTGGATGTTATGATTCTCAAAGTGTACTGTAGTATTTTAGAAAATAACCATTTAAAGTGATGCATTCATGTTTATTACTAAATAATTATTTGATTATATATTATGAAAAAGATAGTTTCTGTGCAAACCAATGTTATTTGAGTATTGTTTATATACTAATATAGCATTTATTAATAGTATGAATTAGCTTATTTTTATATTTTCAATTTTCACTATCTTTATTTAAACCACGCTTCAGCACCACGCTTCAGACACGCCCTCCGTCAAGCGTTGACGCCGACGCCCCGTGTGAATGCAGAGTGAGCCAGAGCGCACGCACACACACGTCACACACCGGATGCGTGTGCGCACTCAGATCATTTGGACATGGTTGTGTACAAGAGGTAAAAAACGATAAAAATACTGTTCGTTTTCTCACACAAACCGCTCGTTTCGTGTCTTAGGCCATCAATGTGTAGTTACGATGGGGAATTGTTTAATTTGGATTTCTCTGTGCATGTTCTTTTTCCCTCTTATAGAGACAGTGACCTATACCTGCCATTATATGACTGACAGACTAGAACGGTTTGACCTAAAAACATCAAAATTGGATCTACTGAAGAAAAAAAGACACCTACATCTTGGATGCCCTTGGGGTAAGCTGATAGATACCAAATTTTAATTTCAAAGTGAACTATCCCTTTAAGTACAAACCCAATTCCAGAAAAGTTGGGACATTTTGTAAAATGCAATAAAATCAAGAATCTGTGATTTGTTCATTCACTTTAACTTTTATTTTAATTGACAAAAGTACAAAGAAAAGATTTCCAAAGTTTTCACTGACAAACCTAAATGTATTTTGTAAATATGAACAAATTTTGTTTTTGACGGCTGCAACACATTCCAAAAAAGTTGGGACAGAGGCAAAATAAAAGTGAAAAGGTTATAGAATATCCACGTTAAACTGTTTTGAAACAGTTCACAGTAAGCAGGTGAATTGGCAATAGGTCAAGGAATCATGGTTGGGTATAAAAGGAGCATTTCAGTCTTTGCAAGCAAAGCTGCATCATGGCTCATCACTTTGTGGCAAATTTCACGAGAGAAGTATCAAACAAATCAAAAATCACATTTCACAATGCAAAATTGCAAAGAATTGAGGTCTTTCACCAAGTACCATACATGATATTGTGAAAAGATTCAGGGAATCCAGAGGAATCACAGTATATGTAGGGCAAGGCAGGAAACCTCAGCTGAATGTGCTTGACCTTTGAGCTCTCAGATGGCATTGCATAAGAAACCGTCAAGCTGCGGTGTTAAATTTAGCCACATGGGCTCAGGAGTACTTCAGAAAACCACTGTCATTTACCACAGTCTGCTGCTGTATCAAGAAATGCAACTTGAATATCTGTTACTCTAGGAGAAAGATATACATCAATTCTATGCAGCGATGCTGCCGGGTTCTCTGGGCCAGAGCTCATCTCAGATAGTCAAAAAGACAGTGAAAATATGTGCTGTGCTCAGATGAGTCCACATTTCAACTTGTTTCCAGGAAAAATGAATTTCGAGTTCTCGGTCCCAAAGACCAAAGGGACCATCCAGACTTTCATTAGTGACAGAAGCAAAAGAAAACGTCTGTCATGGTATGGGGTGCAGCAGAGCAAACAGCATGGGTGACTGACATATGTGCGAAGGTACCATTGACATGGAGGCATATTCTGGGATTGTACAGAGACATATACTGCCATCAAGATGATGTCTTTCATGGGAAGTCCATAGTTATTATATCAAGACAATGCCAGCTCATTCTGCATGTGCTACAACAGCGTGGTTTCGTAGACAAAGTGAATGTGCTACACTGGCCAGCAGATCTGTCTCCTATTGAAAATGTATGGCTCATCATGAAAAGGAGAATCAGACAACAACAATCACAGATTCTGAAGTCTTGTATTGAGCCAGATTGGACAAAAATTTTACTTGCAGAACTTAAACAATTAGTATCCTCAATTCCTAAACAATTAAACATTGTAATTAAAAGGACCGTTGATGTGACACAGTGTTAAACATGCCTCTGTCCCAACTTTGGGAGAGTGTTGCAACAATCAAAATCAAAATTTGTTCACATTTACAAAATACATTTACGTTGGTCAGTGAAAACTTTGGAAATCTTTTCTTTGTACTTTTGTCAATTAAATAAAAGTTAAAGAGAATGAACAAATCACAGATTATTGATTTAATTGCATTTTACAAAATGTCCCAACTTCTCTGGAATTATTTCATATACCGAAATCAATAACAAAACAGGTACAAACCTCATGAGGTGTGCCATCTGCATCAGTCTCTTGATTGGTCAGGAGATCAAACAGGATCAATGAGCCTGTGTAAAACATGACACATTATTATAACATTGTTATAATTGACATAAAATATCTACACCGTCCCCAAGTAAAGGTTATTATTATATCACCAAACCAAAACATTCTGTTCTGAAAAGCACAGTTAACACTTTGTACCAAGGCTGTGTCCAACCAGGGAAACATGTCCTGTGAAGTGTGGATGTCTCTGGAGGAAGAGGCTGTGCAAACGGTTGATCTCAGAGGCCACTGTATCCACAATAGTCTGGCAGTACGTAGCACTGTTGTAGAAGAAAAGGTCCAGCACTGTGTCGTTGCTGAACTGACGCAGGCGGCTAATGCTAGGCAGAGTGATTCTCTCAATGTCTCTATTAAAAATAGAAATAAAACAGTAAAATAATTATGTGTGTGTATTATACACATAAAGTACATTTATAAATGGGTCATTCCATGTCAAATCAATCAAATTTCATAACTTCCCTGGCTCAAATGTTTGATTTTGTCAATATTTTTTCTGAAGAAAGATAAACATGTATAGGGATGAAAGCCAAAATATTAAATGTCATGGATGTATATTTACTGAGTAAAACACTATTTTTGTAGAGAGGAGTCAAAATGTCAATTTTCACCTGAGATTTGGAGCCAAATTATAAGGGTAAAAATGATTTCGGAAAGACAGCAGCATCATAATGTTATGTTTACACAGAGACTGGTAGGTTTGTTAGTAAAATCTGTTGACTTTAGCAGTCTTTGTTGCATTATATACCAATGGTGACAGTTCAAAAATGGGGAAAAAGCAATTTTAAAGTTTATTCTCTATCCCTGTAACTCAAGAAGTATTAAAGATATCTTTAGATATGACCTTTTAGATATTGGGTCTTAAACTTTCCTTTTGGCATCTTCGGGGTTTTTTTGGAATTAAAATTTTGAATCTCAATATGGCTCCAAGAGTAAATTGTTAAATTGTACACATTTTCAGTGGTCAAAAATGTGGGTCACTTTGCATACGGATGATACTTTTTCTTGTAAAGAGAAATGTCTGAAGAACAAATAATGTTGAAACTAGAAATGTATCTTCATTCTATCAAAACAATTGCATAGAACATACCTGTCAGAGTGCTATATATATATATATTTATTTATTTTTTTTCCCCCAGAGTTTCCAGATATCATTTCTGTATTTTTTTTTTTAAATCCAAAATTTGATCCGGGGACCTCTGGTTGAGTTGACATGGAATGACCAGAATACAATAAAAGTAAAGCGTCTTACTTGTCAACTCCTGTAGTTTCTCCATGCAAGACTTTGTGCCAGTTGACAGGAAGGTACTCAACCCTTCCAATAATGCATGAGCCCTCACTCTTTATGAAGTGGCTCTTTATGAGGCTGTCAGAGGCATTTCGAAATTCATTAACTGCAGCAGAGAATGAAGAAAAATCAATGTCAGAATACTCCTTTAAAGAAAATGGTACAATAAAGTGTTACATGTCATAAACATGGCTTGCTAACAGCTCAACAGTTGCAAAACAATCCACCATACTGAAGAAGTGCATTATTCAGTTTTAGATGATAAAGGCTCACCACACTGGACAATGCCACGGAGACGTATGTCACAGGTCGGACCGATACCGTGAACCATGAAAACCAGGTGGTCTACTATCTCTGGTTCTCCTACAAAAACACAGCAAGAAAATGATAACAAAAGACAGATATTGTTTGCAACACACACTAGGCCTAATCCACAAAAAATGTAGTGAGCTTCCTTGCCGTCTACTGACAGCTACCTTTTAAGGCAGCATCCTATTGCTTCTCATGAGGAGAGACTCAACTATTGTAATAGAGTTTGATGCTAGCATGTTGCTAAGCTAGCTAACTGTCCCTTACAACAGCATGGTTTTATTATAGTAAAAGTATAGTAACCATGTTTTTTAGCATATTGATTACCATTTGTATAACCACAGTTTTACTACAAATACCATGGTTAAACTATGGTTAGTGTAGCAAAGCCATGGTTAATTAACAGTTACCATGGTTTGATTGAGTTAACTTTCATAAGGGGCATGATACTTTAAGCATAAAACTCACAGTACACACTATTGGGTGAAATAGTTAGCATGTTGTTAAGCTAACAGTATGATACTTCAATAAGCATAAAAATACACAACAACAAATAATGGGGGAAAACAGTCCAAGAAGGTTTTATGTTACCATGTTGCTAAGCTAAAAATTTGATACTTCAATTAGCATAACAACACACAGCATATAAACATAGCCCAAGAGGGTTTAGCATTTTGCTAAGCTAACTGTATGACACTTTAAACAAAAATACAAAGTGCAGAGAAATATTTGGCACAAAAGGTCAATTTTAGTTATACTAAAATGTTTTTATTTACATTGATTTTTATAAATTACATTATTATTTATTTACACAATGAAATATGGTATATTTGTTATCAACATTTCTCTAAACTTCAACTCAAGCCATCGTGGATGAGCTTGTCACAATGCATTTTGGGACTGCCTACATGAAGAATATGCCCTGATTGCACACGTACATCACAGAGACTGCATTTACATACAAGAGTGTTTGCTCAACTATAGGATGTTTCCTATCAGATGTCAAATGTTTAAAAAATGTCTTTAAGATGTTTATGATTTAGAATGTATGTAAAACTTACATCTTAAAGACATTTATCAGATGTTTGTACACAGCAGAGGCTTTCCAGATGAAGCAATCAATAACAGACATTTTTCAGACGTATGTGTGCTATCTGGGTGAGTATTTTTGCCTCAGAAATACTGGCCAAAATTACGTTATTACATCTTTTGGAACCACATTTGTGTCAGAAACATGGCTATGATAAATGGTGAGTCACTGGGATTTTAAATAGAGTTTGATAACACTACACTCACCCTCTGGTGTCTCTACTGGAATATTCTCAATTCCTCTCTTTAGTGTCCTGGGTTGAGTCCGTTCAGACGGGGAAGGGGGAAATTCTTTGCAGCTGCCCGGATACTGCATCATGAGCTGAGGTAATGCAACGAAAAAGACAAAATGTAAATTGTGAATAGAGAAGCGTCTGTTTACCATTAGTTTTACATTCAGACAATACCTTGGGATTGTGAAGGATCACAGTTTCCCCCGTTGGAAGCTCCAAATTTGTCTTCCATTCATCCAGGGTCATTGCAATCATATAGGCATCCTGTTTTTGAATAAAGAAAAAGGATTAAGCATTAAAAACTGGAAAATTTTGATTTGTTCTAGAAAATCTGTGTCTCACCTCTAGGAAATCACTGAGTTCTTCACTGTAGGGAGTGTAGGTCGTGTCTTTGCTGCCTTTGTGGAACCAGGAGCAGCGTCTGATCTCGGCAGGCTTCTGTTCCCAATACACAGAGTAACGTTTCCTTTCACGTAGACTGACGTCATACCTCCTTCCATCTGTAGCCACTACCACTTCATCCTTTTCATTTTTCCCCACTGCAGACAAATCAGACATAATATGGACTTGTGTCATGATATAATAAACTATTCTTTCATCAATAGCAACCAATGGTTTTAAAGTTTTGTTAAGAAGAAGTCAATGGAGGACCTCGACTGTAAGCATCCTCCAGCCGCTGCGAGTCTTCTCTGCTGAAGGGTTGCCAGGAGTCTTTGGAGTCCACCTGCTGGTTGTAGAACCAGTGGCTCTGGACGGGTTCATACGGCTCAACAACATTCATGATGAGAACATGAGGGATGCCACGCCAAGAACCAATGGACTGCAAATATAACATTATACCGTTTTTCTATATTTTACTATATTTCAAATGATTTAAAGAATTATAATAAAAAAATGCCTAGAATTTCAGAAGAATTTCAAGGTTTTATGAACCTCCCAGCTAACAATTTTATGGTTCCCAAAACATTCTGGTAACATTCATTGCTGCTGGTAATAAAAATAAAACCTAAACATAACATGTAGGGAACATTCCGTAAAGGTTCCTTTTTAGTAGTCACAAAAACATCCCTGCAATGTTCTGTGAAGGTTAGTTTTTGGTTAAAAAAGAAGAAGGAAGGAAGGAAAGAAACCAAATGGGACCCTTTCTGTGATTGCTGGGCTTTTCTTTTTAAAATTGTAATTCTTCAGACAGCTACATCGCATATACATTCTGATATAGGGGAAAAACAACTATAACATTTTTATGCATTTTAACTTTTTAAAATCTCGACAAAAAAAATGCGTCACAAATAAATAATAGTAACTTAGTAATTTTATATCAATAATATAAATAACTCAATAACATAACTGAAATAACAAATACAATTATATTGCAAGACAAACAAACAGAAACGTAAAACATGACTTCTGACCTCGAGGAGAGCGGTTACGTCATCAATATGGAGTCAAATATATTACGTAATATTGGATGATGGCAGCAACACAAATGACAAACAGGAGTCAGATTGTTCGCTGGTCCAAGCATGAAATGGCGTTACAAACATTTGGTGCGAAAATATTAAATAACTAAACTAACGTAGCCTACATTTCTATACGAACATGCGTTGGGTGAGTGTGTAATTGTGCTGCATTAGTAGGACACAGCATTTAATGAGTGACCGAGGAGAATGAAACACAAACAAATGCATTTTATGTGATCGTGCGAACTTAACGATACCACATAGAGAATCGACTTCTGTTTAGAATATAAATGGCATGGAAAAATATAAATTATCTGACTAACTCGGTTGACCTGAGCTTGTCTGGAAACCTTTAAAACACGATGTGAAGACACTGATTGTAAGTATTACGAGCCTGAGACAAATGTAACAATTACAGAGAAAAGCATAATAATAATGTATCGCCATCTACTCACCGGCTCCTTGTACGGATACACGCTTAGGACAAAATTGACTTCTGACAGAGAGAGCAAACCTCACACTGTTGTTCACGGTGGCGGTCAAGTCTGAGGTAAATGCATCTACCAGGAGCTGAAATCTTATAAGTTGTCTTTGTGTCTAAAGGTCGACTAAAAGGGGGGTTTTGAAATGACCACCAATCAACAACAGCAAAGGCATTTCACTGTGGTGTGATGGGTTATTATGAGTCAATCAATCTGAAATTATGATGCTCATAATCACATGCGCAGTGAACTCAGAATAATGACTCACTTTTCAGTGTTGCACAATATATATTTCCTTTAGAGTTTATATTTAGAAAATCCACAGTGGTGACATTGTAATGTAACTTTAAATATTTAAACAATTGTTAGACAAGAAAATTCAACATGCTGGACACACACTTGTCATTGTTCATTTTTTCATGATCTAAAATCACATAATAAATATGTGACCCTGGACCACAAAACCAGTCATAAGGGTAATTATATATATTTTTTAAATACATCATCTGAAAGCTGAATAAATAAGCTTTCCATTGTATGGTTTGTTAGGATCAGATAATATTTGTCTGAGATACAACTATTTGAAAATCTGGAATCTGAGGGTGCAAAAAAAATCGCCTTTAAAGTTGTCCAAATGAAGTTCTTGCATATAACTAATCAAAAATGAAGCGTTGAAATATTCACGGTAGGAAATTTTCAAAATATCTTCATGGAACATGATCTTTACTTAATATCTTTACTTAATATTAATAATATTACTTAATAAATTTACTTTACTTAATAATACTTAATACCTAATTTTTGGCATAAAAGAAAAATGGATCATTTTGACCCATACAATGTATTGTTGCCTATTGCTACAAATATACCCGTGCTACTTATGTGCTCCAGGGTCACACAAGGATCCAGATTATGTAGCGACCAAAAATGCAAACCAGTCAAAATCCTAATTTATATGAGCTAAATGATCATTCTGTTTAAAGCGGCTTTATTTTCTATTCAGGTTTGCAATTTAACACTTTATTGCAACATGACTAAATACAGTTTAAATTATTATTATTTTGGTCATTTATACCTTATATCAAATAAAATCTACACCAGAGAGTTGCAATAAACAGGTTGCAAATTTAGCCAAAATTAAGCTTTTACTCTATAGTGGTTCGCTAATTTGAAAAATTATTATAAACTATGCCTAACTACTAACACATTTCTTTTAAGAATTTCAGGGTTTTATGAGCCTCTCAGTTAACAATTATTGGTTCCCATTAGCCTTTGGTTATTAAAATTAACCTGTAAGGAAAATTCTGTATAGTTTCCCTTCCAAAAAAAAAAAAAATTCTCTGTAAGGATATTTTTATAATAATATTGTTATTTGGTTCCCTCTAAAAAAAATTGGGAAAATTTTTTTGTAGTTATCGACAAACTTAATATCCCATACATATTTATTCAATAATTTGTGTAACAGAGTTAGACAAATGTTCAGTTTGTATAAAAACTGAGAAAATAAAATGAATAAAACTTCTTCCATGTTGTATCAAGGATCCAAACGATGCTTTTTCTTGGATGTTACTTTTCTGTAATTTAGAAAATGATGTAGCGGTTGCATGCAAAATGTGGAATGTTCTTGTTATACAATTAGTTCATTAAAATATTTCTTGCTAAAATGAACTGAATATTAAACTACATATCAAAAATATGACATTCCTTTAATTGCTGGTTAAATAGCAAGACCTCCATTTCATTCTAAGCTCATTTTATGTCAGATAATAATGTATCAAACATTTATAATAGTTTTTACAGAGGAAAAAAATAAACCATCAGTGACTAACTTCCAGGAGATTCCCCAGAGTGATGTTCCACATGGGCACTAGCTAATCTATAGACCGATAACACACAGAGCAAAGGTCTCCTCACAGCAAGCACTCTTCTACAGTGTTGACAGACACTAAAACATCAAATGATCTGATCACAGTCCAGTCGATACATTAAAAATCATCACAAACTTTATTGACAAATTTATCAGGGGATTTCCTATATAGATACACTGGACTGGAGATCTCTATAAATACATCTGCAAAGTTTTAAAACTGACGTAGAAGTTGTTTTCACAGATATTTCTTCACCAGGATAGTTCACATATAAACGTCAAAGAGCGTGATAAGATACAAATTGTGCTCTACAATACACAAAACATTCACTGTGAATGTCTAAAACGGTGTAGGAAGGCAAAAACGAGAAGTGCTCGTTGATTGACAGGCGTCACACATACAAAAAAATAGACATAATCGCAGCAAACGGCTTGGTAAACTTTCACACAGTATATGGTTGTTGGTCCGGTTAAGTTTCTACAAAGGTAAGAGGTAGCTTGGGTTGGCCTGCTTGCGTTCCTGCGCAGGAACCGTGGCCTCTCTCATTCGGAGGGGTCTGTGACAGTCCGAGTCGTTGAGAGCTGGGTAATGCTGTCTGTAACATAAGTACGCAAAGGCAAAACCGAGGAGGGATCCCACCAACACATCTGGAATGAACGGGAGATCATGTCACTGCTTTGAAACTCAACATGAAGGTAGGGCTGAGATGAGGATATGACAATCTCACCTTGCCAGTGATGTTTGTAGTCACAAGTTCTGGAGAGGGCGATCATGACGGCGAAGAGGAGGGGGGTGAGGAAGGCACACAACCTCCAGGCTTTACCACGGCCAACTGGGCTGAAACAGTGCAGCTTCCCAGCCAAGTACAGGGCAGTGAAGCCCAGACCGGCAAACGCAACTATGACAACATTAAATGATTTTAGAGGAGTCGCAGGTAGCTGAATATTCTGACGATATAAAACTATTTTATTCTATTGTATTTTTACTATTCAAACGTTTCAGGTTGGAAATATATTTTTTTTAAATTAACAAGGACACCTTATTTATAAACAAATGAATAATAAATTGATAAATTACTAGCTCAAAGTGAAAGTAAAGATTAAAAAAAAAGATATTCTATTTTCTGTTCCTTTGATCTTTCTGAACGTTCAAATATTCGATTTCTGATGACTGATGTAATGATGCTGAAAATTCAGCTTTGTATCACAGGAATAAATTACATTTTAGAATATATTCAAATAGGAAACAGTTCATTTAAAAAATAAAAAAAATCACAATATTACTGGTTTTAATGCATTTTTGATCAAATAAACGCAGCCTTGGTAAGAATAAGAAACTTAAAAATCTTACCAACCCCAAACTTTTAAGTGGTAGTTTATATTATACTAAAGTTTATTTATATTATATTGAAATTAAATTGTATTTTTTATATTAAATTTACTTAAAATAATACAGATTACAATTTTAATACAGATTATAAAAAATTATAATTTTCATTGTATTTAGGGCATAAAATAAGTTTAAAGTCCACATAATATCAAAATGACCCCTATTAACCTCTTTAATACATCTTGCAAGTTTTATTGTGCTTGACTCATTTTGTGCCATTTACTCAAAAAACAAAACAAAAAAAAACCTTAGTCATTGTAATCCTTGTATAAAATACTTTATACAATTCCAATCAATTTCAGGCAGACAAAAGTCCCATCTTACCTTGTTCTCGTTTCAGAAATATGTCAGATTACAGATGCAAAACTTTGTAAATAGTGTTTCCACTAAATAAACCCAGCAGCTGCTCTTACAGGAAGAGTGTCCACTTGGAAAGCTCTTCCTTCCCTCCATTACTACATCCGGGTCACCGCTACAGTGAAGCTCTGGGTTCATTTGGCCATCCGGGAAACAACGGTAGAAGAAATCAGGCCGTGGCCTGGAAGGGAGGCAGAAATTAAGTTTAATGGGAAAAAGAACTAGGCCTGAGGGTATCAAGTCTCATTTACTAGGCTTTCAATACATGGTTCATTTTTCTGTACTCAAAGCCAGTCAATGGGAGATGTTCAAATTTAATATATCTAGAGCAAAGTTAACATTGTAATAAGTTTACATTAGTCACTCACCTGCCCACGACTAGCTTGATTGCATTAGTGAAAATTCCATTTAACACCAGGGTCAAAGTCACAGCTGTGTCATACAAACAATATACAGAGATTTATGTTAACTGGCAATAACACTTGAGATTATGAAATCATCATTCATCTCATAATCTCATTATCAACACAACTATATTTCACAATGATTTGCTCCAAATAAACATTACTGGGAAGCATACAACTATTCTATAATATATGTACAAACAACATTATATTTTACTTTGGTCTATGTATATATATATATATATGCAATGCAATAATGCAGTAAATAATTTTCACACATTTCTTACCCAAAGATGCCTCTTTCACATCTCCCTTTCCACTTTTTTTCAATAAGGCAAATAAGAAAATAACCAGCAATGGAGTGAAGAGGGCGATAGACTGTTTCAAAAAGTTAATCAGAGAAAAACAGCAATGAGATTCCCCATTATCATCACATATGCATTTTATATTCAACTGAATTTCCATGGCTGAACATGAGTTGTAAGCACTTACAAACATGAAGCGGGTAGGAACACGGTCCTTTTTGACGGGATGGAACTTATAGAGCCAGAGTTCCTCAGGCTGGATCTCACGGCTGAATGGAGGAAGCTCCTCAGTCACGCTACAAGAGCATAATAACAGCCTGAGAGAACAATCCTCATCTCCACAAAACAGACAAACACAGGTACAGCTCAAGAGACTGGAAAATCTTCCCACACAGCTGCGAGAGAACCTGTCGCTCGCTTTATTGGGCGACAGCTCTATAAAACCGAACAAAAGACTAGCATAACAGGTTTATGAAAGATGAGGTTACTGGTTAGATTTGTCAAACCCACAAATAAAACTGGATTTGTAGCGTCTATATGATCAAGCAGAAAGTGTACTTACAGAAAAACACCTAAAAGCAGCAGCCGTATAATAACTTCAGCAATAAAGCCATTATCAAAACTCTTCCTCATCTTTGGTCCTGGTTTGTCATCGACGACACCTCCACCTAAAACCTGGAAAAAGTGGAAGATGATTGTTGCATTAAACTGAAATTGTAATTTAAATACAAAGACAGAATTAAGATACATTCAAGATAAACTTCATCACCAACAACCTTCCACCAACATGAAATGAGAAGATATGATGGGGAATGTGATACTTCAACTGGTTAGTATTATAATAAACCCACAACAAAAAGAAAAGAAACCACTAGTGTTATTTAAAAGGGGATTTAATATTACATTTATTGCGCCTGAAGCACAGAACCCAGTTAGAAAGTCCAGTTTAAAATGTTATCTGGTTTCTAGCTGGTTTATGATGGTCATTACAAGCTGGTTGACCAGTTGTATCACAAATTAACCTAACTACCAAGTATGACAAACTAGTAATTGGTTTGTTGTAGGTCCTTAATTAATGACCACCTTGGATCAACAACAGCTTAACCCCTTAAGATAGTACGAACAGCTAGTTGATGGTTTGTTGTTGGTCCAAGATGGTCTATACTACAGTTAAAACCAGCTGCTAGGTTTGGCGCTGGTCTAAGATGGTCTACAGCTTCGACCAAACCAGCTACCATGTTCCAAAATACAGCTAGATTTACCACAGTTTTTTTCCAGCATGGAACTCTGTTAGAAAAGCTAGTTTAAGTGGTAGCTGGTTTCTAGCTGGTGGTCATTACGAGCTGGTTGGCAAGTTACCATGTTCCAAAACCCAACCTGACAACCTAGTATAATCAGCTAGTATAGTTGTTATGTTGCTGGTCACCAAGCAATGACCACCTTGGACCAGCAAGAAACCATTTCCAACCTGTTTTACCACCTTAATACAGTATGAACAGCTGGTCCAAGGTGGTCTACACTAAACCAGCATTAACAAGATGCTAGTTTGTTGCTGGTCTAAGATGGTCTACAACTTAAACCAACTAGAAATCAGCTACCACGTTTCAAAATACAGCTAGATTTAGCAGTTGTTTTCCAGCACGGAAGAAAGGATCGATATTTCCTGGTGAAACAACCAGAGCACCACTAGAGAGTGTGTCACGGGAGACAAACTGATTGTTAATCTGTAGGATGAGCTGCCACCAGCCGCGCGACCCTCCGCGCCGCATCTGATATTTGCTTACGAACATTTCCGCAAACACGACATCGCGCATCCTCCGTCTTTTGTCTGCAGTTCGGAGTTGAATACCGACCTTCGGATTCTTTCCTTTTCCGTCTAAACCGCCGCCTTGTCGGCTGTTGAGAGCAGCCACCGGAGCAGAATTTCGTGAGGTCTATCATATATATTTGACATGTCCAGCAGCAACTGAGCAGCGATGAAGAGGTCTGACGAGACAGTCACTACACTGAAATTAACACGTCAGTCCTGTCAGGGATGTCCGATTCGCGAAGGAATTGTTCATTTGAACCGGTTCTTTTTACTGATTCATTTGAGCCGATTCGCAGAGCCTTTGTGAATCACGCTAATTTAAAGGGAGGTTATGAACCTCCCTGATGACTTTGGAAGTAGTTTTTAAAATAGCAAAATTTTCACTTTGAAATTTATCAGAGAGTAAGTTCAAGTTGTCAAAATTAACTTTTTTTTTCTATTCACTTAAACCAGCTGTCCTCTAACCATACTATTATACTTTTAAAGAATATTAAAAGTCCATTAAAAATATATATATATTTTTGATACATTTTAAATCCTTCTGAGGTTTTACTGTTGTTTAAGCAAATTAATGGAAAAATGAGTGATACACGGCAGTAATATTTAGCTAAACGTTACTTTTGTGAATACGACGTGATGACTCGAATGTATCATTGAATCACGAACGTTTCAAAAGAATCGATTCGGACATATCAGTCGTAGATAATAATGAATCATACGCCCTCCAGAGACTGTCACAGCCCCAACCCTCGACAGTTTTTGCACATGCAAATTTCCTTAGCCACTGGACCCTATTCAAAGTAAAAGCATTCAAAAATATGCACATTTAGCAAAGCTTTATCATACACCAATAAATATGTGGCGGCGTCAATTACGACAAACTCAATTCAGATGCGGATTCAAAGAAACACTTGAACATTCATTACAGTTTATTGAAGTCAAACCAGGCAAGTCTGAAAACGTTTAAATCTGTGGAATGTTGCTTAAAGTACTCTCAGAATAAATTATGAATTCTGAAGAAATACATCTCAAAAGTTGGTCAAATAAAATACAAGAAATGTACAAAATGTTTCTAGGTTCACAAACATTCAGAAGCAATATTACAAGCATTCGTATGACACTACAATATAAGGACAATGGAGTTGTTTTTTTCTTTTAGCTGTTGACTATGTACAGTTGATCAAGCATCATTCTCTAACACAATGCAATGACATAGGCTACATAACAGCCAAATAAATTTCTATCCATGTGTAGTACATCATTAGAAAACTTGGAGAGGACATACATTCTACCCAAGCCATATCATTTAGGATAAGTTTTATTCAGTTGGAGTGTGTAATGTGATTCAATGCGCATGGTGAAAAATATTACAATATCACATTAACCTTTACACAAACTCTGTAACTCAGTAGCAAGAATCAGTAAACAGTCTATTTAAAAGGAATGTGAAATCAGTACACAAATCAAAGAGTAAGCTGGTAGGACACCACCTTTAGTAAATTTAGTTAAGCAACACAAAGAACATGCTCGGATAGCACAAAATGATAATGACAACTTCAAATACACATAAAAAATGTACACAAAATACAGTGCACTGACACCAAACACTGGAATCAATGGAGGTAATACACTTTTAACATTTGATGCGGCAAAACCGATATAGCAACAAATCAATTACAGTCAGATCAGTGATTGAACCACTGCATAAACAGAAGAAAAGGACATTTACACGAGGGTTCAAACAAGCCGTTCCGAAAAAGTCATTGGCAATTTCTAATGATCATCTATATCTGATTAAACATGTAAATGAAGGCCAAATAAAGAAAATAGAAATGAAAATATAAGTAAAAAATTATAGTACCAACAGACCAGGCAAAACGTGCTTTGCATCCTGCCAACTGCAATTTTCTTGATCATTTTCATTATAAATCTAAGGGCAAATATTGGTGTTTCAGGAACAAAAGTGCCTATGACCTCTAAAAAAATAAAAGTAAGCTATACAAAAATAAATGTAAACTATAAAAATCACATATCAGAATATAACAAAAGTATTGAAGCCCTTTTCTGCCACAGAATAATAAAATAAAAAAGGTAATCGTGACTTTCATTTCATAATTCTGACTTGATTTGAAAAAAAAGTCAGAACTGTGAGATATAAACTTACAATTCCAAGTTTACATCTCATAATTCTGTCTGAAAAGTGAGATATATAAAAAAAAAATATTCCATGGCAGAAATGGGCTTCTACACAAAAGAGACCCAAAATGCCTTCCATGTTTCAAAGACGCAGATGCAAGTAAGAGCATACAGTATTTTCATAAACATACAAATCTCAATTTGGCAGTCAAATCGTCAGAATTCCTTAAATTTGCTATCGGATGCAAGAATCCAGTACAGATATCCACAAATAACACTCCATTGCGAGACAAAAAATAATAATACAGACTTGAATAAAGGCAAAATGGACACGATTCAAGTAAAATGAAAACTTGCAGCGCTTTTCCCTTCTTTCCATAAAGTGACAAACATACTGGTTGTGCCATCACGTATAATACTTGTACTGTGGTCTATAAAACCTTCATGTGAAATGACTAACGAGTAAGTATACAAAGCCCATGTGCCGAAGCTGTCGAGATTCGTCGATTCTTCATCCGTGCAAACTGTGGCACAGCACGACTGCACAGCTACCAGTAACAAGAGAGTAACAGCTCCACTTTACAGCACAGGCATCAAAGCTATTGAGTTTAAGTAGATTCACATCAAGTACAGTCATAGAGAGGATTATGCTACACTCTGCCGTACATCGTACAGCCCTCCCGCGTTACATGACAGTTCGGTTTTAGCAAAGTAGCGCGTGTTAATACAACCGAACGTAACCGATGAGATAAATGAAAGTGTGCGGTTAAGGTAAGGTTTGATACCTTTGAAATGAGTCTTGACTGTACAGCAATGTACTAGGCGTGAAATATGAATCTCAACTACTGAAAACAAAACATAACAGTAAATCTGATTATATTTACACTTTGGAAACACATGTAAACAAAAGAAAATAGAGAAAAAAAAGAAAAATCACTAATTAAAAATTGTACTCAGTCTCACAACTAGCGCTGTTCAGAAAAATGATATGGGTTCCTCGTAGTTGATATACACACTGGCACCTGTTCAATACTCACAATGGTAAATATTCGTTTAAGACACATGGCAGTGTTGGAGTATATGTGGCTTAACACTACACCATGAAACGTTACCGTTTGTACACGTCAGAACTGATCTTCTTGGGTGACCGATAGTTATTTCTAACACTTATAACTTTGCATTATGATGCGTTGTTACTCAATGGACCGAAAGATGACGGCAATACAGTACCGGCCAAGCAATAATGCAATTTTGCTGACAAAAAGGGCACATTTACAACAATACGATTAGTGATATCAAATTGACTAATACAGATGAATAATACTGTACATTGTGAATGGATGTAAACATCGACATAAATATATTAATGGTTATATATCTTACAAATCACAAACTCACTGGAATGGGGCGGCAGTTGAACAAACCTCTTATGTCTTGTTAATCTCTGTTTTTTTTTTTTTTTTTTTTTTTTTTTAGATGTTACCACGACAGGTTCATATTCAGAAATGTAGTGAAATCCTACCGGCGAGGGGCGAATGGTTGCGCCCGACACATATTACAACAGTCTTTTCTATTTACATGAGGTACATAAATAAAGTTCTTGGTTTAAAGTGTTTATAGAGTGTTTTTAAGTACCATAGATGTGGAAACTGACTTTGCCGCTGAAAGGCGTCGTTTTAACTGAGAAGAGTTTTTTTTGCCGAAACAGAGCATGTCTGAAAAACAGTGAGAACTAGCTGTGAAATTTTGTTTATAAAACCAGAAATGAGTAGCTTACATTGTTATATAAGCCCGTATGAATTTGACATGAGGCCAGAAATTGTGATATGTTCGAAAAATTCATACCAGCTACTGTAGATTTGAAATGAATCAAACCAGTTTATCAAGTCCACTTGGTTTAATTGAAAAGTGGACCAGCTAGCTGCATGTATCTACTCTACGGTTCATTGTAGTTTGAACTTTCATGTACTTTGATGTGGTTTTCAATGCTTCCTCTGTGCTTTGGCCCTATCACTCTCCCTCCTCGTCATCGTCGTCTTCCTCCTCATTGCCGTCCCCCTCCTCTTCGGCTTCGAGCGGTTCCTTCTTTACAGCGACCTGGCTAGGGCTAGCCTGAGGCCCTAAGGGTCTCTGGGGGTCGTGGTTTGAGCAGCAGAGCCGGTTGTCCAGGGCAGACACTACCAGCTGTCCTCTCTCGTGCTCTCGGCAGAAGGAGGCGGGGCAGAAGTGGCAGAAGGAGATGGCGGCGCGCTGGCACACACTGCACTGATGCCAGGGGCATTCCCACCGTCCTGAGACACACAGAAAATACAAATCAATCATACAACATCTAAGTGGCTCAAGAGAGAACTTCTGCTGCCCTCATATTGGCAATTTCTTTCTAATTAATAGATTAAGTTCTGCAAAATTTCATACTGTCAGTTGGATTAACATATAATAGGATCGGTAACTGGGTCAACAGCATATCAGAAAAAAGATATAATAATAATAATATATATTATATATATATATATATATATATATATATATATATATATATATATATATATATATATATATATATATATATATATATATATATATATATATATATATATATATATATATATATATATATATATATATATATATATACTAGTTCAAAACACCAAATTCTCAGAAATGGGCTCTTTGTTTTTTCTCTCAAAAACTTTATACCATTTTCAAAAAAAGTTTTAATTTATTGACTAAAAATGTCATGTGTAGTAACCATCAAGTAAAATAACTTTTCCTTAATTTTCTCAACTTGAATTCATGCAAGTGTACATAATCTAAACATTTTCCAAAAAAGCTTTTAAAATTTTTCTAGCTGTGAAGTATTTACACATCACAAATTATTAATTCATAATTTTTGGGGAGTTGCACCACATGACATTTTATAACCTGAACTAACCTAATTTTGTAATAAAAAGGTCAAATGATCTGATATTTTAAGAAACTTTGACGCAGAATTGAGGATCTGCATCATTTCATGTTTTTTTCCCTTTGTGTCGGTTGCACCACATGACATGGTTTTGTCAAAATGCAGAAACACTGAATAAATACATTTTATAAATCAAAAATAAACATTTTTAAATCTTAATTAAAAACAGCTACAATATTTTTAACAAAACTGCTGTTTTACCAAATAAATACTAAAGGATTATGCCAAACCATTTGTTTCAAGAATTAATTATATTATTATTTTTTCTTCATTACGATATCAGGGCAGCTGTATCACCCTTTAAACTTCTAGACTTTTTATACTTTATAACCCCTGAAATATGCTTCATTTAAAAATATATAATCATTCTCATCACTGAAGGGGCGTGTTCAAGCCATTTTATCTATGAATTATTAGATACAATTGCTATGTATTAAAAAAATTGTAATTGTGTAATTTCATTGACCCATCTCTAGACGGTTCATTCTTTCTTTTTCTTTGTGGTTCTCAACCTTTTAGGCTTTAAAGTTTAAATGTTGTACATCTTTAGTTTCTGCATTTTAATTAAGATTAATATTAAAACATTAATGCTATGGAAATCTAAATCCCCATCAAGCAAGAGGCCACATGTGGCAGCATTACTACGAAATTACCACAGCTGACAGGAAGAGCTGGAGTGACAGACAGCACGTACCGTATGGAGGTTTGGTCAGGTTGAGGCAGAGGAGATGGTAGGCCTTCGGACAATCCTTTTTGTCACACATGACCAGCTCTCCTCCCTCTCCACAGCAGTAGCAGTAATACTCATGGGTCTGTTTGCTCTCCGTCTTCAGCTTACGCTTCTTGGGCTTGAGCTTAGCATTGCGCACCTTCTCTTCTCTCTCCATAACCACTGCACTCTGCAGGAAGTAAAACAATGTGTCAGACAAGAGACTGATATGATGATGATGATAGATAAAGAAATATAAGTACAAGGAATAAATAGAAAGACAAAAACCTAGTGTTGAATCAAGCATAAGTACACTCAGCTATAGGACACTCTAGAGAAGAGGTGCTCAAGTTCAGAGGCCAAGCGGGCCGCTTTTAAACTACATCAAATGCAAAGGGCCACAAATTACAATTTGCATCATCAGACTTTAAGACAATATTTGCAGATTTCCTGATTTAGAAATACAGTTTATTACTTATCTAAGTCAACATACGACGCGACAATATATGGTTTAGCGGTGTTCTTCAAGCCATCTCTGGTATTTTCATAATAATAAAGTATATTTATAATCCAATGCTAATCGACATAGCCTTTATTACCATATAGAATATATTATCTGCCTCGTTCTGACACAAAAACCGCACATCAGCTCACAAAATGAAGTTATTTCAAACACTCGACTGATGTTGTGGAGTAAAATCATGTTATTAAATGTCCTCTTTTGTTGGACAACGCTTCTCTATTAAGTTGTTTGGGGTGTACCGCGTGGTTAGTTACAGAGCTTGCAGAGATCGAGCAGCTTTTACTACTGCGATTGTATACATTTAATTAAAAAAATCAAACTGCCTAATATTTTGAGCGCAAATTGTAATAAAAATACATTGCGCGGGCCACAAAATGAATGCAGACAGGCGGGATGCGGCCCGCAGCCCGCCTGTTGAGTACCCCTGCTCTAGAGAATTGTCAAAGGTTCAACAGAAAGTACTTCATGTTCTTCTGTCTAATTCAATTAGGCTTTACCTTGGGCTTGACTCCCAGAAAACCACTGCAGTTCTCGGATCCACAGTGGCATGATGTCCTCCCATTACCCAGACAGTCCAGGTTGTAATTAAAGGTCAGCTCCGTGTCTGAAAAAAAACATGATTATCTCAATTAGCTTCTAAACAAACACTGTCCTTTTTTCAAAGAAAATGCAAATTGTTCTTACCAGCAGCGATATCACACAAGGTAAAGAGCCCTATCCGCACATCTCCATTTATGGTCCACTTCTGAGTCTCACAGTTGGGACTGCAGCTGTGGTTCATAAAGCGTGACAAGTTCCCTTTGGGTCCAGCATCAATCACACGGTCCTGAGAAGTACAGAAGGAGCAACTTTAATACAGCTGAGATGACGTTATAATGTTACATACACAAACTAAACATGCAACAGTGATACCTTTGTGAGGGTCAGCATGTAAAAGTTGGTCACATGGTTCTCATTGGCATGTTTTATTCTTTGCTTGCACTCTTCAGAGTCGATCAGTTCGCCAACATACTCCATGACAAAATCACCCTAAACACAACCAAACAATGTCCCAAGATCAGTAAAAAAGAAACATTTTATGCACTATAATGAATAAAGTTTTTCATCCAAATGTTCTTCATTGATTATTAGGGATGTAACAATATCAAAATCTCACGATACAATAATATCCCGATATGAAGTCCATGATACGATATTCATTGCAATATAAAAAAATACAAATGGAGACTTAGAATTTTTTTTATTTTGTACATTTTAAAGTTAAATTCTTCTATCTAATGCACTTTGAGTGTTCAAAATTAAAAGCCCCAACCCATGATCCTAAGAAAACGTAAGTCAGAAAAAAAGTCAGTGAATTGACTTGAACTTTAAAGGGGACTCAACTCTTTAGTTGTAGTATACTGTCTCAGTCTAAATATTATTGTTATTCCTATGACAGTAATAGCCATATATTGTAAAACAATTGCACTGTAAAATAAATGAAAATTAATATTTCATAGGTATATTATTTTTGCTTTACACTACAGTAGGGAAATTACAATACTTCTTTCCTCATTTCTACACTTGAAAGAGATGTTGAATTTGGACTGCAGTAACATTACCTATTTAAACTGCTAGCTGTCAGAGATTCATACTGCACTTTTATTTTAGACAGCTTTTATTTGACAGAAATGGCAGTAGAGCTTTTATTTTGACGGACAACTACAGCTTCAGTGATAACATGCTTACAAAAACGTGTCTCGGTACAAATCTAATGAAATGCTGTACTCATCCGCACATTAAAATGTTGGGAATTACACGAATGTGAAAATAAAGCATAACTGGTGACCTAAATGCGCGCTAAACTCACAGCACGAGCAATAAACGAGTTCACTGCATTCATTCACTGTGAACGGAGCCATTCTGAGGCACGGAAAACACTGGATCATGAGCTGATCGTCTGAACGACGTGCACTTTACTTTGAAATGCGCAGTGACTTGATGAAGGGATTAAGCCATATTGTGCTTTTGGTTTTAGTTCGTTTGACCGATACTGAGCCAAAGCATAATGGCCCAAAACACAACTTTAAAGATCTTTTATGTTAGAATAAGAAGTTTAAATATATTTTAAAATTCTACACTTTTTGCCCAGAAGACCTATCGTTTCATATCGTCATGTGACCATGATAATATCGAGACAGATTTGCTATCACGATACCACAATATTGATAATATTGTTACAACCCTACAGATTATTTTTGACATTCCAAAAAAGTCAGAATTCCCGATTGAATATCTACATACAATTAATAATAATAAAAAATAGATGTAGCCACGCAACAATATTATTATTACTAGCAATAATAATAATAATAATAATAATAAAGTATGTTCTTTCAGATTTGGTCTGTATGAAGGAGTGTTAAAGCTAGTTTTAAAAAATACGGTACTAAAAAAAAAAAAAAAATTTGATTTTGGATTTTGTTGCATTCTTTTGTCATTACCCTTTTTTATTTTACTATTTATGTAAAAAAAAATTTTTTGTTTGTTTCTGTATCTTTCCAGTTAGTACTTTGTGTTTCAATTTAAGTTAGTTGTCAAGCCAATATTTCTCATTTATCAATTTTTTTCAGCTTTATTTGAGTTATAAAGTATGTTTTCAATAGTTTTAGTTAATGATAGTAACCCTGGAGCATAACTACAAATATTTATAGTCACCAAAGAAATTTACAACACTTTAAAATGTAATTTATTTCTAAGTCTTTATGAACTTTTCTCAATTACAGCTCCAGGCCATTAGTGCTATTAGACTTCATGCTCAAACGTCCAACTCTCACCTTTTTGAGATCCTGCTTGGTCTTTAGGCCCCATCCTCGGCCGGTGGTCTTAATGACCTCAGTGTCGGGGTAGAGGCGTTTGGAGAAGCACTGGTTGTGGCAGCAGTCACCTGCGGGACAGACCTGCGGGTGGCATTCATACTGTAGCATGCGGTTCAGGCACTGAGAGTCCTGGCTGCATGGACGCTCATCTGTGGGTTTGCAGTTGCAGCGTGGGATCTCTGAGAGGTCAGCAACGTGCACCTGCACCTTCCCAACTGGCTTATTGGACTGGGGTGAGAAACATGGACAAAAATATAGAGTTTTAGTTTGTTTCAATATGATTTGTAAAGTTGCATTGTAGAGAGATTAACATGAATGGTAAGGGTCATATTATGGTACCACACAACAGCAGAAAAATATATTTTTTGATCAGAGGATTCAAGCTACATCCTGTACCTTGATAAGTTTGTATGGTGGGGGTCTGCGAGAGTTGCGCTCCTGTTCGAGGGCCTCCTTAGTTTCTCGCTGTGCTTTTAACTCCTGGAACCTTTTTGCTGCCTCCTCAAGCGCTTGACAGGCACAAAAATACATTTAGAAGTCAATTTAGCTTAACCTTTATTGGGGACGTGATACTTAAATTAAACATATGACTATTTAATATAACAAAACAAATGAAACTCCACTGAATTGGTCTGGTATCTTACCTTTTTTAAATGTCTTATTGATGCCAACTTGTCCCTCTGCAAAGTTCTTATCGCTCTCAACATACGGGAAAACTCTGCCCTGGTTTATCCAGTAGTAGTCATGGGAGCCAAAGAAAAAGACTGGAAAGTCGCCAATGTCATGCTTCAAGGTCTGGATGTTGGGGGGAACCAGGCGAGGGTTGCATATCTCAGCTGGCCACCACCTATACATGGTTCAACATCAACATTAGGTTTATCACTTATTCATTGGTCAGTTAAAATTTAGCCTTCATCTTGTAGGAAAACAAACCAAAAATATTTAAGATGCAGGGGGGTGTCCAAATATTTGTGTAATCAAATGCTATATAAAATTATAATTTCCCTCTGCTTGTACAATTTGCTACTTACTAGCAATAGCAAAAATCAATAGCAACATCACAACTACGACACACACACAAAAGGTTATTTTAAAGGAGTCATCGGATGCAAAATTCACTTTCTATGTTGTTTGAACATAAATGTGTGTTGGAAGTGTGTGTACATATCCACCCTATATAATGATAAATATCCCCCCAGTGGTTTTTATAAAATACCCATTTTAAAATCCCCTTTCTCAAATCAGGCTGTTCTGAGATTCCTGTCAGAATGACGTAGTTCTGCGCAGGCCGCTCCCACGATAGTTGATTGACAAGGCCGTCTTACCTTAGACCCGCCCTGAGTGAGCTGAGAGCTGTCCACCATTGTGTAGACTCCGGTGCAGGGGAAGACAAGAATGTCTCCGATTAAGCGATTGAGGTGTTTTGTGGTTGGATGTAATAATAAACATAGCAGTCGTCATTTACTCCAGACATCTGAGCCGCAGAAGACGCAGAGGATTAACGTTACTTTTCGTTTTTTAAAGGGAATGTGTCCCAGATCTACCTAAATGTGTTTAGGTTTGCGCGAATCATTCGTGATCCAGCCTCACCTACAGAAGAAGTGAGTATAAGGTTTTTTATAAATCTTTGCAAATTGCCTTTCCTAATAATGTGCTAGTTAGCAAGTTTCACGGCTAAAATTTACATTTAGTAGACGCTTTTATCCAATGAGGACAAATGAGGACAATAGAAAAGAGCAACAACATGCAAGTGCTATGACAAGTATTGGTTAGCCTAACGCAGTACACTTAGCAAGGTTTTTATTTTATTTTTTTTATAAAGAAAATAAGTAGATAGAATATAGAAAAAAAGAAACCTAGTGTTTTTTTTTGTTTTTAAAGAAACAAGTTGATAGAATAGAAAAAATAGAAAGCTAGTGTTAGTTTTTCAAGAAAAGCTAGCAGTTAGAGAAAAAATATGCTATTGATAGAGGGTCAAGTGTGTGTGTGTTTTTTTTTTTAAATAAAAAGAAGACAGATAGATCAAATAGAATTAGAATAGAGAGTGCTAGAGTTAGAGGGTCAAATAAAGATGGAAGAGAGAGTTTAAATAAAGAGATTCAAAGTGTACCGTCTGCTCGTCACCCCACAGAAGAGAGGGGCGGGGTGAGCAGAGCTCATTAGCATTTAAAGCAACGTGCAAGGAAACGGCTTGCTATGAACAGAGCTGATTTTGACTGGATAAAAAGGGTGTTTATTACACTACCATTGTGAAATTTTAACCAAAGTATGTTATATACTTTTCAATAAGACCCTAAAGAATCATATCAATTTGTGGAAATTGTGGAAAATTATACAGCAGTAATTTGTGTAAATGCATTCATGCCACCTCTGAGCAGCATTAAAATATCTGTGTAAAGACACTTCAATGCCACTTCAGATGTGCTTTTGTGATACCTTTGCAGTATAAATTTAATGGTATAAAGCTAAAATTGCTGTGTAAATACAAATACGCAACCTTTGAGCAGCATTAAACAGTCTAACAGTCAAAAAATAAATAAAAATACAAGCATCAAAAGACTGAAAAATGAAGCGTTGTGAACTCAAGTCAGAAATATACTACAGTGATTTAGATAACAACTACAGTAACATTTAGATAATATATTTTTAATTATTACTACTTCTATTATTACTTTTTAAATATTTATTTTTATATATTATATTCTGCATCAGACGTTGTGAGAAAAAGCTTGAGTTTGTGGAAAAAAAAGAAAAGTTTTTTGAATATTTTACATTTTTGTGCCATTTAGTCACATTAGACTTGACATGAACATGCCTTTAGTTTAGCAAAAGATATCTTGGGACACTAAGAGACTTTCAACAGTTCCACAGACATACCTGTAGTTTCCCAGCTTGACCCAGACTATCTGCTTATAGTGGGGCTTCTTGCCCGCTCGGCATTCCTCACACAGCCACGTCTCCTCTGGCATCTCCATGTTCAAGCACTCGGGGTGGAACGAGGCAGGACAGGCCTCACAACACAACAGTCTTCCTCCTTTTTGACAAGCACACACACGCACATAAACACAATCGAATACACACGCCCACAGTATCACCACATGCTTGTCCATTCCCAATCAGGCGGTATTCTACAAACCTCATCCATGAGCTTGTCAGAATCAGACAGTTATGTGTCCTCTGAGATTGATATAGGTCTCTGAAATACTTTAACATATACGTCTAGATTCTAAATGCCAATTTGAAGTTCTGTTTGACATGCTCAAAGACATGGTTTGATGACTAACACCTTTCAGCATTATGTTAATGTGCTTTTTTGTGCCGGGTGATTTAATAAGCAGCCAATAGTGAATGATCAGAGGGGGGCACTATGGGAAACATGCAGTGATGCACACTGACTGATTGTCCGCATTAACATCACCTGCAGTACACTAGCAGACACGGAGCAAGTATTTTGGATGGTTTCACTTAAAACGCTTTGTTTGAGTTACAAGAAAAATATGGCAAATAAGCGCTGATGGACAATAAAAGATGGAGCACAGCAGTGAGTGCCCACTTTTCCAGCCACTTTGGTTCCGAAATCATTTTTCCTATAAATTTTTTCCAGAAGGAATAAAAAAAAATCTTAAAGAAGTCTAGTCCTGAACCAATCCAACCAGCTCTGAAATTATTCACATCAGTGGACTACTCACTCCAAGAATCATTTAAAATTATGTAAATAAAATATAAAAAAGGTACAATATAAAAATGTAATAAATTTAAAGTACAAAAACTATACATATATTTTTGGGAGGTCAAAATAAAATCTGAAACCTCAACAAACATATCAATGCTAACCATCTGTATTGAAGCCAATTTTTCTACAGAGTAAAAAAAAGGTAATTTCAACTTCTCCCAGTTGTATAAACTCAGAATTGAGTTATAAACTTGCAATTCTGAGAAGAAAAGTCCAAGTTGTGAGAGATAAACTTGCAACTGCAAGACAAAAAAGTACAAATTGTGAGATAAAAAGGTTGCAATTACCTTTTTAATTTTTATTCCGTGGTGGAAATTAAAACATTTTTTTTTAGAATATTTATATTCAGAATTCTGTTTATATCTTGCAATATTGACTTTTTTCTCAGAAATGCAAGGATAAAAGTCAAAATTGTGAGATAAGTCACAATTACCTTTTTGAATTTATAGTCCATGACAGAAAAGGGCTTCCATACATCAGAGCTGTGCAAGTCATCTTTAAACAATTCTCTATGGTCAAAATGAATGGGATTTTGACTTCTAGGACCCTGCTGTTGGCTCTATTAAAATTGCCATCCAAAATATGTTTATGTTTGGAGGGTGGTAGGGTATAATTGTGCTCAAGCAAACAGAGAGACGGGACAAAGAAATTTAGAAACAATCCAAGCAATTAATCCTAAGCCAAAGCGTGTTACGGACTCAGAATAACAAGTTACGTGACATATCATAACCTAGTAAAATTCCCGGGAATCGGATACAGGCACACAAAGATTTGAATATTATGCCAACTTCTATTTTATTTCTCTACACAATTTCCCAAACTAATTTAAAATGCTGATTTAAACTAAACTAATTAAACTAAAGAACTAAAATTCAAGCTATGTGCGTTTAAGCTGCGTGTTATTTCAAGCCCACTATGTGCATTAGAAGCAGCGTGAGAGTGTAAAATTACGAGCAATAAAAATGCCCCAAAAATAAACAAACAAGCAAAAAGTAGCAGTAAGACAGCTGTGAAAGCATACAGATGGCAAACTACATAAACCAAGAAAACATGATTTTACCTTTCCCAATATTCTTTTTGGTAGCTGACGAAGAAGAAGGAATCATAGGTAATTTCATCAACTCAGCACGATTTGACTCAGTCAGAAGGTAGTGCGACTTAAAGGTATATGAACTTAATATGGTGTCAGTATGGTCGTGCACTAAAAGCCCTACACGAGACAAACAGGAAAAGTCATGAGTAATGAAACTACCCATGATTCCAGAAAACACATAAGGGAATAAAATGACACGTGATTAAATAAGTAGTCCTGAAAAGAGAACACAAAAACGAGAGTCTTAAGAGGAATACTGCAGTGTTGGAGTGGGAGCTTTAGGGAATTACTGGATAAAATGTAAAATATGCAGTAATTGTGTCATTTGATTCTCTAACTGTCTTCTGCTTTTAATAGTAGCCAAATGTTAAATTAATAGTTCATTAAAAAATGTAAATCAAGTTATTTATTCACCCTCATGTTGCTCCAATCCTGTCTTTCAGTGAATAAATACTTCAATTTTAGTCTGTTTGGACCATTTTTGTGATATGTTTATGGGGCATTTACATCCTTATTTGAACTTGGAAACTTCAGCCCTGATTAATCGCAACTGTATGGGTGAAGAAAAGACAAAACTAGAACTTTCTTCCAAATTTTGCATTTTGTGTTTAAGGGAAGAAATGCAGTCATAAGGGTTTGGAACAATATGATGTGAGTAAATTAAAGATTTTACTTTGTCAGGGACAAGGGCTATAAGGACAAATATAGGTTATAAAGATCATACAACTGCTCCCACGCCAACACAGACTATCCAAATTACTGCAGACAACAAAGATGGTTAAAGAAATGATCTAAATTCAGTTTATCATTATCAGTTAGTTCCTTAAGAAATTAGAAGGTGAAAAGCTTTTCTACAAAAGTGGGAAGGCGTTTGTTCCAAAACTTAAAGATGAAATCAATGATATTCATTAAGGTCTGCATTCTGAACAAAACATTTGGCAGTAAGGAACTAACACTAAGTGAGTTTACATGTGCAACAAAATGCTATCAAAAATCGGTGCCTATTAGGGCTGTGCAATTAATCATTAATCGCCATCACCTGCTTTCAGATGAAGTGGCATTTACAGAGATGTATGCTGCGTTCAAGTCCTCCTGGGACGTTAGTACTTACGAGTTGATAAGTCAATATTACGACGTCGGGTGCGTTCAAGTCACTTTGGTCGGAACAAGATGGCGATTTAACTTTTCTACATAAAATTCAATGATTTTTTAAACTCTACATCTACAAAATGATGAATGAAGAATGTGCATCATTGTGTTATTTCTTTTTTCTGTTTTTATTTAATTTATGAAGGTGATGTAAACGGAATAATTATATATTATATTATAATTATACAATAATATAATATTTTGTATATGTAACTTATATAGTTTTATTGTACATTACAAAAAAAACAAAACATTTTATTCATTTCAACAACTTTACCGACGCTGCATATCTTTAGTCTTTGGCTGCGTCCATTGTATCCGACACGTTTTTTTCACTGACACGCCCCCAACTCGGAAACTCGGGGCTTAAAGAAAATTTCGAGTTTCCCACTCGTAACAACGACTTTGTGGTGGCGTTCATGTGCGTTCAACTCGTAAATACGATGTATCCGATTGTAATCAAGAAACCAGCTTTACTGACTAGATGCGCATGATAATCGAATTTGATTAATTGCACAGCCCTAGTGCCTATTCATGAATGAAACGTGAAAATTACTAGATTTAGGTCTTGGCATATTACAAACTTATTAATCAACTGCATCTAAACACACTTATTGACATTAATTCAGATCACAATATATTGTGACCAGAATGGTATCAACCAATATTAGCAATTAATTTAAAATTAATTTGTAATTAAATCAATTTAATTTTGTCTGATTATTCATCTGTGTTATTGCAGATAAAATTTAAGGTCCAATATTAAACATTCCATGTCTTAATGTCTAATTTTACTTGAACAATATATCAAGATTAATTAATTATGAAGACCATAATCTCTATATCTGTGAAAAATAATACTAAAAACCCTCTGGCATAAAATGGTAAGACCCAACCTTTAAAATGGGCAAATTAAACAAATTAACAGATTTAGTGTTCATTAACTGCTCTCTAGAATGTCTTGAATTACTGAATTTTTTTGCCATTTTAAAAGTTCAACTGAAATTAAATTCAATGTCAGTCCTTCTCCAGAAGAATCACAGACAATTAAAATGTTACTAATTAGTAGGAAACAAACATGATCTGACGGATCACAAACACATAATACATCTTAAAGTAAAGGATTAGGTGACAAGAAAGACGCTCACGTTAAATAGTGTCCAACTCTTAAAGAGAAGGAACATCGAACATTAGAAAGGACGACACCAGAGAACATTAAAATACTGATGTGGTGAGAAGATTGTTAGAAAGTGTTACATTCACTAATTGCACTAGTGACAACTTGTCATTTTGACAAGAACCCATTTAATTGCCTTTTAAAGTATGCGATACACTGAACATACAAATCTAATCATCTCAGTAATTATGGCTTTAGCTATAATAGCATGAAGGCCAAACGTACCTCGAGCGCAGATGAAACACCAGCCTACGTTTACAGGTGAGGAAAAGTGTCCGTTCTTCCTGGAACTGGAGTGGTTGCTACATATGATGATGTGGGGCGTTATCAACACACTGCCAGCCGCCACACAGCCGTCTCCTGTGTGATACGCCACCGGACAGCGGATACATCGCATCATACGGCCTAAATAGGGAGAAAAAAAGGAAACTGCTCTGAAATTGCTTCTGTAAAATACAACGCAAAAGTCAATCTTCTATGTATCTACCTTTGCCAGCTTTGTGAATGTCTCTGTCGAGACAGCATGTGGCACAGCTGTGCTGAGGGCAGCGGAGGCCTCTAATATCGGTGGTCGTGCCAGTGTACATGCGGGCACACGTTTCATGGTAATAGCGGCCACAAGCGTTCACGGAGCACCGCTTCACGTCACCCTCCACGACCTTGCAGGAGAAACAAGGGTGGGAACCTGGAGAAAGTTATGGTGACAAACAGATTAGACTAAACAGGAACTGAAAACAGAAAAAAATCCTTTAAAAACACAATTATCAATGCACCATTCAAATTCTTAGCACAAATAAAATGCATGACAATTTTAAAACAAAATAACCCATTTCTTTCAACCTGTCCAAATTAGGTCTAAAATGTAGTGTTGCTATCAAACTTTTTTCCACAGAAGTTATAGCCATTTTTTAAGTGTTACTGGTGGGCTATATAACTGGTAATAACTTTTAAAAAGTTACCACAAATCAGATGTAATGCTAGTAAAAAATAATTCATTCATTAGAGAGGAACACCTTTTTAATTCAGTTTATTGAAAAAATATGCCAAACAATTTAGGAGCAATAGGATGTAATAATGCTCACCTGTCTTACACTCCTGACACAGTTGTTCTCCATCTGTTCCACTGTTAGATCCTACACACTCTGGATGAAACAGCCTGTTACAGTCTCCCTCACAGCTCACCAAAGAATCCCCGAATGTTTCACAGACCTAAGAGATTTACAGAAGAACCACAACAACAGATTGCTATTATATCTGAAAGTGTCAGACAAAATCAGAACTACTGTTTTACATTTCTGTGAATGCTGATCTGCTGCAACCTCAAAATTAACACTTTTAAATAGGCACATTTACTACTTTTAAATAGATACAATACATTTATCAGAGACAGTAGACCTTTACATTGTGTCAAATATAATTCCATTTCAAATAAATTCTGTTATTTTGAACTTTCTATTTGTCGTAAAATCTTGGTTTAATCAACAAGTGTTTTCAACACTGATAATTACAAGGAATGCTACTTAAGCATCAAATAAGCAGACTAAACTAATGGCTGCTGAAAATTCAGCTTTGCCAGCACAGGAATCAATTACATTTTGAAATATATTTACAGTTATTTCACAATATTACTGATTTTACTGTGTGTTTATCAAAACTTTTGAACAGCAGTGTATCTAATGTCATTATATATAATGTTACATAAACCCAGCGTTTATAGAGCTTACATGGCAGACTGTGTCCTTTTTTGAGGAACTTCCTCCTTGACGGGACAGGCTTGAGTCCACGGACTGCGCATCAGATCCGTCAGCATCTACTGTAGCAGGACTGTCCGAGCGCTTCCCGAATCCAGTCTGCAAGGGATGCAAATGAATGCAAAAATGCGATTTTACAAGCAGAGTCCATTTGGCAACAAAACCTGATTGATATTTCAAATAAACAAATCTGTCATAACAATTGTGTAACCCAATGAGGAGTGTATGGCTAAGGTGCCAATCAAAAAATCCTGCTGGCACTCTGGCTGTATTTTTGAGTGTAGTCTGACCTGTGGATCATTGAGGCCTCTGGAGTCAGAGTCAGAAGTGTCTCTGTACAGTGAGCTGGCCATCTCCACATCAGTAGATGCTCTGCTGCGTTTCTTCAGTGGTTTACACGAGTCTGAGATCTCACTGGCACCTACAGGATTAGAGTAGCATTAATAGGGAGACACTGATCCGTAAATTAATTTATGGACTTATTAATCATTTAAAACAAACCAAAAATTATATCTAAGAAAACCATTTAAATAAATGTAAAATTCATTGTGCAGTGTCAAGCACCTTTTTGTGACCCTGTTTTGAAATCCATTTGAGGCGCTGCTTCAGCCTGTGAAAAAAAAAGTCAATTTTATAATATGTTTCTTACTTATGTGACTCACTTTAAATATCAACTAGATGTATTACAGTGTTATTTTAGTATAACTGAGTTTTAAAATTTTAAATTAGTTTAAATTTTTATATTTTGCTTTCATTTTAAATTTAGTTAACATTGTGATAATTTTGTTGTGTCTGTCATTTTTATTTAGAAATGTGTCTATATAGTTTTTGATATTTGTTTTTTTGATTTTTGTTATTTTAGTGCATCAAGTTAAACTAAAAAATTACAAATGTTGCTTTGGCAACTATAAGATGCATTTAAGGTTTTTATTTTTATTAGTTAAATTAAAGTTAAAGTAAAATTTTATTTCAAGTAATGAAAATGTATTTTATGGTTTTAGTTTTAGTTAACTATAATAACCCTGATGCATTATGAAGAAAAAAAAAAACACGGGCAAATTCACTAAATCACTATGTCACTTTTCTGCTGGTATTTCTGTGCAAAAACAGAAATTGTGTTTTACTCACAAACCACCTACATACCAAAATGTATACAAACTGAAATTTGTTTAAAAGTGAAAGTTTCTTTCCATCATGGCATCAGTAATAATATAGTACAAAACAAGTTATTTTAAGAGCTGATTCAGCTGCCTGCATGGCAGTTGTGGAGTGATGCTGAACGTTATATCAGACTTGAGTCTGCTGTATTCGTCCCAAGTAAGCATTCAGAACTGGCCCCTTAAGATGAGAAACTGTGCTGTGCAAATAACATTTTGCACAAATATATAATAACAGGTTTGCACAGTAATATGATTTGGATAATTCCTTTAGCAAATCAGGTGCTAAAATTATGCAGGTAGTGAATGCAAATAAATGCAGCGGGTTCAATTAATGCTTAGTAAAATCTACTCTACGGTTTGTTGGATTCATCACTGTTAAATGATTTAATATTTTGTTTATGTGCTCTACCTGTTCTTTCTTCACTTTCTTTTTTGGCACTGGTTCCACACTCTTCTCCAACTCGGAACGGCTTCGCACAGACCGGCGCTGCTGCTTTCTCTCTGATATCACACAGACACAGAGCAGGTTTTCACAGATTAGATTTATACTGCAAAGGACATCTGAATACCATTGCAAAAGAGAGTTTAACTCTGGTGACTAACTCTGTGTTTGTGCTTATATATACCTGTGGATTGCTCAGCGCTCTCCTGGTCACTCCAGGCTAAAGGAGATGCAGCTCGCTCTTCTTCACTGGAACATGTCTCTGCCTCTGCCTTATCACTGGAGCCCTTTGTGGGATAGATTGAGAAATGTTAATAAAAAAAATAAAAAAAACAGCTGCTTGGCAGAAAAGGTGCAATTTCTTCTCAAGCAGCATGCATGAAGAGAGAGCAGAGCCCTAATTTTAGGTTAGCTAGCTGCAGCTGATCTTAGTAATTAACTTTAAGCAGTAAGCTATAATAGCTTAACATGTACATTAACAGAATCTCAACCAAACTAAATGCATTATAGAGAATAAACAACGTTTCACAGCATTTTTGGTGACATTAATTCTACCTAACCTGCAAAATGTTATGCAGCATAGTTATTTTCTGTTTAGCATACCATGGTGTAAATGAGTCAGACAGGAAGGCTTTATTATTGGATATAAATCACATAAATATTGTGGATTATTGTTGCTCCCCTGCCCACCCTCCAAGAACTGTATACATCCAGAGAGAGAAAAAGGGCTCAGAAAATCACTCTGGATCCCTCACATCCATGCCATCTCCTTTTTGATCTTTTGCCATCTGGTCGGCGCTACAGAGCACCGAATACCAGGACAGTCAGGCACAAGAACAGTTTCTTTCCCCAGGCAATCTACCTCATGAACAGTTAAATGTTCTTCCACTGTGCAATAACCTTATTTATTCATCACCCTACAACCTAGTACATCCCTACATCTTATTTTTTATTTTGTCTATAGCACACCTGTACATACAATTTATTATTATTTTTTATTGTGTTTTTTTTATATTTATATCTATGTCTATCTATATGTGTGTGTGTGTGTATTTTATTCACATCTTGTTTTATTATCTGTGTGTTGTTGTCTCTGTGTACTGGAAGCTGTGACACTAAAACAAATTCCTTGTATGTGCAAACATACTTGGCAATAAAGCTCTTTCTGATTCTGATAATACTAAATACACTCATATACAATTAGTACACTATTTACACTAGGATGCAAATAGCAATGCCATTTTTATTGTCTCATTTTTATTTAATTTCTAATCCTTTCTTTACACTTCAGTTTTAGTTTAATAATTTATGCAATTATGCAATTCAACTTGTTTTATTTCAGTTAGTAGTGCATTTCTAGCTTTCCCAAGTTTAAATTTTTCCATCTAATATTTCGGTTATATTTTAGCTTTATTTTCATTAACAAAAATGAAAGTTACCACTAACAACACATCTGTATATGCCGTTATAAAAATTAGATATAAATTTAAGCAGTACTAAATCTAAGCAAAATTAATGAAGTAAATTTCAGCAAACTCCATTTGATCAATTTCATTAAACATTTTACTTCGTTGCATAGAGAGTCACTAGTGGGTAATTACATTTTTATCTGAGAAATTGTACCTATTAAAACATTTTTTTAAATGATGTTGTTTCAGAGTTTCTTTGATTAAGCTTTTCTTTTCAAAACTGTCATGACAGTGATCAATGCTGAAATTACATTATTTACATTAAAGGGTTACTCCACCCCAAAATGAAAAGTTTGTCATTAATCACTTACCCCCCATGTCGTTCCAAACCCGTAAAAGCTTTGTTCGTTTTAAGAACACAATTTAACATATTTTGGATGAAAACCGGGAGTCTTGTGACTGTCCCATTGACTGCCAAGTAAATAACACTGTTAAGTAGGGATGCACCGAATGTTCGGCAACCGAAATTGTTCGGCCGAAAATAGCAAAAAAAACCTCTTATAATAATAAGAGTAAGTGAAAAGATCGAATAAATTGTACTGAACTATGTCGTGACGTGAATCAAACAGAGGCGCGCACTAATGCAGCAAATATGACGGCAGTGTGGAAGCATTTAAAGCTGTCAGAGAAAGATGTAAAAATCATTACAAGCACAAAGCACCGACAGCGAGAGACTGTTAGCGCTGCATCTCATGTCTCCGATGAGAAGAGGAAGGGGTGGTTGTTGGTGGTTACTGTGATGATTGAAATCGCGAAAAGCCTCAAACAATTAGTAAATAAACTGCAGAATGTTATGTTTTCTAATACACGCACGAATTGCATGTATTCAAACAGCCATGCACGAGCTCGCGGTGCCAGGGTTCAGGGTTCAAAGTCCAAAGAGCGAGGAAATTCTGCACTGAAACACTGTTACTCGTCAGTTGCTCAGTAACATTTTTATTAATTTTTTTAAAGGCATGTCACAATGTAGTATGTGCGACAAACATCTTCCCAAATTCGTAATGAGAATCATTTAAATAACTGCATGCCCTTGTCAACAAAAAGAAGCACTGAGATCTTCCTGCGGGTTTTTTTCAAAATAAAAGCTCCATCAACATTCATAAATGTTAGTATTGTAATTTTACTGTTGTTCTGTAAAATAAAATAAAAAAGTAGGACAATAATAATGATAATAATTACCCTACAACAGCTGTATTAATGCATTTATTATAACATTCACCAATAGTGTTCAAATTGGGATCTGTAATATATTCTAATATTTTAAAAGAAGTCTCTTCTGCTCAGCAAGGCTGCATTTATTTGTACAGTAAAAATACACACCTGATTCAAGATGGGGGTCTCAAAAATGGCCAAATATTATTTTACTAACTTATTAATTTTAAGATAAATTATGCTTTGTTGGTATAATGTCTGATATAATGTAAAAAAAAAATCAGTGTTAAGTAAATATTTTTAAATTGTTGTTTTGTAATTTATTTATTTTTTTGAAAAGCAGGACAAACCAATAAAAAGCACATCTTGGCTATTTAATTTATGCAATGGTGAAAAAAAATGGCAAAATAGTCCTACATGGGGGGGGGGAGATGCGAAAAACCGTGTCCAGTGTTTCATTTTGTTCGGCTTCGGCCAAGAATTTTCATTTCGGTGCATCCCTACTGTCAAGGCCCAGAAACGTAAGAAAGACATCGTCAAAATAGTCTGTCTGCCATCAGTGGTTCAATCTGAATTTTATGAAGCGACGATAAATCTTTTTCTGCGCAAAGAAAACAAAAATAACAACTTTATACAACAATTTGTCTCCTCTGCGTCACCGTAGCGCCATTTTGGAGAGTATCAGCTGGACACAAACTGCGTACGCTGTTCTGTGTCAGCTGCGCAACACGGATACATTTTCTACGTTTATTTACGCTTTGATTTGAACGAAAACAGCATATCCGGTTTTCATCCATAATATCTTAAAATGTGTTCCGAAGATGAATGAAGCTTTTATGGGTTTAGATCGAAATGGGGTTAAGTGATTAATGACAAAATGTTCATTTTGGGGTGGAGTAACCCTTTAAACATATACACATTTCCTTAAGTTCACTAGCATTTTTTAATTTCTACCTCAGGTGACTGAACCTGATCGCTGGGCCTCTCCTCACTCTCCGTTTTCTTAGGTAAGTCCAACTTTTGCTTTGGGAGCTGCCAGTCGCATTTGATGATCTCCACGTTTAGTTTCTTCATAGTAATGGAGAGTGGGAGGAGCTTGCGGGCTGCAGCGGTCTTCCAGGGTGTCCTGACTGGAGGTGGGGAGGGTTCCTTGGGGTGGGGGTCAGGTTTTGCAGGGCTGTGGGATTGCTCTTGGTCCATATCATCCTCTCCCTGATTGGGAGATGATGTTTCTCCACTACTATTGATGCTGCACTGCCTCCGTGGCTGTTGCCGACGAGGTATGTGCTCTTCTTTCGCTCCAGCACTGCCTTTAGAGCGTCTCTGCTTGCGTTCGGGGCGGTTCTTACTGGTCGCCCTAGGTGAGGTCACAGTGTCGGAAGCAGGAGCAGGAGCAGGAGCAGGAGCACTGGGTTCTTTGTCAATGTAGATGAAGGTGTAGTTCTCGTTGCGTTCTTCTCGTGTCATCTGCAGAGCGGCTTCCGCGTGACCCACACCCACTTCCCATTGGGCACGCTCCTTCTGGGACTGAGGCTTCAGCAACTTTAAAATTAATAAACCACAGAATAAGTAATCAGAAATGTCCACAGAAAGATGGTCACCACATTTGAAGTACAGCAGGATACCTTTTGTTTCTCAGTTGGGTTGGTTGCTTTCCGGAGTGTTTCTGCTTGCAACTCTTCGAACTGGTTCTCACCCTTGTACACCACAGTTCTCTTCTCATGGATCCAAGCCCTCTCAGGGACACTCCCGAAGAACTGCACATGGTATTCCTTAACACCTACCAGGAACCATGGAAGCAAGTTATTAGAAACATAAATTTGAAGCAAGAGAGTAGAGATACCAGTTAAATGCTGAAATACACAACACAATTTTTCCCAAATTGTTCCCTGACTTGCAACTTGGATGAGTTCAGAGATTGCGAAAATCAGAGCCATTCTGCAGATTTTAGGCATTAAAAGTTGATGATGCACATCAGACTCCTGATTCTAAAAGTTCTAAGAGTTGTATATTTTGAACCGATTTTAGAACACATATTTTCATTTGTGCACCAGAAAGGCAGACTACTAGCAATGTGTTTCTGCATGAATTTGTTGTGTATGGAACAATTAGAAAGTCTGGTACTTTCTTATCCTCAGTTATTTAGTGAATGATTCCCAGTTTTTCCTCTAAATGTTTTCAAAGCCAACAAGTGTGTAGCACCTAGCTTTTTAAAATCTGCTCTGATTTTCAATATCGTCCAGAGTATTCCAGCCATAAAAATACGCACTTGTAGTAGAAGAATTACCTCTTTTATTAAGTCGTATATGAACATTTGACTGAGGGTCTGATGACACCATGCACGGCCACCAAGGATACGTCCCAACCTTAGCCCACACCAAGTCACCAATCTCATACTCTTGACAAGAGCCGGTGCTAGTGATGACCGAAGGAAAGTGCTTTTCAACCTAAACAAGAACACACGATGTCTTAGATGAACAGGAACTGATCAGATCTCATCAACCAGAAATTCTCAACACTTTCCCACATCTTCTGAAGTGAAAAGGGCTATAAACATATGAAGAACATTAAACTCACTTTCTGTTCCTTCAGTTCTGCTTTGGGGCTTTTTAGGGTCGAAGAAGGTTGCTCTTCTCTGAATGCAACATGACCTTCGTTGGGCTGTGAGGAGTTTTGAACCACCCCAAAACGCTCCTCCACTTTGCATGGCTGATGGCTCTCCTCTTCTTGACCAGCACCATGTCTGTTGCTTCTCTTTTTCCTCTTTTCCTTCTTCTGCTCATGTCTTCTTCTGGAAGCCTCGCCGGCCTGAAACTCTTGCAGCAGATCCCCGCACAGTGAGGACTCGAACAGCTCCCTGCCGTTCTGGTAGGTCTTAATGATCTTTATTTTGATCTCTGGGGAGCTGGTCTTTTTGGGAGTGTTGGTGGATTGTGCAATGGGGTTGGAGATGGTGCTTTCTTGAGGTGAAAGGAGGGGCGGTGAAGAGGGCAAATGCAATGGAGGAGGGGGTGGCAAGACTTGAGGCATTAGATGAGAAGCAGGAGGTGGATGATGGTGGTGAGGTAACAGTGGTGGGTTTTGTGGATGGTGTTGCTGCTGATGGTGGTGGTGATGATGATGGTGTGGAGGATGATGAGGCTGGTGGTGATGATGGGGATGAGGTGGAGGTGAGATGTGGCTTGGAGGCTTCTCCTGGACCACTGGTGGTCTTAATACAGTGCCTTCACCAAGCAGCAAACCGTGATCCCCATAGTTTCGTATGGCGCCATAGCCATTAGCTGAGCCGTTAGGGAACTGAGAATACAAGGCAAACTTGGCCTGTTGCTCATAGGTACCTACGCCTGTCGGGTAGCCGTTTGTAATGACTGGGAGGTCTTCAGCAGGGTAAGGAAAGCCTGACTCCAAAGGAGACTCAAAGTTTTGCTGTCCTCCATCATCTCCTGGGTCACTGATGGCTTCATAGACATCCTCCTGTCTGATGTTAGCGGAGTCAATAAGCTGAGGGGGTTGCTGAATTGTGTTTCCCATGATCCCTTGCATGAAAGAGAAGGAGAAATCCATTGTTCTGCTCCAGCATCCTTAAGTTTCCCTTTTTCTTACAGGGCCTGCTGAGATTTTGAGGAAAAACAGAATGTGCTTATGACAAAAAACATCACCACGTTTTATCACATTTGTGAGAAATTGCTCTGTGCAAAAATGTTTAATAGCTTTATGTGTATTAAAAAATGGGTCAAAAATGTGATTAATACTATGCACAAATGAGTTTGTGAGGCTTGCAGTACTTCTGCAACACTGCAAATCTCCCTCCCAGGGTATAAATTAAGTTTAGTCCACTCCAAGTTAAGACAACTTTCCCTAATTCTTGAGAGGAAACTTCATGCAAAATTTAGACTGAAATTACACAGCCTTGCTGGATAAGATATTTAGTCTGAATCAAGCTTGTTCAATGCCATGTTCCTCATATAACATCCCCTCTCCTTCTTATATGACAACAATGCGTGCTTTATCTCAGTTTCCATTTCACTAAATAATCTTATGAATTTCGAGCTTCTCTCCCTTTAATTGTAAGTATGGCTAAGCCAGCTGGTCAATAAAATAAAGATTTGCCATCAAAGCAGTGTTTATTTAGTCTATTTTGCTTGTTTCGTCTGTCCAGTAAGAGACGATGTAAAACAAGCCGTTAAAGACTCTCATTTAGCACATGAACCACATCACTCAATGCTACAGAACAACAAACGACTGTTTCTAAACCAACTAATCTAAAACACTGTTTCATGTCAAAGAAACAAACCTGCAGTGACCAGCAGCTAGCTAACATTAGCCTGCTAGCCTTTTCTGGATAACAAAACATACCCGATATAATCATATTATCATGTATAAACACACACAACTTAATAAAAATGCTATATAGGCCGCGAATAAACAAAATTAAGCTCTTGTGTAGTTAAAAACAAATCCTGTTTTCCCAACAGCCTTGTAAAGCGGACCCGTGTAATGTCGCTGCATTATATGAAAGGCGGCGTTAGCGGATGTGCTAATGTGTGTACATAAGGAAATCACCAACGCACGTACTTCTAAGCTTTATCACCTGGGAATTTTCCAAACACATATTTTGTTTCAAAATGGTATGTTTCTTGGCAGATTGGATCATGCGGAGAACCATAAAAACTGAAGGAGTGAATGAGAACATGCCAACATGGCTGCCCGTGCCCCTTTAAATCAAATTGGCCAGATTACATTTCCATCAGGAAAAGGTGTGCTGGAAACCAATGCTTTATTGTTATCTAAAACAGAAATGCATGCAGCGCTTGTTTGGATTCAACGCGATATTATGAAACGAAGCATCGAAACAACGGTAGAATAAAAGCGTCTGTACCTTCAGCGTGTTCCATTCTAAACAAATACACCAAATAAACTGGAATCCCGCTGCAGTTAACATAAATATCAACACAAAGACCTATGACTCCACGTTTCTTAGATCTAATCCGGTGTATGAAAAAAATGGGGCTAGATCAGTCGTATGTCGATCCCCATGATAGGATGTGTGGCTGTGGAATCGGGAGAGGCCCCGTTTTTTCTTTTTTTTGCGGGATGCTCCTGCAGACCCAGGGAAATTTGGCTCCCATATATTTTATTATAGCCGTCTCCCTCCCTCTAGCTGTAACAAAAGCCCCTCTACTAAAGGCCTGTGTCTCAGCGCCAAAATAAAATCTCCCCCATTGGCTGTGCTGCATGATGTGAGGGGCATGTTGGGACGAGTAGTTTTTTTTCTACTTATAATTACAACATAATTACAACAATATTATTGCATGACATTAAAGCATAAGATGTGATCAATGTATTACAGAGAATAATTATATATATATATATATTATTATTTGTAATACCCACACAATAAAAAACGATGTACGTATGTAATAAATAATTGTTAAACATAATAATAATAAAAAATATATATATTGTGTTTTCGAAAAATAGCCAAATTCTACTTCGACCACTTAATAATAACAACAATAAACAATATGTATTTAACTTGATATCGTAAAATCAATATCATTATTGTTTTCCAAAAAATAGTCAAAAACTACTTCACGAAATAAATAAATAAATAAGTGTGTGTGTGTGTGCATATATAAAAGTAAAAAGTTTGTAAAATTAAAAATAAAAACAATATTTTATATGGATAAAGCTAGATAAAACTAAAAATAGATGATTTAATATACTCTCTTAGCGTGTGCTTTATTCGAGGCCTACAGAAATAATAATTACCAGTGTAACATTACAACAATTGTTTTACAAAAGTGCAACATTTCATACACATGATATGTTAGTACTGTTCCTACCCTGTGGATCTCAAGCGAAATTAAACTGAATAATAGCGCCATCGTCTGCACATATACCTAATAACATAGCCATGTGAAACGCCTTGCTACCCCGCCACTGTTCTCGGAACTGTAATATTGACTGTTACCATGACAAATCTGAGTGACAACTGAACTGAGATCAGCAGCTGTGTACGCTCATCTGATCATCACGGATGAGGTCATGGGAAGTTCCACTGTCCGCCCCGTCCAGCGGATTGGCCAGCGTCACTGGTGCGTACAGCTCGCTCATTGGCTTATGTGGCTGTCAATCACGCCTCACTCTTCATCGGATGATCCTCCTCGGTGGGACAGTCGGTTTGACTGGGCCACCGGAGGCAACCTGACAGTCCGTTTTAAATCCGAATCCGATCACAACAATACATAAGCACGGATGTATTAATTTATATGTCCATTTAGATTTAAACTCAAGGAGCGACATACCATCGTGAATGGAGTATCTCAACCCGCAAAAGGTCTGTTTTCCGTACCATCGCCTCCGAGGAAATTTGACCCTCAGCTGCAGGAGGAGCGCTGTCGAGCCGGACATTTTTCTCCACCGTCATCCGATCTGACACCATATCCAATGATTACAGTTTAACAGCCGTCACACCGCACGAACCTTTTCGACAGGTTGGTAGATGTTTAATCGTGTTTCGAGTTGTTAAATGCTCGATATGTTTTTTAGACCATCTCGAGCCTCTCCTCGATGGCTTTCATCTGTTGTCTCTTAACCGTTAAGCCACCGCTCGCTGTTAGTTGTACGCTACATTAACGAAAGTAAAACAAAATAACTGTCCGATCGCTTTTCTCTAAAGTTGATCGATGTCGTGTCGACTATATCCGTAGAAAAGCATCTGTAATATATGTAAAGTTGTGCTGGTATTGAATGCAGTGTGTTTTGAGATGGTGTAACGTTATATCTGCGGCCTCTACTGTGGCCTTCTGCGCCATTATCATTCATTAAACTTCACTGTTTTGACTTACTCGCACCGCTTTTAGATAACAATTTAGACGTTTAAAAAGTTTAAATTTTCGATTAGTTATAATAGAAAGTGGATATTGTAGTTTATGTTGACGTACGAAAGTAAAGTAATAGCACTTTAATAATTGCGGGTTCTGTAATAAATGCCATAAGTATGATATAACGTTTAAACACTTTACCTGTTGTAATTTGAGGCAAACTTTCGGGTGAAATTAAACGTTCCTTGTATTGTTGTTAAATATGGCCTATGACTTTGACAAGTCTCCGTGTTTGTGTTCTGTTTTAGCAACGCAAGCGACGAAGATAAACACGTGAGTCAGTATTTGTGTGCAGTGCTCGCGACCAGCCGCATCCGTAACGAGCGTGCTTTCCTACACATTATGTTATTATTGTTGCAGTATTCATCAATAAATCTACTTATAGTCATACGTACATAACATAACAAATATAAGTTCAACAAATATGCACAAAAATAACAGGACTGATTCCTCACAAAATCAAATTTTATGAGCATAGTTACTTGTGTATCTGTATCCGTTTGTGAATCTGTGTACATTATTTATTCATGAACATTGGGACAGTGATAAAGAGGATTATTCCTCAAAAATTCGCCATTTAATCAGATTTGATAAGTCTCTAATATGTGTAAATCTAATTACATTACATTACATCTATTTCTCTTTACAGGACACCTGATTTTAAGTAACAAAATGGCGGTTTTTAGCTCACAGGTGCTTCTCGCTGTAACAAGATCAAGGTGAGGTCATCATCCAAATTACTGGTGCAAAAATGAACAATTTTGTCCTGTTCCAAGTGTACTATTATTTTAAAATATTATATTTCATAATAATATTTTACAATGTTCCCCAATTGCAATGCTTCATGGAGGTTTCAAAAACAGAAATGGGAAGCTTGCATTTTTGTTAAAGCACGTTAATTCATTCTTGCATTCTAAATATATGTGAGCTGTAGCTGGCTAAATTGTCCTATTAGTGATGGAAATACTTTTCTAGGCTAATTAATTTAATGTAATTCCTTATGTAAATAGTTGCTTTCATATTGTTTTGCACATTATTATAAAGTCACTGGGTTTTCAGGCTTTACATGATCAGGATAGGATTGAAAGATTAGCTTTAAGAAAAGGATAGTAAGCGATTTTTATCGCACTAATCTCATGTTAACATTATATAATTTTAAAATCTTAGGGCTCAATCGACCATTACTGTAAACAATTTGCTGTTTTTTTACAAACTGAAGAACGAGTTGAAATCATTTTCAGTAGTAATCTAGAGCACAGAAACTTGAACATACCTAAATATTTTACCTTGTGCTTTAACTTTGTAAATAGTTTCTTTATCAAAACTCAAAGTTCTGGTTTTCTTCTAGGGGATCCTACTTGCTTTCTAAAAGACACAGTTGTGCTTCACTCCCGTCGACCGCATGCATACGCTACCATTCGGAGTTCCTCGGCCGGGTTGCCGTCACAGCCAGGTGTCCCAGGCCGCTTTACCCCTGTTACACATCCAGCTTCATCCGCCCTGGTTGCATAGCTGCACGTCCCCTCCACAGTTCTTGTGCTTGGCTTCAAGAGGTGAAGGACACCCCTGAACCTGTCAAGGGTGAGCCTGTCCCTGCCGCCTCTGTCACTCAACCACCACCAGCAGTGCCAAGAAAGTCCCTGGGACAGAGAGTCCTGGATGAGCTCAAGCATTACTATCATGGCTTCCGCCTTCTGGGCATCGACACCAAAATCGCAGCCAGGATGGTCTGGAGGTTACTGCACGGGCAGCTGCTCACCCGGAGGGAGAGGAGGAGGGTATGTTTGGGTCGAGAAAGATTTGGAAATCTATTTGATGAGGAGCTTTGTGTTTGTGTTTTTACTTTGGTGTTTACCGCGGTAGAGTGGTTGTATTGGATATTAATTCCATGGTAGTTTGATATGGAGAAATATCATTATCATAATGTATTTACATGGTACTTCAGGTTAATTTAAATAATACACGTGGTAGCTATAAGTCTGATTTGTTATTTATTTGCATCACCATGATATGTGAGCTCAAGTTATACATTCTCAAATAATATTCCAGTATTTGATATTCTAGTAAATATTTAAAAAAATGTATTAACAAAATTATCTGGAAACAAAAATGTTAGTCAAAACATCATCGTTTAAGTGCAATTAATGGAATTTCTAGTATTTCAGAAATATTTAAATATTATATTGCACTTTTACAATGAATTAAAATGCACAATTATTAAATCCACATCTATTTTAAAATCAACTTATGTCTCTTACAATGCCATTTGAACTACTAGATGTACAAAATTGTTATATTACCAAAGTATTTCATCATGGTATTACCATGGTGCCATGCCCACAAAAAACATGGTAATATTATGTTTTTCCTTTATCTAACCTTATAAACTGGGTAATGTAGTTCTTGGTTTACAATATTCATTCACATAGTATTCCAAATAGTACCAAGGTGCAATGTCCAAAATAATGGTAATACCAAGGCATTATTGTAATTTATAGTCTCAAAACACCTTTATATAAGATGTAAGTAGTTTGACAAAGGAAAATGTGTCTAAGTTATGATTATATGTACAGGATTTGAGTTTTATAAAAAGGTAATTATGTTTGATAATCCTGTTAGAACAAACCATTGCTTGGTCAAGGATTTATAATGTAATATGGCACAAACAGGATTGCATAACCAAAAAGCTTAACACCTCAGAGAAAGTACAGCTGGATTAGGTCAGAAATGCTACTCTCACTTACCCATATTGCTTTTGTGTTTGACTACGAATGAATAAGACCTGTCTCGTTGTCTCCACAGCTGTTGCGGACATGTGCCGACTTGTTCCGGCTTGTGCCCTTCATAATCTTTGTCATCGTTCCCTTCATGGAGTTTCTGCTCCCTGTATTCCTCAAACTCTTTCCAGAAATGCTTCCTTCTACATTTGAGACAGCGTCCAAGAAGGTATTATAAGCTTACATTTTAAACAACAGCAAAAGTTCAGCTTAAATTACGAAATGCAGGCATAAGAAATCTGTGTAAAGGATTCGTAAAACTATTTCTCAATGAATCAGAGTAGTAATTTTCATGAAATTGTAAAAGTTGGTAAAAATTGTTGAGTAATGACTAATGAAACATCTTAATGTGTTTGTTTTACTCTGACAGGAGGAAAAACAGAGGAAGGGACTTGCTGCTAAACTAGAGCTGGCCAAGTTCTTACAGGAGACCATTGCTGAGATGGCCATGAGGAACAAAGCAGCTGTTGGAGACGAGACTCAGAAGTTCTCGACTTACGTGCAACAGGTAAGTTCAATAATCAAATCCATTTTTCAATATCACATATAGTTAAAATTGTTCTGGTTGTGACTGATGCTTCTAACTTGTCCGCTTTAGGTGAGGCACACCGGTGAACAGCCCAGCACTAAAGACATTGTGAAGTTCTCCAAGCTCTTTGAGGATGAGCTGACACTGGAGCATCTGGAGCGGCCGCAGCTGGTGGCCTTGTGCAAACTGCTGGAGCTGCAGCCCATCGGCACCAATAACCTGCTGCGTTTCCAGCTGATGATGCAGCTGCGCACCATCAAGACTGACGATGAGGTGAGACAAAACCAGACAACTGCCACTGACCCTCTAAAGTAGTTTTACAGCTGGATTTATGACTTGACATGTTGCTGTGACATCTAGGTTTGTGGGTGACTAAACCATACGTCTTAAAATAAGGGAATGATCACAAAGAATGCATTTTTGCATTCTGCTAGTTTTCTATTATTTTTCTATGTAAACATGCACTAAATAAACATCGAGGACTGTTGCTTTTGCATCTTTTTTAGGAAACGCATTCTAAAAACACTCTTAAAGGATTAGTTCACTCCAGAATGAAAATTTCCTGATAATTAACTCGCCTCCATGTCATCCAAGATGTTCATGTCTTTCTTCAGTTGCAAAAAAAATACGGCTGAACAGTGGGCAAGTTTTGTGCATCTAATAGTACTGCATTCCAAACGGTATAAATGAAAGCATATCTAAAGTAAAACATGGCGGGTGGAAGCACACACTGTCAAGCAATGTGCACGTGTCTCACAGCGTAAATTCTGTGCAATGAAACCCACCGCGTCTCTAGCGCACACATGCCATATGCGGGAAAAAAACAAGCTCAGAATCGTTGAAGAGGGCATCGCGATGCATCGGAAAATCCCACCCCTACTAAGCAACGGTAAACTTGCGTCGCCACAACGGAAGGCCTGCCTCTCCATTCATTAGAATGGACAATGAAAAAATCGCGAATGACTTTGGGTGCTCTTCTGCTCAGTTGTTTTTTTTTTAAACTTCAGCCGCTCAGAGCACTCCTACAAAAACGTGAGGTGCAGCAGGTGGCTAAAACGCAAGGCTCTCGGGACACATAAACAGTGGGCAAAACACTCATTGCCAATAGAGAACAATTTTAAAAAGGTGCCTCTCACTGCAAAAAAACACATTTTGTCTGGTCGGGGTGGCCTTAGACCTTAAAGTAATATTCTGGGTTTGATATGTTAGATGATCTCAGATGTTAGATAATCATGGTTTTCGTTTCTCTCTGTAGATGATCGCCAAGGAGGGTGTGGCCGCAATGACTGTAGCTGAGCTCCAGTCCGCCAGCAGGAGTCGCGGCATGAGATCTTTGGGTCTGACCACAGATCAGCTCCGACAGCAGCTGCAGCAGGTGTGTGTGCACAGACCAGCCTGACTAGGTTGTAAAACTGCCTACTGGAGGATATTTATGACTGTTTTCCACCCAAAGACTGTAGACAAATTGAAAGTGACACATACAACAGACTTTAAACAGTCCTCTTATATTTACCAGCTTGTGCCCACTGAGTATTGTTTTCCTTTTGTCACAGGGTGGTGTTGGCACCGTAATGCTGCGTCTGTGGTGTTACAGATATAATTCTGATTGTTTTGACATTACGTGTGACTGTATGCTTTGAGTCATTGATGAATTGTTAATTGTTATTCGTGTTCTTTCTCTCTCAGTGGCTGGACCTGCACTTGAAAGAGAACGTCCCACCGTCCCTGTTGCTGCTCTCTCGTGCAATGTACCTGACGGACCTCACTCCCAAAACTCCAGTCATCCCACCGGTGCCCAAACTGGAGGTGAAAAATAAAATTCTATACTAGTTTGTCTAAATAAATGTATAAAAATACTAGTTTAAAATACAGTCCTCTAAATGTTACAAGTGAATTTGGCATCACAACATTAGAATGTACAGTATGAAAAATGGATGTTCATTTTGAGATTTGCAGTTACATTTAACAATGTTGTTAAATCACTTGCTTTTTTTGAAGATTAACTTTAAGTGAGTAGATGCTAACAAATTATACTTTATTATCATCCAGTTACCAATGTATCGCGTCCATCCCCTCAGACAATCCAAAATATACCAAATAGGTTTCAACAGCATAATTACATATGTAAATATATTCGGTACACATTCTGTAAATATCCAAAGAGCAACAGGTTGTAAATACCAATGTATTTACCTAATAGGCACCTAGACATAAATTAAACCAAAGTTTCTCAGCTCTGTTTACTCTCTGCTTAAAAACTTGCCCCAGTGCTTGGCAACAGATTACCTTTTGAAACCTTAACCAACTGATGTCTAGACGGGGCAGAAATGCAGACTGGCACGTCAATGCCGCAGTGAACGCTGATATGTTATCACTGTTCTGTTAATGGTTGTTATGGTTTCATATTCTTTATGTCCGTGTTACAGAAAGCCACTCCTCCTCCTGTGGAGGCCGAAACCACAGCCAAAGGGAATCCGCTGTCCTCCTCGGTAGAGGTGCTGGTGGACTCTGCTCCGGTCATTAAAGACAGAAAGGTAGGGATGTTATTACATCTCCAATCAATCAATTACTCAGTCTTCAAGGGCTCTCCAGGATGTCAGTCATTGTATAAGTAATGGTTAGAAATAGTTTAATTTCAAGATATTGTTAACACTTTGATTATGTATTTTAGTCTGAAGAATTGTTGGAGAAACCCAGAGGGTTGGACATGCCATCACCTGAAGCTCAGTTAATACATGTAAGTGTGCCAAACAAGATATTGTATTGGTCACTCAATGTGTGTATTTATTGAAAGATGAGTCAACAATATGTGGTTTTGGAAGGATTACTTTGACCGTGGCACATATTTTACAGGACTGTCCTGCTTTTAATGTTGTTGGCAATGGTTTTATTCAGAAACGTAGAAATACATAAAATATTTTAAATAGTAGTTTCCATTTTTTTTTTGAGGTTTCATTTTATATTGCATTTTTTAAAGTCATCTTCCATTTTTTTTTTAGCATGGATGTAGAATTTCTATTAAATATTAAAATGAAAGATTTTGCATAGTAGTTGTAATGTTTTAAGGTTTCATTTTATATTGTATTTTCATCTTTTATTTTTAGCATGAATTTAGAATTTCTATCAAATATTAAATTGAAAGATTTTATGTAGTTTTATATTGTATTTTTAGCATGTATTTGGAAAGATTTGATATAATAGTTAATATTTTAAGCGGTTTCATTTTATATTGTTTTTTTTATTTTTAGCATGAATTTAGAGTTTCTATCAAATTAAATTGAAAGATTTTATATAGTAGCTGAAATATTTTAAAAGGTTTCGTTTATATTGTGTTTATCTTTTATTTTTAGCATGAATTTAGAATTTCCATCAAATATTAAATTGAACGATTTTATAAAATAGTTGTAATATTTTAGAAAGTTTAATGCTATATGGTATGTTCTTTTTTTTATTTTTAGCATTAGCATGAATGCTATTAAATATTTGAATAAATGTTTGTCAGTCCATATGTAAATTCCTATTTATGCTCACTTGTTCATATTTAACTATAACTGTTGTATATTTTGTGTGTGTATGTCTTAACACACTCACCCCCCACCTGTTCTGTCCCATCAGGCTAAAGAGGCAGAGTTGTCACAGAAGTCCAAGATGAGTGCCAATGGGACGTGAGAGGGGCTCCATGTTCCCTCAGTCACCTTATTCTGTTGGAGAAGAGGGTGGAGGTTGGAGTTTGGCCTTTTTCACCGCTGCTGCTTCTGCTGAGGAAGCGTCTCTCTCTCACAGTCTAGGATTTCAGGGGCCTTGCCGTCTCACACCTCTCATACGGACTTGATGGACTAGTCGCATCACATCTTTCATCGACATGTGGCCCTCAAAAAGGAGGATTTTTTTTTTTAGAATTTAGACATCACTCCAGCTTGACATCCGACGTGTTTACATCTCCCATCCCCTGAAGATTTGACAAATAATGTAAATTCGAAATGGAAAAAACTCTTGTTCCAGTCCAGCCGGGAAATGAATAAGGAACTCACAAGACTTGCCACTCTTTGCTAAACTTCATTTTGTAAATGTGTAAATAAATTGTACAATACCTGCATATTATATAAGTGCTACTTCTTTATACAGTCGGCTGTGCCATATGTGTGGGCTAGAAGGTGAAAGAAGTCATATTTTAATATGAGGAATGCATATGCTTGCATTCTGGATTTAGGTTGGCAGATGAATTGTAAATGGCCAAGTATGTGGGTATTTTTTTTATTTGAAAATTTCAAATTCCCTTTTCTAAGGGAATATTACGTTCACTCCCTCAGGAGATGCGATTAGCGGTGTAGCGATTACGCTAGGCCTGCCTATGGCAGACTTTGCAGTTTGGCACAAATAAATTGTTTAATTTGTTCATAATATGCTGTTGTACCCCTTTCAATCATGTTGAAATTTTTCCTTGGCGCAACATCTAAATGACTATTGGAGTCGTAAAGTTTACGTTTCACGTATGGTTAAAAATATTGAAAATTCTCCTAAAGACAAATGTTTATTTTTGATTCACATACCGTTTGGATTGTTGTTGTGTTTCATGTTGCACTGGATAAACCACGGAGGGAAAACAATATTGTTTGGCAATACTGTAAAGTTTTAATTTTAAAAGCATTGAATCCCTCAGATATTTGCTTTGTTTATCCCATAACCTGCCTTTAACTCAACTGTAAACTTAATTGAATTTGTTGCATCTTTGAACTGCCCTGTCCCAATCTGTCCTGGTGCACTTTTTTATGTTGATCAACTGTAAAATTGAAACTGCCTCTCGTTTCATTAAACAGCGTACCATCTTGTACCACTGTACAGTCAAAAAATAAAGGTGCTCAATGGTCATACCTCTTTTAAATGTTACACATCCCAATTATTACCTGTTTATTAAGTGTAATGTGAACAAATATACTGGTTTTTGTTTCCAAAATTGACTAAATTTAAAAGGTAAATTTCACTGAATTTTGCAATTAAATGATTGTTCAGTTTAAAAAAAGATATATTAAAAAAGCTTTAAACATCGAAAGGATTGATGTGAAATGTATTCTCTCATGAATCTAATCGTCTAAATTTGTTGCAAGTTAAATATAAATAACTTTTAACTGAGCTCCAGCTGAAAAATTGGTTATTTTACCAGGGTTTTTCAAATTGAGTTGATGGGGTGTCTGTGGATAATTTAAAATGAAATTTTATAAAATGCATTTTTAGGGCTGTCAATGTTAACTTGCAAAACTATTAATGTTAACTGAACCTATTAAGTATGTTTAATACATTTTTCTTTTTAGCATATTTACCAAAACTATTTGATATACTTTCATTCAGCCCTAACTTTAAAAAGAAACTTACAACAAATCTGCATATTGCATATTAAGTGAAATGGTGATGGTAAAAATGTGAGAGAGGAAAAATTTCTGCATTTCTCATAAAACTTTACATTCGGCCTCAAAACATTTTTCAAAACAAGCTAATGCAATGTTTTCCCCGAGAAACATTGCATTAGCTTGCAAAACTATTGCATTTCCTCAAAACACTTTCATTTAAGCAACTTCACGTCACTCGCAAAACTTTCACGTTCCCTCAAGAAATTCACTCATAAATTTTTGCCCTGACCTGAGAAACTTCTGAAAAAGTTTAAGCATTTACATTCAGTTGTATGGTTTCTCAAGGAACAGAGAACTTTTGGAAGAGCAACAGCATTTCAATATAATTTTTCTTTCCATCTCTATGTCCCTTTATGGTCTCCGTAGTATTTAGTTTTTGTTTAAAAAAAACAAAACAACTACACTTAATATAGTTGCTTTTTATATATGCAAATAAATCATGATATTCAGGGGTCCTTGGCATCAAAGAGTTTGAAAATCAAACTCTTTGCTTCTCATTTTGTTCTTTTATAAATTTCGCGTTTGAGGTGCAAGTAAGTTCTCATTCCTCAGATTAGTTCAGTGGAGCATTAGGCCAGGACTTGTGCTGCTCATGCTGGTACAGTTACATGAGGCTGGTCACAAGACTCAACTTCTTTAAAGTCTCCCATGAAAACCTTCAGAAGTCCAATAAAAGAAGTGGGCTTTGATCATTCTGAGGGTGTACATGTTTAAAGATAATTTCTCACAACCATTCCTAGTGCTTCTATACTGAGGATGTGACAAATAAACCAATGACATAACTGTGGAAAATTTAGCTGTTTTTCCTTTATTTTTTTGTCTACTGAAATTCATGCTTTATTGCTTTGTCTCGAGTTTCAAAATGTTGAGTTGGATGTATTTTGAAACAAGATCATCAACTGTGAAGTCATAGACGACTCTCGCTGTCACATATGTTGGTGCTGGGAGAATATATTTAACCAAGGTGAGAAATAAGGCATGGCAAAGGCATATCTTGCATTTGTCTTTCAAACTTTGACACATTAAACAATTTTAAGCATAAGCAAGTTTGAACATGTTAGATATTGAAACAAGATGTTAACTAATGTATGAACATCCAAAGTGACCCAAAAGTATTAGACTTAAAGCCAGAATCAAAATGGATACATTTCTTTGAATAAGGTAAAATATGAAACAGAGTGCCACTGGTTTTCAAGAAAGCTTTTTATGGAAGTTTGAAGGTTTAAATGAATAAACTTTATTAAAAATAAAGACAAAAATATATTTAGGCACTTTCTGACTGTTGTGTTAGTGTTCATAGTTAATTTGATAAACTACATCTGTGGTTACTCAACTGAAATGACTTTATACATCCACTAAAATAACTTACTTTCGTAAATGAAGGGAAAGGCTCAGTAAAGTGAAGAATGAAGCTCTAGATGGGGGAATTTATTTGCAGATGCCACTTAGTTTGATATTTTGTTATGTAATAAAATAAAATACGTACCTTTTAAGTAAAGTCATTTACAAGTTAGTCATCTATTTTTTTTCCAATTATTTATTTATTTTTACATAAAAAGTTACATAAGTTACATAAAAACTGATTGGCCAGACTAGTTCATAATGTAGACTAGTAATAACTAGTTCAGACTAGTAAGACTTAACATAATGGTATGTAAGAATAATTTTTATATTGTTAGTCATATTTCAAAATAAAAACTTCAGTTTACGTCCATATATATATATATATATATATTTCAGAAAAAATAATGTTAAAACATAAGTATCAAATATGATGCATTAGGCTTTTGAGGAACATTTATTTTTCATATCTCAATCATCAATGGAGTTCATTGCATTATATATTTCGCTCCCCACAAAAAAACCCCCAAAACTACAGAACTTTGATCATAAAAGTAAGCATTTAAATGTCATCTTACAAAGACATAAGACATAATATTGGGAGATAAAGAGTGACAATTGATATTTATAAGCATTTTAAGTAGTCTGTTTTTATGTTATAAAGATCTGATTTACATTACAAGCCATCACAATTTCATTATACTTTCTGGCCATATAAATTACACCTGCACCACATTTAATATTTTGCTCAGTTTGAGTCTCTGAATAACACTGAGGTGTTTTTTTCCCCCCTCCTTGAATAGAGCTTCATTTTCTCATACCATATGAGCCATAAAAGCCTGATGTATCTATTTTTAGAGTTTCTAAAAAGATTCAATAAATGTTAAAAAAAAAAAAATCTGACTATTATTTCATGTCAGACTTTACAAGGTTAAATATGTGAAAGTGGAACCATCTAGTGTTTAAAGTGTAGGACTACATCTCTCAGATCATCCTACACATGTCAGTAAACAGAGCCAACAGTGGAACATCTTATTGATGACCTGTTTCAAGACCCATGGTGGATTTTTTTTTCATTCATTTTTTCAAATTATTTGACAAAGTGAGTGATTTTAAGCCAGTAGGTGTACAGTATGTACAATTTGGAGATCCCCTAAAACATTGTTAAAACGCTGTTACTAAGTTTGGTCTTGAAACCATTAGTAAGAACGGGGCCATGTGAACACAGTACATCTTACTGCACAGAACAATCTGCCTTTCTGAAACAGAACACAATGCATCCTGAAATCATTCATATCTGTTTATGTAAATCATTATGCTTTCTTACACAAGTAATGACACAATGGCTGCTGAAAACACACTACAATAGACGGCACAAACTAAGTACATCTCTACAGACGAGGTGCGCGTCCTACACATTATTATGGCCCATATTTTTGAAGGATGTGGTTGCTACTTGCAGCTTCCTGTCGAGCTCCGAGGTGCGCATGAGGAGCGACGTGACAGTCAAAAGCATCTTTGCCTTGGAGAGATTCAGATTCAGGTTGTCTTTTGTGTTGTTTTTAGTTTGGGCAGGGGTTCTGATTGTTGAATAAGACACTGAGGACCACCGACTGACTGAAAAGGACTGGGATTTCTTAAGGAGTTGGGGTGAATTTCAAGGGAGGGAGCCATGACCTCCCTCCTGATGCGAATCTTTCGGTTGGGTGTGGAGAAAAAGCGAGTTCGGCACTATGAAAACCTGAAGAGGGATGTGGATCCACACCAGACGTGGGAGACTATGGGAGAACTGGGAGATGGAGCATTTGGGAAGGTCTTTAAGGTAAGGGGTTCAGTTTTCTGTTTAATGCAAGATAACAGAACACTCTTGTAATATATTTCTCTCGCGCCATTTAATTCAAACTATTTTTAAGGGTTTAGGTTAATTAAAATAATAAAACTAGTCTGGGCCTTTAAAGTGGCATAGCCTGATCTAATCTCATGTCATTTCAAGGAAATCCTCCCTCTTCAGACTGGCATGTCAACTAAAGTAATACAGTTCTGCAAGTAACTGTTTTGCTCAGTCTACCTCTTACAACATTTCATGAATGATTTGAAATGAATAGAGAATTATTCACAATTTAAAAACGAGAAATCTTAACACACTGTTTGACCCCATCGATATTATTTTAGGAATAAATCTACGTTTAACTAACAAATATATATCCATAAATATATAAATATCACACGAGTAAGAAAATAGTGCTATTGTTCACAATATTATTCGCGAATGCCTAACGTTACAGCCGATTCACAGACGCTGAAATTCAGAACAACAGCACGACTGCAAATGTGATTCTCTACACAAAAGATCAATAAACAAATAATTAATATTGAGTAACTCACATTTTAGAAACAATATTGGCAGTTATTTCATTTTTGCTCCGTCAGCAGTTCCAAACGAAGTCCTCTTGACTTGCGTTTTTGTGCCCAAATGAATCAGTTTCTTTGAATCGGATGAGTGCACGATTCAGTGATTCACTCATGTTGTAGACATTTAAGAAAATTATTTTTTATTTTATATTATTAAATAAATTATATTTAAATATGTATTTGTGTTTTGTTTGAGTTCAATCTGTTAATTAAGAAAGTAAATTGTATACGTCATAAGGGGCGGTAAAAATGGAGTGGGTCAGACACAATTTTTGACCACTTCATATGTTTTGTTTGAAGAATCCCAATTTTTTTCCCAATCGTTTTGTACAATTTGTATATATATATATATATATATATATATATATATTGGTCAATTATCAATAAAATAAACAAGAAGAAATAAAGGTTTGTGTGGAATGAAGTGCGTAGCAAAAGGAAACCCACTTCCATGCTTCTGCGGCCTAAAGAAAAGGCCTAAAATGGCAGGCTACATCATTACACCAATAGTTAGAGTCAAATGACAGTCCTTGTGAGTTGTTTAGGGCCTAAACAACTCATAAGTACCTAACTATTGGTGTAATGATGTAGCCTGCAATTCTGATTTTTTATTTTTTGGTTCCCAGAACGTTCTTGAAAGTCTTTGGTTACAAAAAGAATCTTCAGAGAACATTCCTAGAATGTTATTATTTGGTTCTCAAAAGTAACCATAAGGGAACGGCAGGGGGGACCGGATGTTTGTGGATGATGAGATACATAATTTGTGGTTTAGGTTGTCAACATGATCATTGTTGTGATGTCACTACATTACGTAATGAACACATGTATAGCTTATACATAATGTGTAAACAAATGAAGCAGTTTAGATAATCCATTTTAATACAGTCTACTTATTTACAGTATAGATCTAGAAAACACTTTATTTGAAGAATTCATTAAACTTTATTTTAAATAAACAAATAAGTAGAAATGTAACACACATCTCTTGTAAAACCTGACTTGTAAAATTGGCAAGACAGTGTAGCCTTTATGAAAAACAAATTCATGCACATTGTTTATTTATAAGTTTCTAAGGTGACATAAAATGGGGTTTAGGGCTACACGGTGGTTAGGCAACTTCCTGTTAAACCAAAATGTGAAAGATCAAAGATGGCTTCCTGTTAGCGATTTCAAGCTCATATAAACCTCTCTTTCTGCATTGCTTTCTGAAAATGAATCGCACCTTGCAGCTGTACAACTTTCAGCATCTTTGCAGTGTGTATATCTTTTTGCATCATGGCCTGCATCTGTACAGCTGTTAAGTTCTACTTCCTAGCTTTTATAACTTCTGATTACTTTCTTGCACTTTTATTAGAAATGACAAAGGCAAGTGTTACAGTAAATACTGTTGATCACAGGCACATAATCAGACTACGGGGGTCCTGGGAGCTGTTAAAGTGATTGAAGTGCGCAGTGAAGAGCAGCTGGACGACTACATCACTGAGATAGACATCCTAGCATCCTGTCGCCATACAAACATCATCTCGTTGCTGGACGCCATCTTCTTTGAGGGCTGGCTGTGGGTAAGGAACATCTGTTTATAGCCTAGGTGTTTTCCCCCCAGCTACAATGACATGTTTATGTGTCAAGAGTTAATGTTTATTAAAAATGTACCAGAAGTCTTTTCCTCCCATTTATTTATATGGACTATGAAGACATTCATAACCCCAAAAGATGTCTTAAGCTTCCAATATAGTTTTGTATTTATAAATACAAAATATTTAACAAGTTTGGGAGTTTTTTTTTGTTTGGGAGTTTTTTCAGCGTTGGGGAAAGTAACTTTTAAAAGTAATGCATCACAGAATTGCGTAATTCCATAAAAAACTGCGTTACTTAGTTACATTTTCATGGAAAGTAATGCATTACGTTACTTTTACATCACGTTTGTAACCTGGGCTGGGGTTGCTTTTTTGTTTTTTTAAATATAAAAAAGTAACTTGAATTACTTATTTGAAAACGTAACTGATATTTTCTTGTAATGTAAAAGTTACTTTACTAGTTACTTGAAAAAAGTACAGGTAATCTGATTACATAACTTGCGTCACTTGTAATGCGCTACCCACAACACTGGTTTTTACTTTCTAAAAGTCTGCATAAATAAAGGCACATTCTTTTATAGTTTGACTATTATAGTGTTTTTTTTTTAGTGAATCTATGCTTTGTTTTTTTAGATCCTGATTGAGTACTGTCCTGGGGGCGCTCTGGATGATATCATGTTGGGTGGGTGACTTGACGCTTTTCAATCATTTATGGTAGTATCTGTATGGCATTATCATAATTTCTCCATACTGTGTGTGTTTCAGAACTGGAGCGTGGCCTTACAGAGCAGCAGATCAGTGAGGTGTGCTGTCAGTCTCTGCAGGCTCTGTCTTACCTGCACCAGCATCACATTATACACCGAGACCTGAAGGCAGGCAACATTCTGCTCACCATGGATGGACAAGTCAAACTAGGTACAGATATACTGTTCTCTCAGATTTTTGGGTCTAAATACAGTCTGTGCTTTATCTATTTATATTCTCTTTCATACAGCTGACTTTGGTGTGTCTGCAAAAAATGACTATACCCTCCAAAAACGATCAACTTTCATTGGAACTCCATACTGGTGAGACTCTCTTACGCTTGGTCAAATGCTCTCGCTGTCATCATTTACTCACCTTCATGTTATTTCCTACAAGAAAAAACTTGTACAGATGAACATGAGGCTGATTAAGAGATATAATTATAATTTTGGGTAAACTATACCTTTAAAGGAAAGTCTAACTATTGAACCTCATAAAAAGACACAATTAAATTACGTTTATAGCGATTCCTTTATTTAATACAACCCTCCTGCCAAAGAACATTAGATCATCATAATATTTTGTCTTTAAAGGATGGCACCTGAGGTGATAATGTGTGAAACGTCGAAGGACAATCCCTACACGACTAAAGCTGACATCTGGTCATTGGGCATCACTTTAATTGAGGCCGCTGAGATGGAGCCTCCTCATCATTCTCTCAACCCCATGAGGGTCTTGCTGAAGATCACCAAATCTCCACCTCCCACACTCTCCAATCCTCGCCAATGGTGGGTCGCCGCTTCCTCATCCCCTCTCTAGATCTGCTGGGGTTTAGGCTTAACATTATACATTATTAACATTATATCTTGATTTTTGCCATCAGGTCATCACATTTCCAAGATTTTCTACGGAGGACCTTGCAGAAAAACCCCGAGTCTCGTTGGGGAGCCCAACAGCTCATGGCCCACCCTTTCTCTTATGCGGGACGAGATGGACGAGCCCTTAAAGAACTCATCGCTGAGGCCAAAGCAGAGGTCACTGAGGTCATAGAGGCTGAGGTAAATACATAGGTCAATGACAAGAACATGCTGTTATTTTGAACTTTCTATTCATCAAAGAATCCTGAAAAAAAGCATTGCATTTTCCACAAATATATTAAGCAGCACAACTGTTTTCAAAATTGATATTAGTAAGAGATGTTTATTGAGCACCAAATCAGCATATTACAATGCTTTCTGAAGGATTACACTTTAGACTGGAGCAATGATGCTGAAAATGTAACTTTGCATCACAGGAATAAATTACATTTTAAAATATATTAAAATAGAAAACAGTTATTTTAAGTTGTAATAATATTTAACAATATTACTGTTTTTACTATGTAGTTATTAAGTAAATACAGCTTAGGTTAGACTTCTTTCAAAAACATCTTAAACATCAGAAAAATCTCACTGACCCCAAACATTGAGCAGTGGTGTAATAAAAAACAAACATGATTTTTACTATTTGGTTACACCACATGACATTTAAAAGTCGCTATCACCTTTTGTTGGACCTGTCAAACCAACATAATCCATGAGTGTAGCAGTACACATCTTAATGCAGTACATCTTTTTCTGCATCTTTTCATCTGCAGTCTTTGTTAGATCTTGAATGTTCTGCGAAGGAGATGATCGCTGCAGAGTCAGAGCAAACAGTGCCACAACCAGGACAAGCAGTTGAAGAACAAGGACCACAAGAACCCGAGACCCCACAGAAAACCTCTGTTCCAGATGCTGTTCCTCAGTCTCCCACCAACTCAGAGCCAATAGCTGAGGTTAAAGTAACCCGCAGGGCTTCCCAGGCCACAAACAAAACTCAGAAGAGGGCAAGACGCCTCTCGGTTCCAGGAAATCTCCTCTCGTTTTTGACTGGAGGCTCCCGTCGCAAATCTTCATTCTGGGGTGACAATCCACCTCTTCAAGGAAGTAAGGACTCAGAAGTTTCAAGTGCAGCTCTGGGAACTGTGGGAACTTGCCCACCAGATGACAAAGAAAGTGAAAGCACTGACAAACTGAAGGAGCAAACGTCTGACTTAGTTGATGCTCCAAGTAATGAGGCTGCTGACATCAAAGACAAGGAAGCTAAGGAAGAAACTGACAAGGAGGTAGCCCAGAACTCAAACCACTCAAGCACACCAGCACAAACAGAGTTACCAGCAGATTCCTCTGAAAAGGAAACACTAGATCATACCAAGGAAGACACTGAAGCTGATGAGGAAAATGTGAAGTCTGATGATTCAGGAAACAATGACCAAACATTTTGGAAATCCCTCCAAACACCTGCTATTATCAACAAAGACACAGCACATCCACAGAGCACACCGGTTATAGCTTTGTGTTTGGAAACACCACTAGCTAAAAGGACTGAAAAGAATGAGGGAAATTATAAATATGAGTACCTTGATTTGGCCTGCCCTTTGAAAACTTGCAATTCTCCTCCTGCTTTAGATATAAACAAAATCTTAACTGTAAGGATGCCTTCTAATAATGTTCCTGAAGAAGTTCCTGACCTCAAAAAAGCACAACAGATAACAGAACCATTAGAAAATGATGCCGTTGAAGGAAGAACCGAGGAAGATGTAGAAGAACCAGGAGAACTGGAGACAGATGGAGGAACGGTGGATACAACAAAAGAGGAAAGCAGTGAAAATGGCAAGGACATTAATGTAGTGACAGAAGAACATATAACTGCCAATGAAGATGACATTACCATGAAGGTAGAGTGTGAGGATGTCAATGAAGCCATCAAGGAAGAGCATGTTACTACTGAGATAGGCCATGAAGAAGTCAACTCAAGCAATGAAAAGTCTGAGGAAGAGGAAAGCTGTGAAAAAGACCAAGATCTTTGTACAGAAACAGAGGAAGAGGAGCATTCATCCATCAAGGAAGATGTTACCGTGGAGGTTGAACATGAAGATTTAGACTCAAGAAATGAAAACAGTGAGAACACAAGAAAATCTGATGAGGAGGTAGAAATACCAACCCAAGATGAGACAACCACTGATTCACAGATGGTAGAGATACCATGTCAAAATAAAGAAGACACCAGTTCTGAAGGAGAAAAGATCATCATTGGTAATGAAAGAGATGCTGCTGATGATCATGACAGAGCAAGTCCAACAGAAGTCTGTTCTGAAAAGAAAGAAAATGAGACAGATTCAGAGGAACCTGAACAAAAGCTTCAAACGGATGCTAAGAGTGTACAGAATGTTACAGAAGAGCAATCAAAATTTCTTGGTGAAGATACAACAGATGTTTCTGGACCAAAGCTGAAAAAGCAAGTGATGTTTGCAGGTCAAGAAGACAAAAATGAGCAAGAAAGGCCACTTGCAAATGGCCTAAAAATTTTAGAATTAATACCACCTCATGAATCTAATGGATCCACACCTAAGGAATCTAATGAAGACATAATTGCACCTCTTTCCCCTACTGAGCCTCCACTGTCTCCTGGAATCGAAGGGGTAAGTCTGAAACAAACGACTAGCTAAAAACTACCAGGCTAATTCAACATGTACAAACTGTTCTCTTTTTGTATTAACTCAGGAATTGCACCCAAGCAGGCGAACTGTTAAAAGGACACGTAAATTTATGGTGGACGGTCGTGAGATCAGTGTCACCACTTCCAAAGTGGTTAGTGAGGGAGACAAGAAGGAGCAACAATTGCGCTGCAACAGGTAATGAGTCTTTATGCTTTATGGTGGACATGGATGAATGTAAGTGTCATATTCATAACTTCTTGGGTGTTTGCAGACGACAGGAACTGCATGCATTGAAACTCTTGCAGAGAGAAGAGCAGAGAGAACATGCCCAGCTTGAGCAGAAACTACAGCAGCAGCGAGAGCAGATGTTCCGCCACATAGAACAAGAGATGTCTGTAAGCCACAAGCACAAAGCCCTTTGGCCTCAGTTAACAAATTAAGACGTGCTATTAAACAGAAATGTTTCCATTCAGGTTCTTGTCTGAAGTACACAACATGCCCTTTATACAAAAACCTTTACTAATGTTACTTTGACATACAAGGACTTATTTTTACAAAGCAGATTCTAAAGCACATTTCAAAAGGACTATTTATCAATTTTTCATACTGTACATTAATGTACAATTCCTAAATTCACTTGTAACACACAAAGTATTTGTTTTATTATTTGAAGTTTATTTGCAAAAACAGATAACTCAGTTTTTATTAATTTTCTTAAATCATATTTTTTACTGTGTAATCATGTGTTTTATTGTGTTAGTTAGCTGTATTTTTTAGTTATTATTATTTAATCAAAACAACCCAACTGCAGTTTGATTGATATTAATTGGAATGCAGGTCAAAAAAAAAAAAAACATGATTTCTGAACATTTTTAAAAGAGTTATCTGTTTTTGCAAATTAACTTATTTTTTTTAAAGAATTTTATGGATTATTATAATTATATTTAATATAATTCAATTAATTAATTATTATGTAATTTTGTCAGCATAACACAAGTGGAAAAATGTCAACTTAAAAAATGGATTTTTTGCCTTTTTATTGTTTACTGGGCAAAACTAAAACTATTAAAAATGGTTATTGTTAATTGAAATAAAGCTAAAATAAAATGCATTCAAAATATTACATTAAAAATATATATAAAACACTTGCCTTGGCAATTTACTGTAATAACATAAGTTTAAGTTTAAATACAAAAATTACTAAAAGTAAACCTAAAATAAATTTATTTTGAATACATTTTTATTATTGTATTGAAGTATAAAAAAAGAATAAAAATGACAAAAGCACATAATAAAATTACTAAAACAAACTAAAATGAAAACAAAATATAAAAATTAAAGCCAATTCAAAAGACTATAATAGCATAGGAATAATACTGAATTATAAGTATGATCAATGTATTAGCACAGCTTCCTTAATAAGCTGCATGATGTGATTATTCTTAACCATATTCATAACTATAACTATGAGCACCTGAAATAAAGATGCTTTGTTTGTTTTCTGAATGTTTGTCCTGTTGCAGAGCAAGAAGCAGTACTATGACGGTGAGCTTGAGAGGCTTGAGAAACAGTACCAGCAGCAGAGCAGCCAGATGGAGGCTGAGCACACATACCGGCTCAGGGAGGACGCACGCAGACTCAAGGCCCAGCAGGAGAAAGAGCTGAGCCGCAAGAGCTGCGCACTGAAAGCAGACCCTAAAGAGGTACGGACTGCTGCTTTTACCCACACTTACACTGCATTAGTCTCAAACACATGAAGACAGTCACTCATGTGTGTGTATTTCTGCTTTAGGAGCAGCGGTTCCTGCAGAAACAGCAGCAGGAGCTGAATGAAGCTCTGCAGAAGGGTGTTCAGGAACACAAGAGGAAGGCGGCGTCCATGGAGTGGGAGATTACAGTCAAATCTCAGCAGCTGAAGCGAGGTAATGCCACTGCTAATACACTTATTTATAATGTAATTTGTACAAAAATCACTATTTATAGCTGCACTTGGTCATTCTCTAAAATACGCTCTTAAAAATAAAGGTTGCAAAAGCTGGGTTGCCAAACAAGAACCATTTTTGGTTCCACAAAGAACCTTTTCATGAAAAGAACCATTTTTTCTTAGTGTAAAGACCATTTTAATAATCTGAAGAACATTTTTCCACTATAAAGAACCAAGAGTGCCACATAAAATAAAATAAATGATCAGTTAATTAAATTAGAAATAAAAATGTAAATAAATAGCTTCTTAAACTTAAAAATAAATGTTCTTAGATGTATGACAAATCCATGTCTAAAAATATAGTTAAATGTAACACTAAATAATAAATTGATATTTTTAAATTGCATTAATTTGTTAAAATGAAGGAATCAGTAATCAAATGTGTAATTCCAAAATAAAAATGTAACAACAAATAACAAATTGATAAATAATTTTTAAATGCACTTATTTATCAATTTAAAAAGTGATGTATTTATTATTGTGATGTTTAATGACATTTTAAACATTAATTAAATAAGACGTTTTTTGAAAGTATTTCTTGAGAATTGAATTGTTGGTGTTTTTTTTACCAATAAAAAATAATTAAGTAAAATAATTTAAATATTTATTTCTATATTTTTTTTTCAGTTTGATAAATTATTCTAATGATAACATTTTAATTAATAAATTCATAATTGATACATTATTGTATTTTTAATGTGGTACTTCAAGTCCTCCATAGGTCATTCAGGTATTTTATGTGTACAGTTAATTTGCATGTACTGTGCACTGTAATAGTAAATAAATTGAGTGCATTGTACACATACTGTATACAGAAGAAGATTTGGTAGTATGTGATTCTAAACATACTGTTTCCTTCCTTCTCAAGCTCGTGAGGCAGTGATTTGGGAGTTAGAACAGCGCCATCTACAGGAGAAGTACCATCTATTCAAACAGCAGGTAAAGGAGCAGTACTCCCTACAAAGACAGCAGCTGACCAAGAGACACAACAAGGTAAATTATGCAGCAACGTCCAAAAGCATTATCTTCTTTGTTTTTCTGTATGTTATCCTGACAGTCTTCTGTGGTTCTGTTCTCTCATATGGTAGGACAAGGAGAGAGCTTCTCGGTTCCAGCAAGCTCTACTGGAGGAGCAGAAGTCATTGCAGGCCCAGGAGAGAGTGTGCTTCCAGAAGGCCCAAAAAGCTGAAGCAAAGTCCCATTTGAATCAGTTCAAGATGGAGCTCAGAAAGCTAGGTCTGAGCGGTCCTGAGCAGCGACAACGTCTCACACAGGTTTGGATTCAGAAGAAACAAAACATGTAGTAAATTAAACCTATACTTAATAAAACTGGTTTGCCCTCTCAGTTTTTGTCAGAGGAGGAGGCAAGACAGAAGCAAGAGAGACAGAGTCTTCAAGAGACTCATGAAAACCAATTGAAAGCGGTGCAGGAACAATGTGATGTCAGTGCAGCTGAACTACAGCAGCTTCAGGTATCACCGTCAACTTGGGAACAGCCTTGCAGTGTTTTCATGTTGAGGGAATGTGGTTCTCAGTGTCTCTGTGTTTGGATTTTAGAATGAGAAGCTCCAAATTCTTGTGGACATGGAGAAGAAAAAGATCAAAGCTCTGGAGGATGAACACACTCTGGAGCTCAACGAATGGAGAGATAAGCTTGCATGTAGAAAAGAGGTATTGGAGGGAATAGTAAAAATGAGAGGTTTAAAGCTTTTTAATTGGGAAAAAAACATGATGACTGTTGTATGTTTATGTTCAGGTGTTAGAGGAAGACCTCGCTCGCAGACGAAGAGAAAAAGACGGAAACAGGAGACGAAGCAGCGAGCCAGAAAACCGGCATGCAGCTCGCCGTCCAAAGTTTTTCCATAATATAAGCTTTTCCTGACAAAGTTAAGAAATACTCTAATCCCCAATGTCTTTATAAACAGTATATGTACACTACTTTTTGAAAGTTGCGGGTCACTATGATTTTTTTTTCTTTAAGAAATTACTGATTTTTTTGCATTACATTTATCAAAAGTGACAGTAAAGACATAAAATGTTCATAATATGAAAATCAGTTATTTGAATTTGTAATAATATTTCACACTATTACAATTTTTACTGTATTTTTGATTAAATAAACATTGGTAAGAGACTATTTTAAAAACATTATTACCGACCCCAAACTTTTGAACAGTAGTGTATGTATTTATGTGTGTGTATGTTTATATGGGGCTAGTTGTCACATTGGTAAGTTACAATTATTTTATTTATTTTAGATTATTTTAGTTTTCAAAAACAGTTATATTGCGGAAGTGGGCTTTTTTACATTTTATTATTTAGATTATTTTTTTTTTTTTTCAAAAATTGTCCCATCATGACAAATTATTCCATTTAATGTGACAACATTAACAAAGTTTGTTCAATTAATTGTATTGTTGTTTCTTAGAAAATAGTTGCAAAGGTAGTATTTTGGTAGTTTTTAAAGTTAATTCACCCTAAGAAAAAAAAAAAAGACAACTAGCCTCAGAAAATATTTATATATACACATTATACGTATATACAGAATATATGGACATTTGGGTTAAGTTGCAGAATATTTTTGTCTGGAGTTTATGTATTTTTGTAAATATGTTTAAAATCTGCTTAGTCATAATTCCTCTGTAAGTGTATTTTGTAGCCTGAAGATGAAAGTTCATGTGTAAATACAATTTTAAACTATTTTAGACAAAGAGTCTATTCAGATTATATTTCTTCTGGTAGATGTGTGAGAAGCTTTTGAATAGTCATGCTCATGCACACAAAAACAGCACACAAGCCTGGGCTATCTGTAAGACAGTGGAGAAAATGATTACATAAAGCCACACCCCAGACCAGTATCTGTCTCTTGACTGGAGTCAACATGATTTCTATTGAGCTGCTGAAGAGACGTGTTCTTCTATAGCAACCTCTTTATTGTAAGGTAAATCCTTTCATATTACTAAACATCTGGACATAGGAAAACTTGTAATGTGACATTTGAATTGAATACAACAAACGGGAACATAATATTAAAGGTCATTTATACTGAAAATACTTATTTGATTTAATGCATTAAAATGTTATTCTGGTAAACCCTACTATCCTTCAAAAAGGACTTAAAAACAACTGAACAATTAAATAGTTTGGTAAAAATTTTAGTAATTTGTCATGTAACTTGAAGCTCATATAATTCTGAATACTGATTTATTGCCCTTTTTAAAATCAGACCCTACTTGAAATATAGATAAAAGTTGTCATACCGCAGGACCATTTAAATGACCTTTCATTTTATTAAAAATGACAAATTCACGTAAATCTTAACCTTATGTCTTATTGTTAAAATGATATATACATGTTTTTCTTTCTGCCCAAAGAAAAAATGCTTAAGATCTATGTTAACAGAAGAAAGTCTAACCTCCAAACATGAAATTTCTGATATTACATGCAACATTGATATTACATATTTAAATGTTGCAAATATGTAATAGCAGCAATGATTATTCGTTCAAGATGTTTTATGTACCGTAACTCTTGTTGATTTTGTTCTCAGTGCTTATGTTTGAAGTATAGTACAACAACATTTTAGATAATATAATGAGTATGGCTACTTTAGGCTTTTACAGTTTATTTCATTTCAAGATCATTTTTTGGGGGGTTACAATCTCCTAAAGTGTGTTATGGACACCAAATGGATAAGTTGAAAGTACTTTAGGGCCATATTACTTGATAGGAATGCTTTACTGTCCATTACGCTCTTGTGTTTCATCTCTGTGCAATTCCTGAATGCTAAAAGGTCCTCCATTATTGTGTAATGACTTATTTAATGACTTTCTTTTCCAAACAATATGATGGATCTTTTAGATCTCCAATAAATGCAGCTAAAATGCCTAAAGTGCATCTGTTTTCCAGCAATCACTTCCACAAGTATTTATAATATTCATTCTTTCTCTCTTGTATACAGTGTCCATTAGACTCTTGTCTTGTAATATGTAAAATTGCCTTTGCATTTCAGTAAGCTTATTTCTCTGAATTGTGTGCATATCAAGTTTAAGCTAACTCAGTGTGTCTCAATTTGTTAGGACCAAAATGGGGCAGTTATGCAAACTTGCACTGTTTGTTTTGGTTCTGATGGCAGTGCTACACAATTCATCAGGAGGAAAGACAGGGGGTAAGAGCACCCCTTCCAAGAAGCCATCCAATAAGCCATCACAGGGGACCAAGGCCCAATCTAACTATCCCAGGCAACCCTCCAATCCTGGTGCAGGAAGTAACCCAGGCTACCCCAACCAGCAACATCCTGGTAGAGACACTAGCTATCCTTCAGCTGGTGGCAACACCAATTGGTATCCAGGAAGAGGGGGATCCAGCCCAGGACGATATCCCAACCAAAATCCTGGAGCAGGTAGCTATCCCGCTGGCGGTAGCTATCCTTCGGCTGGTGGGAACCCCAATCAGTATCCGGGAAGAGGAGGATCCAGCCCAGGAGGATATCCCAACCAAAATCCTGGAGCAGGTAGCTATCCCGCTGGCGGTAGCTATCCTTCGGCTGGTGGGAACCCCAATCAGTATCCGGGAAGAGGGGGATCCAGCCCAGGAGGATATCCCAAGCAAAATCCTGGAACAGGTAGCTATCCCGCTGGAGGTAGCTATCCTTCGGCTGGTGGGAACACCAATCAGTCTCCGGGAAGAGGGGGATCTAGCCCAGGAGGATATCCCAACCAAAATCCTGGAGCAGGTAGCTATCCCGCTGGCGGTAGCTATCCTTCGGCTGGTGGCAACCCCAATCAGTCTCCGGGAAGAGGGGGATCCAGCCCAGGAGGATATCCAAACCAAAATCCTGGAGCAGGTAGCTATCCCGCTGGCGGTAGCTATCCTTCGGCTGGTGGGAACACCAATCAGTATCCAGGAAGAGGGGGATCCAGCCCAGGAGGATATCCCAATCAAAATCCTGGAGCAGGTAGCTATCCCGCTGGCGGTAGCTATCCTTCGGCTGGTGGCAACCCCAATCAGTATCCAGGAAGAGGGGGATCCAGCCCAGGAGGATATCCCAATCAAAATACTGGAGCAGGTACCTATCCAGCTGGTGGCAGCTATCCTTTAGCTGGTGGCTCTTACCCAGTAAGAACTGCAGGACAGCCGGGAGGATACCCAGGAGGACACCCTTCCATTGGAGGGGGGTATCCCAACTGGAACCCCAAAAATAAGATCCTCAGTCCACGCTATGGAGGATCCTTTGGAGGTGGGGGGTTTGGAACAGGTGGCTCCCCTTTCTCCAATACAGTGAAAAGCATGGGCTATGGTCCCTCTGCTAAATCCAAAGGCTTCGCAAAAAAGGCAATGCTAGCTGCAGGCATTGGGGCAGTGGCAGGAATGGCTGTTGGCTATGGAATCGGAAACTTTCCACGCCCCAACTTCCAATTCAGGAGCCCTCAGGAGGAACGTCAATACAACCACTATATGTATGCACGTCAAGGCACTCATTCTAAAGACAGAAATAACCTAGGAGGACCCAACTACACATCAAAGCAACCATCCCAGGCTCAGTCATATGAGCAATACATGAGCACATGCATGGAGAGAAAAGATCTTCTAAAAGAGCAGGACATGAGCGTTTCTGCAGATCGCAAGAACATTCAAAGAGATGAGCCACTGACTGACATTGCAGCTGTGAACAACACCACATCCCCTATGACTGTCAATGATTATCCAAAGGCTGCTGCAATTCGTGAGGATGATGATGATGATACAGTGAGTATCATGCAGATTGGTTATCCAGCTCTCATTGAGCAGATTAAATCTTGGAAGTGTGTTGAGCTGTACTTGGTTTACTCTGAGAGCTCCACGGAGAAGCAGAAAGAAGATAACAAGGACAAAAAGGGAAAAAAAAATTCCAGACCTTCCAATAACCACAATGGACAGAGTGTCTCTGGAGTGCTTCTGTTGCTCAGTACTTTCTTTATGCTTCTCAGTGACACTTAGTAGTGCTGTAAACATATAATACATATAATAAGGAATTAATTTGATCCTTCACAAAGACCCACCTCCCCTTCGTTACTGGCCAACAAGCCATGGCACTCTCACACCAAATGTCATGTTCTCACACAATGAAAAATACATGGCAGAGCAATGAGAAAACTGACAAGTGCTGAGAGACAAGACACAGAAGGTTACTTTTGGTATGAAACAAAGTCTCAGCATTCAAATTTTGTAAATTTTTAAGAAATTCAAACAAAAAATACCATTTTGTGGCTCTTTAATGTGTCGTGACAGATCGCTGTAGCGCCTCAGTTCAAGCGGCAGGCGAAGCAATCATCTCTTACACTATACTAGTTATAGCTTGAAATAAACATGAATGAACATCAAAAGGTATCTTGTTTCAACCACGGAAAGACGTCAATATGCACAATTTTTCAAGATCAAGTCCACCAACGTTAATCTACTCTCCTGTCTGCTTTGTTTTTCGGACAAAAATGGCAGATTCGGCATTATGATTGTCAGTCAAACTCCCTGCAAAGGGTCAATTGCCTTTCCTTTCCACTCTCTCAATCTAGGAATCCAAAGGTGAAGTTACATTTTAAAAGTTGAGTATATAATCTTTCTTGACTGAAAGTTTTGCTTATTTGCTCAAAATGTAACAAGTCTTTTTTTTCTCACTGGCTGTTTAAACGTACAGTATAAAGCAAATATAATGTATACTGCCATTTGCATTTAATGAATGTGAACGCATGTTTTTATAAATAATTGTATAACATACAAAACTTATTATTATTATTGGTAGTAGTAGTAGTATTTCTGGGAAATAAAAAAAATGTAGTTTCAGTAGTACTCTCTAAATGTTCTTTCCCTTGTGAATGTGTGGTGTACATTGAATTCTACAGTAGGAAAACAATGTTTAAACAATGAAAACTTATGTTTTCAATATTTTATAGATCAAACAATTGCTGGTCTGTTTAAAATCCCCTTTGCAAAATGAAGACCATTGCTATGGTAACATCACCGAGAACACTGAGGCCTTCACATGATACATGCAGCACGTTGCTATGAGACCAGGCCATTCAGAAACAGAACGTCATGATTAGGAGGAAGCAATTGGAGGTTCAGCAAACAAAGTGGACAAGAATAAGCAGTCAATTATTTATTCATTTACACTCTGAAAACAGTACAATGAGAACACAGTGACAGGTTTTAAAATGCCTACCGAAATACACATCAAACCCTGAAACCAACAGAAGAGTATTAAATGACATCACTGGAATGAAAGGAACATCAAAAGCACTTGTGTTATTTTTCATTTTGTCCATCCCACGACATTTCAGCTAAAAGAGTTTGCATCAAATCATTTTAGGTGTATGAGAGAATGCAAATATTAGCCCTTAAAATAAAGCTGTTTCAGTTGTATTGAATGATATTTGACTAAAATAAATAAAATCATAAATTAAAATCCACAGTGACATATAATTGCAGAATTGTCTGCCATTAGCAACACAACATGAATTAAAAATAATTTAACATTTATCACATTTGGCCAAAACATTTGAATATATGTTAAATAGTAAAATTGATAATCAAATCAATCTAACAATTTACCTTACCTTCAAGCAGGCATAATATATAGGTAAATTGCAAAACTTCCATACATCATTAGCCCCTTTCACACAGTAATACCGGTGAATTGCCATAAAAACCGGAACGACTTTACCGTAAATAGCTACAAAAATGCACTGTTCATTTTACCGGTAAAGCACCATTCACACATCTGTTTCAAAATACCGGTAAATTCTGTGAGATCATTAACCAGAAATGACTTCTAAACAGCTGCCCCTACCAGTGTTGTGTTTGTAAACATGGATGGGTAAACGTGGTCAGTGTTTTTGTTGATAATGATATTTTCATTTTTCTTTCAAACTTTCACATTCATGCAGCGCTTTTGGCCCAGAGACGTCGCATTCGAATTTTGAAACCGAACTACAGTTGTGGCTATAAGGGATACAGCTCCGACCGGAAACTAACAATGAAATTTAATTTTCTACCTATTAGATTTTTGTTTTATTAACGTCTACACCTACCCCAACCCTAAAGCTACCCCTTACAATAATGTAAAAATGATTGTTGTACAGTGTGATAAAAAATACGAAATATTGATGTGCGCATGCCCAGTAGCCACAGCTGTCTCCCTTCTAGCCTTAACCCCGAACTACACAGCGTGGAGTAAATGCGTCATCTGCGTCAGAATGTTATGATTGGCCCAGAGTAGACATCTTATGTGCATACTGGTAATCTTCATTCTGCATTCACACGCAGCATCATTCCGGTAATTTACTGGTAATATTACAACTTCACCTACTGGTAAATTGCTGGAACGAATTTACCGGTATTTTTGAAAAGGTCCTGTTCACACATAATCTCTTAATGGTAATTTACTGGTAATTTACCATTAAAGGAAAGGGGTAATTATTATAATGAATAATTTAATTTAATTATAATATCTAATAAATAAATAAATATATATAATAATTGCTTTTTAAGATTACTTTTAACTTTTGACCTGTAGTGTGTGTATGTGTGGTCTAATGTCATAACTGTCTCAAATGTCATATATCTCCAAGTATAAGCTGGTGCACGTTAGTTTCCTCTTCATCAAACACTCTATCAATGAAAATGATTGCATCCAAAACAAACCCTTTCTGCATCTTGTCTCTCTGTGACAAGAATTGCCTCAAACCCTGTAACTCATCCCCACATAAAGACGTGTGTGACTGTTCCGAGTATAATGAGGACGCTGGTCACATGCTCTGAGCTGCCTGTGTTCCTGTAATACTGCCCATCCGAACGATTGTAGTATCCCGGTCCATCAGGGTAATAGCGCCTGTCATCCTCTGAGGAGCCGTAGCCATACCTCGGTCTGCCCAGAGAGCCCAGCCCATAGCCGATGGCCGCTCCACCGAGAGCCCCTGCGGCTGCAGCACCTGCCAGCTTCAGACCCTGCCTGCCTTTGCTCTGAGAAGGAGGCGCTTTGGCTGGCAGACCCACTCCCTTACCCCTGCCACCAAAACCTCCTCCACGCTTGCAGTGAGCCCAAGGATACAACGACGCCAACAGCAACATCCACACCCAAATGATCAGGACCTTCTGATTACCCATCATGACTGGGGGTCCCTTCAAAAAACAAACAAAAAATTGCCGTAGAAAGGATTTTCGGTCAGAAATTACTAGTAGCCTAGATTTTACAACTAATTAGAAAAAAAAAACATACAGCAAGAAACAATGTGAAACTTTTCTTGTAAAACATACTCTTATAATATTTATTTACAACATTGATTTTACAGTGTAGAAAATTAAAGAAATTTACCAGAAATGGTTTTGTTGCAAATTTTAAAGTTTCCTATAATAATATTAAATCAATGTAAATGTTAGAGTATTTATTTTTATAACTAATTCAGTGCCAATGGACTACTAAGTCCACTGGACTTTCTACAATTAAATTGTTATACCTGTTATTCTATTTATTTCAGTAATTATTTAATAGGATTTAAGATAAGATACTTTACAAATGAAAGATATTACATTTTTTATTATCAATAAGGATTATTACAACTAATCTGCAAATAAATATGGCACATTAGAATTACAAATTATTTATCTTTATTTCATATATTCTATTTATTCACACAATTTGGGTTCTACATTCAGCCAGTGTACAAGCTTCCTTTTCAAATAATAAATATGTCTCTTTCTCAAAATTAATCTAAAAATGTAAAATATTTTTATTAATCTATCTTTATTTATTTGATTAATATGTAATATTTATTTAAAGATTTATGCTTTTCTAATTTACTTTTGATTAATTATATTAAATATACCTTTTATTCAACATAATTATTCAGACAATTACAGTGCGGCGAGCGGCACAAGTCATCTGAATCTAATTATACGCTTCATTGCACATCAAAAGACGAGTGCTGACACTGACAACAAGCAAACGTCCTGAATGATGTATCAATTGACAGACTCACCTAGAATGCCATAGAGCTGCGATCTGCATTTCCTGACACACAATGACCCACTTGTTGTGCCATAAGTATTTATTCATTATCATAAATGAATTGAATAACATAGACATCTATGTTGATCCCGTAATGCTTATTTCACATACTCTAATATTTAAAAATGAAATAAACAATGAAAATCTTTAGGATATCATTTACTTTATCTCTAAATGCATCATTATATATTATATAAGATTTTATATACTAAAAATCATCTCAGTATTTAATTCTAAAAACATTTATCCTCTTCCATATTTTGCAAATCTCATCAAAGCCCCATCTGTTGCTACAAACAGAAGCATCTTACCTGGTGATAGTGCTGATCACTGGCTTCTATTCACCGCTTGAACTGCTCAACCTTACTGTGAAAAGCTGCTCTATGTTGTAAACAACCACCCTATGGAACTGTCACTCACTCGACAGCAGCGAATGACCAATCAGGGATGCTGAACAGCCCCGCCCACTCAAGAACAAAGGCACAACAGAGAATGAATTACAGCCTGGTACTAGTCTGGCTTTTACTCATTTTAAAGCAGTTTCTATTAAGATTTACATCCCATTGCACCTACACTCTATTTCACCCTAGTGTCTATTATCCCTGGCTATTAAGTTTGCATATCTCAGTTGTAATAGTAGCAGATCAGTGCTTAGGAATTAATAAAATGCATAAGGAGAGATTACAAGCCTTTATTGCACATGGAAAATGAATATATATTTTTTAAATGTCATGCCTAACAATGTGGAGCAATGGGTTAATGTAGTGTGGCATAAGATGTATCCTTGCTGAATGGACTTATTTTTTTTATCTCTACTGCTTATACAGACTCATTCAAATGTTAAAAATATCAGAAGTAATAAATGTATTATATAGGAACAACTAAAGGATCAATAAAATACATTACAAACAAAAGATATTAAATACTTTTAATACCAATAAACATTATTACAAATATTCTGCAATTAAATAAAGCAAATACATTAGATTTTATTTTTCTTCACATTGTCTATTTATTCACAATATGGGCTCTACATTATATCAAATTTTGAATTACCATTCTTACGGCTTATTATTATTATTATTATCACTGTGCATGAGTGAAAGTCAAACAATGTTGCATTTTCTGACCCATTTGCTTTCCTTTGTAAAAAAGAAGGCTAAGTAACAGTCTGCTGTTTATCCAGTGAAGCTTATTTAGAGAAAGTCTTGGTACCTTTGGATACTGCTGTATTATATATTACGTGAAGATAATAAAAGCAAAATTTAACAAAAAATATATTCCTGTTCCTGAGACAGCACTGTTTTGTCACTGTTGGTGCTTTAAGGATGGTGTTCACGCGTGATACATGCCTGCACAGCTTCATCGTGTAGTTGAATCAGCTAAAGACCGCATGTATTTCTTGATGATACGGCGCATATCTGCGTACCTGAAATAAGGGCACAGAAAGAAATGAGTGCACATAATGATTTCAAATGACTGTATTACGTGTGTGAGTCAGTCTGTACCTCTTCTTCAGTTTCTGCATCTCTCTTTCTTCTTCCTCTAGCAGCTTAGCAATGAAGCTTTGTAAAACAGGAAGCTCAAACTTGATGTATTGTGCCACCTTGAGGACAAAACAAAGTATCACAAAAATATATACATACAAACATGCACTGTGTACTTGTCACTTTGGCTGAATTCAGTGCCTAACATACTACTCTTACTATTTCTATAATAGTAATAATTCCGTATGCAATTTCTCTGACCTTCTACTTCAGCCAAAATGTGCAGTATACAACCAGGGACATTATACAGATTAGAATATTTAATCCCAAAATGCGATGTACATGATTTTCCATTACAAAATGAAAAATTGGAAGTAATACAAATGTGAAAAATTGGAATAAAAATGTTAATTTATATTTTATATATTTTAAATGTATTTGATTTTAGAAACAGAATAAAAACATTTTTGCACAAAAATATAATTTATATTAAATGAATTTATCTAACTAAATATTTTTTTTAATTTGGAAAATAAATGGATAGATAGATAGATAAATAAATAAGGCCCTAGCATCCTCTAAGGAGGCAAAATTACTCAAAAATGACAGCATTTAATAAATATTTCAATAAATAATATAGAACTAAACAGTTACTGAATACACAAAAATAACTAAATTAATAAATTATTCTATCACCAAACAAATAATAAATGTTGTATGTCATTTTTAAGTAATATTTAATTAGTTTTATCTTTGAATTGAATGCATTCGTGACTTTTCCAAACAAACAAATAATAAATGAATAAACAAACAAACAAATAAATAAATATTGCTGTTCAGAGAAAGAATTGTGAGAAAAAGTAAGCATAAATTCAAAGATAATGATTAAAATAAATGCAATATGATGCTAAAATTAAATAAAATGGAGATGTACTAATTTGTTTGGAGATTTAATACTTCATTTATGAATTCTATGTTTTATTAACAATTTAGTAACAGTTTAGTTTATTTAAATATATAAATATTCATTTAATTTTGAGTGATTTGGCCCCACACAAGACAAGCAGTTTGGGTAGGTAGGTTAAATATAGATAGAGATAGATAGATAATGTGATATTTGGTCTCTTACATCATGGGTGACCTCTTCCACCTGGTCCGTCTCCATTAGGAACATTTTGCTGACCTGTTCACAAGGGCCTTGCAAAACTCTGAGCGCCAAAGGACGGTCATTAGGCTTCAGCTGATGTCTCTCTGAGTGCAGGGAGAGGAATATGAACTCAGGGACAAAGAAAAGAATACTATGACACATTTAATTTCAGTTCGGACGTACCTCCACTGGTGTGGACGATATAAAGGCTGAATTCATCCGGACTGTTCTCGATCTTGAACTTGTTAAGCAGCACGCGCATGACCTGTGCTGTCCTCATACAGCTGTTGACGCGGACATTGGTCACAGAGCCGAACTTAGGGGTAAAAACTGCCGTCTGTTTGACAGAAACAACTGTGAGCAAAAGTGTAAGCAAAAGGGTTCACTAACGCGCTTATAGTTGACGAAACACGACGCCTGCCTTGTGGTTATAAAAGTGGCCGTTGAAGGAGCATCGGTTTCTCTTGACTCTCCTGATTCCAAGCCGTCGTCCACTAATTCTCCTTCCGCCGACATCACTCGTGGTCCTGGCGATACGATCGGAGTGTGTCGACTCCTGCTGCTCCTCATCTGTCAGATGAGATTTAACAAATCCAACGAGACAGACACAGTCGTTCAGATATTATGTGAAGACAGTGAACACTGGTAAGTTTTTAGAAAAAAGTCAAGAATGTAGTATTCACCTGCCTTTTCCTTCTCTTCACTGAAGTCTTTTGATTGGTCGTCTGCTGTAGCGACCTCACTGGAAATAAACGACTCATTTATTTCATGATTACAAAAAAAAAAAAGAGAACCTTTTCTAAAAAAAACTATTTTAACTCCTCCATCAGTTTGTAAAGACAAACAAAAAATTGCATTTGACAAATTTGCATAAGAAGTGTCGCTCATATTTTTTACTAAAGTGTTTGCTTAGATGAATTATTGTTTATCTGTAAAGTTGCCTAAATTTTCCTTTATTGTGGAAATATAACAAGCAGCACAAATGTTGTCAATATTGATAATTAATGTTTTCTAAGCAGCAAATCATCATATTACAATGATTTCTGAAGGATCATGTAACACTGAATACCACAGTAATGGCTGCTTTGCTATCTCAGTAATAAATTAAAATTTTATTGAAATATATTTTAAAACTTATTTGATTGTAATAATATTTCACAATATTTTCATTGCATTTTTGAGCAAATAAATGCAGCCTTTGTGAGCATTAGAGACTTCTTTCAAAAACATAAAAAATCTCACTGACCTTATAGTGTACAAAAAAGATATAGAATTTTAAAGTATAGAATTATAAAATTCTATAAAAGTATAGAATTTTGCACGATCAAATATATATTTCTATCAATTTAGTCTCAGGTCAAAGTATTTTGGCCTTACTTTCTAAACTACAAACATAAATGTGCATTTTTATTCTGGTTCCACTGTGAAGGCAAAACAAAAAACACATTTTTGATTGTTTTTACAAACTGAGGTATGAAATTAATTTCTGTGGTAATTTACAGATGTTGTTGATATTAACTTATATACATGTATAACACAAAAGCACCCATAAAAATAATACAAATTATATAAATAATAAAATAATTGATAATATTAAAATAAAAATCCTTCTTTGCATTCAATATATGTAAATATCTGACTTGAGTGTGTTGATGTCCGTTTCGGCGCTCAGAGATGTTAATGAGGGGCGTGGCCTGCCTGCCTCCTTCTCGTCCTGCATCTGCAGTCTGATTGGCCGCTGTACGCCCCAAAAAACATTGAGCAAGCCCTCTATGATCAACTCTCCTTCCTCCTGTGAAAATCACATAACATTTATATCATCGGATTTATGACATCCATACAACAGGGTGTAATTTACCAACTAACCTCTCTGTGTCTCAACTGGAGGGTTTCTCCTTTGTAATAAAGGTTGTATGTGTTAAGCTGTGAGAGAAGAGTGCTCCTGCAACCAAAAAGGAAAAAAGAAATGAAAGTCAGGTTTACGAGAACGGTAAGAAGAATAAACCTTGCAGTAACATCATAAAATGCACTTACTTGCTTACAAATTTGTTTTCGCCAATCTGGACCTTGTCTGAATCCTCACTGTCCATGTCGAGTGAGTGGAAAAACACTAGGAAGGCCTGTAAAGTATGAAAGGATGAACTGAAAAAGGATGTTTTAAAACATCTCCTCTGAGAAAAAAAGTAGAAGAGAATCTCATGACTTTTCGCCTCATAATCGCAAAAGGACTCCAGGCAAGATTCTCACACACTGAAACACACACACACACACACACACACACAAACTGAACTGTCTTGCACCACATTACTAAACTATTAAAGGCTGTACCACACATTTAGGTCTAATATTGTATATTTTACCATTATTTAGAGTGACATTTTTCATTCTTTTTACTGCTAATGTGAAAGTAATGAGAAAGAAATGACTAGTACATCACAACCAAGCAATAACATCACATAATTTGCACATACACACTTAAAAATAAAGGTTCTTCATTGGCAGTGTTGGGGAGTAACTAGTTACATGTAACGGAATTACATAATTTAATTACAAAATTGTAATCAGTTACAGTTACTGAGAAAAAATGTGTAATTAAATTACAGTTACTTATGAAAATGTTAAGGATTACAAAGGGGGTTACATCTGATTTTTTTTCACACACACTCCCACAGATTTTATGGATTTCTTTCATAAATTGCAGTGACTGCTCTAAAATATGAAACACTAATGTTTCAGAAGTTTATAACATGCTTATCCGATAACTCTTATATTTCCTATAGGGTTTATGTATATGCTTTATTTTTTTAAGATTAACACTTTCTTTCTAATTAATTGTTAGATCCAGTGTTTCCTGTCATAGCTATGCAAATATTTGATTTCAAAAACAGTATCATAGCTATTAAATTATTTCTTGTTATGATTTTAAATCTGTATTTAACCTCAGAATGATTTTAAAGTAAGTCTGATTTTGTGGTGGCTGTGCTTCAAAGGGGACAGGGTGCCCATCTTCCACAAGTTGGTATGTTTATTTATGGTATTCTTGAAATGGTCTCAGTGGTCGTGTAAAACAACACCCTTTTTACCTTGTCAAAAACAGCTCTGTTCACAACGACTCATTTCGGTGCATATCTCTTTACATGCTAATGAGCTCTGCTCACCCCGCCCCTCTCTTCTGTGGAAGTGATCCATCCTTGAGTTTTAACTTTTTAACGAAACCTGCCTTGAATTGTCCCTCATTCAGAAAACAGTCTGGAGTAAAATGATTTGCGCAGCCAGGCACAAATGAATTTAGTGAAATTTAAGTGAAGTGACGTGTGGCCAAGTATGGTGACACATACTCGGAATTTGTTCTCTGCATTTAACCCATCCAAGTGCACACACACAGCAGCGAGACGTGAACACACACACACACACACACACACACTGTGAACACACACCCGGAGCAGTGGGCAGCCATATTGCTGCGCCGCCCGGGGGGCAGTTGGGGGTTCGGTGTCTTGCTCAAGGGTCTCACCTCAGTCGTGGTATTGAGGGTGGAGAGAGCGCTGGTTATTCACTCCAAAATCAAAATGGCTTGATAATTAAGACTGTTTAGGTTTTTGGGGGGATTTTAAAAAAGGAGTGAATTTCTATCATTGTAGGGTGGTTGTGTCCACAAACTACTAAGACACATTTATATGCAAAAGAAGATATTTTTCATCCAATGTCTCCTTTAAAATTAAATTATTATAATCTTAATTCAAGTGATGAAAGATTTTGAAAGTCTGACAGTTATCAGTGTTGAGCACTACTGTAAGTTTAACCCTGCCTGGTTAACATGCTTGAAAATGATTAACAGTTTAAAACCATTAGAAATTTAGAAAAGTAATCAAAAAGTAATCATATGTAATCAGTTACATTACTTTAATAAAGTAATTGAAAAGTTACACTACTTATTACATTTTAGGGTAACTTGTAATCTGTAACCTATTACATTTACAAAGTAACCTTCCTAACACTGTTCATTGGCATATGTGACCCTGGAACACAAAACCAGTCATAAGTAGCACAGGTATATTTGTAGCAATAGGCAACAATACAATGTATGGGTCAAAATGATAGATTTTTCTTTTAAGCCAAAAATCGTTAGGATATTAAGTAAAGATCATGTTCCATGAATATATTTTGTAAATTTCCTATCGTAAATATATCAAAACTTAATTTTTGATTAGTATGCACTGCTAAGAACTTCATTTGGACAAATTTAAAGGCGATTTTTTGCACCCTCAGATTCCAGATTTTCAAATAGTTGTATCTCAGCCAAATATTGTCCTATCCTAACAAACCATAGATCATATTTATAGGATCTTATTTATTCAGCTTTCAGATGATGTATAAATCTCAATTTCAAAAAATTGACCCTAATGACTGTTTTTTTGGTCCAGGGTCACATATGGTACCTTTACAGTAATAGTTCACCCAAAAATGAAAACTCGGTCATCATCTCATGTTGTTCCAAACCTGTATGACTTTCTTTCTTCTGTGGAATATAAATATAAAAGAAGATATTCTAAAGAATGTTGGTAACCAAACAGTTATGGTTACCGTTGACTTCCATTGTATTTTTTGTCTACACGTTGTTCATTCATCAAAATATCTTCATTCATGTTCAGGAACATCATGAGGGTAAGTAAATAATGACAGATTTTTTTTTTGGGGTGATATCCCTTTACATCCATGGAACATTTCCATTACATAAAAGTTCTTTAGATTTTAAAAATGTTCTTCACACACAGAACTATTCACTGAAAGGTTCTTTGAGAAACCAAAAATGTCATCACTGTGAAACAAATCTTTATTTGAGAGCTGAATTCAGTTTTTAAACCAACATTTCATCCATTTTAAATCAGTTTATCTGAATTGATATTTGATAATGTACCTGTAAAGGTCAAGATGACAAAGCAGGTGACTTACTGTTCAAGCAGCACGTGGGAGAATCCAGCAAAGTCAGTGAAAGCAACTCAGACTCTGGCACATATACAGATAATGTGACTGTACCAGTCAGCAAACATGGAAGTCTTGGAAGTCCTCTGGTCAGCATGAAAACAGCTGTGTCGCGGATGAAAGCGTGCCGTTGACAAGCTAAAGGAGTCTTTGCCCCTCCCTGTAAGACTCTTCCTCATTGCAAACGTTCAGGCAGGAAGTCACAGCTATTTTCATTCGGGTCAGACTTCCTCCCATTCGCCGCGGATATGCACACTCTGCCCCCAACCACAATTCAACATGCACGCCAAGATAAATTCTTACACAGATAGCCAACGTTCAGATGGTTTGCTGGGCCAGACAGGAAGTACGCTTGGTCGAGCACATAAACAGGCCTGTGGATTGTCCATTGGGGCAGATGTTAACACACCGTCCCATGAATGCAAGACTAGTGAACACATAATGTCCTTTATTTAAAAGAAGCGTGGCTTACCAAATAAATACAATGAACAGAAATATGCATGTAAACATCTTTGTATATTAGTATCTTTAAAATCACACTACTGTGAGAGTGTTGGGGGTGTCATAAGGCCTAAGTTTTTCTGATATCTCAACCAAGTGTATTTCTTTCTCAAAACACAATACTTTTATTCTGAGGCACATGTTTAATATAGTGATCTGTATTGTTTCTCTGTGTTTGAGGAAGCAAGGTGACCCAGAAAAGGAGGAAGCTTTATAGGTTGTGATGTGAATGGCACCAGTTGTTCTGTATGAACACTGTATGTTTCGACTCATAAACCAGAGTGAAGCTCAATCAAAGAGATAAAAAGAGAGAAGGAATGAATGAACTGATGTAAATGCTGCTTTCACTTGAGCCTGCTTAAACTTTCATCTGTTCCTCTGGTAACAAGCAGGTTTGAGCACAGCATTGCCACCTTGTGGATGCTAATATAATTACAAATTGATTCATGATCTCTTGTTACATAGCAATTAACAATAAGCCACATTTAATTTTGTAAGATGAATAATATCAATCTATCTAATACAAACCTGTAATGTTTATGCCACTCTATGTTAAAATGCAAATTTAATTACTTTTTTGTCTGTTCCCTTTTTTTTAGTCATGGAAAATATATGGAAGAATTTAAGCTATTCCTTCCAAATTAATAAATAATAGAGATTAATAATATTAATAAATATATTTAAAAAATAGTTTGCTATTAATAGGTAAAATAGATTGCTGCTGGATTAATGCTAAATCGTTTCTGTCTTTTGTTAAAATGAATATTTAATTACTTAATATTTATTTACCATAACAATGCATGAATTTAAGCAATTCCCAATTAAAACAAATAAATAAATTACATAATTGTCTGGATTAACTTGACTAATGCAAATCTCTGATAATGTTTTTGTCTCTCTTTGTAATTATATACTATTTATTTAACATAATAATATACTGTGTCACACCATTGAATATAGTAAATAAATGTATGAATTTAACCCCATTACTTCCAAATAAATAAATAAATAAATAATTAATTTAAAATAATAATTAAACAATCAAATAATTGTCTGGATTTGTACTTGATTAATGCAAATCTCTAATAATGTTTTTGTCTATCTTTGTTAAAATGTATATTTAATTACTCAATATTTATTAAATGTAACAATATACTGTGCCACACCATTGAATATAGTAAAGAAAATGTATGAATTTAAGCCCATTACTTATTTAATTAATATTTATTTAACATAACAATATACTGTGCAACACTTAAGCCCATCACTTCCAAATAAATATAATAAATAAATAAATAAATGTCTGGATTAGTACTTGACTAATGCAAATCTCTGATAATGTTTTTGTCTCTCTTTGATAAAATGTATATTTAATTACTTAATATTGATTCAACATAGAAAAACAGTCACACTTATAAATAAATAAAGGCAAGAAAAGCATTTGCCTCATTTCTACTACACTCACTGTGTATTTTTTAAAGTTAACTTTTTGTTTGAATTTTGCATAACTTACTTATTAAAATATGTGAAATAATAAATTAATAAATACATAATTTTTTTTTACAGAGTCCCACACTCTAAAAATGCTGGGTTAAATACAACCCAGTGCTGGGTAAATATTGGACAGAACACATGCTGGGTTGTTTTCAACCATCAGTTGAACCGACCTTCTGGGCAGTAACCCAACCGCTGGCTCTAAACAACCCAGTCGCTGGGTTCGTCCATATTTTACCCAGCGCTGGGTTGTATTTAACCTACCGACAAATGCACATCATGGAGTCATTCACAGATGCCTTTATTTCTTTGTAAAAAAAAAAAAAAGACAACTACCAGGCAAACATGCAAAAATTAATTTATCTGGGCATAAATTAGTTTAAGAGCACAGATATATACAAATGAGCATTTACAACCTGTCTTGAATGCTGAAGATTAAATTGAGACGCACGCAGACGACCCACATCCTTTTGTTAAAGCATTCAATGCAATCAATCAAAATATTCATTCACATGCTACAGATGATGTGCACGGCCTAGGTACAAAACACAAGTGTTTCTAGAGAGTCCCTGTGGAGCGCTTGAGGACTAATGGAACGATGCTGAGAGGCGATGTGGAATAAGAGCCAGGATCATTCTGCACTTCATGCTGAGCTCTAGATGACATTCTCAAACAGCTGCATGGAGCTCATAATGTTCTCGTCCTAATAAAACAGCAGAGGCAGGAAAAGCGTCAGTCGCAGATTGTTGCTGACAGCTTCATGTTAGACAGAGTTTAGAAAGTGTCTGGCTGTCACACGCTGACAGTGAGAACCTCCATATCAACATAAATCAGTCCAGTGTTGACATTTATCTGACATTAACTCTGATGCTTCTGTCTATGCATGGTGAACAACCGCAGATACTTCTAGACATGACATCAAAACAAGAGGATTTCTTCTAAGGTTTCACTGTCTGTATATTGTTAGTCAAGATTTTTGTGCCAAAACCACTCAGAATTTTTTTTTTTTCATGACCATTTCACATTGTCTTATTAACTAGGCTGTTTATTTCTGTTTATTTTCTACTGGCAAATGTCACTAATTAATATTCATGAGTCAAGCTGATTTATAATGTGTTCACACCTACTTTTCAGATAGTTCCAAATTGGCATTGTTGATATACAAATATAGGTCAATATTTCAAACCCAGGTTTTTTGGTAGCTTGATTTTTTATAAATTTAATTTAATTAAATAATATCAAACTATTATTCAAAGATCTAATGATATTTAATGGTCAAACCAAGTGGCATGCTTTTGGATAATAATAATAATAATAATAATAATAATAACGACAACAGCTATTATTATAATTATTGTTGTTGTTATTTCAAACCCAAGTTATTTGTAGCTTGATTTTTTTTAAATAAATTTCATTAAATAATATCAAACTATTATTCAAAGATATAATAATATTTAACTACCAAAACCATGTGTCATGCTTTTTCATAATAATAATAATAATAGCTATTTTTATAATTGTTGTTATTTCAAACCTCTAGTTTTTTGTAGCTTGATTTTGAATAAAAATATCATTAAATAATATCAAACTATTATTCAAAGATATAATAACTACCAAACCATGTGGCATATATAATAATAATACAATTGTTGTTGTTATTTCAAAACCAATTTTTTTGTTGCCTGATAATAATAATAATAATAATAGTATTTAACTATCAAACCAAGTGGCATGCTTTTATATAATAATAATAATAATAATAATAATAATAACAACAACAATAATAATAAATAATAATAATAATAATTATTATTATTATTATTGTTGCTGTTGTTGTTGTTATTATTATTATGCAGAGAGGAGCTGCAGATACATGAAAACAAGATTAAAGGTGTCAAATCATATATATCCACTTATGTATAATGCTAGTTCAGATTTTTGTGCCAAAACTATTCAGAATTTAATATTTCATGCCCATTTTCCATCCTGTTATAAAATAAAATTTACATTTTTGCTGGTCCTGTGTTAATTATTTCTAAAGTATTTCCGAATTAGTTGTTTTTGAAGCTTAGTTTTTCATAAACTTCCTTTTTGGACTAGAGAGGAAGTTTTGAGTTACAGTATGTTTTCATATTAGCTGAAAAACTCTTTCATATCAAAACATACAGAAAAGTTTGATTTCTTATGACATGAGCTCTTTTAATTTGGCCTACCTTCTGACAGGTCTCTATGAATTCATCTATGGTTACAACACCATCTCTGTTTCGGTCCATTTTCTGAAACAAAGGTGTTTTCAGAGATCAGAGATGATCATGGCTGGCTGACATAATTTCCATGGGATTGTTAAAAGTTTGTTACCTGGAAGAATTTCTCCACGTGTTCAAACGCAGCATCGTCTTTTACACAAGGAAAGGTGCAGCTGCCCATCATGTCATAGATGGACTTCATGATAGCCAGCATTTCCTAAAGAAAGTAAATGTTAATTGTGGTAACAATGCCAAATATGTGTACTAATGAGACGATGTCAGTTTGTTAACACTGGTGTTTTGTACCTCTTTGGTGACGTAGCCGTCTTTATTAATATCATACAGGTTAAAGGCCCACCTCAGTTTCTCTGTCACAGAACCTCGAAGCAGAACAGACAGGCCGATTACAAAGTCCTGCCAAAACACACATGTTACAGTTGATTAGAAAACAAAGCTAAATGTAATATTCTCACTTGGGATTGTCTGTTGGACTAACACTGTTGATAATGAACCCAGTGATGGAGGTGTAAAAATAAGAGTAGTAATTAACCTCTTTTTTGTTCCTCTGATATAATTAAAATCTAGTAGGCAGATAGTATTGTTAATCTTCTGATTGTTTAGTTAATTAGCTCCACACCTGTTTCTGTTTCAGCCCTGATTACGTTTAGTATTTAAAGCCTGTGTTCTCACCTAGTCCTTTGTCTGCTATTAGTTTGATGCATGCGTTTGCTACCCCTCGCTCCTGGATTTTCTGTTTGACTTTTCATTAAAAGACTTTATTTGTATAATCCTTCGTGCGCTTCACTAGAACTACACTCATGACAAATATAACATGGAGCTGCAGTCTTTCAAATAACAATTTTTGCAAGTGGTTTGTTATATATTTGAATAATGTTCCTTACCTCAAAACGTACAGAGCCATTTCGGTCCATGTCAAAAGCATTGAAAAGGAAATGTGCGTATGTGGTTGCATCTGGAAAAAATAAATTATTCTTATTGATTCTTAATATTAGGATTTTATAACCTACCTAACAGCCAAAAAAAATTGGACACACTTACTCTTTCTTTACTATGACTTATACAGATTTTATAATAACAGTCAAGTCATAAACTAAATAAATAAAATAAAAGTAATCTATAAAATAGTAATATATAATATAAGGAGTAATATATGTACATACATTTTGATGGATTTGAATATGCATATGTATATATTCAAATCCATACAAATGTAAAAAAAAATATATATATATATTTTATACATTTAAATTAATATTAAATTTAAAATTTGATATTAATTTAAATTAATATTAAAATTTAAATTCATGTATAATTAAAATTAAATAAATGCGTTAATAAAAAAAAATCATAATTAAATTATAAAAAATTATATATTCAATAATAATAAAAAAAACCTTATTGAGCGAATTTTAATGATTGCTATTCCCTTAAAGCAATATTACATAAATTCTCCTGTAGATGCCTGGCACGTCTCACTACCATAATGTGCTTGAACCAAGATTATATCCACACTAATCGAGCACCACCAAATTAGAGTTGTAAATGTGATAATCACTCTACCTCCTTGAGGGAAGAACTGGGAATAGATCGATTTAAACGTCTCCTCATCCACCAATCCGCTGGGACACTCCTATTGAGAAACATAATATGAACCTAAGAACCTAATCTAACATAAGAAGGAAACTTTAACTTGTGACAATTTCACACTTCTTATGAAGTCTTACGTTTTTGAAGCCTCTGTAGAGCGATTGCAGCTCCTTCCTAGTGAACTTGGTCTGAGCCTGGAGCTGCTCCAGGCCCTCCGGCTGATGCCGCACCATGGCCAACTCCAGATCACTGTCAGCGCTGTCTGTCAGAGAGAGAGCATGAGGATGAAGAGGAGAGGGGAGTGACTGATATCAGCTGGGCTGCACTAAGGACAGGACAGTAAAGAAGGAAACAGATAAAGCATGGAGTGCAGGTGAAAGGACAGCCACATATTTGGGGTGAAAAGAGGAAGACAAAAATAGACACTGAATAAACCACAGAAGTGGAGCTGTTGGGGAGACAGACGGGGTGGAACGGGAGACCAGGACAGATCGATATCAGTGATTCTCCACTGGTTTTGCTTCAGGGCCCAGAATTTTAATTGGACGTCAAGTGGTGACCCAACAGCAAGGACCAAAATTGGTTAACATACAAAAATGTCCTTAAAATGAAACATTGAAATCTGTCACCCTTGGAAAAAAAGACCTACACTTACTTAAGTATGAACTGAATGTAATGTTTTTGGACATTTAATTGCATGTTAGATGTTAATGCAAATGCAATTTACTGAAATTTTAAATGCTTTTTGACACAACCAAGTAGGACTTAAATATTTATAAGTAATTTTATAATTACTTCTATTGTCTTTGAAATGGTTAACGTGTACTGCTGAATGTACCGACAAGCATTTGTAGTAAACTAAATTATACTTTAATGTAATTCTATTGAAACATTAAATATATTTGTAATTACAAATTTGTAATGATATAATGATATATTAACTTATTTGTAATAATGAATAACACACAACACATCAAAATAAGTTTTATGTCTTTAAAGCACAACAAATGATTACTAAAACAATTAAATTCTGTCTTTATATAATAATTAAATTATTAAAATGTACTTTAAGGTAATTTTTTTAATTTGACATTATTACTAAATGTTCTTTTTAAAGCACCTTTTTGTCTCTTTAAATATACCGAAGAGGCCTTTTATTTCATGAATATTATATTATGTGCAAGCAGTTTTTTTTAAAGTCTACTTTTAAGATTTGAAGTACACTACAAGAGCACATTCAATACAATTAAGCACACATCTATTTGACAAAGCCAATTTAAACTGGATAGGCCCAAACAATATAAAATATTATTAACATGACATAAGCTGAATAAGAAAATATTTTCCATCGAACACAAGTAACAGCAGTTGTGTGATTTACCTATATTTAATGCTGTATTCTCTTTTATTTTAGTAGTTTTGGTCATGGTTCCTGACAATTGAATCATGTAACAGAAACATATGTAATTTTGGAATCTGCCTAATTTGGCTTCTATCAAATGACAAATTAATTTGCTGAAATAAGTTAGTTTGTTTGCATTTAGCATTGTTTTTCTTCCAACGACCTTAATAATGCCTTGCAACCAGTTGAGAAGCACTGATCTATTTGACATTTACTCACCATCTATGAGGCATACGAGAACATAAAAAGGGAAGGGAAGAGATTTAGAGAATATAGAAATAAGAGGGGAATAAAGAGGAAGCAATGGAAAAACAACACATTAGTTGGACTGTACTACAACTGCATAACATTAAATGAATGTATTGCCTCATATTATGAACATAGCTGCTGTATTAGATTATGTGCAGTTGTTACCACCTTGTTCTTTTTGGATTTTCCAGTTAATTTAGATTAGCTTCCACATGCAGCACCTTTTAAGTTACCTGACCAGTGTACAAGTGTTCATATAGTGCAAATAGACACATTTAGTTTAAATCACAAACAGATTTCTATTTCAAAAAATGAACTTTCTATTTATCAAAGAATCCTAAAAATATTAAGGTTATAAACATTTTTATTTGAGCAGGAAATCAGCATATTAGAATAATTTCTGAAGGATCATGTGACACTGAAGACTAGAGGAATGATGCTGAAAATTGCATTTTAAAAGATTCAAATACCATTCAATTATTTATAATTGTAATAATATCCCACAATATTACTGTATTTTGATCATTAATGCAGCCTTTGTGATACTACACATTTACCCTATTTACAGTAAACTAGGGCCAACATCAAAAGCATACGGTGGTTCTTACCGTCCAGCGACAGCGGCTCCGTGATGCCAAACTGTTTGAGCACCATAACAAACAGAAGAATCACTACAGCAACTGCAAACAGCTCCATGCCCTGAATAGCCATTGCAACGAGTGCTAACTGCGATAAGCTATGCGATTCCTTTAAGAAAATTTACAAAGGTCAAAAGGTCATGCTAGATTTCAAATGAACAATTTTAGGAAAAGCAACTCATCTCATCAATGTTTCTGCAGCAACAAGTTTGCTAAAGTCTTCAGAGTCCATTCCCGTAACAATTCTGAATTCCTGATGCATTAAGCTATAAACAAACCACAAATGTAAACCATACAGTAACGCCGGCACTACGGATCCTTTAAAATAAAGTAAAAAATAAACTAAAGTTTCTAAGTTAGAAATTCCTTCACATCCTCATCCATGTATCTCTATAACAACATCAAGCATACGGAAACCTCCTTTAGCTTTGGTCTCCACAGACTAGTGCGTCATGGTCCTCCTCAGCCTATATATTCCTAATGGAGCACCGAAAGAGTCTGATCTCCAGACTCAGACACTCCCTCTTCACTCTCCATCTCTTTAGCAATAATGCACAATGATGAGCCAGCCATAATGTATGTTTAGATGCAGTTGAACTGGTGCGTCATTCATTTACTTGCATGATACAAAACTACAGACTTTATTAATATAGCTGGACATACAAGAGGGGTCTTGGATCTCTGTAAAAGGGGTTTCTTTTGTGATAATGACAGGCTGACTGTACATTATCCCACTTATTACATGGCTACTTGCCAAATAAATAAATGAAATATGAAGCGATATGAAATATTGATTTCAGTTCAACTTATTTTATTATGTCAGAAGAAAAAGACCATGCAGTAATATGAGATACATGATGCTAGTACAGATATATAGGAAAACTTGCCTGACGCAATTTAGTAAGAAACCAAGTGTTTAGCGGTCATTACAAAAGAATATCTGACCACAGAATCAAGATTCAGAATCAAGAGCCTCAAAGCACCATCTAATATTATTTGTTAAAGGCTTCATTAAAGTTGTTATGAAGTTGTAATGGTTTGTCTAAAGTGGAGACGTCTAAAGTGAAATATAAAGCAAATAAAAATATGGAAAATATTTAAAATGTGAATAATTTAAAGACACAAATTAAAATTAATTTATTAAAAATAAATAGAAAGTAAAAAATTAAAATACATAAAATGTGGTATGTTAATAAATAAAATCTAATAAAAATATATAATATAAAAATACAAATAAGTACAGTAAAATTTCAAAAATAAATAAATAACTTAAAAATATTAAAAATAAATAGATAGGCTAAATTAAATGTGGTAAGTTAATAAATAAATAAAAATATTTCAATCATTTAATATGACATTAATATGACAGTACGTCACAATCATCAGACTATTGGTGAACCGGCTAGAGTAGACCATCTAAAATTAAACTTGCCTAATAATGTCTATCCTCAGCATCTACTGTACAATAACTATTAAAACATCCATAACGAATCATGACATTACTGCCTCAGTCTCCTTCACTCACAAACATGCTCTTAAGTGTTATGCATTAGCGGAAGAACATTATGACTATTTTATGGCTTTTCCGTATGTAAAAATAATGTGAAAATCTTAACTATGCTTTTCTGCTCTCTTTTCTCGTCAGCTGTCTAGATCCATGAAACCAAGCTTCGTGCCTGTTCATACTGAGGAGCAGAGGAACTGTGAATGTTGTGAAGTTGATGCAACTTCTTAAAAAAAGTGACATACGTATATGCAGAGATGCAAAAGTCCACCTCAGACAGACTGATTGTGAAATGTAAGCCAGCGATATATTTTAATTAAATTATACAGGGAAAAAACAAACAATGGTTTGATCTCTAAAGCCGATATTTTGCCTACTCATATTTTTTTGAGTGATAATTTGGTAGCTTTTTTCAGCAAATATTGATTTTTTTATTAATTCAATGAATTAATCACCATATAATGCAATTAATTTGAATCAACTGGAAGCCCTAGTTTATATTAATATGAGAACAGTGCATCAGAATTTTGAAGGAAGATATACTAATCACTGATAACATGAAAAACTTTACCCATCAAAGGCCTGAGTGCGGGAGAGGAGAGATGACTGCTGATGAGTTTGCACTTATTAATGCATGAGTTTAAACCGGCACAGGCATCAGAGAGTCGGGGGAAAATCAATACGAGGAGAGGACATGGGCCTTGGGGCCTGCCAGAAAATAACTTCAAAACTTTCTGAACTTCCTCTTAAATCTCTGTCTGCATGAAGTTACAAAACAAATGAGAATTCTTTGACATTTATGCAAGATAAGCACAAGGACTGCCATAAAACCGGAGGAAAACTATCAGTTGTGTGACACAGTTTTGTGGTTTTTGAAAGTCTCTTATGCTCAAAGGTGCATTTATTTGACCAAAAATACAGCAAAAACAGTAATATTGTGAAATATTATTATGCTATAAAATAACGGTTTTCTATTTTAAAACATTTTAAAATGTAATTTATTCATTGCAAAGGTACATTTTCAGCATCATTACTCCAGTCTTCAGTGTCACGTGATCTTTCAGAAATCATTCTAATATGCTGATTTGGTACTCAGGGCACATTTTTTATTATAGTTGTGCTGCTTAATATTTTTGTGGAAATTGTGATACATAGAAATATTTACACTGACACCCCAAAAGTTTGAAAGGTAGTATATAATGTAAAGGATTCATTTTATGTAATTTGGAAACTGCTGTGCATGTTTTTCATAGGCGATGCATTATAGACTTTATAGTATGCATGAGGGTGACTATTATCTCAGGAGAGTGTCTCCATATACGTGATTAAAACTCAGCGCAGCTCTTAATTTAATGGCCTTGTTGCTGAAACAGCATTACAGTCTATGAGTATGATACATCAAACATTATTTATAGACGTCTTGGGTTCTTACTTTGCCTGTAATTATTTACACACCCTGAAAAGTAAGCCAGGATTTAAGTGATATGTAAATGTGAGAATTATTTACATATTAATTTGACTCGGATAAAACCAAAGCAATACAGAAACAGATAGGTGTTATTAAGGAAAAACAACTCAACAGGAACATCGAGATTACTTCATGAATTCTACAGTTATCCGATAATTATTGTCAGCATTTCTCTGTGGTTGTCAAGTAATATTGCATTAATAAATCACATTTCCTACATTCAATAAGAAATGTCAGCATATTACATCATATTGGACCGTTGCACCTACACAAGTCTCACTGCTGAGGGATAAATAGGAAACTAGAAATATAATATTTCTAACAACACACACACACACACACACACACACACACACACACACACACGTTTGTTTCTGTGAATTGTGAGGGCTTTCCATAGACTTACAAAAAACCTGTTTGCACTGTTACACTTTCAGATAACATCATTTACTATTTTTAATATTTTTTTCCCTCATGGGGACCGCAGGCCTGTCCCCACAATGTCAAAAATTTCAGGTTTTACTATCCTTGTGGGGACATTTGGTCCCCATAATGTAGCGTAACCAAGTACACACACACACACACACACACACACACACACACACACACACACACACACACACACACACACACACTCACAAACAATTAAAAATGTATGTTCAGTAAGAATTTTTCTTTGTTTTTGATTCTAAGTTTGAATTTATTTGATCAAAAACAGTAAGTACAGTAAAACAACAATATTGTGATATTGTAAAATATAACATATTTTTGAGAAATATCATTACAATTTAAAATAACTGTTTTCTATTTTAATCCATTTTGAAATGTAATATGTGTTTTGCAAAGCTGAATTTTCAGCATCATTACTCCAGTTTTTAGTGTCGCACGATCCTTCTGAAATCAATCCAAGATTCTGATTTGATGCTTCAGAAACATTTCTTATTGTTATCAATGTTAATATTTTTGTGGAAACCATGATACATTTTTTTTTTCCCAGGATTAACTGATGAATAGAAAGTTCAAAACAACAGCATTTATTAGAAACAGAAATCTTTTGTAACATTATATGTCTTTACTGTCACGTTTGGTCCATTTAATAAATCCTCACTGAATAAAACTATAAATTTTCTTAAAAAAAAAATATTCTACTGACGACAAACCTGGTAGGGTATATGACACTTAATAATTTTGTTCAACTCCTGACATGATCATGTAAAGCAGTTGAATTTTCACTAGTTTATATGGCATTTCACTACAACCACAGCCTAAGGTAATTGTATTCGTGAAGTCTCTCCATATTTGCCATCTTCAAAGGCACACTGCCATCTGTTGGGCTCACACTACAAAGTACAGAGGGAGTTCAGCTGGACTTTGACTACTTGGGATTCTGTCCTGGTTTCTTCTTCTGATCTATTTTGAATTTTTGCCACCTCTGCTATCTCAACTTCATGTTTGTGCATTCTTCAAACAAACTCTCTTATTTTTTCTAGAAAATCAGGTAGTGTTCTTCTTAGTGGTACATAATATGGACTTTCTTGAGTAAAAGCTAACCAATCAGAATGAATATTTCAAATTATGTAATATTAGTGAAACCTAAACGGGTAGCCTCTAGGTTCAACCGCTAATTAAATTAAGTTGATTTTTAATTATCCATGTCATAGCATTTAAATGGATAATAATTGTGCTTGTTTAATTTATTGGATTTAGTGGATTACATCAAATGAGAAGTAGAGCTCCTCACTGCTCGTAATCCTGCGCCTTCCTAAATTCTAGGCTCATAAAAAGCATTTAAAAAGCATTCAGAGGCTTAAGTAATGAGAATGTAATCTGAAAACAACCTGACTTTAACAACCTCCAGTCACAGTTCATTTCACTTGCACAAAGTGCAACTTTTTGAGGCTGTCTGGAGTCCCAGATGGTTTGTTTCAAGAGGTGAAGCAGTATCATATTTTGCTCCTGATTCAGCAGTATGTTATTTTGGTCACCGGTCCAGGGAGCTTCTAAAAAAATTAACAAGAAATGTAATTTGCTCTTAAAAACAATTTACATAACAAATTGGCTATTTTAAATGCACATAAACAGACTGTAGAAATGACATCTGATGATTTTTTGGTAAAGAGTCCAGGCAGGGGCCAAAGGCTTGTCTGAATAGAGAAAAAGAAACTAGATGACACTGTAAAAGGCTACAAGAAATTCTGATGGGTGGAGGGATGAAAGTGAACTGAGGTCTCAGCCCTGCAGATGTAGGCACACATTCACGCTACATTACTCACTCTCTGCACACACAGAGGTGCTTTGTCAATTATTTACCATGGATGTTGCAGCTCATACACACGCTCCCTGAGCGGTTTGACACAGGTTACATATTAAATACAGCACAAACCCTGCATATAACACGGACTAAAACATATATTGGTTATTACAGAAAGATAATTAACTGCAACATTGGAATGTAATTGGCAGAGGGTCAGAAAGGGGAGGATCAGTGAAAGAGATGAGGAGGGAGAGAGCGATGCTGTAAGAAGAGGAAAACATGACATCAGGTTGAGTGTTTATAGTCAGGCAGTGTTGCTGAACAGAAGCAGCAGTGTGTTAGATAGTACACAGAATGTGGTATATATAGTTGTAGGTTATATATTACATACTTCCGTTTGAAGAAATGAATGCTTTTATTCAGCAAGCATGCATTAAATAACTAAAAAGGACAATAAAGACGTTTATAATGATTTCTAATTTCAAATAAATGCTGTTTTTCAGAACTGTTCATCTTATAAAAATGCATCATGGTTTCCACAAAAATATTACTCAGTTTTTAAACATTGATAATAATAGTAAATGTTTCTTCAGTAGCAAATCAATATATTAGAATGATTTCAGACGGATCATTTGACACTGAAGACCAGAATATGCTGAAAATTCTGCTTCACCATCACAGTAATAAACTACATTTTAAAATATATTAAAATAGAAAAAGTTTTTGCATTGAATTTATTAAACCTATAAATTGAATACTGAAATAAATGAAATTACTTGTGATTAATGTAATGATTTTTTTTTTCAGAAAAGAAAACAAAATAATGCGTAATGTGTGCAAGTTTTATAACATTTTGTTAATGACAATAATAGCAGAATTGATTTGGTTTAAATCAATTCAAAACATTTTTAAATGAATCATTGCATGACTAAAAAAAACATCCCCACTGCTAATGACAGTCTTTTTAACTAACTAACTAACTAACTAACTAAATAAATAATAAAGGACGAGTGCAAAACCGTATTAGACTCTTATATCAGCCCTCTTGGAATGCTGCTCGACAAATAAAATTCATATACAGTATACTGTATATTTAATGTAATACGACTGGTCCAAGAGTGCTGATATAGAATAAAACAGCTGGGGGGCATTTCACGGTTTGTATCACTTGCTTGTGTTAACAGCACAACCAGAAGCTAGCGTGGAATTGTGTGATTTTGAATGGAACAAGGAGTGTGTTTTTTCTCATTTCAGGATCGCTCGGAGTGGCATTTTGTTCACCACTGAATAGGAAGCGTAAAATGGAAAACCTGGAGTGGAGCATATGCTACTTTCAAGCCATGTCTTGATTTGAATAATGTTACATATGAGCTCAGTGCACATAAACGGAACCACAAAGCCATTTTACCTGTGGTCATGTCAGTTAAAATATGATAGCAGAAGCAAGTACTATACCATATATTTCTAAAAGGCCTGTCTACAGTTTTATGAATGCTATTTTAAACCTCCTCCTCTCTAATTTGTTCCCTCCACTCCTCCATCTGGATCATGGCTGGCACATAGCGTTCAAAATATTTTCTAGGTTTTTACTTGAGTCCTGGGGCGCCGCACTGGCGATGATCCATTTGACCAGACAGCATTTCATGAGGGACTTGCGGGAGATGCGCGGCTTCTGCCACTTCCCGTCGCTCTCCTTCTGCCCGCTGGGGTCCCTGTCCTGACCGTTGGCATCAGGCAGCAGACCTCCATCGACACCCTTCTGTCCATCTGCCTGGAGGACAAAGACAATGAGAAAACACATTAAAAGAGCCCAGATCTTAAAAGCAAGTCAAGGTGGGCGCACAGAAACCATCTCTTTGAATGTGCTGCTATTACAACCATCACTCTCTGCTATAAAAATATGTTATTTTTAGTTTATTAAAACATAGATGCATATCAAATCAAGGAGAAGCTAATGATTCTGATAAAACCTATCATTTACCATGATCATGAATCAAATTATGAACCAGTTGTAACATTTTTCTTTCTTACCTGAAACAGCATCAACTTAATCCTGATATTTTACACAGATTCCTACACAAATTCCCCATTATCACATCAGGATGGTTGTGGGGATTTTACCCCTGTAGTTAATTTTTAATTGGTAAACTGATGGCATTGCAACTCGCCACATTACAACGCTCCCCAGCCACCCACAGACGGTTCCACCATCAGCAACAGAAATGACAAACACATCAAAGATGAGTAAGGTGAGAGACGTGCTAAAAGTGATGGGGATGAGGAAAATGAGGAAAGTGTCTAAGGAATTGCAGCGTTAAAGAAAAATATTAAACGTGCCTTCAAAAATGTGCTTGTTTGTCCTCATGGAAATGCACACATCTGTGAGAATTCGCTTGCGTGTGCACAGTATTGTTCATCTTGAATGGTGTGAGGAATCCTGTGAGGGCCCTCACTTTTTTCTTGTTCTTATTTGAATATGAAAAGACAGTAAGCTTTGCTCTGAACATTCAGAGCATTGCTAAATTATTCAACCTCCTTAAAAACAACATCAATAAAACATCAGGGGCCAGCATCATTTTTTCAGGGCCGGCATGTGTTAAATATTGCCATGAAAGAGAAATTTGTATTACTCACTGAAAGAACTACAAAGTACATTTTTAATTCTCCAAAAATGCACAGAATTTAAGCACTTAAGAGTTGTAAATACCTACAAGCACTAATTTGCTTCACTACACATCTGCACTGACAGGCAGTGGGGAGTGTTACATAATCACGCTAGCAAATTCATTGCAGTGGCCAAGACTCTTTCTTTTCTCACTGTATTTTTGTGTTTTACTCTGATTTGGTTGATAACAATGCTCAATGTCATGTGGGCATGAGTGTATTTGTGCTGGACTGTCATGTTGTCACCTACAGACCTTGGCACCTGCTGCATTATTGACATGACTATAGTGAGTCAGCTGAGTGTATCGTGTACGGAAAGCAATGTCAACATAGCAGGCTCCAATTAATCTCTGGCTTGACCACTGTGACTGCTCAACCTGTCCCAAACAACCACATATGGCACCTTCAACACAAATAGTCCTTGATATCCCCACAGGAACACCAGGGTAGCTGCGTCAGTGGCACTGCACTGGTACAAGTGAAAACAGAGCAGCATGATATACAAGTGATTTTGGTGTTTTTTCTAGCTTATAAAGGCTACAGATTTATTGCTGACTTTCTTGCCATAACTTCATAACCTTTAATCAGATCAATCCCTTTGTCTTGACCCCTACCAGAGTGAACTTTCTATACATCAACTGCTTTTGGATTGAGTGAGTACACAGCAATGTGACTACACAATAAATCACACTAGAGCAACTGACCAAGGCAAGACAAGTTTATTTATATAGCACATTTCATACAAAGTGGTCAAAGTGTTACCTGAGTAGAAACAAGTGCAGTACACATTGAGTAGGCTTGAGAACCAACACAAGTTGAGTAAAAGCTTAAAAGCTCTGGTTATTTTAGAGCACCACTATCTGAACAGATTATAGAGCAACAGCTGAGCAGACTTCAGAACTGTGCTATCTGAAATTATTCTAGTGCAGCACTATAGAAAAAAGATTTTAAAGCAACACTGGCTGATAAAACTTCCGAGCAGTGCTATGCTAGTTTATTCTAGAGCAACATTAACCAAACAGATTATAGAGCAACACTGCTATCTACTATCTGCTATATCTTGAAATTATTCCAGAGCTGCACTATCTGAGCAGATTAAAAACCGACACTAGGTGAGCAGACTTCAGAGCAGCGCTGTCTGAAATTCTAGAGCAGCACTATCTGAACAGATTATAGTACGGTGGCCGAGAGATCAACACGCTGCAAATAGAAAAAACACCTGCAAATTAAGAAAACAACTTTGTCAATTTTACAACGCACGCACTGCAAATGCTCACAACACAACCAAATAAAGAAACACACTGCAAATACTCACAACACAGCCAAACAAAGAAACGCGCTGCAAATACAATTCTTTATTTGGTTGTGTTGTGAGGATTTGCAGTGCGTTTCTTTATTTGTTTGTGTTGTGAGCATTTGCAGCACCTGCTGTCAAATTGATGATGTTTTCTTGATTTGCTGGTGCTTTTTCTATTTGCATGTGTTTTCTGAAGTTGCAGCGCATTGAGCTCTCTCGGCTACCGTATTATAGAGTGACACTAGCTGAGCAGACTTCAGAGCAACACTATCTGAAATTATTCTAGAGCAGCACTATCTGAGCAGATTAAAGACTGACACTAGGTGAGCAGACTTCAGAGCAGCACTGTCTGAAATTCTAGAGCAGCACTATCTGAACAGATTATAGAGTGACACTACCTGAGTAGACTTCAGAGCAACACTATCTGAAATTATTCTAGAGCAGCACTATCTGAACAGATTATAGAGTGACACTAGCTGAGCAGACTTCAGAGCAACACTATCTGAAATTATTCTAGAGCAGCACTATCTGAGCAGATTATAGAGTGACACTAGCTGAGCAGACTTCAGAGCAACACTATCTGAAATTATTCTAGAGCAGCACTATCTGAGCAGATTAAAAACCGACACTAGGTGAGCAGACTTCAGAGCAGCGCTCTCTGAAATTCTAGAGCAGCACTATCTGAACAGATTATAGAGCGACACTAGCTGAGCAGACTTCAGAGCAATGGTAACCGAAATTATTCTAGAGCAGCACTATCTGAGCAGAGTAGACTTCAGAGCAACACTATCTGAAATGATTTGGCAAAAAAGTCCTACACGACCGTAATAGTGTGATTAAGGTGTCTAGATGTCTATACTGCACTTCAATAATGCAACTAAAATAGGAATACTCCACATGTCTTAATTCGATTTGTGTTTACTTCGAGTATGACTTTAGCCGGATTAAGGTAATCAAAAATCTCTGTTTACATGGTAGATTCTTAATCAAAGTATTGTCTTAATCGTGTTAAAATCTGAATATTGCTGTCTATGTAAACATACTCATTGATGTGTAGGTGGAGATGGATTATTGTGAGTTAAGAGATTGTGTCACTGCATCAACACCTTAAGGTCGATCACATTCTCTCTGTAAACTGTCATGTTGTTTTGTGTGCCCACCACTGTTGTGTCACCAGCAAATTTTATGATGTGGTTGTTCTGATGCTGGGCAACACAGTCATGAGTAAGTAACATAAACAGTAAGTGGCTGAGAACACAGCCCTGAGGGGCACCAGCGTTTAGAGTGAAAGAGTGCAATCTATTCTTATAGACCCCTACTGCCTGAGATCTGTCAGTCAAGACGTCCATGATCCAGTTGCAGAGTGTGTTGGTATAATGGTGTTGAAAGCTGAGCTCAAGTCAGTGAACTCCATTTTGACAAGTGCCTTTGTGCTGCAAGTGTGAGAGGACCAGGATGACATATGACATGGCATCCACAGTGAAGTGGTTGTGTCTGTAAGCAAACTGTAAGGGGTCCAGTATGGGTGGGTTGATGGTTTTTGTGTGAGTCATGACCAGCCGCTCGAAGCATTTCATGACAATGGGTGTGAGTGCTATAGAGTGACAGACATTAAGGCAGGTTATTGATGGTTTCTTTGGCATAGGGATAATGGTGGCAGTTTTGAAGCACACTGTGACAACAGATTGTGCTAGTAAGATGTTAAAGATGTCTGTAAGGACAACAGTTGGTTGGGTCAAGCATCCTTTCAGCATCCGGCAGGGGATGCGATCTGTGTCAGTGGCCTTAACTATCTACAGAGTCCTTTTTTTTTTACTTCAGCTGCTGTGACAGAAAGCATCTGGTCATCTGGCGGTGGTTCTCCAGGTGTTCTTGGATCTTTTGGGTATATGTGACCTTGGCTTATTCTACCCCAGCAGCATGGTTGTTCCTGGCTTCCCTCAATGCTTTACCTTCAATTTTGTTACCTGCCCTGAATGCAGCATCTCATGTTTTGAGGAGGGAGCGAACCTCTTCATTAAACCAACCCAGCAGGCACCAGACGTCTATGTAACGTCAGGTTGACGTTGGACATGACGTCAGACAGACGTTGGATTTTGGTTGAAAATGAAAATCGGGTTGACGTCAATATTTGACGTCAATTTGACGTTGGCTTAACGTTGGATTTTGGTTACACAACCTAAAAACAACTAAATCTCAATGTCAGCTGACGTCGGTATTGGACATCAATTTAACATTGACATTAGACGTTGGATTTACATTGGATTTTGGTCACCCGACGTCGCAACCAAAATTTAACCAAATACCAACGTCTTATGACGTTGTGTGCCTGTTTTGTGCCTGCTGGGAAGGCTTCTGTTTTAACAAATAAACACATAGCACATTAGTCCAAAAAATTAATTCATATATGCAAATTTGGAATCATGGTTAAGGTCTGGGGTCCACAATGCTGAAAACATTATATCTGACACTTTGAGAATGTGCATATGTTCACAGTCTAAATCCCAACACTGACAGACAATCAGTCTTCTTGTTCTCTGCCCGCCCAATGATGTTGCCTTTGGGCTGTACTTTGGGTGTTTCTTGTGACAGATTCTCAGAGACCAGAGAGTAAGAAATGTTCCTATTTAGAATTTAACAGAATGTTCACTGAATTATTAAATACTACTTAGAGTTATGATGTGTTTGAATTTTAAATCAGTCTGCCAGCATGGAGAGGCAACATTACATCAATTCAGAAACAGAGGCCCCCAGTGTAAGCTGTATCTCATTTTTTCAGGAACCAAAGAAGAACCTAATTTCCTTTCTCCTCTTTCTTTGTCTGTTAAGTATAATGATCAAATATACACGGATACCATGGAGTTGGCCAAGATGAGCCAGTGGTATACTTCTTATGTCATGCAAGTGTCACATTTGTTACCAGCAATAGAATAGTGCTTTAAATAAGTGTCTAAAGGTCAAAATAGAAACATGGGAAACACAAATCTGACTCATTTTTGAAAATATTTTTTTGTGCAGTGCACCTGGATTTTTAATAATAACACAGTACAAAATGATTTCAAACTGTAAACAATCCCTGGGTTTCTCATTTTGACACAACATTACACACCAAGAGAAGAAAATATCCCTGCTAACTCAATACATTATTCAAAGGAGGGCATGCTTTAAATCAGGGCTATTCATTTCTAAATGACTAAATTTTCATTCCTGGATGGCAACAACTCACAGAGTTTAATTCTAACCCTGATACCCCAATCAAACACATCTCCATGCAATAATCAAGTAACCCTGAAAATCTTGATTTGCTGGTTCTGATGTGTTAAATTAGGGTTGGAACTAAACTCTCTGTGTTGTGAACCTCCAGGAATGGAACTGAATAGCCCTGCTTTAAACTATCAAAGTGTCAATCGAAAATGACAGACTCAAGAAACAGACATACAGTATGAACACATTGTTCCTTCGCCAATGATTATATAAGCCATCACTGCTGTTGTCAGAGGTCATCTGTGTCTATGTTGTTTTCTTGTCTGGCACATCTATGTTTAAGTTGATAAGAGAGTATTTGTGTATGCAACTATAAATATTACCAGTGTGGTGGGGATATGCAATGTTACAATGTAAAATATTAAAAGAAAATGTGGATAACATTTCCCAAAATTCCATTACAGTCCTCTCATTTTGACGTTGACTGGCCTAAGAAACTAACTGATATACCATTAGTAATCTGGTACAGATATTGAAATATTTATTTCTGGCCCTTTTCCCTGTTTCCTCCAAACCCTCTTATATTACATTAGCCAAAGGACATGAAGGGCATGAAATCAAATTCCTGACACAGGCTGTTCTAAAGTAGTCTAAAGAAGGCACAGTGTTACATAATAATCAGATTACTGGTTATAAAAGTCACTATCTAACAAACTTTGTAGATGAAAATGGCTTAGGGCTCCTCTCAAGACAATTTAATACACTTTAAATCTCTCTCTCTCTCTCTCTCTCTCTCTCTCTCTCTCTCTCTCTCTCTCACACACACACACACACACACACACACGCACACGCACACACACACACACACTTTAGATTCCACTTTGTAGTATGAATAACCAGCCTTCAGAAATTCTTAGAAAGTGTGATTGAAGACCATGCTAGAAAGCAAGTTAATAGAAAGTTAAATAGGAATCAGCCTAATCTTATCCCTGTTTATCAGTGATATAACCAACATTTGCGTGTATAAAAGTTAATTTAAGCAGAGGAAGAATTAAACATGCACAATGCATATTTAAAACACGTGTGTTAAACTTTATCTATTGTGCATATTTAATTCATAATTAATTAATTCATGGTTGGCTACCAATTCTGTAACCATTCCCGAACGTACAGGATTGCCTATATCTGAGAACACGCAGACTGGATTCAAGTTTCTAAACACTTCTAAGTGAAAGGCACAGAAAGATAAATAGATAGCACACCTCTTAGCGTTTCAAAATCGTTTACCAGAACGCGTTATTTCTGTTTATAACCCCTAAAACAACTACATTTTTTTAGTTGGAGATCAAATAATGGATTATTAACATAGCCTAGATTAAAATATTATCTTTGCATTCATCTTAGGTATCTTACCTGCATGATGTTCAGGTTGTCTGTTTTGATGATTAAATAAATGAATGTCGAGGGATCCTTGTTCAAGCGCGCTCTCATTTACTGTCTGCTTTGATGGTTCTGTATACAGATGTGAAAACAGAAGAATATCTCGCTCGATTATTTTAGTGACAGAGGATGGGACGCGCGCGCGAGAGAGAGAGAGAGAGAGAGAGAGAGAGAGAGAGAGAGAGAGAGAGAGAGCGTAGTGGAATAGTCATTCGGTAAATTCAGAAGATTCACACATTTAAATGACGACTCAAACTTACTTTATGGTGTTATAGTTTTATCGTTATTTAAAATAATATGTTATTCAGTTGGAGAGATAGCCTACTGTGCATTTTGATATAGTGAATGATTTATAAATATTAAAATCTTTTTTGGGGGGGGGGGGGGGGGGGGTAATCATTACTTTGTTACATAGTTTGCTCAATTGTTCATGGATTAGTAATTAATATAATTATTATAGGTACAATGTACAACCAAATACTGTTGGTTGACACAACCTTGGATGTTTAACTGATTTTCTTAGCAACCTAGCGTGCTAGCATGTCCCAAATAGTTAATTTGTGGAAAACAAATTCAACTGCACGAGGCAATTTTTATTTTTATGATCAGGAATTATGGTTAAAAACTTAACCCTTCTCACTCAGCTTGTCTGTGTTTGCACATTCCTGTCAGATTCGTAGTGACGGAAACACTGCTTCACGAAGCTTCGAAGCATTTACGGAACTTTAGTTTTGAATCAGTAGTTTGGAGCTTGTATCAAACTCGCCAAGTAACGTGATTTCAGCAAATCAGCAAAAAATCGTTACATTACTCGGTAAGGCTCCAAAGGACTCGCCGTTAGATGGCGTTGGTCTGATTCATGAATGAGTCTTTTTTCAGTTTTGCAATCTAGGTTCATTTTTCATAATTTAATGAATTTAATGAATGAGAATGAGAATGAGCTTGAATGAGAATGAGAATAAGCTTTATTGGCCAGGTATGTTTACACATACGATGAATTTGTTATAGTGACAGAAGCTCCACAGTGCAACAGAATGACAGCAACAGGACAGGACACAAATAATAAAAGAATAATATACAAATATACAAATAGGCAATGTACAAAATAGCAAAAACACAATATATAATATAGACAATTATGTGTGTACAGTTCTGATATGTGCACATTTGAAATTAAAAAAGAAGTATGTGTGATGAATAAATAATGTAAATAGTGTTGTGTGTTCCACGTTAATGTCAAGTGTTCATGAGATGGATTGCTTGGGGAAAGAAACTGTTCCTGTGTCTGGTCGTTCTGGTGCTCAGAGCTCTGTAGCGTCGACCAGATGGTAACAGTTCAAAGAGGGAGTGTGCTGGATGTGAGGGGTCCAGAGTGATTTTGCCAGCCCTTTTGCTCACTCTGGATAAGTACAGTTATTAGAGAGTGGGGAGGGTTGTACCAATGATTTGCTCAGCAGTCCGGGCTACCTTCCATAGTCTTCTGAGGTCAGATTTGGTAGCTGAGCTGAACCAGACAGTTATTGATGTGCAGAAGACGGATTCAATGATGGCAGAGTAGAACTGTATTAGCAGCTCCTGTGGCAGGTTGAACTTCCTCAGCTGGCGAAGGAAGTACAACCTCTGCTGGGCCTTTTTCACAATGGACTCAATATGATTGTCCCACTTCAGGTCCTGAGAAATTGTGGTGCCCATGAATCTGAATGACTCCACTGCAGTCACAGTGCTGTTCATGATGGTGAGTGGGGGGAGAGCAGGGGGGTTTCTCCTGAAGTCCACGATCATCTCCATGGTTTTAAGCGTGTTAAGCTCCAGGTTGTTAAGACTGCACCAGACAGCCAGCTCCTTAACCTCCTGTTTGTAAGCAGACTCGTCACCGTCCTGGATGAGGCCGATCAGTGTGGTGTCGTTTGCAAACTTCAGGAGCTTGACAGAGGGGTCTTTAGATGTGCAGTCGTTCGTGTAGAGAGAGAAGAGCAGTGGGGAGAGAACGCAGCCCTGAGGAGCTCCAGTGCTGATAGTACGGGTGCTGGATGAGAATTTTCCCAGCCTCACTAGCTGCTGCCTGTCTGTCAGGAAGCTGTTGATCCACTGACAGATGGAGGTGGGGACGGAGAGCTGTGTCAGTTTATTCTGAAGTGTGTCCGGGATGATGGTGTTAAAAGCGGAGCTGAAGTCTACAAACAGGATCCTCACATAAGTCCCTGGTCTGTCCAGATGTTGCAGGATGAAGTGCAGTCCCATGTTGACTGCATCATCCACAGACAATTGACCATTCGCAAAGAGCTTGATTGACAGGCGATCTGACCAATCAGAACGCGTATATTATGTGCCGCCGCTGCAATCCGCCATATTGCCCGACATCTATGGCCTGTCTCCATATAAATACATGTTAAAACGGGGTAAAAAAGATCGACTGAATTGAAACTTTTTCAATATAAATAAATATAAATATGTGCGGAGGGTTAAGCTGTGCTCTTGTTGGTTGCCACGGTAACGGTAATAAGCTAAGGTATTCCTTTAAAGTACTTGTTTTGCGTACCAGAAAATCTGTCATGTCCGTCGCTGTATGCATGGCTTGCAGCTCTTAAGTTAAAAACTGAGTGTTAAATAATAAACTAATATGTTAAAACGTGTGCTCTTAACATTCTGTGGACAAAATCCCATGAACTTCGCCCCGATCGGGAGCTTTATATGCATATGTGCGCTCATCTGTTTACAATGCAGGTTAACCGCGACGCTTCATGTCATATTCCCACTCATTAAACTATGACAGGTCCACTGCAAAAAGATGGTCACTGCGACACTCTAAAGTGATGAAACTATGGCACTATGTACTTTTTTAAAAACCATTTTTATAGGTTTCACATTATATTGTTGGCTCGGAAAATATGTAAATGCGCATGCCCAGTAGCCGCAGCTGTATCCTTCTAGCCTTAACCACAAATCAGACAGAAGAGTAGATTAACTTCGGTGGATTTAAACTTGAAAAATTGTTTGTTCCGCAGTTGAAATAAAACACTATCTGATGTTTTTTCATGTTCATTTCATGCTTTAAGTAAATATGAAAAGACGATCGGTTCACGTGTTTGACCTGAGGCAATACAGTGATCTGTCACGACACATTGAAGAGCCACAAAACGGTATTTATTGTTTGAATTTCTTTAAAAATTACTCAGTTTAAAAGCTGAGGGTCCTGAGATCTTGTTTCATATCAGAAGTAACCTGCTCTGTCTTCTCTGTCCGTGTGTTGTCAGTTTCCTCTTTGCTCTGCGATGTATTTTTCACTGCGTGAGAACATGTGTGTAGTGTGAGAGCGGCATTGTATGTCGGTTATGGCAACAGTAACTAAGGATGGGCGGGTTTTGCGAACGGTCAATTGTAATGCATGTATAATACAAAAAGGATAATGATACTTAATTGCTTTCAAATGCTGTTCCTAATAACACACAAAGCAAACACTACATATTAATAACATACATTTTAACAGAACCTTCATATTAGTATTTAATTATTTGTAAATTACATTTAATAGATTACACTTTCATGGAGACATTTGCGGTTGGTTTGAAAAAGGTGGCATTATACATGTTTGGGCTGGGTTTCATTGCACTTACACAGTTTATTTTTTTGTTTTTTTTTGCCACCAGGTGCAAAAAGCTGTTCTGAATATTTCGAAACAGTGAATCATTTTACAAAGCAATTGCTTAAATTGATTCAGAGCTTCGCTTCTCCCATTGCTACAGATTTGTATAACACAATATTCATTTAAATAACTAAAACAAGTAAGTGAGTCACTGAATCATTCACTCAACCGATTTGTTCAAGCACACTAATTTATGTACAAACACCACTACGACTGTGTTGCTCGGAGACAGTTTTCCAGTCCATTTCAGCTCTTTGTGTCTCTGCTAACGAGACAATGAGCTGAAGCAGGTGTGTTTGATTAGGGAGGCATGGAAAATCTGCAGAGTTGGGTGAACTCCAGGAGCAGGACTGGGAAACAATGCTTGAGGGCTCTGGATAATTTATGCCATGCCCAAAATTCACCTGATGCCACTGAATTTACTCCGTTTCACTTGTGCTTTGGCTTTAAGTAGAAACACAGATAGTAATTAAGTCTATTAAATTAGTGGTAACCAGGTGCTTAGTAATTTTCATGCATGTAAAAAAAAAAAGGTGAAAAAGAGTATAAGAAAGTGGTAGATGGCGTCTTCATTTGATTGGATAATTAACTCAATGTAGGAGAAAGGTCCAATCTGTGTAAGGCTCCTCATTAAACTCATTCTGTTCCTGATTGTACAAAAGAGCTTTTATCTATGCTATTCCCCCGGTGCTTTGCAAGTTTAATTAATCATTTCCAGATGAGTTCACCACCCTGTTCTTTAACGTAACTGCAGAAGCAACCTTCTTAAGTCTCGCCACAACCATAGTATGTGAAGCGTGTGAGAGTTAGAAGATAAATTAGGTTTTTTAGTTTATTTTTGGTTTGCTTGAAGGTGAATTCCTTTTATGGACAAAATTACTCAATCAATTTGTATGCCTGGTAGGGTGAGTTAGCCTTGTACTGGTAATGTAATGGGGTTGAAGACTTGAGTGCCCTCAGATCGGCACCATTAGCATCACCATTTATCACCTTCAGCTGAAATCTTCATCCTCTCTTTTCATTCTCTAAAACTGCTTTTGGCAATGTTTCACAGATCTTATGTTGGTATTTTCTATGTATGATCATGTTTCAAGCCAAGTCTGATCGATATACGGCTTAACTGGACCCAAGTGCCTTTCTAGTCTGTCACTATCTTTAGAGGAAGGTGAAGCGATATTAGATACCCCAGTTTAGGCCTATAAAGAAAAATGTGAGGAGCAGGGGTTGACACCTGAATGCATCACATAAAATACATCAGATTAGGTTAATAACCATTTAGTAATGGATGTTGATTTAAAACTAACTGATTTCTACTTGCGTCCATATAATGCACATGGTACTATAACTTATATTTGACTTAATGTATGAAGGCCTGGGTCTGGAACAAGGGTAAGGCAATAAATACATAAATTCCATGCTAAGCTATGATAATCCAATATGCAATATTTTAAAAATGCTTATAATTTGAACAAAGAAAGATTCTAAAATAATAATAATGAAAACAATAAAGCTGTAAAAGTAATAATTATAAATAATAATAATAATAATTATGAATTCACTGCCTGCTGATGCAAAAAGAAACCAATCAGCTTCACTATGTGAATTATGATGTAATTAAATCAGAATATGTTAGAACCCATCGGACTGCACGACCTAGTGCTTCATGTGTTTCATGTGTCTGTGTTTTGCTTGGCAACCATTCTGCTAAACATTGCTGAAGAACTCAATTGCTTGGCGGAAGAATTATAATTTGTTATCAATAAATTGCTATTTTTTTTTTGTTGCTGCATGTTTATTTTATGAAATGTTGCCAGGTATATGCAGTAACTGTTTTCTATTCACCCTATTCCGTGCCTAACAACAGCCCTTAACTCTTCTAATACCACTGTAAACCACAGTTTGTTGTGGCTTATTGCTTTATCATGTTACTGTGGCTGTTTACAGTCATTTGTAAATAGTAACAAGTTTAAGTAAATATCCACATAGATAGATTATATCCATAAAGATATGATGAAGGTGACAGAATGAAAGGTGAAAGAAAGATGTAACCAGGAAGCAGAATATTCTTCATACAGTACTTAGCCTGATAAATATGAGCTATGTTCAGGACTCATATTTCACATCTGTTTAGAACAGTGACAAAATTACAGTCTGTGACTACCTGCTAAATAAAAACTGAATATGAATGAATAAATGATAATGACTTAGGTCTAGATTAACTGAGTGTATTTATGTAGTGATTAAAATCTTGTGCATATACTATCTATTATTGTAATCATGATGTTTCATATTTCAATAATTAGTGGTGAGAGGTTAATGAGGTACTAATTAACAAAAAACAAAAAACATGTACTGTAGAGATAACAAATATACACATAGGCTGCATATATTATACTGCTATACATGTGAGGTTTTAACACTTTTGCTTATTTTTATTTAGAACACAATTACCTCTTTAGACTTACAAACACTAAAGTACACACGTGATCAAATTTACTGCAGACCTTCCTTTCCAAACATCCACTGTGCTTTCATTCAGTTTAGCTTAAAACAGACATAATATTTTGTTTGGCCTCTGCTGTTTATTTTATTATTGTTCATCCAGATCATAACATAATGTGCTGTCAGTAAATGGTTGTGAAGTACAAAGCTTTGGCCAATTTATTGGAGACCTTCCAAATTCAGTCAAAATGAAACACCTGCCAACTGCTTGGAAAAAGAATTCAAAACAGTTTAAACAAGTCAGTGGTTGAGCATCACTGTTGGCTGTCCAGAATTTCTCTTTCACAACAAATGGAGAACATATTAAGGAATATAAAACTAGAACAAAAACTAGAACAATTCTCAACTGAAGTGCTGAAAACAGTTAACTAATAACGCTCTTGTTTCACTGTGTGCCTGTGTTCATTCTAGGGTGAAAATCAAATGGTAAGACTTTGTCTCAGCTGCAGATATAGAGCACTGCATTTCCAGAAGCTTTAATGATAAAGCCACTATGCTAACCTTTAATTAAAATATCTGGAACTTAATTAATCCTTCCACGACAAAGGTTTCCCTGTGGACATTTATAAATATCTGATTAATTCAATAAAAAAATTATTTGCCCCACAAGTAAATTTGACGTTATCAAAATTAGTCCTTTTTATTTGTTTAATTTGGTCCTTTTATTATTTTTATTGTTTTTATTTTACTACTACTACTAATAATAATAAACAAGTGTGTTTATATATTATTTAATATATTTATTTAAATAATACATACATTTTTTAGACCTGGGAAAATATGGAGGTTCATAAGAAAACCATAAATTGTTTATTATTATTATTATTATAAAAACAAAAAACAAAAAGGCCTCTAACACTAGCTTGCTTATTCTTTTTCTATTCTATCTGTTTTCTTTTTATTTATTATATAATTAAAAAAGAGACCTTGCTACGTGTGCTGCTTTATAGGCTAACTGAGACTTGTTATAGCACTTGTGTATCTTGCGTTGCTCTTTTGTTCATTTTGATTGCTTCCATTGTCCTCATTTGTAAGTCGCTTTGGATAAAAACATCTGCTAAATGACTAAATGTAATTATTATCTATCTATCTATCTATCTATCTATCTATCTATCTATCTATCTATCTATCTATCTATCTATCTATCTATCTATCTATAGTTTTTTATATTTTTGCTGAAGTACACTTCTATTTTAAACTAAGTATATGTGACTTTATTTCAGAATTCATAATGATCTGTGCAGCAGTGCCCTCTGCTGGACTCCCTCAATAAATCATAAAGAGCTAATGATTTCAAAAGGATGATTTTACTGAGAGTATACCAAAAATGAACACAAATTGTAATAAATGCATTGTGGTGAATATCATTAATTAATTTATATCTTATTTCAACTTAGCAGTTTATCAATTCAGATTAAAAAAAACAGTTGGTAAGAAAATGAGCAACATGACTGAGTCACGGTTTAAAAAAACAGTTTAATCTTTAAAATAAGTAGTAAGATGAATCATTGGAATTGCCATTTGACAGCTATAGCAAGAACAACTTTGTTGGCTGTAAAAGTGATGTATTTCATTAATATAAAATCAGCAGACACATTACTCAATTGGAAAAACAAACTACATTTTTATGAAACCTTTGCTCGCGGACTATAATTTGTTGTGAAAACTCATTCTAAAAGGTGAATCTGAGGTAAAAAGATCTCACCCTGATATAATCACTGAGGTTAATGTTTAAATGTTGTGAGAATCACTTGCAATATTGTTAAACAGTTGCTCATTAAGCTGTAATTAAGTCTAGCTTCTATTTCAGGAGCTGAAGTGAACGTGAGTAACAGTAGCTTGAGAACATTAACATGATTGCCATTTATCATCTTCAGCTGCAGGCACCACTCCATCTACTGTATGATTGGCTCCTGACCCACACCTCCTTGATCTGATTGGCTAGAAGGATCTATATGAATCTGATGTGAAGCCCAAGCGTGACGCCGGCTTTACTGTGCCTCTGACACGGTCTTGGCTCGAGGCTGGAATCAAGCCCAGTGACATTTGTTTGAGCCCTGAAGCGGCTGGGTCAGGGAGAAGACGTCACACCCACAGGGTGACGATGAAACAAATGGAAGGAAATGTCATGTAGAGATGCACAGCACCGCTGAGGCGACAGCCACACTAGCCGTGCTCATCTCTTATGGGTCCAGTCAGGGTCACTGACCTGCTGTCAGTAACAAAACCCCATCCCACAATGATTTAGCCCAGATGACAACAGACCAACAATGTAGCTTGACGAGTCTTTCATGAGACCGAGACTATGAGTTACTATTAGATTAAACAGGCAATTTACAATTATAATGCGAGCACTGATTCAGTAGATTATGAAGGCCTTGTGTAAGCATATATTAGACAGTTTTATATCGAAGAGATACATTTATTTATATTTTCAGTGCCTTGCAGATATATACAGACCATTTCTCTCATTCTGCTCAATTACAAATCATACAGTGTAATTTTATTCCCCGTGATATTTTCATTTCTAAGGACTGGGACTTTTTTTTTTGCGACACTGTTTCGAAACTCCAGACAATACAATGAGGGAGCAATTGGTTACTAAAATAAACATTTAGGAGCTAGAAGACTTTTTAGATGGCAAATTACAGAATCAATCGTTGAAGGTGGCTGTTCAAAAGCATTTTGGTTTATTGAGTGCAGCTTGTTTACATTTTAACAATAGTTTCAATAGGACATTTCAGTATATTGATTATGACAATATAAAACAGGATATTTTCAAGTTGTATTTAGGATATACAACTTCCAATTTTATGCTATAACTGTTGTCATTCTGATCGTTCATGTGCAAAACATCAGTAGTTCTGCCTGTTCAGAAAAACCCAACTGTTGTGTTGACCTAACAGTCCAAAATGATTAGAACACTAGTATTTTAACACAGCTAAAAAATGGTTTTAAGTCAGTTATTTCTATCTTTTGCTGTAGTGTGTCAGTAGTAAATATCAGTTTACATTTCCAAACATTCATTTTGCCATTAATTGTAATAATTGAGTCTGACAACAGCCAGTGCTCCACACAGAGATCTGATCTGATCATCATCCAGTCTGTCTGGAATGACATGAAGAAGCAGAACAAACTGAGACAGACTAAATCCAGAAGAACTGTGGCAACGTCTCCAAGATGCTTCAAGAAACCTACCTGCAAAGCTACAGTACTGTTAAAAGTTTTATGCACTTGTGTAAAAATGCTGTAAAATGAGGATGCTGTCAAAAATAATGTCATAAATAGATTTTCTTGATCAATTAACTTCAATTAGCTAAATTAAATCAACATTTGGTGTGACATCCTTTGCGTTTAAAGCAGCTTTTGCCCTCGGTGCACTTGTGCATAGTTTTTCAGGCTTTGCAGGGAGGTTTCTTGAAGCATCTTGGAGACGGAAACCCAAAGCATATAATATGAAGTATAATGATTGACTACAGTCAAAACCAGAATCGGTTCAGTGAGGAAGCTGTCATGTTTTTGTTGTGTCTGTGTCTTCTGTGACCTAGTTTTCTCAGAAGTCTGAGTGAAATTGTTTTGTAAGGAAGTCCACACAGGGTAAAAAGTAACTGTGACTTTTTATCTCAAAATTCAGACCTTTTCTTCTTGTAATTCTGAGTTTATATCTCACAATTCAGCTTTTTCCCTCACAATTCAGAATTTTTCTCAAAATTGTGAGATATAAAGTTGAAATTATGAGATATAGCCTACAGTAAACTTGTTTTGAAATTGCGAGAACATTTTCCCCAACAGAACTGTGAGGTTGGCTATCTTACATAGCCATGTCTTCCATAGTTTTGTGAATCTTGTGACTCATTAAAAAAGTTCAGTTTACTACTACAGTAGTTAATTGCTTAGTAATGCTTTACACCTAACACTACTCTTAACTATCACCAACACTGACCAAAAAATAAATAAAAAAAGACATGATTTTAGTTGTTCTCCGCATTAAACACATCTCATGTACATAAATACATGAAAACCAAAGTTCTGCATAGCTATTCAGTTATAAAATGAAAGTTTACACAGATGAAAAACAATCACCCTAACAAGTACACAATGGCCTTACAATTGGGCTCTTGTTGTTAATCACTACAATAACTAGCGCATTTTCTGGATAAACATCCCACAGTTATGGGTTCATTAATCACGTTGAGAATTAAGGAGAGCTGTAAAATGAAGACTAAAGAAGCTGAGGCACAGTAAACGCGTGAATAAGAGAAAAGGTTCAAAGCAATATTGAAGTGCTTGAACATCCCAGTGTTTGTTCAATTAGCAGGAAGAGGGGGCTGAAGCAATTCTTGTACCCATTTGCAAATTACAAGCAGCAACTCAGCAAAGTTTTTGCGGATATTAAGCTTGTTCACATGAATCACACCCAAGTGTAATGTAGGATGTTACTTATTTAACTTCTGCTTTCAAAGAACACAATACAGCTGCTTGTAGATAGAATTGGCCTTATAATTGTAAATTATGTTTTGAGACACATTTTGAGACAGATGTTGATGGAGAAATTGTAATGATCGCATGAAAGCAGATAACGAATATCAAATGAGGTGTAATAATAATTGTGATACAGTGGCAGCATCATGTTGTAATCTGCTATTCATAAGAAGATGCCTCTGTAGTTACAAAATGAAGTATGGATGTGCCAGAATATACTATAAGGAAGCACTGCATATGAAAACGGTTGGCTTAAACAGTTTAACATGGGGAGGAAGGTCATCTTTCAGCAGGGCACAGATCTTAAACACAAGGTGGAATAAACACTGAAGAACAAAAAGCCCAACAAGCCCAATCAAAGCTCTGATCTCAACCCAATTGAGAATTCAAGGCACTGTTTGAAAGTGTGCTGCACAATCGTTGTCTGACTAACCTGAACAACCTTGAGCAGATCTTCACAGAATATTGGGCCAGAATCACACTCGACTAAGGTGTGAATTTGGTATATATTGATGTGATGGTGCCAAAAAAATAAAGAATTCTAGTTTTCTGAAAACAATGTGGGAGGTAATTGGCCTTTTTAAAAGTTGAGATGCCAAGATGCTTTTATGTCATTGTTAAGGTGTTCTGAGTGGTTTTTAGTGCTGTGTTGCAATGCATTTTCTAGGGTGGTTGCTAAGCAGTTGTAAGTACTGGCCTGTTAGATTGAGCCTCCATGCCAGATATGCAAGATCCAGCCTCGAACGCTGGTTTGTTTTTGTGTGGTATTCAAGCAACTAGCAGGGTCAGCAGGGTTGTCTAGTACCCAAAACCTGTTAACAACAGCAAGACTTGTCTGGGATACAAAACCAGAATTTGCGATATTCCCTGTTATCTCTTATTTGTGAAGACATATACCTTTCATTAAACTCCACAATCACAGGATTAAACAACATCTATCTATCTATGGGTTGTTGCTAAACTTTTTGGCTTTTTGTGTCTGAGTGTAGATATGTGCAATAGTATTGATGCTGTATAACATATTTATAATAATTTAGGTTACACTTTATTTTAAGGTGTTCTTGTTACAGTGTAATTATACATTTAAGTACTGAGTAATATTAATTAACTACATGTAGGCTACTTACTATACTGTATGGTTAGGATTAGGATTAGGGTTTGATTTTGGGTTACTTGCATGCAATTATGCATAATTTATTGTTATTATAAAAGTAAGTACATGTAACACATAGGGGACACAACAAGGACACCTTAAAATAAAGTGTTACCATAAATGTTACATAGTGCTAAACAGTAACTAAAACTATATAATAATGTTTTTAATAAAATAAAATATATATATTATATGAAATACTAAAACTTAAAAAAATAAATGCTGCCTTGGCAAGAAACTGAAAAAAGTCAGAAATTTACTAAATCTGCAACAAAACAAAATCTAATACAACTGACAAAAGCACAAATTAAAACTTAAACTTAAAATAAAAACTGGGAATATAAAAATAAAAGCTAAATATTAAAAATATTATGAAATATAAGACCCAATATATCAAACACAACACAGGATTCTTCCAATTAGCGATCACTGCTGCTTTCCAAACAGCAGAAAATGATCTTGTGATCATCTTGAGATAATTCTGCTAATAAGAATAAGGCAGGACTAAAGCCTCATTAGGCCTTTCAGCACCGCCAGTCTGCTGTCAGGAGCTGCAACTGCATTTGCTCATCTCCAAATATCATACGCCAGCTGCAGACTACAGTAGCTGACCTTTCCCCCTTTCTCTAATACCCCGGAGCATCGCCATTCTGACATTTCCAGTGTTCGAGAGGATGGAGGCGTGCATGCTGTCTTATTCCAATAGAGGCCTTTGTGATATTTAGACAGCGAATGAGAACGCCTTGATCTTTGACAGATGAATATGAGGACAGGGACCATTAAAGGTTTTAATACACTGCCATGACCTCCCTAATTAAATCCATGTCTGTCATAAAGCCGTGCTCCGTATGCATGCTCAGGGCTGGGACTTAGACACTGGGACTTTTGAAGAATACTTTCAACTTAGCTACTTAAAATGCATTTTGGAGCAAAACAAAATATTTTCGACTCTTTTGAGGAGTATTTTGAGATACAACAAAGACAAATCAACAGAATTGTACGTTTATAAACGTGCCTGCAGTTCCTTTACTAAACACTTGATGGCAGTATAAGCAGGGGTGACTGTGAAAACTGAAGCCCTGTTGCATCTTCATATACATTGAGCATTTTGACTGCATCCGGTGCATCTATCAACTTAAAGATTTACATGACTATCGGCATTAGATAAATTACTATTGGTCACCGACTTCACAAATCTGCTGTGGATGCAGCCTATAACATATAGTAGTAGTGCACTGTGGGGAAAATAATCTAATACAAACCTTTAATCTTATTTAACAGTGATCTTCATATCTGAAAACAAGGTAAAGTGGGAATTACATCCATATGAACTCTGGCAGACCATAGGAATGAGAATATTAAAGATTAATAACACCATATTAGAGAGGACATTGGGAAGTGTCTTGTAGAAGTTTGTTTTTCAAAATAATTTATCATATTTTTAAGTTGAGCTTGTGTGTGTGGGTGTGAAAAAATATAGTGTGTTTATTTATTGAAGGTGTCATACTACCAGCTTTGGTTAAAGCTGTTTCTTTTATAAAATACACTCATATAGTTCCCTAGCAACAAGCGCTGATGGCAACCGCAGTGCAGTAAATATTTGAGTATATTTTCCCTCTCTCTTTGCCTAAAAGACACTCTCTTTCATGTTGCTATTCTGAATACAAATAAGAGAGGCAATTTCATGCTGTTTAGCTGTAAACAATAAACAGAGACTGAGTTTTTTTTAGGATAGCACATTTTATGGTTTTAACTTGTGCGGTATTCAACTCATTATATAAATATTATAACCCTCTAAACTTAGTGAGCTTCCTAGTCTACATAGGCAGCTGAATTCTAAGGCAGCATCCTAACCATCATTCTTCATAAGTGACTGATCTGGAACATTTTAAATAGAGGGCTGCACAGCAGAGTCAAATTGCCATTGATCTGAAGAGAGTTTCACATTAGCATGATAATGATACTCTAACAAGCATCAAAATACATAACACACAAATGTTGTGTAAAAAATATTTTGGTATATTCCAACATATGTTTATTTACATATTTGTTTATTGACTTTGCTCTATAGATCTGTAATCTTGGAATTGTTTTCTGTAAATGTGATTTTAAAATTCTATCCAATAATCTTTTTTGAATTTTTAAATAAGTCTTTTTAAAAAAAGCCTACATTTATTTAATCACATACACAGTAAAACAGTAATATTATGCAATATTATTACCATATAAAATAATTGTTTTTAATGTAATATTGTCACAGTTATGGACGTTCAGTTGTGTTTTCTCCCTCTTGTGCCCATATTTGGTTGTTCCTGTTCCTGTTCTCGTTTTGTCATTATTAGCTCATCCTCTTCATCTGTCTGTCCCTCATTAGCACCCCTACTTATAGTCTAGTCCAGGGGTGCCCAACCCTGTTCCTCGCGATCGACTGTCCTTCAAAGTTTAGCTCCAACTCTAATCAAACACACCTGCCTTTAATTTTCACGCGATCCTGAAGACCTTAATTAGTTGCTTCAGGTGTGTTTGATTAGAGTTGGAGCAAAACTTTGCAGGACAGTCGATCGACAGGAACAGGGTTGGGCACCCCTGGTCTAGTCTGTTCATCCTCCTGTGTCTGGTATTGTGAATGTTCCCTACATGTGTGACCAGCCTGCCTGTTGTGAATTACCCTTCTGTGGATTATTAAAGTGTTATTGGAAATTCTTCTTTGTCTTCTTCATGCATTTAATCTCACCGTAGTGTGACAGAATACCGGACTGCAAAGGAAAGTAGAGTGGCGTGTAACCCCTCGTTTATTTTTTTGTTTTAAACAAAAAAATTTTTTTTGGCCTTATGGTGTGTTTGGGAGGCACGCACCAAAACCCCCTGAGCATTCTGAACTCCCGCCCAGCCTCCCTCTCCCACCACCTCTGCAGTCGTCTGGCAGCCCCTCTGCTCACCCTCAGCCCACCATCTGTGCGGTGGGATCGCCGCGGGTCTGCTAGTCTCCATCGGCGTCATGGCTGGAGGATCCTTTGTCTCCGCCTCCAGCCTCTGAATCCCGGACTGTGCCTTGGCCCTTTGACCCAGTGGCTCCACCATGGCTCCTAGCTCCTTCATCTCCGCCGTGGCCCTTCAGTCCACCAGCTCCGCCGGGCTCCCTAGTCCCTCCGGCTCCACCTTGGTCAGTCGTCGACCATCCGCCACCTCGGGACTCCACTCCTCTGGCTACACCTCATCCCTCCGGCTCTGTCAGGCTGCTCCTTCCCTCCGGTTCCACCTTGGTCCTCTGTCACTCCGGCTCCACCGTGGCCTTCCAGATCCCCGCTTTTGCCTCGGTCGCCGGAGCCATCTGCTCCGCCTTGGCCCTCCGGATCCTCCCCGTCGCCCTGGTTCATCGGCTCTCCGTCTCCGCCTCGGGCTCCTCCTCCACCTGTTCCGCCGCCGTTGGTCAGCACCCTGGAGTCGTTAGCCTTTCCTCCACCAAGGGTCCTCCCTCCGTCGGCTCCACCGTGAGCCGCCATCATGGTGGTGGCCTCTGTTCCGGCTGGCTCCTCCTACTCCAAGGCCCTCCTGTCTCCGTTCTGGCTCCTCCCTCTGTCTGATCTGCCTTGGCACTTTCTGTCTCCACCCGGGAGGAGGACGATCAAACGAGTCCGTCCTCTGCCGGAGCCTCCACCTGTCTGGTCTGCCTGCCTTCCTGCCAACCCTTTGCCATCCCATGTCACCATCCCTTCTCCACTCCTCGTGTCCTCCTCCTAAGTCCCCCTCCGTCCCTCCCTTTTGTGTCTATGGCGCAAGGTCGCGCCTTCCGGGAGGGGGGTGAACTGTCACAGTTAAGGACGTTCTGTTGTGTTTTCTCCCTCTTGTGCCCATATTTGATGGTTCCTGTTCACGTTTTGTTATTATTAGTTCATCCTCTTCACCTGTCTGTCCCTCATTAGCACCCCTATTTATAGTCTAGTCTGTTCATACTCCTGTGTCCGGTATTGTGAATGTTTGCTACGTGTGTGACCAGCCTGCCTGTTGTGAATTACCCTTCTGTGGATTATTAAAGTGTTATTGGAAATTCTTCATCGTCTTCGTGCGTTTAATCTCACCATAGTGTGACAAATATATTTAAAAAAGTAATTTATTCCTTTGATGGTAAATTAATTTTCAGGATTATTAATCCAGTCTTCAGTGTCACATGATCCTTCAAAAATGATTAAATCATGTGATTTTCTGCAAAAGAAACATTTCTTATTATTATCAGTGTTGAAAACATTTGTGCTCCTTAATATTTTTGTGGTAACTGATACATTTTTTTTTTCAGCATTTGTTGAATAGAAAATTCAGCCTATTTCTATTTGAAATAGAAAATAATTATGTTATAATATATTATAATTTGTAAAATTATAATATTATGTCTTTACTGCCCCTTTGGTCAAATGAATGGTGAATAATTATTCACCCAGTCTTTGGTGAATAAAATTAAGTTCCTTCAAAAAATACAATAAAATAAAAATCTCCCAGCTGCTTGATAAATTAAAAAAAAAAAAAAAATAATCTCTAATATGGGCCAATATATTGTAAATACCCTACACCATCCAATTAGAAGGTATCTTTCATGGTGCACAAACGAGGAAGTAAACTCAAATAATAGTCTTTAATGGAGACATGGAGACATCAAGACAGGGCAAGACAGGGCAAGACAGGGCAAGGCTGACATGGACAGAAACACCGGGGAGTAACGAGTAGACCAGACGAAATCAAACTGAACAGACAGGACTATAAATACACAGGTAAATCATAGATAACAGACAAACACGGCTGGACAAGAATTAACCAATAATCACATCAGACGAGGACAGGAAACAAACCAGATATGGACACATGAGGCGGGAACACAAGACACACACGACAGAGGACTGACAGTATCACACTGTGCGGCCACACATATTAAAATATTTCAATGCATTTGAAGCATAATTTGAATCTGAAAATCTTGCATACCTACTAAAACAGCATAATTAATCTTTTGTGAAACCTGAAACGTGGCTACAATTTCTAAAAATGCTGCCTCTGTAAGCTGCTCACTTGCTTTTGAGCACATATGTGTATGCATATTATACACATACACATAAATATCATATACCAACAAAAATATAAATAGGTGGCAACATAAATATACAGTACATTTACAACCAGCAGGGTGTAAGAATGATCAAAACGGCACAGCATCACTACATTGAGCAGGATATGTTTGTCCACTGAGGTTATTGACCGGTTCATGAGGTGTGTAGAAATGATGAAATGGTTCAATGTATGAAGCATTTCATCCATTTCAAGAGCAAAGTAATGACACACAGAATATATAAAGCACGGACTGTGCGAGATCAGTACGCCATGGTGAAATGAAACAGAAGACATGGATGAGCATTGGGCCGGACTTCCCACAATTACTCCCCCTGGGAGCTTCCGGTTTAGACATGCGCCGCAAAACAGCCTGTTAGTTTCAGAAGCACGCTAGATTTTATTCCCCAGCCTGACTGTTGGTCTTCTACAGCTCTCAGATCCAACAATTTGCTCAAATTTCAACTTTTTACACCACAGCGTAGATTCCCTCACTCAGGGAAATGCCTGCGTTCCTTCATTCAAAAGCATAAAGAGGACAAAACGGCGACAAATTACAGAGAGGGACATTAACGCTGACGAACACAACATGACAAGAAAATGGTAGAGACTCGCGCCTCCCAGCTCCCTTTCTCGCCCAAAGAGATTTAAATAATAAAAACCGTCGGCCTGTGAACAAACAGGATAATTATGGCCTGCAGTCTTCCTGTCACTGGTCAGGCACGGCAGAGCAGAAAGAAACACGTTATTACCACTCAAAGCTTTCTGCCAAGGAATTAGGGAACATCAATGTTTCATGGAGTCGCTGTGTTTGGAAGGGGACTAGTGTCGAAAAATCAACACATTATGACCAGACGTCTCTGCGTTTTCCCCCACTGTGAAAGTCATTGCATGTAAATGCGGTGTCTAAAAATCTCAAATAGACTGTAGAAATTTTCACACACAGTGCAAAGAGCGATTATGCATTTGGGCAAATTGGATGTGAAACTGGCTCATATTTGTACACGAAATGCGCTTGAAGTACATGTCTGAAAATTAGAATACAAGATAAAAGCAAATATTGATGCCATGAAATTAAAGCACTCAGTGTGTCCAAGTAGACGAAAAAACTACTTAAATGAAGGTTTAATCGAAACCAAGAAATGTAACCTCCCAAATGTATTTAATTTCAACAAACCGTTTTTCTTATACATTTTTATTCTATCTGCCAGGTGAAGTTAAATATGGCTTTGAACATGTGAAACGAATATAGCACCATAACAAGATGTCTCGGTTTCTCTTTTTAATAAATAATCATAACCATTGATAAAAAAATCAAATATAAAAGGGGTAGTTTGACAAAAAACACGAACATTCCGTCATCGTTTACGCACCCTCTTGTCCTTCCAAATCTGTATGACTTCTTTCTTCTTTTGAACATAAAATATATATTTTTTAAAACGTTTTTTTTGTTCAGACAATGCAAGTCAATGGGGTCCAAAACACTGGATTCCTTTGACTTTCATTGTATGGACAAAAACACTGAGGCATTGTTTAAAACATCTTTCATGTTCTGCAGAAAAAAGAGTCATGCAGGTTTGGAACAACATGAGGGTGCATAAAAATGATAATGGAATTTATTTCACTATATCTCCTCAACTTACCTGCAACACTTACAATCATGTGTCCTTGAAGTTTGTAGTCTCCATGAGGTCAATCCGATATGTGAAGATCTATTTACCTCAAGATTCAAGATTTAAGATTCTATTTACCTCAAACTTCTCTCAACAAACTTTATATGTGCTTGTACGGAACTCACATGCAAATCTATCAAGAAGAACTGACTGTTTATAAACAGGTTTCCTGAACATTCTGCCTGTTTTCCATTGGTTGGCCAAACTAAACAATCAATGCTATTGGTTGAACCATTGTTGCTGTGTTGAGATGTTAAAACACAGCAATGTTTTGCTAGTGCCACAAAGCCACCATGTTCAGTTTCCAGAGGAATCAACCTGCAAATGGCTTACTTACGGTTTGTCTCTGCATATTAAATCTGAGATGGGAGGAATAATTATATAACATTTAACGAATAAATTACACTTTCACCTTTAATATGGCTCATTAAAAAAGTGGTTCTAACAATCAAATTTACTTGCCTGAGCTGAAATTGTTAATTAGCACTATAAAAGCTATAGAGATACTAATGTTGATAATGATCCTGATAATATTTATCTTTGTATTACTATTATTATTTTTTTCCAAGAGAATAAGATAATTAACATGGCCTGAAAAAAAAAATGAACACGGCCTGCTAATGAACATGACAAAAATAAATAATTTATACCTCTGACCATTAACTGCCACATTTATCTTACCTGAATAATGCATTAAAAATGACCTCTGATTATTTATGAACGCAGAGTGCAGGTATGGTAAATGACACTATACGTTACAGGAATTGATTTATGAAACTAAACATAGCATACCTAAGCTCAAATGACAGCAATGACAATGAATGACAATACATGAACACTGAACAATATATAAAAATATATATTAAAGTAGTATATTAAAATATTATGAATTAATTCAGTCACAGCACATTACATTTAAATTTATATAAAATATATATTTACCCATATAAAATATATATTTACCGCATCAGTCACAATAGTGACCATAACAAAAGTTTAGTAAAGTATGATAACATAAACACAAAACAAAGATTTTTGGTACATTATCTTTAAGGTCTCCAGTAGGGGTGTAACAGTTCTTTTAAAAAAAATTGAACCGTACCGTTCTCCACACATGGTTCGGCACGCACTAGGACCGCGGTTCAACTTAAATCTGACAACGCATCTGTAATATGGTTTGTTATAAATAACACGTAAAACAAACAGAGTTTGGTTAATGTATGTTTCTGTCCATGAATACACATTCTGGCTTCCCAGTACATTCCAGCAACAGCAATGAAAAAAAACCGTGGACAAACCATTCCAAAGTCCCTTTCAAGGAAAGTCTGTTCACTCAGCAGCCATATTTGCAATGCCTCCGGGCAGCTCAAACAGGCCCAAGTCTTATCTAAATGAATAGGGGAATCCTGAAATCTCCAAAACTGCTTGTCGAAGTCTCAATTAAATTACATATTTCACATCAGCAACAAAATCCGAAATGAACTACCCCATGGATGTTGTTTCTTATGCTCAAATAGTGTAAAAAAAGCTTATTTTTTCAGGCTAGACCAGCCAATGCGCATGCGCAGTTATATCGGTCTTATGACTCCGCATGCTTATTGGCTGGTCAGACTCAGATTTCTATGGGAACCGGAGCTTCTAAAGGCGGCTGCAGTGACGCCATGGCTTTACCAATCAGCGACTGGCTCTTTCATTTAGGAGGCGGGACTATTTTGCCATATTTTGCACTGCAGTTTCTCCCATTCATAAGTATACGAGTCTTTGCATTTCTATAGTCTTTGAACCATTCACTCTTTGTTCAATGCTAGTGCTGTATGCTCAAATATTACCAGTCACCCAGGTGATGCACAAGCACAAAACTTACATTTTTGTACATTTTTATTTATATTTATTTTAGACATGTTTCAATGTTTAAAATGTACAAACCGTTACGTATTTTTAGCTAAAAATATTTACATATCTTTTATATCATTAAGACATTGGTATCAATGCATTTTTATCATTTTATCAAAATGTTTTAGATTTTTAGACCCCTTAACCTACCCCCAAACCTTATCCTTCCCATTTTAAAGCGAATATAAAAGGATATAAAACGCAATTGACCTTTTTGGTATATTTTTTTTATTGTCGGATTATCATACAGAATGACACAGTTTTGACTGTCATGGTGTGTGCATGAACGAGTGTGAAATACCTATAATTACGTTGCTTATTCCGATCACTTATATTTGTGCACTTGTTTGCATTTAAATTCTGACTGTTGACATTGAAAATGATGCATGTGTTTTTCGAGGGTATCGGTTAATTTCTTGATTGCCGTTTTGACAGTGTCTGCTTGCATATTTATTTGGTAGTTCTCTTTAATGTATTTGCCCCGATTTGATCCATGGGAAATTTATCTAGCTTTATATTTATATTATTTTGTCGTCATTATTTCGTTATAAAGAGTTAAACATGGCTCTTATCAACCTTGATTTACAGTATATCACATTATTTTGACAGTTAAAGTTTTAGGCGGTTTTTGGGCGGGTTTTTGTGAGCTTTTGGGCTGGAAATCGTCCATCCAATCTGGCAACACTGGGCGTCAGTCAGTCAGCGTGGGCTTTGCTGTTTACAGTCACTGGACTCGCTGCTTGGGATGGAGATGTAGATCGCCGAGTAAAAGCTTGGATTTGGGTCTGTTCCTTGCAGTCGTATGGATTCGGAAGATTTAGATTACAGCACACAAATAAAATTGTTTAATTTCATAATTTTGTTGCGTTTTTGGTGTATTTTATAGTTCTATTTTCAGTCACAGCATGTCGGAGAAAATGCCTTTTGTGGCCCATGGCAAACAAAATAAACATTACATGACAAGTAAAGGTTAAACGGTTGCAGAAATGTTACTTATTTGGAGGGTTTAAAGTGAAGTATTGTTTAAAGGAACACTCCACTTTTTTTGGAAATAGGCTCAATTTCCAAGTCCCCAAGAGTTAAAAAGTTGAGTTTTACCGTTTTTGAATCCATTCAGCGATCTCCGGGTCTGGCGGTATCACTTTTAGCTTAGCTTAGCATAGATCGTTGAATCGGATTAGACCATTAGCATCTCACTCAAAAATGACCAAAGAGTTTCAATATTTTTCCTATTTAAAACTTGACTCTTCTGTAGTTACATCATGTACTAAGACCGACGGAAAATGAAAAGTTGCGATTTTCTAGCCTGATATGGCTAGGAACTATACTCTCATTCCGGTGTAATAATCAAGGAACTTTGCTACCGTACCATGAGTGCAGCAGGCGCAATGATATGAGGCAGCGCCTGAAAGTAGTCCCCAGCTATATCATAGGCTACTGAGCTGGGGACTACTTTCAGGCGCTGCATCATATCATTGCGTTAATTTGTATTTTTATTCAAATTTTAGGGATGAATTCAGCCACACCACATTATATTTACAACCTGACTTGCACTAACATCGACTTAAAAAGTCAAATTATCCGGCACCGAACCCCCAACTGCTCCCCGGGTGCCACAGCAAAAATGGCTGCCTCCTGCTCTGGGTATGTGTTCATGGTGTGTGTGTGTGTGTGTGTGTGTGCGCACTTGGATGGGTTAAACGCAGAGCACTAATTCTGAGTATGGGACACCATACTTGGCCACACTTGCTTTCCTTTTCCTTTCCTTTCCTTTTCTTTTCTTTTCCTTTCCTTTCCCTTACCTCCTTACCTTACCTTACCTTAAAATGTATGTAATGGAATTTTAATACAGAAATTATAAACATGCTCATCATAAAAGAGGTGTTGTCAAATCATTGTATGTGTGAATTCAAATTTTAAAGTATTTTTAGACAGGACAAAAAAAATAAAAATTAATTTAGCATCATTTCATTGACCCTGTTTCCTATTTGTAGAGTCACAACTATGCAACTTCTGGTTCAAAACCTTCAAAGAACATCCTAGCTTCCCAGAATCAAAGCACTGTCTGTAAAACCTACTCTTCCATGAAGCAAAACATGCACCAAACCATCCACCTCTGCTTAGTCTCTCCTGCTAAAAATCACACGTACTCCCCCAGGATCTGCCCGGGCCTCAAACACACACCGAATCTGGCTTTGCGCATCAGGCTCTGTGCCTGTTCTTGCTCTAAATAGTTCAATCAGAAGCGTACGTGGGCGGCACTATGGAACCCGTCCACCCGGGCCTCAGGTCTCCATCCAGCAGATGAGACTGCCAGCGGCTGAGTGCAAAGAGGCAGATGGCGTATAAGCGGACAGATACGCTCTCCATCAGCGCCGGCGCTCTGACGGCTGAGACAGTGTCGCCGACTGCTACCTCTAGTCCCACTTTGTTACGCCACCGTCCCTTATGACAGCCAACACGCTCTGCCTTAACCGCAGAGACATCTGCTGCGCTCTCTCCAGTCAGGACCTGCATTTATTCTCTCACGCGCCACTGTTTCCAAGACTCCTGACGGTCTTAGGCAGGATTACGGGGGTTTTGTTCAGGCGGTAGTTAGCATTGTAGAGGAATTTGTTTGTTTGAAATTCCTGAAAGGCAGGAGGCTTAATTCAGGGTAAATTATTTTTGAGCGGTGCAATAAAGCTAAATATCACATACATCCGTGGTGCCGCTGCAACCTACGGGCAAACAAGAAGTGCGCAGCCTCCAAAGGGCACCGGGTCCTTCGTATTCAGCTGGAAGCTTTGCGGAGAAATTGTGTTAGGGCCTTACTTTGAATTTAAATGAATATTGCATGCTCTTTTTCAAATGTCATCTTCCTTGCATGCCAAGTTTACACTTTCCATTGCATATTTAGCCAGGGGAATGCATAAGGACCTTTCAATCAAGGAAAGGCACCTTCCTCTAGACTTTGTATTAATTATGAAAATGCATTCAGGGCAAGGCCATCCAGATGTCTAGTGGCAATTGGAATTTAAAAGCTTTTTTTGGCTTGTTATTTTGGTCTCTAGACTCTGGGAAATTCCAGATGCATCACTGGGGAATGCGCTCGCAGTCCAATTAGCATTTCCAGCAATTACAGCAAAGAAGGCCATGGTCATTTCAGAGGCAAGACACTTGCAGAGTTTCAGGGCACTTTAGACAGGAATGGGATGTGTGAGATTAAAGCCGAACACAGAGTAAACAGTAGGAAGTTGAACGGCCCATTTGAGACAGGACCGCAGAGAAGGACATACAAGGACTCAGGGATGAAGACGAGAAAAAGTGATGAGAGAAATGAAATATTAAATTATAGAATCACTCCATAAAGATGGCTTTCAGAAGTCCAAAAAAGTTTTTTCATTAAAAAACGTTGCCTTAAAGTCAACTCAGTCTTACGCTGTAAAGAATGTTTTTTTAATGCATAAAAACTGGTAATTGGTTAACTGTTACTATTCCATATACAGTGAAAAAATGTACATCATATTACATGTAAACAGGGTTCACTGTAACAAATTATTGCTGTGATTAGTCATCACAATTTAAGTAATAATATTTTGTTTCAACTTAAAAAAGTGTTTGTGCTTGACTTAAAGTTCTAAGTTAAATTAAATGTTTTAATTTAGTTTAGTTAAATTGGATATTTAAGTTATATCAACAAATTTTATGCTGTTATAATTAGTTGGGGCAGCATTAAAATTGAAACTAAAATAATAACATAAGAAAGATGTTACTTGAAATAAAATAAACATTAACTGATATAAAATATAATCTAAAAATTATTTCAGCTAGTTGTCAAGGCAACACTTCTCATTTTAATTTAGTTTAACTTGACAAAATAACTAAATAACTAAATAGACATATAAAAACATATAAAAACAAAAAATACAAAAACTTTAAAATTTAAAATATAAAATTAAAAACTGAAAACATTAATAAAAACTATAATAGTATTTATAATAGTAAAGCAAAACAAATGAAAATAAAAAAAATGCCTTTATTTTTTAGTAAATACATTTTAAAAAGTCCACAACATAAAAAAACCCATAAAAATACAATCTGTAATAATACTAAAATAATACTTTGTAATTTTACTGTAAAATACAGTCAATTTACATTTTTTTCAAGTAAAAACTATGAATTGCTGTATAATTTATGGTGAAAGACAGTAAAAGGACATTCCCAGAAGTCCCTGCATGACACATCAAATATGATCATATTTTATTAAAATAATTTTATTGCATTATTTTAGTGTCATTAGTTTTTGTTTGCATGACCCTGTGCTCCATCTATATACCAGTATTGGCCACATTTTATGGACATGCCACTTATGATGAACTCATAACTCATGTGGTTTTCAATTTTACTGCCTTTATTATCATGGTTGTTTTTTTAACTGTATATTTTTTAGAGTGCAGTTTGTTTACGAATCAGACATCAGATGCTGTGTTTGTATAGAAATAAATGTATTAAAGTTTTTCCCAATTATTTATACACATTTGCCTAATTTGTAGCCCATTGTCCCAAAATCCCTAAATACCAAATATAAAACCACAAACACAAAATGCAAAACTCTAACTAAAGCAAAGACTGCATACACAACTGTTTTATCTCTTTCTAATTTTATTTTTTTTGCACCAAAATGACAGCTCTGAATGATTCACTCAGTGAGTCTGATTCAAACTGCTCACTCAGTGAGTTAGAGGTGTTTTGTCAATCTTTTTGACTGACTCGTTAAAAAGAATCGCTTTATTCATTTGTTCACAAATCGGACATCACTTGCTGTGTTCGTTCTTGCGTGCAGGAAACACAGATGCAAGATGCAGAATGCAAATGTGCCTAGATTTGAAATTATTGTCACATTTTGTGTTTTTAAGCCCTGTTTTCCCAGACTTCATTCTCAAGACGCACACACACACACAAAAAAACACACATTGAAAGGAAACGTCCAAAGGACAGAGAGCAACACTAGAAAAAATACATCAAAAACCTTTGTCACTGTTGAGCAATTTCTTGTGTTGCTGATGGTGAAAAAAAGCAATTTTAAAAGGTCTTACATTTAGACAAATCAAACCCCTCAGCCGATAAAACACTAAATTGTGTTGCATAAAGTAAGTCCATGCGGATTTATAATTTAGAATAAAGTTTTCTTGGTGGTAGGAGGCAATCTAACTTTGCCTAGGTTTGACAGATAGAAGCTATTCCAATTGTACATACAGTAAGTAGACAACTTCTTGGCAATAATAGAAACTAGGTCAGACGGCACATGCAATCATCTCACAATACACAGAAATATGACATCATGCCCTGACAGCAATGTGCAATGATAGCAAGAGTGTGGCCTTCTATAGTGGCGCGTTGACTTGGTCACACATAATAGCGCTGCTGATGAAGGCCTGAATGAAAGGCTATAATCAAGTGCATATAGAGGACTCAAGACATACGAGCTTTGCATTGAGTTTCTCCACTCTCATAATGTTGAAAGCACACTTCAAATCAATAAAACTGAGAACAGCCACCAATGAAATGGTTTTGAGAGTGTCAAAAGTGTGGCAGATCAACAAAAGGATGAGGTATAAATTGCTTGTGTTACAAAAGAGGCTCCAACTGACCAGTGAGAGAAAGGTAAATATTAAAAGAGATAAAGGTAGAGTGCCACCCCTAAAAAATACCATGATAACCACATCAAACTCAAACATTAAAGTCTTGACTACAAGAGTGTGGCATGTTTTACACACAGTCAAATTAGTATTTTAATATAAACTAACCCTATATAAACTGTATTACAAAAAAAATGTTAACATGCACATAAATTATGAAGTTAGTATTAAAACATTTCAATAGTTTAAATAAGATTTTGGTAACACTTAAGTTTAGAGAACACTGTTCACTATTAACTAGTTGCTTATTAGCATGCATGTTACTAGAATATTGTATATTTATTAGTACTTATGAAGCACATATTAATGGCTTACTCCACATAACCATATTCTAGATCCATTAAACCTACCCCATACCTAAACTTAACAGCTACATTAGTAACAGTTAATAAGCAAATAAGGAGTTTATTTAGGCAAAAGTAATAGTTGATGGTGAATATGTGTTCCCTAATCTAAAGTGTTAAAAAAACAACAACAAAAAAACACAAAGATATGTATTTCCTGGATATTATATGTCCATATACTATTACACTCTGGAAAAATTCAGTCATCACTATGTATAGTGCTGTGTCAAAGTGTTCAGCAACATCTGTTTTATTTTTTCTCTTTTGAGTTGGATAGCAGTGGAACTCATTATGAGTACCTCTATGTTGATGGAGCTGGCTTTAATTTCAACTAAAAAGAGGAGACGAGGAAGGAATGTGATTGGCCATCGACCCACAGGCAATGTCCCTGGACAACGATGAGGCAACATCACCATGTGTGCCGCAATTTCAAACACTGGTGTTGTAGCACACAATGCTGTCTTGGGCCCTTAGAACACTGAAAAACTCCAAAAAAAAAAAAAAAAAATCCCTCAGTGAAATCCTCTTCCCGCAGGTCGATCAGGAGCAAATGGAACAAAATTTAGTAGATATTTGGGACAATGTCCAATTTCATCAATCAGCACTGGTGCAAGAGTTGTTTGAACATCACCCACATTCCAGAATCGTATTCCTTTCTCCATATTCTTCTTTCCTGAATCCAACTGAAAAGTTCTTCTCCTCTTGGAGATGGAAAGTGTACGATCACAATGCTTACAACCAAATGAGTCTTCTTCAAGCAGTGGAAGAGGCCAGTGGAAATGTTGAGGCAGAAACTTGTCAAGGATGGGATGGATTCAACTTTCACACCATTTTATTATTATTATTATTTTATTACGATGCATGGCTTTTGAGAATATATGTTGAAATGTAGATTAAATTCTCTGGCCAGATGTAAATGAGCGACATGATCAATAAAGTCATTGTTTTTGTGATATAGTGCATTTGTTTATTTATTGTAAGAAACTTATTGAAGAACTTCATGATAAACATGTATGTCTTTGTGTACATATGCTATCAAATCAACCAACACATTTGTAGTTTTGATGTCAGTATCTAGTTTTAATAAATGCATTACTAGAATAAAATGCAGTGCTTCATTATGCAGTAAAATTGAACTGTTTGGAATGTTAATTATTTTGAGAGCAGTTACATTCATTTGGAGAAATGTCAAATCGATTGAGAAAAACTATAATATGCTATATTAACTCATCTCAATATTTAAGTTTTTTATAAAAATGTTTGGTAATGCTTTAGATTACAACCCAAAACATACTGCGTAAGTAATCAGAATATACAGAATAACTTTTTTGTAATTATAGTGTACCTATTCAGTACCTCTGTGTAGGTATAAGGGAATAATATGCGAAGTTTGGGGAATAAATGGGTAATAACCTGTAAAATTACAAATTATTTCTACTGTAAGTATTTTGAAACTAAGGGGTACCTATTCTAATATTACATGGTATGTATGACCTAACAACAATCTTATATTTGCAAGCGATTTAGCAAAAACATACACTGCATACTTTCTTATAGCCTACACATATAAAACATGCTGGGTTATTGTTTCAATCCAAATGCTCGGTTGAGACTGTTGGGTTAGGAAGCTGACTTGATTTGACCCAATTTGGGTTGATATCAGTAATAAGTAACCTGACGGTGCTGGGTTAGGAATGTGGAGGACGTGAAAGAGAGCATGCAGCAAGTCTTGCGAGTTCAGATCGCGAATGGTTCCGTATGTGCTGAAATCAGTGTCAACTAATCGAAGCTCAGACAAGGGTCAACTTTGAAACTGTCTGGAGTGTGATCCTTTAAAACTGGACCAGTGAATGTGGTGAGTGCGAACTGGAAACAGCTGGAATGGCGCTTGAGACGAGTCTATCCGTGTTTGCGGCGCTCGTGACAGGATTATGTGCCAAAAATACAAGAAAACTAATCGAAGCAAAGAGGAGAGAGATTTTTGAAACTGACTGGAATGTGTTCTTTTAAAACTGGAGGGTTTTGTTCGAGTATGTTCTCACAACACTGAGCGGTGACTGATGAGCGGTAAAGCCGGGAACTAAACTAGTCAAAATGGTGCTTGAGGACGTGGATCAAACGGTAAAATCAAAGATGGTAAAATCCTGTCAGTTTGCTATAATACACAGTTTCATCTTTTATTACTGTGTGTTTATTGGCATGATGGTTTAGCCATAATAGTTTAACTTCGTCAGTGGGTGAAAAGCATGAACAAATTGAACAAAATCTTAAATTTGTTCTTAAACAAGCTTTTCAAATGAATTTGGTTTAACTAAGCTCTATAAGTATGGAGTAGCTTTGCTTTTTTCTAAACTGGTGTACATCCCGGATTCTGGAAATGTTGGGACGTTTTTAAAATTTGAATAAAATGAAAACTAAAAGAATTTAAAATCACATGAGCCAATATTTTATTCACAATAGAACATAGATAACATAACAAATGTAAAAAAAGAAACTAAGACGTTTTACAATTTTATGCACAAAATGAGCATAAATGAGCTCATTTCAAATTTGATTCCTGCTACAGGTCTCAAAATAGTTGGGACGGGGGCATGTTTACCATGGTGTAGCATCTCCACTTCTTTTCAAAACAGTTTGAAGATGTCTGGGCATCGAGGTTATGAGTTACTGGAGTTTTGGTGTTGGAATTTGGTCCCATTCTTGCCTGATATAGGTTTCCAGTTCGTGGTCGTTCGTGGTTGTTCGAGTTCGTGGTCGTCTTTGACGTATTTTTTGTTTCACCAAATGTTCTCAATATGTGAAAGATCTTGACTGCAGGCAGGCCAATTCAACACCAGGACTCTTCTACTTCGAAGCCATGCTGTTTGCATTGTCCTGCTGAAATACACAAGCCCTTCTCTGAAATAGACGTCGTCTGGAGGAGAGCATATGTTGCTCTAAAACCTTTATATACCTTTCAGGATTCAAAGTGCCTTCCAAAACATGCAAGCTGCCCATACCGTATGCACATATGCACCCCCATACCATCGGAGATGCTGGCTTTTGAACTGAATGCTGATAACACTCTGAAAGGTCTCCCTCCTCTTTAGCACGGAGGACACGGCGTCCGTGATTTCCAACAAGAATGTCAAATTTGGACTCGTCTGACCATAGAACACTTTTCCACTTTGAAACAGTCCATTTTAAATGAGCCTAGGCCCACAGGACTTGATGGCGCTTCTGGACCATGTTCACATATGGCTTCCTTTTTGCATGATAGAGCTTTAGTTGGCATCTGCAGATTGCACGTCGGATTATGTTTACCGACAGTGGTTTCTGGAAGTATTCCTGGGCCCATTTAGTAATGTCAATGAATCATGCCGATGAGCGATGCAGTGTCGTCTGAGGGCCCGAAGACCACGGGCATCCTACAAAGGTCTTCGGCCTTGTCCCTTATGCACAGAGATTTCTTCAGTTTCTCTGAATCTTTTGATGATGTTGTGCACTGTAGATGATGAGATTTGCAAAGCCTTTGCAATTTGACATTGAGGAACTGTCACGGTGCACACACAAGGAGGATACAGGAACACGCAGACGAGGACGTAAACTCAAATAATAGTCTTTAATGACATCAGGGCTAGACAAGGCAAGGCTGACAGACAGGAAACACCGGGGAGTAACGAGTAGACCAGACGAAATCTAACTCAACAGACAGGACTATAAATACACAGGTAAATCATAGATAACGAGACAAACACAGCTGGACACGAATTAACTAATGATCACACTTAACAAGGACAGGAAACAAACCAAATATGGACACAAGAGGCAGGAACACATGACACACACAACAGAACCCTGACAGGAATGTTGTTTTTAAAGTATTCCACAATCTTTTTATGCAGTCTTTCACAGATTGGAGAGCCTCTGCCCATCTTTACGTCTGAGAGACTCTGTCTCTCTAAGACATCCCTTTTATAGCTAATCATGTTACAGACCTGATGTCAATTAACTTAATTAGTTGCTAGATGTTCTCCCAGCTGAATCTTTTCAAAATGTCTTGCTTTTTCAGCCCTTTGTTGCCCCCGTGCCAACTTTTTTGAGACCTGTAGCAGGCATCATATTTGAAATGAGCTTATTTAGTGGATAAAAGTGTAAAAATTATCAGTTTAAACATTTGTTATGTTCTCTATGTTCTATTGTGAATAAAGTATTGGTTCATGTGATTTGAAAGTCTTTTAGTTTTAGTTTTCAAGTTTATTGATATATTACCTGATATATAATGTATGTATGTATGACCTACTGTATAAACAATAGTTTCAGAGTAATTTGTTGTAGCCACTTACCCTGTAACTACATGGAATAAGGGGGGAAGAAGCACCGCTTTAAATTACAGCCCGCAAATATTGTATTTAACCTGTAACTACATGGAACAAGGAGGTAACAAGCACCATTTTAATTTACAGCCCGTAAATGTTGCATTTACCCTGTAACTACATGGAACAAGGAGGTAACAAGCACCATTTTAATTTATAGCCTGTAAATGTTGCATTTACCCTGTAACTACATGGAACAAGGGAGGAACAAGTTGGACAAACACAGAACAAGTGTATATTTGCACAGTAATTACAGATACAATTATTGCACTAGTTTTAATTTAATTGTTTGATGGCCAAATTAAACCTCTACTTTTTTTGCCATAAAACATCACAGTATACATCCACTGAAATACAAACGTTTCATGTATTTTTTCTGCAAACAGCTGGAACGAGGTAAGCTTGTTTTAAGGTGCATTGAAGCTTGATGGTATATCATGCAAAGTTATTTGGTGATAGTGGTGTTGGGAAGTTGCTGGTTTGACTCAGCTGAGATCAACGAATAAGCTTTCATAAGTTAAGTAGACTTGTGAATTATAAATCATAGCAGAAACTCATTAACTCATTTCACTAGATGTCCAGTTTTGTTGTTCAGTAATCTCCATCATGTATCCTTTAATAATAGAATGGTTAAAAAAATACCTTGGCCTATAATAAAATACCAATATAAATTTATAAAAAGTATATCGTCTTTCTAAATCACTCCCAAACATAAGATTGTTGTTTAGGCAATATATACCACATAATATTAGAATAGTACCCCTTAGTTTCAAAATACTTACAATATAGGCTAAATGGTTGGTAATTGTACAGATTGTTACCCCCTTTATTCCTCAAACGTCGCATATTATTCCCCTGTACATCCGGAGGTACTGAATAGGTAAACTATAATTACAAAAAATGTACACTTGCGCAGTTCTTGCAGGTTGCATATCTGGTTGTTACCCCCTTATTACCCAAACGCAACATATTGTTCCCTTATACCTACAGGTAGGGTAGAGTGGGGGAAAACTCTGCCTTAAGGATTGTGCAATTTTTTTTCTATGAAACAAAAGTTAAATATGTTCAGAAAAGTTATTATTGTTTTAGTGACAATGACATAAATTATAAATCAAGTATGAAAAATGTCCAGAGTTTTCATGTTATTAGATTTTTAACAAAAATTACATTTGTGCCAAGGGGGCGTTTTACCCCACCTATGGGGCAAAACGCCCCATTGATGGGGTAAAATGCCTCCCAGTCTGACAAAGCAATTTGCTTTAAACATTTACAGCAAAATCAGAGTACAGGCAGTTTTAGCTTAAAATTAAAAAATAATATAATCAATAATTATGAATTACAAAATTCTAATAGCCTATTTGAAACATTTTGTTAGCTGATGCTAACTGGCTAGCTAACTAGCTACCTGATGCTAACTTGAGGTAATTAAAAAAAAAAAAAAAGTCCAAATATTTTTATTCAAACAACTATTTAGAATACATTTGATGGAAAAACAAAGGATTTGATGTTCAGAACAGAATAACCACAGTAATTGCCCATTACCCCCTGGGGGCTTTTTACCCCACCGGCGGGGGGCGTTTTACCCCACTGACTATGTTTGAGAAAAAATTTATGTCACTCTGAAAATATAATTATATTTTTATTAAATAACACATACTCCCTATATACAGGCCCTACTGTTCTCATATCATATATAACTGTGATGTTCTATAAAACAACAAGCTTTAAAACACTTTTTTTTTCTTACGGCTGAAAATTAGATAATTTACTGTGAAATTCGTTTTCTCTCCAGGACATCACCAGTGTAAGCTTCATGGTGAAAACTTCCACATCACTCACGTCAACATAGTCCATAGTTACAATAAAAATTTATCTTGACAATATCATTTGGTTATTTTGGGAAAAACAGTAGGGGGCGTTTTCCCCCACTCTACCCTACGTTTTTTATAGGTACACTATAATTACAGAAACGTACACCGTAAATTCAGTATACTTACGTATTTCTTTCGGGGTTCAATCTAAAGCGTTACCAAATGTTTTTAAAAAGTTCATGAATTAATAAATAAATAAATGAATAAATACAATAAAAAAATTTTTTTTTAATTAAGCCAAATTGTATTATGACATCATATGATGTCCAGTGTAAAATCGAAAGCAAAACTGCTGTAGACTGTTTATGGACACAAAGTTCTGCTTGAAAATATCAAAAACACAGCATGAGAAAGTAAAGCACGTGCACTTTTAAAATGTTTTCTTCATAAAAAGCTGCACAGAAAGGAATCAGCGCCTTGAGCGTCTTGTGGGAAAAAGACTGCAGGAATAATGGTGCTCTGGCATTGAAGAGAGGAACAAAGAGGAGGGTGCAAAAGGGTTTGATGTGAGACGTCACAGGTAAAGACAGCAAAGTGAAGGGCGGGACAGAGATGAGAGAGAGAGGGAAGGATGGGACTAGAAGGTCAGACAGAGAGAACAAAAAGAAAGGGTTCGATTCAGCTACGGTTGAGGAGAGAGACGTAAATAACAAGACTGACAGGTGAATGGAGGCTCTTTTTTGTGTCGAGACTACATTTATAAGTATGTGCAGCTCTGAAGTTCACTTTAAGTGCTGACAAGAGACTGTGAAAACAGAGTATACCTGAGAGAGAAACCATCAAGAGCTGTGAAGTGCTTTATGGGGAGAAACATTGAGAATATGTTGACATAGCTGATAGGACAATACTAAATGTGTTGATAGTGTAAAGGAGTTGCTGAGGTCTTTGTAAAAGAGACATCCGCATACACACTTTTCAGCAACCTCACACTGCTACTTGCAAACAAACAAACACACACACACACACACACACACACACCTGCATAGAAAAACAGGTACACACACACAGAGAGAGAGAGAGAGAGAGAGTGAAGAAGGTCTTTTTGCAAGTGAAAATCCACAGTTTCAAACAGTGTCAAATAATTAACATATCACCACATCGCAGCATACTGCACTCACAAAGAAATCTCAGTCTGAACAATATGCTGATCACTGGTAGTCTGTTGAAATACATTTAGTCAAAATTTCTAGCAGTATATTATGAGACAGAACATTTGATTTCAGTGTGGCTCCATTCATTTACTAAAAAATGCAATAAAAATGCAACATATTTTGACGTAAATACACCTCTGCATGTTGAGCATTTTGTTAATTTCTGGAAATAAAGTCAAATATGTCACAGTGATCCAACTGAACTGAACTTTATCTTTTACCGGTTCTAAATATAGTTTTCCAAACTCATTATTTCTATCACAAGTTTTGCGAGCAAATTCAAAGTTTCTCAAAAGAGCGCAAAAGATTTCAAAGCAAACACAAAGTTTCTACGGAGAAGGCAAAAGATTTGCAAGCAAATACAAAGTTTCTTGGAAGTGCGTAAAAGATTTTCGAGCAAATGCAAAGTTTTGCAAGCAAATGCAAATGTTTGCCAGCGAACACGAACATTTTGTGAGTGAATAAGTTTTTCAAGAGAACGCAAAAGATTTACAGATGAAAACAAAATTTCTTGGGGAAATGCAAAAGATTTGCAAGTGAACACAAAGTTTATTGGGAGAACGCCAAACGCAAGAATTGCAAGTGCTTTGAAAGATAACGCAAACGTTTCCAGGCAAACTCAAACATTTTGTGACACAAAAAAATTGCCTAAAGCAAAGTTAATTTAATTTAAGCACTGAAATATAATTTTTCTTCCCATCTAATTTTTTTTTCTATCACCACACCATCACATTTTCCTGCACCATTAGCACCACCAAATAAAATGTCAAAATAATGACATTTAAAAAAAAAACCCTCATCTACCATTGGTGACTTTTACATTTTCTGAAGTAAATGTGAGTGCAGCTCACATTTGCTATATATATGTTGTCAGTCAAAAGATAAAAGAAAATGTAAATGCTCACCCCTGCAAGTCCCCTGCATGATGCTCAGCAGCTGTGATTGGTAGCCAGGGTGTTGCTATGCAGTTATTGCACAATGTAGGTGATTTTTACTATGGTTTTATGGGGGCATTTGCCCTACAAAGATAGCAGACCTGACCAACACATAGCAGACCAACACATAGCAGTCCTCCTCCGCAGCCCAACAACTCAATTCCACACACATTCCATTTCCAGCTACTGTCCCCATGATTCTTATTCAGGGAGAAGAAGGAGGTCTTTTAATTGTTTCCCATGCACGCATTTCTTAAGTGTGCCCCTCTGCCAGCGCTCAGAGACTTGGAGGGGGTGGAAGATCCCGTGAGGCTCGTCAGGCAGACAGGGCCGTGAGGACCGCAGAAAGAAAAATGCACAACTCTATAAATACATTTATGGCAAGAATGTTCGCTTTCAAAAAGGCCATTTCCTGCTCTGTGAAGCTGTCACAAATTTATATTCATATTCACATAGCTCATATTATTCTCATGATGTGTGTCTGTGATGTTGATATATGGTTACCGCTTGGATGCAAATAGAAGGCAAAGGTGGAAACTGGTTTCTGTGAATGTCAATAGTATTTTCATAGAAATGAGAAAAAAGATATATATAATTTATTGTTCCAGATACAGAAGGAAATGCAGATCCCTTGCTTACTTCTACGGCTGTTTGTTCCTGCTTCAGAAACACAGCATAAAATGAAGGAGTCAATTAGATAAGTAAAGCGCATTACACTGCATTAATTTTCCCTGCATATGGAAATCAGACAGAAAATTGATTCATTATTCTGTGTTGAAAGCAATTATAAAGTTTACACTGCTCGCATTAGAGAGGCTGGAAGGTTGTTGACAGCTTAGACACAGAGTGGGCTTTTGGTTTGATAATTGCTCATTAAACGTGGAGGTGGTGTTGAGTTCTGAGACAGTCACGTGGCTCGATGCAGTCGCACACCTTATATCTAACCCCTATCTCCGAATGCAGACAATTAACAAAGGCTAACAAAGTGACGAGAAACAGTATTAGCTGCGGATGTTTCGGCCTGTTACATGGTTCTCATCATCTCTCAGTCATTTGCTTTTTGACATTTTGACACTGAGGTGTAAATGAAAGTAAAATTAAAGTTTTATCTCAGATTGACTTTTACATTTTTTTCTCTAATTGATTATTGGCTGTTTTGAAAGTGTCGCACGCAGAAAAGACGTGGTTGGGAAAATTAAAGACTAACCAGTGCTAAACTTTCCATTCAAATGAATGCAAACTGTTGTTTGGAAACCTATCCATTCCAAGACTTTTGACTACTTTTTTCATTTACTTTAATAGGCTTTTGTTTTTTTTTGTAGCTATATCATACTGTATATGGATCAAGCTGACCCTGTTGAAAAAAAACAGCACATGCTGGTTAGCTATGTTTTGAAGCATGACTGCTGGTTTGAGCTGGTTTAAGCTGGTCCTTAGCTGGTCATGAGCTGGTTTAAGCTGGTCCTGATCAGGAGCTAGTTGCTTAGGACCAGCACATGGCCAGCTTAAACCAGCTCAAACCAGCAGTCATGCTTCAAAACATACCTAACCAGCATATGCTGTTTTTTTTTCAACAGGGGAAGTCGAGAACTGTATCGGCTTGTTTCATGAACCATTCAGACCATTTTGATTAATGATTTGTACATTAAATGCACATCACTACTAGTGGACATCAAGTATTCTAGTAAATCAGACACCTCATAACAGCCAGACACCTCTTAGAGGGCAAGAAGAAGACCTTTAGTACAAAGCCTGGGAAGGACAGGACTTCCTATTGGTCAAAATGCAGTTTCTGCCCTTCTCCCACCAACAGACTGATTCCTCAGGTTTTTGACTGTGACCGCCATAAAAATTCCTTAGGACCTCTGGAAGCAGCAGCAGTGGGTGAAACAAAGAGAGATCACAAAGTTCCATCCAAATCCACTTATAACTATGTTCTCAAACCTTAAACTGATGCAAACTACAACACACACATCTCATACATATTCAGAGAGATAAGTATTCTCAGTACAGCGATGTGTAGTGCAACATCGTACACAAACTCAGCTGTTGATGGACAAATGAATGCATGCATGACAGTTTAAGCTTCTTCCATCATGTTTGGACTTAATGTGTTCGCAACATTGCCAAAGGTATTCTGGTTGTGGTTTGGTAAGTGAATAATGCATTGGTAAAGCTTTAGTGACACTTTTCTGAATGTGTGTTTGGACTATGCAAATAAGTTCCACTGGAGGAAAGAAGGGTGGGCCACACCGTCCCCCCACTCTAATGGAAACAGCCAAACATAGCCTGGAAATGGAGAAGCGCCAAATTGCAATCTCCTCCTTATCGGAAAGAGATAAAGGCACCTTCCCAAAAGACAAAGTTCTGAATCTCTAGCCCAGAGAGGCAGAAGACACACAGACATTGGCAAAAACACAATGAGACATTAAGTTCCGGCGAGCAAACCTTCACTTCAAGGTACATTTGCTTGCATGTTCCAGGCTAAGGACCTTCTGCACCTACTCCAGGGCCACATCTGCGTGTTCCAGATTTTAGGACCTTTTGGTGCTCCAGGAGGTCAACATCCTACAGTCCTTCATGTTCAAGGCTGTTGAAACAGATTCCTGCTCCTTTCCCCACTGCACTGTTACCAGTGGTCACAACCAGTGGAAGAAGTAACCACCACTGGACTGCTCACTCAACTACAGAGAACGTAAATATCACTTCCAAACCTCTTCCAGAGACCTTGGCAATTGTTGTATATTATCAGTATATGATTGTCTAATTTACATTAGATATTATATAGCTGATTGCAGCTGATGAACAACAAATCTTTCACATTTTTGTTTGATGCATACCTTTTCAGAGTAGCAACAGTTTATCTCTCCAGATAATGTAGCTCTGACATAGCAACACCCAACATAATCACTTGCATTTTATGCATCTTATACACTTTATTCCTATTTCATTTATGGTATTCATTTAGTAGTTGTTGATTACTCTTGCCTATCCTTTGTTAATAAAATCTATTTTATTACACTTGTGTCTTCCTTGTGTTGATGATACAGAAAGCGGTTCTACACCGATATCTCGATATCTCACCAATCTTTCTTATTTGAAGTACTCATAACCACTCCTTAAGTGACACATGATCCAAAAATCATAATGTGATTGGTGACGCGAAGACCCATCACTACAATATTTCGACTCCCTAGGTTGGCGAAAGCAAATTCAGTACAAGACCGATCTGAAGAATGAATGCTGTATCAGATGCAGGTAATCACACTCGCTCAGTCCCTCTCTCTCTCATTATACTCTACATAATACAGCTAGCTTTAAATACAGTAATACAATAAGCTTTCAATGAAGTTACTAGTTCTTAAGTTATGTTTTGGAATTAGTAACGGAGGCTTGGGCTCAGCTGTTAAACTGTCAACTTTAGATTTAAATCCATGGCGGAAGGAAGTAGTTCTGCACAAAAGAGGATTTTAAAAGTTTTTTGTGCCCTTGAACTGTGGTATAAACGCAATATTACACTCATAGACATGAGATATGGCTGTATATCGGCACGCTGTGATTACCTATGGCCAACGGCCAAATCACAGCAGTGCTGATATACAGCCATATCTCACGTCTACGAGTGTGAAATTGCTTATAAATACGGAGTGTCTATTTACACTAAGTGCAAATAGCCGGCCTTGTTGGCAGACGCTATTTACACTAACTCCGCCCACCAACGTGTGATTGGGACAGTCAACACTGAAAAAAGATGCTCATTAAACATCAGTTTCAGTGGCGTAGATGGTAAGGCGCGTCGATTTTTTTCTTCTTCTCCCTTTTCAAATCTCATATGGAAATTTATTTTCAATAAAAATGAAGGAAATAATTAAAAAGTTGAAAATAAAGTATCGGGTAGAGTTAGGGTAGGTGTAGGGAGGGCTTTATTGACCCAATAAGGTGGCATCCATTTAATAATTTGAATTAAAATTATAATTTGCACTCAATACATTATTGTGTACTGTTTTATAATGTACTACAATACTGAGGTGCAGATAATTGCCACTATTTGTAGTATAAATAGCAGAAAATCTTGCTATTTTAACATAGTGTAACTTAGTGTAAATAGAATCCATTGCTATTTGCACTTAGTGTAAATAGTACCTATCACTAAGAAAACATGCTATTTGCACTTAGTGTGAATAGAATCTAATTGCTATTTACACAGTGTAAATAGCCTATATTGCTATTTACACTTAGTGTAAATAGCATCTATCGCTATTTACACTTAGTGCAAATAGCCGCTGCCATATATGTATATATATATACACACACACAGTATCTCACAAAAGTGAGTACACCCCTCACATTTCGGCAATCATTTTAGTATTTCTTTTCAAGGGACAATACTATGGAAATGAAACTTGGATATATTTTAGAGTAGTCAATGTGCACCTTGTATAGCAGCAAAGATTTACTGTCCTCTGAAAATAACTCAACATACAGCCATTATTGTCAAAAAAGCTGGCAACAAAAGTGAGTACACCCTAAGTGACAACAGCTGTATGTCGTTTAACCATGCAAAGCCACATGTCCTATTCATCATGTTCATGTTTTTGTCTGCTTGACAGGACCATACAAATGTGTGTATCTTGTTTTAGAGCAGATAGATTTGGTGAATTATTATTATTAGCATGAATTATTGGAACCATGTTCTGTGGTCTGATGAGTCTAAGGTAAACTTGTTTGACTGTCCGGCATGTGTGGCGACGCCCTGGTGAGGAGTACCAAGAAAATTGTGCCTTGCCTACAGTCAAGCATGGTGGTGGTAGCATCATGGTCTGGGGCTGCATGAGTGCTGCTGGTACTGGGGAGCTGTGGTTCATTGAGGGAAACATGGATTCCAACATGTACTGTGACATTCTGAAGCAGAAGATGATGCCCTCCCTTCAGAAACTGTTTTCCAACATAACAACCACCCCAAACACACCGTCAAGATGACAACTGCCTTGCTGATGAAGCTGAAGGTGAAGGTGATGGAGTGGCCAAGTATGGCTCCAGACCTGAACCCTACTGAGCATCTGTGGGGTGTCCTCAAGCGGAAGGTGGAGAAGCACCATGTGTCTAAAATCCAGCAGCTCTGTGATGTCATTATGGAGGAGTGGAAGAGGATGCCAGCAACAACCTGTGCAGCTCTGGTGAATTCCATGCCCAGGAGGATTAAGGCAGTGCTAGATAACAGTGGTGACCCTACAAAATATTGACACTTTGGACACAGTTTTGACATGTTCACTTAGGGTGTACTCACTTTTGTTGCCAGTTATTTGGACAATAATGGTTATATGTTGAGTTATATTTAGAGGACAACAAATTTGTATTTCTATACAAGCTGCACATTGACTACTCTAAAATATATCCAAGTTTCATTTGTGCAGTTTTGTCCCTTGAGAAATTATACTAAAACATTTGCTGAAATGTGAGGGGTGTACTCACTTTTGTGAGATACTATATATATATATATATATATATGTCATGAGTTAACTCGCGATTAATCACGATTAATCACACATTTTTATTTGTTCTAAATGTACCTTAAATTAATACTTTTCAAATTTTTAATACTCTAATCAACATGGGCATGGACAAATATGGATGCTTTATGCAAATGTACACTATATTGCCAAAAGTATTGGGTCACCCCCTTCTAATGAACAGGTTTGACTACTTTAGTAATTTCTATGAGTACAAATCTTAATGTTAAAGCATATAATGATATTCTAGGAAATTGTGTGCTTCTAATATTATAGCAACAGTTTGGACAGGACCCTTTTCTATTCTAACATGACAATGCCTCGGTGTATACGGCAAGGTTCAAAAAGAAAATGATTGATTCAGTCAGTGTGGAAGAACTTGACTGCTCTGCATAAAACCAAGTCCTAATCCCAGTTTAACTCCTCTGGTGTGACTGTAAATGCAGACCTTGAGCCAAAAACTCATCACCAAACACCAATGACTTGTACACATGGGTGCAGTCATTTTAGACACTTCAAAACTGTTGCAACAGAGATGGAAATACAATTTTTAAATACATGAATTATGTCGTTGTTGCCACAGATTTGGAAGTTAATTTTTTCTGTTCAAGGGGGTGCCAATACTTTTGTCTATATAGTGTATGTACAAGTAATTGGTGTTTGGTGATGAGTTTTTGGCTCAAGGTCTGCATTTACAGTCACCTGTGGAGCGGGTAAACAGCTTTAAGTTCCTCGGCGTTCACATCACTGAGGATCTCACATGGTCCGCTCACACAGATGCAGTGCTGAAGAAGTCACATCAATGCCTCTTCGTCCTGAGATGGCTGAGGAAGTTTGGAATGAGCCCCAGCATCCTCAGATCATTCTACACCTGCACTGTGGAGAGCATCCTGACCGGCTGCATCACCGCCTGGTTTGGAAACAGCACCGCTGGCAACTGCAAAGCTCTGCAAAGGGTTGTGCGAACTGCCCGCCACATTGTTGGAGGTGAGCTTCCCTCCCTCCATGATATCTACTCCAGGCGGTGTATAAGGAAAGCCCGGAGGATCACCAATGACTCCAGCCACCCGTCCCACAGACTGTTCTCTCTGCTGCCCTCAGGAAGACGTCTCCGCAGCATCCGATCCCGCACTAGCCGACTGAGGAATAGCTTTTTTCCCTCAGGCTATCAGGCTTATGAACAGTCAGAACTAATACACCCTACAGCACACTCCCACTTTACGATATGCCACGCACTGCACTTTAACTCCACAGTTCAAACTGGACTACACATACACACTGCACTAATACAATCTTTCTGCTACCACTGGATACCATCCAATGCACATCCATGACATTTGCGTATCAGCTTATGTACAATCTACTGCACCTTTGCATATTACTGTGTATGTATATATGTGTACATAATGTAGAATGTGTACATACGGTGTATAATGTGTATTGATAACTGTAAGTATGTTTAACAGTACACTGTGTGTACTGAGTATATGTATGTGTATATTGCACATTGTCATCTGTATAAGTCTGTAAGTATGGTACTGTCTATATGTTAATTGTTTCTGCACTGTATGGAGCACGCTCTCAAGAATTTCACTCATCAAGGCACATGTGCTGTGATGATGTGACAATAAAAGTGATTTGATTTGATTTGTTTCCCTCTCTGTGCCCACATACTGTATTTTGATGAAGCTAAATTCTCAATAAAACTGTTTTCATTGGTATATTTTACTGTTTCTGTTGTCAGACAACGGAATGAATATGAAATAGTGACTGAAACGCAACCCATTAAGACTCAGCTCTCCCTTCCAAGATGTTAATCTGCACAAAAATCCTGATAATTGCACCGTCGTCTGATGAAATCAAATACACATAAGATAAAGACAATAGCTGTGCTGTGATTTCGGCTATACTTGCATGTAAATTAGAGAAGCAACATAATATCTGTGTTTAACTGAATTAAAGCACTGCTCCTCTGACTCTCGCTGAAGAGAAACTGAGCAGACGCAGAGAGAGAGAGAGAGAGAGAGAGAGAGAGAGAGAGAGAGAGAGAGAGAGAGAGGGAGAGGGAGAGGTGTGCACGCGCTGGGAGAGCAAGACCTCGCACTCGCACGATAGTACCGGTGATTCTCAGAAACTAGGTCTGGGCGCTTTTTTGAAGGGAAAAAAGTTGCTAAAGGGGTCTGCAATGTTGCTAAGTTGGCAACACTGTGCATCTCCATTTCTCCAACTACGGGTCGGGCCACGGGTCAAACAGAAAATACGCGCTGCGTTTATCGCTCGTTAAAAAAAATAGTGCCGGTAAAATTAATTTGCGTTAACGCGTTATTAACTTTTTTATAGCAGTATTCCTTTTACATATTAGCAGTTAAAATATTTCTTGTAAATCTCAATATATAACATTAATGTAATCAAATTAAATATAAAACCAAAGCTATTTGCCACTGACAGAGAATTAACATTTTTATGGAAAATATTTAACAGTTTGTTACAGAAAAACAAGTTATGCTCAGAGTCCAGAGCCTCGATCATAACATTATAACAGGCACCTTCTGAGTAGAGACCTGCACTATCGCAGGACCCAACTCAACAGAGTGCGGCGCGGGACAACACTCGATGGGCGAGTTAGGGTGCGGTCAGGTAGATACTCGTGTGTGCGGGATTCTGAAGAAAAAGGGTGTATCACACTAGGCAATCTTAACCGTGCCCAAACGCGTTTGAACCCCAAAGCCTGGTTCGTTTGACTAGTGTGATTGCTCCGTGCAGCGCTCGGTTGATTGCGTGAACATTTCTGAGCGGCTGATATAACTGTAAAGCATTATATTGTGAGAGGGCCGTGTGTTACCACGTCCCAAATGACTCAAAATAATAAACCACAAAGTTAACAAAACAATGCACTCCACTGTGCTGAGCGAGCGCGCTTCTCTGCTGTCTTCACATTCTATCGTAAACTTCCTATTTCCCACTTAGGAAGTCGTGAGTGCTTCATGTGAGCACTGCTGCAGTCTTATGCCCACCCCAAATGCTCTCATTGGTTGAGAGGCGTGATGACACCCATCCCAAGCCAGTACTGATCAACATCCCACCCCTGCTGTGACCAATGGTTTGTCTGTATGTGTATTCAGAGCCAGTGAGCAACAGATGTGCATTCATAATAATAAAAAATGTCTCAGGTTACACATGTAACCATGGTTCCCCGAGGGGAATGAGACGCTCACATGTGTAATCAGTCCAATGGAAGGGCAAGACGTCACAGGCGCGGTGACGTAGCGACCAGGAAGCTTAAAAGCACGTGCGGTGGAACCGGCGTCAGCTTCTAGGAGTGAAGCAAGCGCTCGCAGGGATGCCGGAAGTATGGCACTGAGACGCAGCGTCTCGTTCCCCTCAGGGAACCATGGTTACATACGTAACCTGAGACATTCCCTTTTAGGAACTCGAGCTGCGTCGAAAACGCTACATGTCTAAGGCACGTATGCATCGCCGCGTGACCGTGATCATGCGAAGCGGGTTTCCCCTCGGGGAGAACCCCTTGGTCTTGAGCCACCACCGTAGGGGTCTCATGGTATCACATTGGACGCAGCTGCCATCAGACCCATCAGTCTCTGAAACTGCTTGACAGTGAGTGACTGGCCTTCTTTCACTCTCTTGACTGCCATGAGGATCGACTCAATCCGAGCAGGGGACAGACGTGCCTGCATCGCGGTCAAGTCCCACATCACACACAGATAAGTGTTTCTCTATAATGGAGAAAGCACACTTTAATTGGCGTTTAGTCTTAACCCCAAATCTTTCATGTGGGCGAGAACGACATCTCGATGTCGAACCGCCATCTGCTCCGATTGAGCTAAAATCAACCAATCGTCGATGTAATTCAGTATGCTTAATACGTTAATTTTGTCATTATTTACTATATCCAGCAAAGTAAACCAAAACATTAAAAGGTGATTCTCACAAAACTGTATTTTCTGCAAGCTTATTTCAAGATAAATGTAGATATCTTTTAAAAAAAGGACACTTGGGAGACTCCAAAAGGACACCAAAGAACCAAATGATATAAGAAGTTCATATAATTGATAAATTTGTGCACACTAACTAATAGGGATGTAACGATTCACTCAACTCACGATTCGATTCGATTCATGATTTTTTTTTATTACAAAATCAGATTTAAAGGAGACATATTATGCCCCTTTTTACAATATGTAACATATATACATGGTGTCCCCAAAATGTGTCTGTGAAGTTTCAGCTCAAAATACCCCACAGATCATTTATTATATCATTTTGAAAATGCCTATTTTGCAGTAGCCCCTCACTGCAGAACAACGATCCAGGGGGCGGGGTTGGATCCACATCCAGGGGGTGGAGATTGGTAGGTTTAGGGGTGGAGATGGGTAGGTTTAGGGGTGGGTATGGGTGGGTTTAGGGATCAGGGGGTGGAGACGGGTAGGTTTAGGTCTATGTAAGGTGGGAGGAGTTGGATCTAGATCCAACTCCGCCCCCTGGATCTTGAGTTCTGCAGTGAGGACCATCTCCTATTTTGAGTGGAGTGCCTGTTTCTTTAAATCCAAATGAGCTGCTGCTCCCGCCCACTTCCCAGAATAGAGCTGCGCCATTTCAGCTGTACCTGCTAAAAACATCTGTTTTGGTTCTGATTATCATGTTTATTGCTCTGAAATCATGCGTTTTAAACCATATTAGTTTAAACTTCTGATGGTTTTCTGAGTGCACACATCCGAAGCACATGGACAGAAAGCGGCTGTCACAGCATGTGAGTACTAAACTTAGTTCTCATTCACACACGTTTACATTAAAAACACGCATAAGTTACAAAAACAGTCAGTTATGGCTGTGAAGGTAAACAGCTGGGAAATAAATTGCATGTTTATATTAGATCTGTGTGGCAGCAGCAATATACAGTAAATAAATCAATAAATCCATTGCTCTCACATCTCTTCTGAGGCTGGGACTAAACAGTGTTCTGTGCTCATCTGTGCAGCCAAAGGCAGAACAGTTAGCATGTTTTGCTCAAACTTTCACCATGGCATTAGAACTGGTACACCATTTTCACTTGCGAAATCAAACTGACGGTGCCGTGGGTGGAAATTTATAGATTAAGAGGCGGTAATATTATAATGAGATCCCTTTGCCACGTCACCAAGGGAGCGAAATCAGACGCGCTCGTTTTTTCAGACCCTTGCAGAAAAAGGCTTACCAAAACAAAGTTACTGGGTTAATCTTTTTCACGTTTCCTTGGTTGGTAGATGCACCAGGGACCTGATTATAGCACTTAAAACCTGGACAAGTCAGATTTTCATGATATGTCACCTTTAAGACAAATCTGATCCTTTTATAAATGCTTGGACAAAATGCTGCACATTTCTTTGTGAAATTAAAATATAACTATAATAATACTATATACTAATACAGCACTTGCATATTATTGCTCTTTTGTTGGTTTTGATTGCTTAGATTGTCCTCATTTGTAAGTCGCTTTGGATAAAAGCGTTTGCTAAATAACAAAATTTAAATATAATGTAAATAACAAAACTAAATTGAAATTTTAAAACAAGCCCCAAATCAAATAAATAAGTAACACAAATAAAATAAATCTCTTCATATAAACAAAATAAGGCTTTGTCTGTGCTCTTTCCATTTAAAATAGAGGCAACCACTCCATTTTAATCATGATCCAAACAAAGATGCTGCATACATGCAACATGAGCAATTTTTAATCTAAATTAGATTGTATAATTTCGAAATTTCGAAGCAAAAACAGAATGGTTTGACTTCAGTTTTGTGAAACTATACATAACAAATATCTGCATGCAACAGAAACAGCAGACGAGCTGAATGAGACGCAGATTCACTCTCTGCCAGCAGGTGGCGCTTTAAGCGTTTCCTTGGTGGGATGTTTTGATGTTACATATAGTCTGTATTTCACACTGCGAGTGAGCTCTCGCGCTCTTCAGAAACAATCACAGAGCTTGTGTTTTACAGTGAAACACACTGGAATTAATAATTCACTGAAAACGCAACGTGAGTATCTATTTTCTCCACCATCTCTTGTGTAATCAGCTTGGTTTTCTTTACATTAGCCCTGTTTTGGACCGATTGCTTGAATGGATTCGCTTGCTGGATCACTGGACTGAAAACTTTCCCGGAGTTTAGCAGCTTAAAATTAGCTGATTGCAAACAGAGAAGCGAAATCGGGAAAAAAGGTTTAGAATAGAAATTGTGTTTCAGTAATTTTGCATTAACTGCGTTAAATTATTTTAACACGTTAAGGGTTTTGAATTAATCGCATGTGTTAACGCGTTAACGTTAACAGCCCTAATATATATATATAAAAGCTTTATTTTTTTTTTTTTGCTGTGGGGCCACCAAAAACAAGCATATCTGGCCACCCCATTATGTGCTCCTGGAGCCTTTTTTATAAATGTGAGAGCTCAAACACTGAAATAATCCATGCATCTCCATCATCCACCCCATTCTGCAGCACAGAGATAGGAGATAAAATAGCTGTGCGTGCGAATGAATGTATTTACATTTTAATCAGCCTTTTAGAAAGAAACCGCACACATTTTCTAAGAATTATGCCTGATATTGATGTGTTAATATCCATTCGGCAGAGATCTTCATTAATTTTATATTACAAGAGGAGCAATTAACCAGTTTAGACACTATATACTGTGCTTTAGCACAGTTCAGATCAATAAGTGGTGCCTTTCCAACTTTAAATATTTGCATATTTCTAACTTTCTTCTACCTCTGCAGAGAAGAAAGACTTCTACTGATAAGATGCAATCGCCTGCGAGGCACTATCAACAGTTGGTCAATAAAGAAACGCCGCTGATCTTTTACATTATAAAAAGCATGCTAACATTTCAAACATGCAAGTACGTCACCTCAGGATATGCAGCTTATGAGTTTGTGATATGCTGTTGTTCCAGTTATTGTGACTGATGCAATCGATTCAGACATTTAAAGCAATCTACAACCATTTATCAAATGTCAAATTCCTCAAAGATAGGCACACACACAAATACAGCTATGCAAGAGCTTAACGTAGAAAGAATTACGGCTTTAAGTGACGTGGTAATTTGCTTCGGTTTAATCAGAGGTGGCATATTGAACGTCATCCAATCAGAGAGTGATCTTTACATCACTTAAGCTCCTAATGAGCTGCATGCGCATTATGAACGCTCACACTCAAATAACAAGGCTCAAGGTCATATTCTCACACAGCATATAAGGTCAAGCTCATTATTTGTCCATTGACTGCAAACAGTATAGGAAACACAAGTGACATTTTTCTCTAATTCATTATTGGCTGTTTTGTCATAAAACAGAACAACAACCTGTAAACAGCTGCTAGTGATATAAAACTGTGTATTTACAAAGACAGGTCAGTATTAACAAACCATAGTAAATCTTATCAAGTATCCAAATACTGACATTACTAGAATCCCACCTAAATGGAGTGCAATAGTCTGATTCACAAAACAAATTACTCTAAAGGTGGAATCACATTTACTGTTTCCTTTGCTTCATTCAAAGGTAAACTTTTGACAACAGATAATGAAGTGAATTATTTGCTGTTACCACACCTTTCATTTCAGTGAATCACAAACATACAATGTGACTGATTTAGATTCTCGCAACAAATGACTATTATGAGTGAATCGGTCTTAAAGACTCTTTAATCAGTCTGAGACATTGCCATGTGTAATTTATAGCATTAGCAGGAAGAGGTTTTTTCACAATTAACCAAAATAGATACTGTATAACTGAAAGAAGATCTTAAATATATATTTTTTAAAAAACATTTTTTATTCTATAAATATATTTTCAAAAACATACAAAATTGGCCAAAATAATGTAATGGTAGAAAATGTGTGTGTGTGTGCATGATTTATGTATATTCTACAGAAATACTGTATACAAATTCTATATAAGATGCAAAATATAAGATGCACGGTGTTCCTGTGGCTCAGTGGTAGAGCATTGCATCAGCAGCACAAAAGGTTATGAGTTCAATTCCCAGGGAACACACATACTGATGAAAAAAATTATAGCCTGAATGCACTGTAAGTCGCTTTGGATAAAAGCGTCTGCTAAATGCATAAAAAAATAATTAAAAAAAATGGACATTGCAATTGTAATATACCCAAATTACTTGAAACACAATGAATCAAAATCTCAATTGAATCAACTTATGAGCTTGTGAATCATAATTGAATCAGGAAGTATGCATTGTTTCACAGTCCTAATGACTTAAAATACACAAAACTGGAATTGCCCTCCTTTTTTATATTTTGATGTTTACAGATATAAAGTTTTAATTATATATTGCCCACTGAACTAGAAAGGGTTACTATTTCACCTTAACACTTAGACTGTTGCCTACAGACACTTTCCTGCTTTTTTAATTCCCAAACAATTAAGCTTGTCACTCCTCTCTTCACAGTCTAGAGCAACTTTAGAAAGCAAGAACACACAGTGTTCCTCTTTATAGACACAACAAATGCGTAGAGCTCATTTATGACAGCTGTAATAAATGCAAATAGAACAAAACTGCATCGTGATGCCGTATCCGAAGTTAAGTGACAGCTCTTTTTTTGATGCGTTTGAAAGTGGCGCATCGAACACTTTATATTTTTGTGCCAAACAGAATCTAACGCAGTGACTAGCCTTATTGCTAATTTAAGTCAGCATGATGGAAACGATGGTGTTGTATAACACTTTTACCTGAGGCTTCTGTTTGACAGACAGGGATCAAGAGTGTTCAAGAGTCCACAGCTTTTTTGGTGTGAGAGGCAAACAGGTGTTGTTATTCAGGGAAGTTTTCAGCACCTTAACAGTAGTGAGTCACTGTAAAAAAATGAATGTTAAACACAGCTGCCGAAAATGTGTTCCACCCCCAAAAGCCCTCCACCTCCATCTTGTTTAATGATTGTATTTCTGCTACTGATTAAACATGATTTTTATTGGGAGATCTGTGCCCTAATGCAATTAACTTTTCACTAGCTAACACCACCAAGTGAATATCATTACATTACCTGGAACAATTAAGCTTGTTGATACACAGACAAGGCAGAACAAAATGTCTCAAAAAGCCATTTATGATTTCCCACAAGAACAGGAGAAATTGCCTTTAATCCACTATGCAGATGCATAGTACAGAAGAATAGAGGAAAAGAGAATACTCAACAACCACAGACTTGCGTGGAAAACACTGTCAGCCACTGGAGGGCACTCAACAACGAGCACCTCTAGGGCACTGGCGTGGAGCAGCCACTACACTGGGTGGAGCAGCCACTAGGGCACTGTGGAGCAGCCACTGGAGGGCGCTTTGTTTAGGCTGATGATCAGTTAAAAATGTCATTTGAATAAATTGCAATTAATCGCATATCTCTGGGGCGCTCTCAGCAATTGTTGGCTGCAAATTGGGGCGCTTGAATTGTTGCCCCCAAATACACCAGCGGAAACACAGGAGGGCTGGACGGGACCAGCGGAGACTAATTTAAAGACATTATTGTGGCAGAAGAAGTAATATATTAAATAGACATTTAAAAAGTGCCTTTAGTCTTTGGTTTCAGTCAAATAGCAATGTACAATTCATGAACGAATCATTGTTTTGAGTCAAATCTTTACAATAAATTAGTGGAAGGTTATAAAAAATACTGTTTTTGTAAGCTGGATCATATCTGCAACTCAATTAGGACAGATGAACTTACAAAAAACAACATTACTAATTATTCCTTCTTGGATATAGTGGAGAGTGCGCTGGGATTAACATCTTGGCACAACAATCCCGAAGAGCAACAACAACAGGTCTCTGGTACAATAAGGCAAACAGGTAATAATAAATATATAGTTAAATGCTTATTATTCATTGGTAAACAAATGTGTACCTATGGAAGAATCACTGATTTGGTTTTTCAAAACGAACAGTGAGAAATAACCGATTCTAAGAAATGAGTCACCCACTATGTCAATATGTCTGAATTTATGTTAAAGATTCATTGCAATATATATATATATATATATATAGAATAAGGTATATATACCTAACATAGACTGTTGCCTACAGACACTTTATATACCAAAAAAAGCTTGTCACTCCTCTCTTCACAACAACAAAAGCAAACACACAGTGCTCCTCTTTATAGACAAACAAATCATAGAGCCAAAACAGCTAAAAATGCAAATAAAACAATATGTCTGAATTTATTCTGTTAATGATTCATTGCATTTTTTAAATTATGGTATTAATAAATTACATTAAATGAGTAGGCCTATATAATAAATTGGTAACCCTAAAATGTGTTCAAAACACCTCCACAACATGAACAACACACACACACACACACACACACACACACACACACACACACACAAGCAAACAAATTAACAAAACTCCCAAAACAAAACACACACACACATGCACATGCATAGTACAGAAGAATAGAGGAAAAGAGAATACGCACACACACACAGAAAACACTGTCTTCACACACAGCACCTCTATATAACTGGGTTATGTTTTTGTTTAAACAAAAGAAAACACAACATCTAATTAAAATGGCATCTGATTATCACTGGATTTGCATGGCACTGCTATTCTAAAGCAGCTAAACTCCACAGGAATACCCATGATGCCTTTGCAAGGGTCCACCACTGCCTAGAGGCAACGATAATACTTAATGAAATAAGTTTATTAATAACTAGCAGGGGGAGAATTCAGAATGAATTAACCCCAGATAGCTCATCACAGCTGCCATTTCCAGTGAAGAAAATCACTTATAGTTGATTCACTTAACTTGCCAGATGTGACAAATACTGTCAGTCACAGACATTTCAGCACCACAGTGAACAACAGAGATCAGAGATCTAGTTGGCAAACGTTAACCACACAAAATTGAGCAGCATAGAAATTAATTTGGTTTTATTAATACAACATGATGCTTTCCCATGGGTCCTCGAGCACCTGAGCACCCACGGGATCAGCATATATGTCTCCTCTCACTGTCACGTCAGGAGTTCAACAAAATATAACTGCAAAAGTGAGTCACATTGGGTACATCACCAATTAGCAGTGTGTGTGTCAGCTATAAAAAAGTTTGACACTTCGCATTGTGAACAGTGAGGTTTCAAAGCAACATGAGGCAAGTTCCTAACGAGGCCAAATGATCGGTTCTCAAATTAAAGGTGCTTCATTTACAACACTTCTAAATTGAATGTGTCATGGGTAATAACCTGGCAAACAAAGACAAAATGTGGAAAACATGGGTAAACTGCATCATAAAAAGACAAAGAGTTGCTATTTGTATTCAAGGTCAATGCACAAGATATATAACCTGATGTGAGGTGCACAAAAACTCTTGACTCCCGAATGAAAAAATGAACAGTGCTTTACAGAGTCTGATGATTGAAAGCACATGATTGCAGCGACGTGCATTTGGTCCTTGACATTCATTATATTCGTGTCATTATGGTCTAAGGACAGCTATTCAAAATAGATATGTATTCTGACAAAATCATTTTAAGCAACGTATTGTATATTTATAGGTCAGTAACAAATAAAGAAAGCACTATAAAGAAAAGGAAAAATATAGTTTAAAAACATGTGCCAAGTTCTTAGGAATGTACATCTTGAATTCATATGGCTTTGAAACTTGATGTTTCTGAAAGAATGCAAGCCTGCAAGGCTGCATTTTCTTTGTCAGTATCTCCTCCTAGAGCTTTAAAGCTACAACCTCCAAACTAGGGTCAGACCTTCAGACTGAATTGAAGGGGTCAAAACTTTAGTACAATAAGACTGTAGAGTGTAAGCTGTCACTAGCAAAGCTTAATGACTATCCTAGACAACATGCTAAATCATGCTAGCAACATACAAAAACATGCCAACAACATGCTAATTATCCCAAAGCATGCTAATCATGCTAAAAATGTGCTAGCAACATGCTAATCTAATTAGAAACATACTAGAAACATGCTAACAACATGTTAAAATCACGAATAGCAATGTGCTAAATCATGCTAGAAACATGCTATCAACATCTATCTAAACTATCTAAACTTTCAAACTTTAGCTTTTACACTGCTTCAAACTTTCAAATGTCTTTTTCAAACGAACTTCAAAGTTCATTTGTGAAATTTACTCATCTAGTAACAATTTAAATAACTGTTTTCTTTTTGAATATATGTTAAAATGTAATCTGTGATGCAAAACATTTTCAGCATCATTACTCCAGTCTTCAGTGTCACATATCCTTCAGAAATCATTATAATATGCTGATTTGCTGCACAAGAAACATTTATTATTATTATTCAGTGTTGAAAACAGCTGTGGTGCCTAACATTTTTTTGTGGAAACAATGATAATTTTTTTTCATGATTGCATTTATTTGAAATATATATATATATATCAAATAAATGCAATCATGAAAAAAATATGTATTATATATATATATATATATATATATATTTAGTACAAATGTAAATGTCTTTATTGTCAGTTTTGATCAACTTACTGTAATGTTTCATTGCTGAATAAACTTTCTTTCACCAAAAAAAATTAAAAAAACTTAATTGTTAATATTTCATTAAATTATAGTTGATATTTCACTAGTGCCTGGTGTTTTTTTGGGCCAAGCAGCTGCCATTTAGATGAATAGGAATGTCAGCGTATAGCTTTCTACAGGCATTACAGACCTCTTTAGTCCTTGAACACCATTCCTATGAATCAATCACATGGGCTTCGAACACCATTCTTACAGTATAAACCTGTCATTTCAGAGGTGCCTTATGGTTGGGGTTAGAGATCTGTGGTTGGTTAATAGGAATGTTAGATGTCGATCCAGGAATCTGTCCTACTTGGCTAAATCATGTCACTGTAGCCATATGTGAAGCCTGTAAAATATATATAAAAAATCATGCTCGTGATAATGAAATAAAAAATCATCATAATGAAAATCTCATATTCTCTCAACACAACTTCATCTGTCTAATTTAAAACAAGCACCAAAGGCAACTGAAAATAATGAAGCAACTGCATTGCGACAAAGTGGGAAGTATTAAGTGTCTTAATCTGTGTGTATATAAATATATATTTTTAAAACGACTGAAGTCTGGAGATTTTAATATAGGCTGAATAAGAATGAGGTGGTGGGCGGTAGTTCTGTAGGTGTGTGTGAACTAATCCTAATTAGTCCATGCAGCGGAGGAGTTCTGTAATAATTACCTGCTTCAGAGATTGTAGACTTGTTATGATCTAGACTGTATTCATTCTGGTGATTATTACTTCTGAAGAGAATGCGGTTTTAAACGCTGTGTGCTGTGGTAACCATTTGACTGTAATTAGTACTGTGATACTACAACTATAATATCATTGTAATCACGCCTTTAATGTGGAATAACAGGCTATCTGACTGAGTCTTAAGAACAGGGCTGTCGCAAAATCAAGTTCAAACAGCTTCTTTGGCTAGAGTTAAACTCAGGTGTTAGTTTGTTAGCTTTTGATTTAAAGGTGCATAACAAATATTTTGGAGAAAAAACTGCTTTACAATGACTTGCCTTACAATGACTGTTTTCAATACTGATAGTAAGAAATGTTTCTTGAGCAGCAAAACAGTATATTAGAATGGTGTCTGAAGGATCATGTGACACTGAAGATTGCAGTAATGACTGCTAAAAATTTAGCTTTATTACAGGAATAAATTACATTTTAAAGTATATTAAAATAGAAAACAGTTTTTTGTTACATATTTATAAAATGCAGTGCATCCATGTGTAAAAGTTTGTCAAAAATGGTCAAGACAAAAAAGCTCTTACAAAAGCTATAGAGAAGAAATTGTTTCTTTATATTATACAGTCTATGGCTTTCTAATGTAATAAAACAAACATTTTCAAGATACTAAATGTTTGTAAAGACACAGCTGACAGTATCATTAATAAGTTTAAAATGTAATGTAGCACAGAAAACTTTTCAATGCGTGTAACAAAAAACACAATTTCATCAAGGGTCAGAGCAGCTGAAAAAACCTTTCAATTTACTGCCAAAGACTTGCAAAAAAACTGATGAAAGGAGGAAAAAAAAAATTTCAATGCAGGCTATAAGAAGATCACTAAACAAGCCTGAGCTTTGTGTCCAGACACCTTACGTCACTCTTGACCAAGAACAACATAAAAGGTCAATTTGAATATTCTAAAATGAATTTGAATAGATATGTGGAGTTCTAGAAGAATGTTTCATGGAGTGATGAGACCAAACTGAAACTTTTGGACCTATGGGTCAGCAATATGTCTGGTGAAAAAAAGCAAGAACACAATCTCCATGGTCAAACCTGGAGGTGGACCAGTCCTGTTATGAGGGTGCTTTGCTGTTACAGAAAATGGAAATCTTTACTGTATGAAAGACATAATGGATTCTTTGAGGTATCAGGCCATTTTGGTAGAGAATGTGATGCCTTCTGTGCAGACTGAAGCTTGATGATCACTGGACTTTTGCAGTGGGACAGTGATCCCAAGTACATGTACAAATCTACCAAAACTGTTTAGGAATCAGTTTTAGAATGTCCTTAAGTGGCCTGCTCAGTCTCCAGATTTAAAATCTCATTGAAAATTTAAAATCTTTGGTGGGATTTGAAGAGAGCAGTGGAAACATGAAAACTAAAGATTATCAGTGATCTGGAAGCTTTAGCACAGAGGTGTTGGCTAAGATTCCAGTAGAGAGGTGACAGAAGCACTTCCAATAAGGCAATGCTTATTTAAGGTTTAAAAGAGTAGAGGATTAGAGTAATTTGGCTTTCGGGGGTTGAATAATTTTGTACATGGATGTAAATCAAAATTACATTCTCAACTAAAAATCAAAATACAGTAAATAAATAAATAAATATGCTTATCTGATATCTACTTATATGAAATATACAGTATAAGGCTAGTCAAAAAACTTTGATATTTTTTTTCAGGATTCTTTGATGAATAAAAAGAAACCGCATTTATTTGACATAGAAATCCTTTGTAATATTATAAATGTTACAAAATATTAGACATTGAAACCTTTAATCAATTTTGTGTCCTTGCTGAATGAAAGTATTGATTTCTTTCTTTTTTTACTCCAAATTTATGGAGAATGAAGCAGCACAATTGTTTTCAATATCGATAATAATAAATGTTTCTTTAGCACCAAATCAGCATATTAAAATAATTTTGGAAGGATTATGTGACACTGAAGACTGGAGTTATGAATGCTGCAAATTCAGCTTTGCCATGACAGGAATAAATTACTTTTAAAATAACAGTTATTTAAATTGTAACAATTAAACAGTTTTACTGTATTTTTGATCAAATAAATGCACACTTGGTGAGCATAAGAGACAAGAAACATAAAAAAAATCATAATTATTGCAAACTTTTGACCAGTAGTGTACATATCTTCATATCCTCTTTAAACACTGATACAGTATATCATTTGTAGCTATGCATTATGTAGCTAATTCTAAACAAATTCTGATTTAATCAATGTCTGATCTAATATTTGACCAGTTTCACCTTCAACGTTTCCTTTCTCATTATTTCTGCACCCACTCTTTCGCCGATCTTGATTGAATGCAACAAGAGCGTTACCGGTATTCATTACCATGGGACTGCTTTACAATTCAAATGAACGCTGACCCCCTGTGATATACATGAAATGAGTATGTGAGTTCCGGAACAGACATCTTGTCAGCAGAGTCGCCAAACAAAATTCTATTTCCTCTGGCTGGGCACGACGGGACAGCCCATGTCACCCAGCCTCTCATACCCAATTACCTTTGGGTCAACACAGGGAAATTGGCTTCAACATTGATTATTTTCTATCCTGGTGGGGTGTATGAATAATTGACCCATCTGATGTCCTGAGTTTAACTCTCCCTGAAAACATCACAGTACAGTTATCAGTCATGAGAGGCCTGTGTGTACATAGCCTGCTTGAACATCCTGACTTGAAAAAGCTCATCTGAGACCATTTCAAACAAAGGCTGGCACTCTTATGCTTTTTATCATTTCCCTGTATTTATTCTTACCTCATTAGGTTCATCAGAGCAAATAACCCCCACTTTGTGGTTATTAACTTTTATTAAAGTCCTAATATTCACTCTTGTAGTAAGAATCGATTTCTTGGCTGTGATTTATTGGTTGATCAGCAGGGGGTTTGGTCATTACGTGGTGGTCTAACTGTGTACTGTTTAACCTCAGGAGTGCAGTCTGCTGTCTCATCTCCATGGGAACTCAGAAGCCATGTTTAGGTCTGCACATTATGTATAAGAATCTATAAAACACACAGTTTACCATGTTAAAGTTGCCATAAATCTGTATTTATGGTAACCCCAACCCCTAATTTACACATTACAAGTGAAACAACATCAGTCCAACCAACTCTGATTTTAGCATTAGGTAACTGTTTCATTCCATCTCTTGTCATGCAATGTATTGATTTGCATGAAGCTTGGACTATATTAAATGTGGCACTACACTTTGCAATACTACATATTATAATTCATTTCATGGTGATTGGTCCACATGATACTGCCATAATGCAAAAAAATATAAATTATATACCATAAACTAACACAGAATATTATAAAATAATTCATAGCTTTCACAGTAAGATACATATAATGCATTGTTAAACCATTTACAATGCTTTCACTGTATATGGTAAAGTAACTACAGTTCAGTCATGACAAACCTCTGAGCAGTTTGTAACACTCATTTTATTACAACCCCAAATCAGAAAAAGTTGGGACAGTATGGAAAACGCAAATAAAGAAAGTAGTGATTTCTAAATTTACTTTGACTTGTATTTCATTGCAGACAATATGAACACAAAATATTTCATGTTTTGTCTGGTCAACTTCATGTCATTTGTAAATATACATCCTTTCCTGTCATTCAGACCTGCAACACATTCCAAAAAAAGTTGGGACAGTAAAGCATTTACCACTTTGTAATGTTGCCATTCCTTTTCACAACACTTAAAAGACGTTTAGGGACTGAAGACACCAAGTGATGAAGTGTTTCAGGTGTAATTTTGTCCCATTCTTCCTGCAAACAAGTCTTAAGGTGGGCAACAGTACGGGGTCTTCGTTGTCGCATTTTGCGCTTCAAAATGCGCCACACATTCTCTATTGGAGACAGGTCGGGACTGCAGGCAGGCCAGTCAAGTACCCGTACCCTCTTCCTCCGCAGCCAGGACTTTGTAATGTGTGCAGAATGTGGTTTTGCATTGTCTTGTTGAAATATGCATGGACGTCCCTGGAAAAGAGGTCTTCTTGAAGGCAGCATATTGTGCTCCAAAATCTCTATGTACTTTTCAGCATTAATGGTGCCATCACAGAAGTGCAAGTTACCTTTGCCAAGGGCACTGACACAACCCCATACCATGACAGACCCTGGCTTTTGGACTTGTTGCTGGTAACAGTCTGGATGATCCTTTTCTTCTTTGGTCCAGAGCACACAGCGTCCATTCCTCCCAAAAAATACCTGAAATACTGATTCATCTGACCACAGTACACGTTTCCACTGTGTGATGGTCCATCCCAGATGCCTCCGAGTCCAGAGAAGTCGACGGCGCTTCTGGACACTGTTAACATAGGGCTTCCTTTTGGCACAGTACAGTTTTAACTGGCATTTGTGGATGTAACTACGTATTGTGGTACTTGACAAAGGTTTGCCAAAGTAGTCCTGAGCCCATGTGGTGATATCGCTTATAGATGAATGACGATTCTTGATGCAGTGCCGCCTGAGGGATCGGAGATCACGGTTGTTCAGCTTAGGCTTGCGCCCTTGTCCTTTACGCACTGAAATTCCTCCAGATTCCTTGAATCTTTTAATTATGTTATGCACTGTTGAAGGTGAAATATCCAAATCTCTTCCTATCTTTCTTTGAGGAACATTGTTTTTAAACATTTCAATAATTTTCTCACGTATTTGTTGGCAAACTGGCGATCCTCGGCCCATCTTTGCTCCTAAAGGACTAGACCTTTCTTGGATGCTGCTTTTGTACCAAATCATAATTACAATCACCTGTTGACATCACCTGTTTCAAATCACATCATTATTTAACCAATTTACCTCATTACTAGCCCTAAATTGCTCCTGTCCCAACTTTTTTTGGAATGTGTTGCAGGTCTGAATGACAGGAAAGGATGTATATTTACAAATGACATGAAGTTGACCAGACAAAACATGAAATATTTTGTGTTCATATTGTCTGCAATGAAATACAAGTCAAAGTAAATTTAGAAATCACTACTTTCTTTTTTTATTTGCGTTTTCCATACTGTCCCAACTTTTTCTGATTTGGGGTTGTAATTAGCAATATAAATGTAAATAGGTTTGGTTTTTCACTGACTAGATCTGCTACTACTGCTGTGACTGAGTACGTAGACTTGCTCTGCAAAACCAAATGAAATACAGAGAAGAACTTGCTCTACTGAACCACAAAAGTGTATAATATAAAAAATCTAGACAGGTGGTGCTGGGGAGGATGGAGGCTAAAGACAGTGCACAGACTGAGCTCCATCTAGTCGGACCGGAAAATAAGGGCAAGCGTTGATAGAAGCAGATTGATTAGATGCAGAACCGGCAACGAGACAGCCAATCAGTGGCAAGGAAGGGTTTCATTAGTGAACTTTGTATTTAACCAGTTAGAGTTAGCACAACAACCACACAACAACCACACCCAATAACAACAAAAACATTTTTAAGAAAGAGAAAAAGAAGAAGAGTTAAAATACCTTCACGCTTATTTACTATTTTAAATACAGGTATAAATTAATTCTTATAACGATTACTTCAACATAATGGAACTCTATAATGCTTGCCTGATGGCAGTAATTGATGCGTTGGAAATAAAACATGGCATGAATCACTTACTATTGCTTGTGTGATCTTAAAAACCAGCCACTCATAAATAGACTGAAGTGATACTTGAAGTTACTTGAACTTGAACGGGTTAAGAAACATTTTTTACAGTGTAGAATTGAGCATGTTTTTTTTTTTTTTTTAATGCGGCCTTGATATGATTACACAAATAAATAAATAAAAAAATCTATTTATACACAGACATGTATCGATGCAGTATTGTGAACAAAAATGTTGCAATATATTGCTATATGGTTTATATCAGTACAGCCCTCCACATATACAGTATGTCACAAAAATATTTATGCACAGAAAAACATAAATAAAGAGAACTGCACAAAATTAAGCTTGTGCATCACCATTTAACACTGCTTGTATCAGACACATTGTGCATTCAGCAACAGTTTCTTTTAAAATGTCTATTAAAATTCTACACAACATGCTCCTTTTGATGTTGGATTTCAGCTGTTGCATTTGTGAAGACAGCCTGGAGCAGATTCCATACTGAACAGTAACAGCAAACAGCAACACTCAACTCAACAGGTCTATGGAGGTCTAAATAAATAAATGAAAAAATGATGTATGAAATATATATATATATATATATATATATATAAAACGATGAAAAATTTAATAATCTAAGTTTAATCCATGAAAGTATATGTGTATATATATATATATATATATATACACACACATACACACACACACACACACACACACACACACATATACATATGGGTTAAACTTACATGATTTAGCATTCCGTATTCCGTTAACATGATGATATATTTCCATTAACCAATGCCCTTTGATTTGGGTGTAAGATTTTAGTTAGCTCTGTTTGGTTGACAAGAATGTTGTTCCATGTTGTTCAACAACAAAGGATGTTGATCCATAAACAAGTCCTACTTTTGTAAATCAACGTTTGCATTCAGCTACACTTGCTGTAAGCATGTATGTTTGAGTCAAAATTGTACATATTTCATACTGAGCATTGCTGTTGGCTTTGACTTTGCGTGTTGGTGAAGAAGGAAGAAAGGTTCACAGCCTGGAGCTGATTCATCGGATAATGAACAGAAACGCTCAGTGAGGTCATCCCACCAAAGTGTCTCCTCGACTCAAAACCGCAGCATTACAAAATATGATCCATGCGCTTCCTGCCAGCAGTGTGACTGGTACTATCCACAAGGGACTTTTAAAAGCTATTGAATGGTTTTTCTGTGTCTACACTGAATGTGCAAGTTTAATATATTTGACCGGAGGGAGCAAGAGAAGCCATCCTGCAGGTCATTCTATAGATGCAGAAATACAGACTTGAAAAAGGAATAGGTCTTTTTTGTCTTTAACCCAGTAACTACTTTTAGAATAGGTGAGTTAATCTTGCATCTCCGTTTTTTCAAACTTGTATCATTAATAATGGATCATTTCCATAAGTAGGTTTTGTTGTACTTTCCTCAAATGAATGATGCATTTGGCATGAAATTTTGAGTAAGGTGCCATATAGAGGAGATACTGCTGGAAATCTCTGCACATCAAGGACCCTGAAATTTCTGCCCTGTGTGATGGATTCAGAAACCGCGGTGAGGAATTTGTGTCGCAGTGAAGAATGTGACTTAGAATAAGTGAGAATAAATCATCCAATGTGTGACGCATGCCACCCTGCCACAGCTGTAAAATTGATCCGCTTCCGGATTAATTGTTTTCCCTTCATCAATAACAACCTGCAACTACAGAATCATCGGAGAGTCACAGAAGTTTCAGGATGTCGGTAAAATATTAGGTGTAGGTAATTGTCAAATGCGATTCCTCCAGAGGTTCAGAGACGATTTTTCATTTTTTTTTTTCAGGATGTGAGCGGATCTCTCAAGACGATGTTATACAAATGTTGAGGCCAAGTTGGTGCAAACAAACAGGGCAAATTTGTTTAGCTTTCAAACAAGCACGTAGGCAACAATGAAACCTGTCAAATCTCTGCTACTGTCTTGAGAAGGTGATAAGCGCCAAACTAATCATTAACTCTGGCCAGCCGTCACTTGAAAATATACACCACTGTTTCCTTCTGCTTGGCTGCTTGCTGCTTAATCTTCTCTCCATTGATTTTACCCAGAGACATCGACAACCGACCCTGACGGCTCAGGCAGGGCCATGGCTTGTTGAAAAGAAACTATGTGCTCAGGTGTTCTCTGAAATCTCTAGTAGTCAGGGACAGCTTTCAGAGAGAATTGCTGCTTTCATAGCATTGCAGCTCAGTTCAAAATATGCTTTAGACTATTATACTCTTTTAAAAGTTTACTTTTGTACTCTTTTATACTCTTATAATTATGTGAGGTATACAGCAAAGTCACATTGTATTTGTAAGAAATAAAATAAAATGTAGAAAGAAAACTAATTCTGAGATATGAAGACACAATTACAAGACATTGTTTTTGTTTCTTATACTTGGCTTTATATATGAAGGCACAATCATAAAATGCCACAACTGTGAAACTTATATAAGAAACAGTCAATTGTGATATAAAGTTTCAATTATGAAACACAAAGGCACAATTTTGACACAAAAATAAGATAACTATGAGATATCAAGGCACAATTACTAAAAAAAGTTATATATAAAATAGTACAAAACAGTCACAGTTGTGAGATTGAAGTTGAAATTATGAAATACAAAGTCAAAGTTGTGAGATAGTTGTAAAATGAGAAAAAAAAAATCAATTGAGAGATATAAAGCTGTAATACGACAAATAACATCACAATTATGACATAAAAAAAGTCACAGTTGTGAGATATAAAGTCATAGTTGTGAGATATAGCTGCAATATGAGAAATAAAGTTAAAAGTGAGACATATAATTAAAATTGTGAGAAATAAAGTCACAATTACCAGAAATAGTCCATAGTATGCAGCATATATACTGTATCTGTCTAACACCGTGTTTTTTATGAATGTGTTCCATCATAGCTGATTTTGGAGCAAACAAATGCTTTAAATGGAAAAAAATCCATCATATCAAGTACATTTGGACTCTTTTAAAAGGCCAAATTCTTAGAGCAAGAGGTCGTCAGGCTTTAGTTCTTGCAACTGTGACAGCCAATGCATGTTGCCATGGATTTTTTCCAGCTCCCTTGTTGCCAGTGGCAACAGATCAGTTCAACAGTTACTGTATTGTTTCGATGTAAGAGAAAAATCCTGTTTAAAACTGAGGCTAATTCTCTTCCACTATTTAATTGACAGGTTGTTTCAGAGCTGTCAATTCTAATCCACTATTTCTCTGCACTGCAAAATAATATAAGAGATGTCCATGTGAGTAATGTGAAAATAACCTCAAACATTTTGTCTGATGCTTCAAGATGTCCAATTTGCCTGCTCTTTTAAAAAATTAAATCAAATATTGAACTAAACAAACAATATAAAAATGTATTGTAGGAGTCATTTTTAATTCTTTGTCTTTTCATGAAATATGCAATATTCTTTCAGTCAATTTTTTGTGGACTTAAAAAAAAGCACCATGAACATGAGCGCCAATGAACAAAATATTGGGGGGTAGCTGTTATTCTTCTCTAAAGGAGCAATAATTGCCCAACAACGTCTAACCAAATTGTTCAGGCTTGGATAAGCAATTAGGCTAATCGGCCAGTATAATGGCAGAAGAATTGCCACAGTCCGCTCCCATTAGTAGATCTTTTTCCAAGAATCTAAGCGAGAGTCTTGACATTCTCACATCCTTTTTGCTCAACTCATGCTGTCTGACTTTTTTTCACACCTTTACATTCTCTCGTACATTTCTTTCTGTCTTTCACCTACCTTCCTGGTGCATCAATTGCATTACTAAAGCACTTTCATTCATTTTCCATCACCCCAAAGGCAATTATACTGAAAATACAGGGCCAGGAGTTGAGAGTCAATGTTACTTTGAGCCAATATATTTCATGCTGGGAAAGAAGGCTTTAATTGGCACACAGTGGCAGGAGAAATGAATAGGAATTTGCTATGAATCCAGTTAAAGATATTTTTCAGTGTCGCATGGAAGATGTAAACTCCAAGGGAAAGATGTCTTCTATTCCTCCATTTTTGATTCCTTTTTATTATGGGCGAGAGAGACAGAAAATGTCCGTTTGAAGAATAATAAAGCTTTCTGCTGAATTTTGATGTCTCATCGTGTATGTGTGCTACACTGGGGATGAGAGGAGAGATGAATTCATGAAATCAAATGCTCGGCTTGCTTAATTTCTGCTTCAGTGTTTTACAGTTCTGACAATTGGAAATATTAACCACATCTAAGATTTAATCTGAAAATGTGGCTTTGCATAATTATCTTGCATGCTTCTGAATAAGTAGTGCTGAATAGGAGAGCATTCTTGATGCACTTACAGAGAGAAATATGACTTTTGGATCTATCTGAGACTCTTTTATGCTCTTGTTTCTCAAACCTGTAAGATGCATAATGTAAGTTAAATTTTGAGTCACAGGCATATGAACAAGCCATTTCTGATGCTTTCAATGAGTTGAAATGATAAAAAAAACAAACAAAAAAAACAATCAGTAGATGAAAAGGCTAATTTCCTTCCCACTTTCTGATTCAAACGTAAAAGTAATACTTTGAGGAGTCCTGTTAAATTAATATTTTTTTCCTATTTCAAAGTCTGGCCAATCTAATGCATATCTATTTATTATCCTGCAGGGACTGTCAATGCATAACTCATTTAGATAAAGTTGGATTTTATGAAACTTCTTAATTTAAGAATATGATTAATGATGATGAAAATTTGACTGATGAAAGGCTTGTTTCTCAACTTTTGTATTATGAAAAAAAAAAAAAAGGCATTACAGCATTAGTGTCACGGTGCACACAGCAGGGAGGAACAAGGACACGCAGACGAGGACGTAGAGGACGTAAACTCAAATAATAGTCTTTAATGCAAACAACGCAAGACAAGGCAGACAGGAAACACCGGGAGTAACGAGTAGACCAGAAGAAATCTAACTCAAAAGACAGGAACTAAATACACAGGGTAATTAACACATAATCACATAAACACAGCTGGACAAGAATTAACTAATAATCACATCAGACGAGGACAGGAAACAAACCAAATAAGGAAACAAGAGGCAGGAACACATGACACACACAACAGAACCCTGACAATTAGCACATAAAAAAAATCATCTGGCATTTTAAAACCGAAATGTATTTTCCTTCCTTACCCGCATCACAAAGTTTTACCCAAAAAATAAAAATACAAAAAAGTTTTATACAAAAAGTGAATAAAAACAATGATATTATTAATAAAAATAATGATATTAATAATAATAATAATAATGTTTAAAATGATTTATTACATTTGTATTAATAAAATTAATAAAATAATACAATATAATGTATATAAAGTTACATTTGAAAATACTGATAAATTAAAATAAACATCAATAGCTTAATGGATAGTTCATTCAAAAATTAAAATTCTGTCATTAATTACTCACCCTCATGTCACATGATCAGTTGAACACTTCATCTTGTTAACCTCCTTATAATCAATGTTGTTTGAATAGGCCATTTCTACAACTGTAATTTTTTTGCTTGATTTTTGCATTTTCTACATCCATGCCAATAGGTGTCAATGGCTGCGTTTACACTGGCTCACAAAAATCAGATTTTTTGCTTACATCTGACACAGATCAGAATTTGTTGCACATGTGTAATACAAAAACCCGCGCGAGATCCGATTTTTTCGCATCCGATCTGAGTCACTTCCAAATGTGGATTTTAATTGGATACACAGCCGATATCTGGACATCCGACCTACGTCTAAACACACATATCCAATTCTCCACAGAACTCCCAATGTGAGGGCGAAACGTTTGCTCATAAAGATTTTTAATGGCGTTTTAATACCGGCGTGCAGTATGCGCTCGCATTTTATAGAGATGGAAACGTTTTTATAGGTAAGAAATTGCACATTCAGGAGCTGGTTTTCATCCCCTGCCCTGTGAATTTTGAAAATACGACAGCTAAAAGCTACATTATATTTCTCAGCAATGAGGTGATAACTTAGCAGTTTTTGTAATTAAACCGATAAGCTTGTTCGCAATGCTTCACAATCACTCGCTCGCTCGCTCGTTCGAACGTGGGTGCATGCGTTCGTTCGTTCGTTCTCTCTCTCTCGTTAATTCATTCGGCTTCATTTCAATAAATATCATCTTTATTTCACTAAAGAATTCTACCTCTATCGAGCAGTAAATAAAATAGTCTAACAGATTAAAATTACTGTTATTTTCCGGTCTTTATCCGTTCAGTCAGATTTTGTGCTGCAAAACATCCATGACAGCCGTTGTCCATGCTGGCAAATAATAATGGCCATTCGACGTGAATTATTTAAATAATTTTAATAGCACGGCCATTTAAAACCCGAGGGTCTACCATGTGCATAGTAAAGCGATCCCTGCAGACAATCCTTTTGGGCGGGAATGAATGTAAACACAGATATCGGATACCAGTCTGTCTAAAGTGAATGTAAACAGACGGGCCAAAAAATCGGATATGGTCAAAATATCGGATTTGTGCATTAAGACTTGCAGAGTAAACACAGCCAATATGCGCCAGTTCAAGCCCAACTAGCCTGACAAAAAAATTGCATCATAATAACAGTGTTCAATTCTTACACTGCCATTCATCAAAAAAGGAACTTGCCATTTTGACAACAACAAGGTGTTTATTTCCTTCGATGTGTGCACATACTGTGTAACTACAGTACACGCTCAGTTTGAAATCAGGCCACGTTCATTTACATTAAACAAACAGCGTGGTGCAGCGACAAAGGCGTTTTCCACAACCACTCAGCCAGAGTCTGTTCTGAGATGCTTTATTGAGTAGTTTTATGAGCAATGAGTGCGTCGCAAGCGCAGGCCCATATGAAAGATGAATCACAGCTCCGCACGACTGCATCGCTTGTGAAATGAGGGCTCGGTAATGAGGATTAACTTGAGCAGTCAAGCCTGATCCCACCTGGCACACCTCATTCTCTGACACAGTGCTATAAACTCCCTGGTGGTTTTCACTCATATGTTCAGTAACATCAGTGCCTTTCCTGCATCTCCATCTCCACCATTACAGATCTGCTCTCAGCCACAGGGCCACCTGTGTCAACTTTTGACATTTCGAAGTTTGTTGAATCAGTCCGAAAAACTTACTTTCAAAATAGCCCAATTTAATTAGTCTACATCTAGAGTTACTGAGTTAAAAGTACAGGCAAAAATGATGGGCCTACATTTTATTTTAATTAGCGAACATTCGCATACCAATAAAACAGTTTTGCACGTGTCAGAATTTTGACCTTGATTGTGTGGCCTTCGATTATGTTTCACTGTGGAACGTTTAATGAATGCAGAAAGATTTGTTTCAAAAGACGGGCTGAGTGCAGAGAGAAATGAAATGGCTCGTGCTTTGTGCCTTTTGTATGACAAATAATTCCGCACCCCAACATGACCTCCTCATTTCCAGCGAGTTTTTCCAACATATTTACTGTAATTAACATGCCAATGTTTCACTCAGCATTTGAGCAAAAGGGTCGTTCCATTCCGGGTACACTCTCTGAGCATGAAAGTCAACCTCAATTACTGCTCAGAAATGCCATTTAGCCTTTTAGTTAGACTCTCGGCGCTCTGTTTTGTTAAGCAAACAAAAACAACACAATGTCCCCATTTTCCAGTCGAGACAGATAACATAAGCATGACAGTTGTAAATGTGCTACTTAGTTTTATTATCAAAATATGAATTTTCAATTACATTTTTTTGAGCGGTGCAATGTGTTCTCAGAGTTCTCAAAGTAATAAAGGTAATTATGAAAAAGGGGGTGCAATGTTCTGGGGCATGAAACTAATAAAAACCTAATTTAGTAATTCATTACATAGTATACCGTCTGCTATTCTCATAAATGTGCTGTGCAGTCACAGATTTAAAGTGTGCCTTACAACTTTATTGCAATCAAAAGGAAAAAAAACTCAAAACAATTACTTTTTTATGCTGTGATGAATGTTTCATTCAAAATGCAAGACATACAAATGAGAAATCATATTTCAGGGTCATTTAAACCTTCATGCTGCTTTACTCTGCTCATGGGGGCATATGCAGCTAGGCCGCAGAGATTTGTGGGAGATTTTGCCGTGACGGTCATTTTAGAGGCGAGGGTGCTCATTCCAGCAGGACTTAACGTCCTAAATAGATAAAGATGTGGACTGCCATGGACTGTTATTTACAGTTGTTTGCAATTATCTGGTTTACTACATGAATGCAACTTAAAATGGGATCTAACCTTCATAAAAGTCTGTTTATATACAAGTACTTTAATTAAATTTTGACATGGAAGTCATGCAACACTGCTGAGGATAAGTGTGCTAAATGATAACAAAACATGGTGATCAATGGACAAAACATAGTTTGTAAAGATAGATTTTGATATCTTTGGCTTAAGGAAGTCTTGTGTGAAAATTAAAGAAATAGTTCACCCAAAAATGAACATTTAAAATTTATTCACCCTCAGGCGAAGATGTAAAATGTATAAAATGTAGATGAGTTTTTTTCTTCATGGCAACAGATTTACTACTGGGTTGTTCTTACTGGGTTGTTCTTTTTTCACGTTTTCTGGGTTGGTAGATGCACCGGGGACCTGATTATACCACTTAAACACGGAAAAAGTCAGATTTTCTTGATATGTCACCTTTAATAAGAGATTTATTACAAACACAGCTTGTGGATTACTTACATTACTTGTAAATTATTGTGATGTTTTTATAAGCTGTTTGGACTTTCATTCTGATGGCACCCATTCACTGCAGAGGATCCATTGGTGAGCAAATTATATAAAGCTAAATTTCTCCAAATCGGCAAATGGTGTTTGAGATGATTGCAGTATAGCGTGCAGCATTTGTGGTGAGACGTTATCAGTGCCATCAGAGAATTCAGTTACTCATCTGTCTCAGCTGGTATGCAAAGATTAATCCACATCCATGTCTCCTGACAGGGGTCTGCTCCTCACAATCTCTACCATCAATCAGTCAATATCTCTCATCAGCACACATGCACAAACACAATTAAAAAGACCAGATTAAGAATCATATTGCAACTGACTGAGGATCAAATCTAACCTACAGGCATAAATAAAGCACAAACAAGAACACGTACACACACAAGAGCAGTTATAGACATACACACCATGTTCATATAATTGTACAGAAGACAGATGTGACAACCACCTAGCAACCACCTCAAACGACCTACCAATGCCCTAGCAACCAACCAGAACACCCTGGAAACCCACCTAGCAATGCCCTAATAACAATCCAGAACACCCAAGCAACAACCTAAAAATGTCATGCAATGTCAAAAAAATAAAAAAGCCTTCTTTCTTTGGCAAATGGCTTATCAAAATTATACAGACACTTTTACACTCACAAACACACAGAAGGCTGGGTATCTGAGAGGAAGTGTGGGCTTATCACCTCACTCGCTGTTAGTACAGAGAACACAGCCGTTTGTTTTAGCTTGTTTCTCATTTTCGCCTGTCACTACAGATGTGACCACACACTCTGACATCTGTTTGAATGCCTGTTCTCAGGGAAACAACATGTCAACAAACACACACCATTGTAAACTGCTCATACTGATTTTGCATGTAGTTTGTTCTTTTTCTGCCTCTCGTTCTTTCTGGTGCTGTATATTTTTTTCCTTCTAAAAGGCACAGGAACTGTCTGGTGTTGATTACTTAACAGGCTTCATAGAGTTAATGAGACAAACTACACAATAGAAATACTGCATTTTCAAAATATTCAGTATGAACTCTTGTGTTAAAATGGATAGTTTACCCACAAAATTAATTTATGTTATCATTTACTCACTCTCAAGTTGTTCCAAACCTGTATTTTCTTTCTTTTGTGGAACACCAAAGAAGATATTCTGAAGAATGTGTGTAACTAAACAGTTGACGGTAGCCATTGACTGTGCAATTCAATGGCTACCATCAATTGCATGGTTACCATCCTTTAAAAAAATCTTCTTTTGTGTTCCACAAAGAAAAAAAGCCCATACAGGTTTGGAACAACTTGTAAATGATGACAGATTTTTATTTTTTGGGAGGTGAAATATTAACTCTTTCCCCACCAGCATTTTTTTTTTATGTTACCAGACACCTCCAGCATTTTTTATAATTTTCACAAACGTTCATGGCCCCCAGACTATTTTGTTGTATTATTATCTGAACATGCCATATGTCAAAAGAAAAAATAGGTCCTCTGCTTTAAAAAGAAAATTCTAGCTATTCTAGCTTATTCTAGCTTCATGCATTATTTTCGTTATTATATATTTTTTTATCAACATTTGAATGTGGGTTTCATAAAAAAAGCAACAGTTTGAAAAAGCTGAGAAAATTGTGTTTTGTCAAAGACTACGACTGTATGGGATTCAGAATGATCATCAAAGATGGAGTAGATCGCTTCCATCAACACTCCCAAAGCTCGCAACAGACCTATACCACTTCCTGGTTTGAAATTTCATTTGGTAAAGTTAGGCAATTTTGATTTATATGCTACTGAAAGTGATAGTCCACCCAAACCTATAAGACCTTCGTTCATCTTTGGAACACAAATTAAGATATTTCGGATGAAATCCAAGAGCTTTCTGACCTTCCATAGACAGCAACGCAACAACCACGTTCAAGGCCCAGAAAGGTAGTAAGGACATCCTATGAATACTTTTTGTGCACAAAGAAAACAATTTCTTCTCTTCTGTGGACATGAGAGTGAGTAATTAATGACAGAATTTTCATTTTTTGGGTAAACTATCCCTTTAATGTTTGATGATCACATTATTTAACATATGTATCTGCTTACATTTGCAAATTTTGTACTGTTTCAGAAGATGTGTAATAGCACCTCCTACCGTGAAAACATGGAAACACGGAAATTTCTGTTAATGGTGGGGAAATGTTGTCTTATAAATGACGGAAAATTGGTGGGGAAAAAGTTAATGTCTTTTGAGGAAATTAGATGCATGAGCAATAAGTAAAAAATTCAGCATTCTCTCTTTCATACTTTCCAATAACTTGCACTTTCCAGGTTTACCAAAGTAACAAAAAGAATACAGAAACAGTCATGTAGAAAAATCAAACAGTGCTCCAACAAGCTTTCCATGTGTTAGCATGATTACTATTTATCTTTCTGGAAAATTGGACTTATTGACAGATCCTGATGAGATGTTAACATTACGGTATGATGGGAATCAGGCTCTTTACAGTGCGTGTTTCAAGTAGAATGCATTTCTGGAGGAAGAATTACGGGATCGATACCAAGCAGCCTCATTCATAAAACCAACGCCATGGAGTGCTATATAGATGGCTGTCCGCTGTCTCTCTGATCCATCTGCAAATGCAATTAGTAATGCACAAAGCAACTAGAGGTCTGCTATAATCAATAGCATACTTCCTTTTGTGAAATGCTCCAAGCTACGGCACTCAGAGAAGACGGTGTAAACACAGTCCTGACATTGAAAACGAAAATGGCCTGTAAGAAACGTTACTATAAAGTGTGCTGTGTTCAGCATTTCATGGTTGTGAAATGAATGGCTAAGTGGACCAAACCTTTCTTTATTAGAAACATCTTTACAGTCCTAATGGACTCAAACATCCTGAAATGTAACAAACAGTATGATGTAATACATATACTACACCAATAGTGATTTTTTTTCCTTCTTAGTTAATCATATCTATATTACAATATGCCTTCTGACTGCCACCCATATGACTGTCTATCTGTTTTACCTGTCTGTCTATCCATAGATCTATCTATATATCTCTCTCTACCTATTTATCTATCTCACCTGTCTGTCTTTCTGACCATTCTTCCATCTACTTGTCAATCTATCGCTCTATGTATCTTTCCTGTCTACATACATCTACCTGTCTGTCTATATACCTGTCTCTTACCTGGTTTTCTGTCTATCCATAAATCTCTCTGCCAATCCATCCATCCATCCATCCATTTTTTCTTTTCTGACTTTCTAAACTGTCCATCCATCCATCCATCCATCCATCCATCCATTTCCATCCATCCATCCATCCATCCATTTTTCTATCTATCCACCAGTCTACCTGTTTTTCTTTTCTGTCTATCTTTCTAAACTGCCCATCCATCCATCCATCAGCCTACCTGTTTTGTCTTTCTAAACTGTCCATCCATCCATCCATCCATCCATCAGTCTGTTTTGTCTTTCTAAATTGTCCATCCATCCATCCATCCATACATCCATCCATCCATCTTTCTTTCTCTCTATCCTTTCATCAACTTGTTTTCTTTTCTTTTTAATCTGTCCATCCATCCATTTGTTTTCTTTTTCTGACTGTCATTCTAAACTGTCCATCCATCTGTTTTTATTTTCTGTCTGTCTTTCTAAACATCCCATCCATACATCCATCCATCATTTTTTTCTGTCTGTATGTCTGTCTATCTGTTTATCCATACATTTAATCTTTCTAAATCTTTGCCTTTTATCTTACCTGTCTAACTATCCATCTATCATCTGTCTGTCTGTCTACCTTCCTACCTACATATTCTTCTGTCTGAACTGCAAGTCTGTCTGTCTATCTTTTTTTTTTTCTATTTGTCTATCCATGCATTCAGTTACCTATATGTTCATCCACTCACTCACTCACTCACTCACTCACTCACTCACTGTAGAAATAAACCAAAGACAACTTACAAAAGTCTTCAGTTCAACAAAGTTCAACAAAACTCTGAAAAAAAGCCCCATGAATCATTTGAACTGGGGCAAAAATAGCTGCATAAAATGTATGAAAACATAAAAAGCACATTCTTGAGGAAAGATTGAAATGTGGTTGTGCGGCGTGTGTGTGTGTGAGGGCCAGATGAATATTTCAAGTGCAAATGCTTTAGTTATGCTGCTGTTCAGCGAGTGCTAGAGAGTTCAAACATGCAGAGTGCTGGTCCAGCGGGGACTGGCCTGAGAGCAGTGAGCAGCTCTGAGCACTTCGGCTGTGGTGTGGTGTGGTGGTGCTGGGTGATCAAGAGGAAAGGAGTGGCTCGGGTCCAGCTGAGATAATGGAATTGGTGTGTTCTCCCAGGGCGGTGCTCCCAGCTGGAGTTAATTCTGTTAATAGCAGCAGACTCTAGCATCTCCCTTTGGTCCCCTCTCTCTGGCGGAGGCTGCATGCGGGGGGGACTGGAGAGCGTGGTGTAAACGGCCAGCCGTGAATGTATAATGAATGAAGCGAGGCTGAAGGCTACAGCTTATAATTGCTCTTTGTGCTGCTAATGTGTCATCACAAAAGAATCGCACCCGCACACTTCACTCTTAATGGTCAGCCATTGAAAGCAAATCAGAGGGGCACGGTGACCAGCAAGCATCACCTTGCACAGCAACCTGCCGCTTCAAAATCAGTCACCATGCTGACATTTATTCGCTTCACTTGCCCTGGTTTCATTGTAAGCAATATGTAATTTAAAAACATTTGCTTTAGTACATGTTCACAGGGCCTCAGAACAAAAAAAAATGACTAGCGGGCTATTGGCTCCTTAAATTAATAATTTAATGCTTACACTCTAGTGATCTGATTTAAAAAAAAAAAAATTCTGTTTACATGCTTTTTTTATTACAGTAATACAAACGGTCCCACTTCATATTAGGTGGCCTTAACTGCTATGTACTTACATTTAAATTAATCACTTGATACAATGCACTTATTGTGTACATACATGTTTTTACATTGTACTTATATTTTTAAAAATACCTATATGTAGTTACATCTGTAATTAATTTCTGTAATTACATTTATAATTACACTGTTGACTCATGCCTTACACCTTAACCCACCCTTATGCCACCAAACCTGTCCCTAACCTTACCTGTATCCCACCTCAATAGCAGCAGAAGTGTTTTGCAATACAATATGACCACAATAAGTACATTGTACTTATTTTTTGATGTAAGTACATAGTATTTAAGGCCACCTAAAATAAAGTGTGACCATACAAACTATTGTGATTATGTAACTTTAAGTACGCATTGACATATGAACAATAAGCCAGTAATAAGGATGATGTAAGTCTTACTAAAGTATATGTAAATAACAATACTGGCTCACAGTTTTTGTTTAGTCACTTGTGAACTCAGTAACATTGAATGATTTACTGACTGACACTTGAGTCTGATTTTCGTGAATCTTTTTGAGTGACTGATGGAAAAAATATATTCATGATTCAGACATCATGGCTTGCTCTGTGTTTATTGTTATGTGCAGGAAATTATATCTTACAAATTCACATATCAAATAACTATTAAACTACTGAAACTAATGAACTACTAGAACATTAAACCATTAACAAACATTTGTTTTTGTCGCATTCATGACCTTTTCATTTCAGTACTCCAAACTTTTACATCCTTGCTAAACTTGAACAACCAAATCCACGTTTAGACAGGCAAAGAAAAGGATCAGGACACAGGCAGAACACGATGATCTTGGCTGATTTACACTCTGTCAGCTCTGTGAATTGAACTGGCAATCCTCAGGCCAGCGGTACCCACGAATAGGCAGAGAGAAGTTATAAAGAATGATGAGATTAAGGATCATTATGGACAATATTCTAGCCAACAGGGATTGAAGCATGATAGAGATTTGAGTGGAAAATAAAATTACATTTGTCACCAGCAATAACGAGATCGTCTCAGTTTTTACAGGCGTCCAAGTTCATATTTCCTCGCTTTAGAAGAAAATGAATAAACTCATGTATATTTATTATGAAAAATGACAGAAGCCGTGTCCCACAGTGATGTCGCCCTAGAGGAAGGAAGTTGCACTTTGGAACAATGACACTACACATATCGTAAGACAAGTCACCTCCGGGTGAATCTTCCACTCAGTTTATAAGAACAAAAAGAGGATTTTCTCTCCCCCCCCCCCCACCAACAAAGTTTCAATAAAATATGTGTTTGTGGCAGCGTGTTGCTGTTATTCAATAACCAACCGTTGGATCTCCTCTGCTCCTGAAGAACTGCTCGTCTCGTGGGAAAACAGCAGGCTCACTCTGCGACCGCCTCTCTGTGTAGTCTATCCCTCTGGACGTCATCACAGACCAGCCACCCTGCTTTCTCATGGCACTCTGGGGGATAATTTGTGCCTGCATTATTTCTTGCCACACGTCTATGCTTTACTGTTTTGAAATCAGTTCAATACGGCACGATTGCTTGAGCAATAACTGCAGATGACCGAAGGGAGTATTATTCTGGCTCTGCAGGCAGCATGTGGGGGAGCTCTTGAGCTTTGCAGCAGTTCTGTAACGGCAGCCTCGCCGGGAGCAAGTTTCACCATGCTCATCTCCTCTACCTCCAACCTGTTGCTGGTAATTAAATGATAAATGTCTGCCATAGAAATAGAAATCATAGTTGTTCCTCCCTCCAATGCGTACAAATGGGGATGCCAAGCTGATGGCTGCTACGCCGTAAATATTGACAGGAAATGCCAGCTGGATAGATTAGTATGCGCTCCTGTCTCTGGTCAATCCTATTCTTCTTCAGAGTGGGAAGATGCTATAAATGCAGCTCATTGTTTCTGCAGCTTAGTGCCGCGCTTGAATTCTGCATGATTCACTCGTCAGAGAATCAGCCGTAATCTTCACCCCCAGTTAATTAAAAAGCCACCAAACAGAATGTTCCAGAAAACAGACTGAGGCTTTATACTAGCTGTGTACTGAGGGATCAGTAAGCTGGAGTCCCTTCTCAGTTCAATTGATTTCAAATGTAAACAATCTTTTCCACACAACAGGCATTTTGCTCCGTAATCAGATTTGTCCTGTCTTTCATACGATCCTACTGGAAGCGTATGCATCCGCAAATGACATCCATTACTTCCGCTGAAGATCTAATAAGCTCCCTCTCGCTCTCCAGCTTGAACGCTTTACAAGTTTGCAAGGCTTATTTTGCATTATTGGCAAAGTGGCCTAAATGTTTTCACTGCATATTTCATCAAAGCAGCAAATCAAGGATGATAAACTCCTGCCTGAGTTTATAACCCACACTATTTTGATTCATCAACATTAACTGTACCAGCTTACATCCAGCTTATTTGTATTAGGTCAATCAGCATGAAAGGGATGTCGAAATCATCTTTTCTTCCATATTGTAATGTGTATTCGAGTGAAACGACTTCTCGAACGAGGAAAAATGTTGGACGGGAATTGATTTTGTCCATTGGGAATTGAATGGATGATTGTCTTTTGCTAACTGCTGTTGTGAGAGAGAGAGAAGCAATTATTCTCCTGATTATTGTATCATCAGAAAATAATGTTTTTTGATAAGGCATTATAAGGGCATACAAATAAAAATAAATAAATAATGATATATAAATCATTTATATTAAACACTGCAATATTACATAAAAAAAAAATCATGCTTTCCCTTTAGTTTTGTTTCTGAATTTATTTTAGCAGAGGAGCAAAAATAAAGGTGAGGATTCTGCATCGAGTCCTCAGTCAGGCCGTTCCTTCACCGCATTAGTTTTAGAGCCATTGCCATGAGCGTTTCCGTGAGGCTAAATGTGACTCTCGGGTCCATCTCCGCATCATCCGTAAAGGTCCAGGGCTGCAGGAGCTCATTGGATTGGCAGACTGTAATAGAGCAAACAGGATACATTAAACGGTACTGCCGGTGACACCCCGCAGCAAGAGTCTGGCGACCACTGCAGTCATTACTCTTTAAAACTGCTGACCAAAGCCATCACAGCACCCGGGATGTCAGACAACACCCAACTCCTACCTGCCAGGAACAGACAGGCAGCGGGAAACCGAAAGATAAAAAGAAAGAGAAATCAAATGAGGTGTGTAACAGGAACCATGGTATAGAGGAGCTCAATCGTGATTCTAGTTGAAGGAGAAAAGATGAAGGAGAATGAATGAGATTAACAGGAGTGATGCATGAAATTGCAATTTTATGGGTCCAGGTTCTCTGTTTTTATGAACACAACCATGACGGATTCAGGTTAATTTCACAGAACTTAGTTAACAGAGTGCCATTTGCCCTTGGGGGGCAGTTAGTTCACCTTTCGGGACACTAATAAATAAAAAAAAACTTTATTGTTTCACCCCATTAACATTTCATGCAAATTATACCCATAATGCACATTAATACTTTAAGAATGGTAGCTTGGAGTGCCATCAAATGAATTGCATTGTAATTTTAATGTCCATCATAATTCATTTGGCAATTGCACCGACAGAGGTCCGACTTTTATTTTAAATATCGCAAATAATACAAATCACAACCAACTTCATCATTATATATGTATTTTTTGAATTAAATACAGATGATTCTTACTGGATGCAGGAAATCCATTAAAGCCCCATCTTTCTATCACACCCCTCTCTTATGTCATCCTGGGGACACTTTCAGAAAAGCATCCATAATTAATGAATATTCATAAAAGTCATTAAATATGAATGCAGACAATTGCTTTCAAAAGTGGCTCTGATGACCCAAATTTAAACCTCAGCAACATTTCGGATATGGCGTCTCATGAATGTTGGGGTGTGTAATATCTTTTTTAAAGGCAAACTGTTCGTAAGGCGTCAAGAAACACAAGCAGAAGCCAGGTGCAAATGATGAAGCTTTATCCTGCTTGTTTCTAAATCGCATAAAGATTTATTATGTACATGCTCATCATGCGCCGTCAGTATCTCCAACAGTATTAGTGCAGCTTGCATTCATTAGGCAGCTATCCCAAAATGATGAATGCTATTTGACACAAACAGCTCATTAATTTGACCCTGTCAAACATAAGTTTTGCATAAAGTCACAAGGAGACCGTTTTGAAATGCTTGTTTGCACTGCATATATTAATAGGTCCCACACAACACATTGTAACAGCCCCCTTAGCATCCTGCACCCTCATAGAGAAAAAAGGTGTATTGCTGTCGAAACACCTTTGTTAACTGAGTTGTTTTTGTGTGTTTGTGTGAGTGGGGGTTGATGTTTATTTTTTGTCATGTGGCGGATCAGCAGTTGACTGATGTACAAGCAAAGGAAAATGTCTTTCATTTGCTGCACTCGAGCTGCAATATGTTGAGTAATATACTGACATACTCTATTCTGTGTGAAGAGAGAAAATGTTATTATTTTGACTTCACCTCTACAATAGTGAAATGGCTGGACTGAAGTAAAGGCCATGGCAAACACAGGTGCAATCAACAGTTTGAAGTGAATTTTACACATTATGAAAAAAATTTTTTTTTTTTTGTGAAGAATGAAATGGTGACCCATACTTGGAATTTGTGCTCTGCATTTAACCCATCCAAGTGCACACACACACACACAACAGTGAGTAGTGGACACACATACACACACACACACACCAGAGCAGCGGGCAGCCATTGATGCTGCGGCACCCGGGGAGCAGTTGGGGGTTTGGTGCCTTGCTCAAGGGTCTCACCTAAGTCGTAGTATTGAGGGTGGACAGCACTGGACATTGACTCCCCCCACCTACGATCCCTGCCGGACCTGAGACTCGAACCCGCAACCTTTGGGTTACAAGTCCAACTCTCTATCCATTAGGCCACGACTGCCCCCGTGAAAGAATTATTGCAGTCATTGGCTGCCGCCTCTGTAGATGTGCTAGTAGCAGGGCCGTTGCTAGTGGGTGAAAGGTGGTGACAATTCTAGGGGCCCCACTCCCAGACAAAATCCAGGAATTTTACTATATAGATGTGAATAATTCTAATATTTTATTAGTTGTATAACTGAGATAATGAAAACCTCAAAAAAAGCATAATTTGATTCCATGCTTGTAAAATTTGAATCCCATTTTATCATTTATTTTATGATGTGAAGATGTAAATTAGACGAAAATTTGAATCCCATTTTATCATTTATTTTATCGTTATCGTCTATTGGTTAAGACAATGGAAGAATCAATACCTGTATGGTTGAATAAGCAGAAAAGGTATGTTGACAGAAGAAAGAGGACAAGTGTATCAGTACAGCAAAGACAAGGTGGAAAGATTTATTGACAGAAAATCCTGATTAGTGATTCCCAAGTTGCTACTTTAAGAGAATTAATTGTGCAATTTACGTGAAAACTCAAGAGACAATATTTGCTGAACCATGTCAATAGATGGCAGTGCAGCATCTAACATCACTATGGTATCGGTACTCAAAGTACACAAAGAACAGTGATGCTAAAGCTAGCTAAAGAACTATTAAAATATACACAAACCGTCAACAACACTGTCTTCAACATCAACTAGTCGATGTATACAATGAACATATACAACATGTTCAGTTAATTGCTCTCAATGGATGATTCCAGAAACTGATTCAATGACTATTGATTTGCTCTCTTTGTGAAGCACTGACATTGAGACAACAGCATTTCTGATGGATGGATCGATGGACTAGTTAGTTAGATGGATCGATGAAAAGATGGTTGACTGATATACATATTAAAAGACATTACAAGACAAGGATTAGTTAAGCCAGAAATGAAAATTCTGTGATTATTTATCCTCATGTTGTTCCGAACCTGCACTTACAGACACGGTCATTTTTTTCCATCCAATTACAATGAATGAACTGGACTTTTCAAGCTGAAAAAATACACAAAGGCATAAAAGAATAAATAAAGCAAACCAAATGACTCATGCATTATATTCCAAGTCATACAGTTTTGTGTCATAAACAGAACAATTTTGAAGTTGTTAGTCACTGATAATCTTTCCCTTCAGTGAGCTGTTAACCGCTGTGATTAGATTAACAGATTCATTTGAACTAATCATTGAGTTATTTGAGTGAACTGAATTTGAAAACTCCATCAATCTGATTTACGAACAAATCATTCAGATCATTAATTTTTTTGGGAACTGGATGAACTGATTCAAAATTCAAGAATTGGACCTCGTTACTTTGCACCAAAGAGAGCTAGTCAAGATTTTGTCAATATTATTCATTAATAACGACTTAAATGTAAGCCTGCTCCTTACAAAAAATGTCTATATTCCCCACTTTTTGTTAATTTTTCTTTATTCACTTTCATTATATTCAAAAGAGTGACCAGGATATACGTATATATATATATTTTAATTAACTTTTTGTGTTCCACTGAAAAAAAACAGTCATGCAGGTTTGGAGCAAGAAATGGTATAGTTTTATATGTGGGTGAACAATTGCTGTAGGTTCACTGGTCAAACAAAACTTATTTGTTTCTAAAAAAAAAAAAAATCCAGGATTGACAGTCAGTCAGTCACTCAAAAGAGGTCCAGTAAAGTCAAGTTTTATTTGTACACACTTTTCACAGTACATTTTGTTTCAAACTACTTTTACTGATAATAGAACCTTACAAATTCCCCATTGAGAAAACCAAGGGCAACTGTGGCAAGGAAAAAAAAAACATTCTGAGAGAAATGTACTACTTCATGTTCTCTGGCACAGACAGGCCTTTACTTTTTCCTCTACTAGAAGAATAGTGAATTTGTGGTCCCATCTTCCAGTCAAGAGCATTTTTGTGTGCAGAGACGTGTCCTGTGACAAACCGTCGGATGTGCGAGCACTGGCTGCCCGTAAGTTTGCCATCACTCTCCTTCCGTCTGTGCCTCAGTGCACACTGGGAAATATTTCATGAGCTCTAAGTGACTGAAATAGTGTGTAAGCATTTTTATCAGCTGGCCATTTTAATTAAATAAGGTTGAGAGAGTTTGGAGTTTTAAAGAGGGCCTTTTAGCGCTGCGCTTAGGCATTTATAATGTACGTCTTCATGTCCATTTAGGTCTTATCAGCACTGACCCATTACAGCTCTGTCACTGTGGTCATAAATAAAGGATCTTTAAATATGTTATCAGCACTGACCCAGACTTGATCATGGACAGGAGGGAATTTGCAGACTGTATTTCTGCTTTCCCTCAGTGGTACAAAAGTATGCATGTAAACACACACACAAAACCAGCTCAGCTAGGTGATGGACCTCTCTGTGTCCATCTCGTGATCAATCTTGAGACAGTTCAGCTGTCCCATTTTCCACTGGAGATTTGTGTAAGCAGGACTCATCGATTTCCCTCCCAAAAGAGACACCTTGTGTGCTTATTCTACCGCATATTAACAGAATAACTTCTTGCTCTCTGCCCCCGGCAGCAGGGTGTGACTGCATAAGGAGATGTCGTGCACCAAAAGATGAGTCATTGCGGACTGAAGATCGGCACAGATCCACTTCACACTTCCTGTTATCCGGTACAGGAAAGAATCATGAAATGGCTTTCTCATGAAGCTCATATATATACCTCACGAAGGATAGTCTGAAGGTAAAATGACCCACAAATGAGGTTCTTTGAGGGCCCTGGAGAGTCTTCTCTCCTCGGATGGGAGCTGTCACCTCCGTCTTTTTGGCACTTCAATTACCAGGAACTCATGGCCCACAAGAACGAATCATGTATGGGAACAGGCGTGCTGAATGTTAGCGCGATGATAAGATGTTATCTGAGAGTGACATTTGCACCTGCACAATCTTGCACTTCTTTAATTGGTGAACGACGGAAGCTCTTTGTTTTTGCAGATTCATTAGAACAGCTCGGTAGTTTTATTCAATCGAGAGAACTGTGATGGTTGAGGATCTTTAGCAAAGTAAACTTGCTGTAGGCGCATGCATTATTTAGAGGTACAGTGGCCCTAAAAAGTATCTGGATGCTTAAGCTGCACTTACAAATGCATGAATGTCATTGCATTATATAACGAAATATCAAACCAAGATGCATTCATTTTAAAGAAAGATAAGACAAGAAAACTTTACAACAGGGCTGCACAATTATTTGAAATTGGGTTGAAATCGCTATTAAATTATCTGCTTCAGTGCGATTATGAAATCTTGTCAGTGAAGTACATCTCTGTGATCAGTGGTAAATGCTGCTCCATCTGAAAGCACGACTAGTTTGAGTCGCTTATAACATGCATTTGAAAAAGCAACACAAATGATGTGTGTTGCTTGAAAAAGCAACACACATCAAGCATCTTTCCAAACATGAGAAGCATTTCTGAACCTCTTGTCCAACAAAAGACAACATTTAATAACATGTTTTTACTCCAAACTCACTTCATAACATCAGTCGAGTGTTTGAAATAAAAACTTTCTGTGAGAGGATGTGGCTTCTTATAGAGAATAAGGCACACAATGTATTATTTCATAGTTTGCGATGCAGTGATAAAGGCTATGTCAATTACCATTGCATTAAAAATATACTTTATTATAATGAATAAATATACTTTAGTATAATGCAGGGCATATTTGGAGTTATAGCGCGAGAGCACCCTCTGTCTTTCGGATGGAGCAGTATTTACTACTGATCACAGAACCGTGCTCCACTGACAAGCTGCGCATAAAAATCACAGCTTTTGCCTAATCGCAATTGCAGTTTAATTTTGATTAATTGTGCGGCCCTAATTTACAAGAAAAACTATTAATAAAATTGCACTGCTCAAAAAAAAAAAAAAAAAAATTGAGGGAATCATCACAGACGTCACATTATCGAGCATGACCCGTTTGGTGGTGAGTCAGTAATGGACTGGGGAGAAATATCTTTGGAGGGTTGCAAAGACCTCCAGGTGCCAACGGTACCCTTGCTGCTATTAGGTACTGGGATGAAATCCTCTTAGCCATTGTCAGACCTTACACTGGTGCAGTGGGCCCTGGGTTCCTCCTGGTGCATGATAAAGCACTGCCTCATGTGGCCAGAGGGTGTAGACAGTTTCTGGATAATGAAGACATTGATGCCACTGACTAGCCCTCACATTCCCCAAACCTGAATCCAATTGAGAACTTCTGGGATGTTATGTATGAAAGCGTTTGAAGCCACCAAATAACACCGCAGACTATCCAGGAGCTCACTGATACCCTGATCCAAGTCTGGCAGGAGATCCCCCAGGACACCATCTGCCATCTCATCAGAAGCATGCCTAGATGTTTTCAGGAGTGCACACAGACATGTGGGGGCCATACACACTACTGACTTACATTATGAGATGCTTTAATAAGCAAGTTGGATTAGCCTGTAATCTGTTTTTCAGGGTGATGATTTTTGGTTTTCATTGACCATTTCACACCACATTTTGTTCTCAATGAATTACACAATGTATATACATACAGTACTGTATGAGTACTGTATGCTGTGAGATGAAGTTGCAATTACAAAAAAAACTCAAGACTGTGAGAAAAAAAAGCCTCTTTGTGATGCAATTATGTGGCTGTGAGACATAAAGCAGCATCTGCAAGATAAAATTATATAATGTGAGATCTAAAAATCACACGGCGAGATCTAACGCCACCATGTGAAATATAAAGTTACATAGTGAGATACAGTAACAAATAGAAGATAAAAAGTTGCATTTATCATAACTGAAGTTGCAATTTCTTTCTTTTTTTGGTGAAAATCTATTTAGATGATGTTTCTGGTTGTTAATGTGATCTTGGGACCAGCTGGTTAAAGTAATTGGCCCAGAAATGTTAGTTCTGGAAAATGTCTGGCACAATTTGTTTGCAGATGCCACTTGGTTTGACATTTTGTTAACTTATGTAATGAAATTCATGCATTTTACACAAGACTTAACTGTCCAAATACAGGCCACTGCTATATTCATGCTATGAGAACATGAAGCACACAAACACTTGCAAACCAATTAAGTATTATTTTTATATTCATCCTTCTGCTTCATCCAAAATATTTATATAATCAGGAGAACTATCCAAAAAACTCAGCAAATTTAGCCAACAATCTATGAACTTATCATAGGAAGGTTCTGTTAACTGGAGCAGTTTTCAAACCTGCTCCTGGAGGACCACCAACACATGCTGGATCTCTCTCTTATCTAACACCTGATTCTTCTCATTAGCTGAAGAGTCTCAATTACCTCAATTGCGGAACATCAAATATGTCCGGAAACACCGAACTATGAAAGTGGGAAAAGAAGCTTCTAACTCTTGTTATCTAAATGTGTCTTATAAGCGGTGAGAAGAATCCTTTCAGTCATGCACATCTGTTACTATGGTGACAGAGGGCCTGCTGTGCTCTTCAATACATGCAACATGTGTTTGACACACTGCCATGAGCACAATAAACTACATTTACATGCAGAGATGCTTAAGTAGTTGAAATGGGTATAGTTTATGTGAATGTATTTATTTGTGTACAAATGCATATGCAAATATCTATCCACTGTCCAATTAAAAAAAAACACTGTGTGTGTGTGTGTGTGTGTGTGTGTGTGTGTGTGTATATATATATATATATACACATATATATATATATACACACACACACACACACAGTGGTGGCCAACTTTATTAGAACACTTGGCATATTTAAGAGGTTTCAGTTGTTTTTGTTGATCTGGCTATTACAATACCCATAAAACAAACTATTGCCGGAACTACCTATATATATACTGTATATATATACAGTATATATGTGTGTGTGTGTGTGTGTGTGTGTAAGGAATAATTTATGACGGGCCGTTGAATTATTAGAAAAATAATGCACACCCGAGATCTAGTGATCTAGAAAGTACTATGTTCTCAATAATGTTCTCATAAACTCATATTAATGTTGGTTTCAAATGGTCTGTAAAAACATTTACAGCATTCTAACCAATTTAATGGCTGTTTGTAACCATCAAGAAAATGTAAAATACAATAAATATAGCTGTTGTTATTATTATTACTAATAAATGTTAATAAGTAGTGAGGCATTTTTGCCATTCTTTTCTAAGAACTAATAGTAAAAGTTAAAAAAATTGTCAAAGATGGTGAAAGTACTATATATTATAAATAAAAACAACATTAAATGTGTATTAATAACAGTAATGGCATGATCTTTATTATATAATATATTTTTATATAATTATATAATTGTATTGTTATACAATAATTATGCCCCACAAAAACATCTCAAAATTAATTTTAATTCAAAAATTAAAACGTGATATAACATAAAAGAAGTGTATTCATTATCATAATCATTAAAAAGTTTGATAATATTAATAATAATCTACTTGTTGTGATTTGATTTCAGTTACTACACATGTATTTTTGCACACTCAAGTTTGTGTTTCTGAATGCATTGCTGCAGACAGAAGTGTGTGTGTGTGTGTGTTGCGGCAGAAGTGGCTTTGACGTGCTCATCCATCAGCACAGCGAGCTGAGGTCTCCGTCAGAGCGGCAGGGATACAGTGGGCCGCAGGGAGGGGAGGTGTCACTCTTAAACAGGATATATGGCCTCTCACTGAGACACAAATTACAGAGTAAATACATTATGGTGCTGCAGGACTTCCCCACTGCAACATCTCTTTACTATCTGAGGCCCGGCGAATGCAAGCAGTCCCGCATTAGACGGCTTCACACCGCATACACAATCACATTAGAACGGCCTGCCAACACCCCATACAGTCACATTACACAGCATCGGGAACTATCACGCAATCACCGGCGGCATAAAATGAACTCGCTGGATCTAAATGTTGATCGACCCACCACACAGCGAGCAAATTTAAGCGCCACATTCAGCTCCCACAGCATACCGGATTCAAGATGGTCTCCAACTAGAATATATCCCAATGATGGCGTTTCAAGGATACAGCCTGATCCATCATAAGCCACCCGGCCTGTGCACTTTGAGAGAAAATTGCTCTGTCCCCCCCCCCCCCTAAATTAAGCTCAGTTGACAGTATTTGTGGCATAATGCTGATTAACTAATAAAATTTCCATTTGTATCTCCTTTACTTTACTTAAAAATTAAAAATCTGTTATATGCTGCAGCACTTAAATTAGAAGTGAATTGGGCAAATCCAAAATAGTTAAAATACGCTGTTTCAGAAGTCACAGGGGATAAACAGTATGTGTTAAATTGATTTAGTTTGAAAAAAAACACTCACTAACCTTTTCTTTATCTAGTTTCACAAACACTGTTGCCATGACAACGTAATACCACAAAGCCTAAAACCCTAAAAAGCCTATACAAATTATTAGTTAGACAGCGTTAGAGCTCAAATAATATACATATTTAACAGAAAACTATAAAATTCTTATTTCTGCTTTCCAATCTTCCAAAAATTGGTTCTATTCACATCCATTGTAATAGTCTCACTGTAACTTTACATAAGACAAGTTGAAAATATTTTAGACTTTCACTTATATATAATATTATATAATTGAGGTTAACTACTACTGAACCCCAGAATATTCCTTTTAAAGGTGCAGTATGTAATAATTACAGCTAAATGGGTACTGCAGTCAAAATTCAAAATATTGCAAAAATTGTTTCTCCCGCGTCCTCTTCCTCAGACTCGAGGCTCATGCGGGTTGCCAGATTGAGGACACGCAACAGGAATGTCCATGTAAAATGATGCATTTATCCATGTTTTACTATACCACTGGTCATAGAGATTTTAAAAGGATGCAGAGGCTTTTTAGTTCAGTTGAATCTGCAATATTTGACGCAGTTTGTTTGCTGGCTTCCATGACTTCAATACGCCGTGTTTATTGACAACTGGCAACCCGGAGTGTCAAAATAATTACATATAGCACCTTTAAACAACAACAAAAATTGAAAATTATCAGTCTGTTGGCCAACAACGTAAATTAACCACCAAGGCGGTCAGTGCATCCATGGATGAAAAGCCCACAAGTGCTTCGTGGTTCCACCATCTAATAAAGACTGATCTCCCACATGAGGCTCGGGATTTCACAGCTACCTTAAAAGCAAAAAAGAAAATGCTCTCTCTACCATATCATTTGCTGATTGTCAAAACAGAGCATCTTCCTCGACAATCAGTATACAATTCTCCATCTATAAATTATGATTTTTTAACATAGGGAGCAGTTTGACATGAATTATGCCGCGTTTGTTTGAAGCACAGCTATAATTTTCATAACTACACCCACTGATAATAAAGTGCCACGGGTGGCTGTCTGTCACCTTGCCTGCATTCTGTGACAGATGACACCCTGCTTAGTTTATTCCCAGCTCTCTGCTCTCGTCTCATGCCCTCAGCGAATCACAGCAGCGCCCCGCAAAAGCACAAACATGCTCGACGTGAAATTAAGCTTTTTTTTGCCGGTGCTGTCAGATAATGCAGCAAGGATGACGGTGACTTGTTTTACGACCTCATTTCTCGTTTTCAAACCTGCAGCTTCACTCTGGTATTTTCCTTCCTTCTTTTGTGACTTCGCCTATGAGAACAGACAGGGCAGGGTGTGCAGAACGTAGACAAATGGCCTCTCACTTTCGTGTTTATAGCTAGCGGAGAGAAACAAAAATGACCAATGAGAAAGAGGGGAATAGGTCAAACCAAATCTTTAATTTGAGAAGCAATGGTATTAATTTAAACTAGCACAAACAATCATCATATATTATTTGGAATTACCACAGACAGGCCACTGTTTTATGCGCAGGTTTCTCTGAGGCAAGGAGCACAGTCCAGGGTGAGTGGACAATTAGATCCACATAGGCTGATCTGTGCAGAGTTTTCCTCCAATTATCTCTGGTGTAAACCACAGGGAGGGGGTGGGATGAACCTAGCCCTTAGCGAATAATCATGTACAAATGAGTGGAGGCTGAGGAGGGGGTAGAAATGAGCAAAGAGTCTGTATAGGAAGGAAAATAACTCTTCCATCTCAATGGTTTCTCCTAGACAGTTACACATTAAATAGAGAACAAATGGAGACTTTTGCTGACATGCCTCTGATGTGTTTTCAGAGAGAGATAGAGAGAGAACCCCTCAACAAAATCAAAAACTGTGTTCAGATTTGCCAAGATACAAAAATCACAAATTTCCATATGAACTCAAAGATTTCTCTTTAAAAATGTACCTGGCATAGTTATTGAAATAAAACTGACAACTACATACTTTTCAAAAGTTGTTAAAAGGAAATTATGATATTTAAACGTTTTAATGAAGTATCTTATGCTCACCAAGGATGCATTTATTTGATCAAAAATACAGTTAAAACAGCAATATTATGAAATATTATTACAATTTTCTATTTGAATATATTTTAATTTATTGCTGTGATGCAAAGCTGAATTTCCAGCATCATTAGCCTACTCCCATTATACTCCGGTCTTCAGTGCCACATAATCCTTCTTAACAAGTTTCTCAAAATTACTTTGATATATAATTCAATATATAGGCTACCTTATTATTAAATAAATACATATTCATATTTAATGTAAAAATAGCAAAGCGGCAGGTTTTCGTGTAGTGTTTTGACACTACACAAAAACTATTTTGTATTCACATATTTCTCACACGACAAACCCCAAGTGTGTCTGTTTCAAAGTGGGAAACCTTTCCAAACGATCCAGCGCGGACTGTCCGGTTCTTTCAGACCTCACGAAACGATTTGACCAATTCGTGAGAGATTCATAAGAGAACCGACTCTATCGAGGGATTCATTCGCAAATTAGGCTGGTTCTGAGCCCAAACGGCTGACAGTCAGACAAGGAGACGTGGTTGTTGAAATATTGTGAAGGATGTTTCTCAGATCGGTTTCTTAGGTCCTCACTTTCTGAGTTTATTTTTTCTTAATAGTTTGCAACCACGACTAAATTGAAGAATTATAGAAGAAGAATACAGTCTGCTTGATGGAAGACGTGAGCATTTAAAAGTAGTCGTCTTTGATTATTGTAAGTTAATGTGGATGCATAGATAAAATGTTATACATTTAAGACATTTTTAGCGTTTCTTGGGAACATCTTGGAACTCAAGGTCTCTGCACACTGAGTCAGAAATTTTCGCACGTTAAAAAATAAATACGACCTCACGTTGTGTCAATCATGTTTGCACACTGCCTCCGAAACTTTTGTCAGTCAAAAAAAATTCGGATCAGGTTCGATTTTCTGCGTTTTCGCATCCGTTGCATGCATTTTGATAGGAAAGGATGAGGAACACGAAAAAACGGAAAAGCGCATGCGAAAATTTTGGACTCAGTGTGCAATGACCTTTAGTATTTTTTTTCCGCAAAAACTGAATGATGTCTTATAATTCTGTTTGATAATTATGTACATAATTTCCTTTGATATAATATGCATTTTCATTCATACATGGTTGCAACACAATTTTAGATGTAATTATTTAAAATGTTTCATTAACTGTTTCTTCAACGTCCAGCTGTTATACTTTCAAATGATATGCCTTGTTAATGTTTCATCTTAAAATCCTTTTAAAAACCGTGTTGAATTGATAAACTGATTTAAAATGTGTATCCGCAATTTCCTGATCGTTTAAACATCCCCGACTGCATTGAAATGCCAAGATGGCGCCCTAGAGGACAGGCCTAGGTTTATGTTTGCTTAAACATAGCTTTTTTAGCAACAACAGGTTAAACGTTTAGATAAGAATGCTTCATTATATCTATGTAGAACTTATTTTCATTTTAAAAATTACATTTTGTGAAAGAATTATGGACATATATTAAAATGATGGTCATTGGGTGATTGAAGCTCTGTATATGCAGTATGGAGAGTAATAGACTCCGTTCATAATTCATTTTTAGGTTTGAATTTTATGGGTGAAAATAGATGAAGCAGGTTATCTCACAGAAAGCCTTTCATTTATGCAGGCCTATAAAATGATGAATTCATCTCATCCCCAAACCTGAAGCTTAAGTGGGTTTTTTTTCCCTCAAGATCTCCTCTTTATAAAGCCGCTGGGAGAGGGTTAGCACTGGACCATTTTCTCTCTGCGCTGTAAGGTAAGAGAGTGTTCGTTCATGATATGAATCTCATTTGAAGCAGCCGGAAACATTGCTTTGCATGAGTGGTCCTATCGCACGACTGACGCAAGAAACGCAACGATTTGTCACCCGCTTCCTTCGCTTCTGCAAAGAGCTCGTGAGTAAACGCTCCGTAACCACCACAAAACAGCCTAAACCACAACAGGCCATTAAAGTTACCTCACCATGAAGAGAGATTACACCACCTTCTGAGGGAAAAATGTGAGAAAGTCTTCTGGCTTACATAACTGAAACTTTTCAGTAATATGGCCTTATTCAGGGCAGACACCATATTTAATCCCATTCTACTGTCTCAAGGTACTGTGTTATACATCTGATTCTTACAACATGTATTTTTCACACATTGTGCCAATTGAATGTTCAAGATTTGTTATACTTGCACGGTCAGGCAGACATTAAGTGTTCTTTACAAATAAAATCTGCAATAATAGCTGGAAACTATTCGGTTATTATAATTACACTCTGGCTAGCAGGTCATCCTTATTTCTAAGCCCCGAGACACCTGAAATAAAATTAGGTATGCAAATTTTTCCACTGTCTCAATTCTGAATGTCTAGAGAACATAAGTGAAAATTGGCTTATCTTACTCAACTCTCTCTACTTAAAATTATCTGGACAGCCTGCTTTTTGTAAGATGTCATGATGTATAGAGTCTGTAACCTTTTTAACAGCAAGAGCAGTGGCGTTTGGTTTTGTAGTCAATGCTTTCAAGAGGCTTGGTGAAATCATTTGTGGTCACACAAATACAGGGCAATAATGTCACCAGAATAGAACTATTCAGAATTCTGCATTGCCAAACTTAATTCTTGCACATGGTCACTTATTGTTTACAATACAAATTTGGTTTGGACAATAGGCCAGTGCACAACTCAGCCTTCATCCTGGTTCTTTTTTTTATAGCAAGTCCAACCCTGATTGACATGAACATACTGTACATCTATCCCTCACAGTATCGTTTTCATTTGCTAAAATTAAATATGATGTCTCTCCTGAATAAGGTCCATTGCTACTCATGCATTGTCTTGTTCTCTGTCAAAGCCTCTGCTTTTTTCTTACAGAATTATACCAACGCAAACAACAGATCTGGAATAATTGACTTTGGATGTATCTGCTTTATTCATTAAAATGTTCTGACTATGTCTGAGAAACCTGACCACACTCGTCAGCTCTACTTCAGACACATTCGCAGTGATGAGAAAGAGAGAGAGTAGAGCTCCGCTGGCGTCCTCCATCTCACAAGAACAAAAAGGAAATACAAGTTTAGTCAAGTGTGAAGGGAGTACTCATTATAAAAGTGAAACATGTCAGTTTTGGTGTAAGAAATAAATTTAAAATGCATTTGACTTCCTTCTTCTCTCCTACAATAGAGCACTTTTACATTACATGATTAGTGTTGCTCGGAAAAAAGGGCTCATTTTCACACTTTAAAACTCTTTATGAAGTCAACACATCCTCTGGAGAATATTCTCCATTCCATCAAGAAATCTTTGAGAGTTCAGCCGAGAGGTTATCAAGTCTCACTTTTCCCCCATTTTCCTCCCCAGAACAAAAGACTTTCTGTCTCCTGGCAACAAAAGAACAAATTTATGGAGAGTGGAAGAGAAGAAATGTGACAGCATGTGGCACCCAAAACATATGCTTTATTTTTTTTTACTGAGACTATTCAAAGTCCTTCAACCGTTTCTTCAAAAACACATCATGCGCTGAATAATGGCTTTGAGACTCGCCATTATCTTGAATTCAATGTGTTGTTGTTTTGAGGCACAATCTGCACTATCGTAATTGGACAGCCAGGTCTGGTGAGTGTAGTTCTTGTCTGAAAACACAGTAAGTCAGGTCTGCAAGTTAGTGAACTGGGAGAGATACTTCTCCTGGGAGATACGGGTCCGATGCTGAGGACAGTGGAAGAAAATAGCTGAAAAAAGTGACTCTGCACTCTGGGTTCAAGATGGAACCTCCAATTCCACATGGCTTTAGAAGATCCAGTCTGGGAAGGAACAAAGTGGATGGGCTGAAATTGGCTGGATGCCGAAGGAGAGAGGTGTATTGTTAGGGCTACGGCGAAGCTTCGCTGCCTGAGGAGGGAGACAATGATCTTCAATTACCAACAACTCTCAGTCCAATTTACTGCGGACATGAGAGTAGGAACGATGAAAGAATTGTCTTCAGAGGAGAGCTTCGGGTTGTAGAGGCTGAAACTTTCCGCAGCGATCTGCGAACAGAGAAAAAGGTGAGATTTTTTGTGTGGCTAAGTGGATCGGCATATAGAAAAGTGAATGGGAGCCTTGTAATTAGATGACGGACACAAAGAAAGGGTGGTTTTAATTAAAAGGGAATCAATTCCGAAAGGAAGAAAGTTTTATTCAGAAGGGAGAGGGCTAGGGAAAAATGTGATCTTTAATGAGACTACAAGATCAGAGCTTTAGCGAAAGGTAGGCACTTTCTTTGTTTTTTTTTTATTCGAGGTAGATGGCAAGCAACACTGGGAAGTGCCTGTTATTAATGGCTGTGCCTGTCATTAAAGCCAGAATGTGTTTTACTTCTCTTTCACTATAGGCCAAGACGCATATGCCTACCGTGAGTTGTGGCGTATCAGAGAAAAAAAAAAAGAGTGCGCTTCACAAACAAAACATTTCAAGGCTACATCGGTGGAGTAGATCAAAAATGTTTTGCATTATTCACCGAAACACACTCACTTTTCTCCCTAATCATGAGCATCCAACCGCAGCCATCGGCAAACAGGTGAGACCGTTCCCCAACGCCTAAGATATAACCGCAGACTTAGTCCAACAGCATGGCAATTATACTTTGATACAGAAGGATTGAAAGAGCAGAAATTGAGCGCGTGGGGTTGATCAGAGTCTCCCACAGCTGAGATCAGCTGATGCCACTCAGCCGCCCAGGTGTGTGCTTAATCAGGAGTGCTTCTCCTTTAGATTTCGCGTTGGACAGAAGGAGCAGGTCCGCCGGGAGACCGCCTGTCAGTATTCATCTTCTAAATGAGAGCCCCCTTCCCTACTCCATCATGTAGCCTGTCTCTTCTTCTCTGGGAACTGCCAGTTCTGCTCTCCCCAGCAGCTACAACATTTCTCAACAAAACGCCGTGTTTTCCAACTGTACCCTGACTGTCTTTACAAAGCCATCAAGCAAGTGCAGGAGAGCTGCCTCTGCACCCTTAGAGGCAGAGGAAGCACTATAGCTCACCATGCCTGTAGGGTTCATTCAGGTGCATAACAATATCTGACAAACCTCTAGAATAAATGTAAACAATGTTGCTGAACAAAACGGCGTCGAAATAATCCGGCCCTACTCGCGCAAAATAAATATGTAAAAGCAGCTCTGATTAGCCTCTCGACTGATCTCCCTCCAAAATAAACTGCTTCTCTCCACCATTAGCGGCAGCGTGTTTTATAGTAACTCCGTAAGGCCTTCAATAAAATCGTTCGGAGCAGCTGTACACATGATGTTTAATTGCACCCCCTGTGTTTACAACAAAAGATCCATCTTTCCTTGCTCTCCATTTTCTTGCCTTTACACTCTACCTCTTGAGCATCTGCTTCTTATCCACTTTGTCTAGGGTTGCTAAGTGAGTTTCTCACGGGAGAATGTTCTCGTTGAGTTATTGAATCTTTTCTTGATTTAAGAAGTTTTCATTTTCTCTAACTTTCCTTTTAAGCTTCTGTTGCACACTGAAAAAATAAACTTTTTTGCCTGACTGGACCTCTTTTCCCATAGGACTGAAAAAAAAAAAACAGTGGCTGCCCTCAAGTGTAGATGTAACCGAGGAGTCACAGATGGAGAAATAAACAATGTGTTAGTACAACCCCAAATCAGAAAAAGTTGGGACAGTATGGAAAACGCAAATAAAAAAAGAAAGTAGTGATTTCTAAATTTACTTTGCCTTCTATTTCATTGCAGACAATATGAACACAAAATATTTTATGTTTTGTCTGGTCAACTTCATGTCATTTGTAAATATACATCCTTTCCTGTCATTCAGACCTGCAACACATTCCAAAAAAAGTTGGGACAGTAAAGCATTTACCACTTTGTAATGTTGCCATTCCTTTTCACAACACTTAAAAGACGTTTAGGGACTGAAGACACCAAGTGATGAAGTGTTTCAGGTGTAATTTTGTCCCATTCTTCCTGCAAACAAGTCTTAAGGTGGGCAACAGTACGGGGTCTTCGTTGTCGCATTTTGCGCTTCAAAATGCGCCACACATTCTCTATTGGAGACAGGTCGGGACTGCAGGCAGGCCAGTCAAGTACCCGTACCCTCTTCCTCCGCAGCCAGGACTTTGTAATGTGTGCAGAATGTGGTTTTGCATTGTCTTGTTGAAATATGCATGGACGTCCCTGGAAAAGATGTCTTCTTGAAGGCAGCATATTGTGCTCCAAAATCTCTATGTACTTTTCAGCATTAATGGTGCCATCACAGAAGTGCAAGTTACCTTTGCCAAGGGCACTGACACAACCCCATACCATGACAGACCCTGGCTTTTGGACTTGTTGCTGGTAACAGTCTGGATGATCCTTTTCTTCTTTGGTCCGGAGCACACGGCGTCCATTCCTCCCAAAAAATACCTGACATACTGATTCATCTGACCACAGTACACGTTTCCACTGTGTGATGGTCCATCCCAGATGCCTCCGAGCCCAGAGAAGTCGACGGCGCTTCTGGACACTGTTAACATAGGGCTTCCTTTTGGCACAGTACAGTTTTAACTGGCATTTGTGGATGTAACTACGTATTGTGGTACTTGACAAAGGTTTGCCAAAGTAGTCCTGAGCCCATGTGGTGATATCGCTTATAGATGAATGACGATTCTTGATGCAGTGCCGCCTGAGGGATCGGAGATCACGGTTGTTCAGCTTAGGCTTGCGCCCTTGTCCTTTACGCACTGAAATTCCTCCAGATTCCTTAAATCTTTTAATTATATTATGCACTGTTGAAGGTGAAATATCCAAATCTCTTCCTATCTTTCTTTGAGGAACATTGTTTTTAAACATTTCAATAATTTTCTCACGTATTTGTTGGCAAACTGGCGATCCTCGGCCCATCTTTGCTCCTAAAGGACTAGACCTTTCTTGGATGCTGCTTTTGTACCAAATCATAATTACAATCACCTGTTGACATCACCTGTTTCAAATCACATCATTATTTAACCAATTTACCTCATTACTAGCCCTAAATTGCTCCTGTCCCAACTTTTTTTGGAATGTGTTGCAGGTCTGAATGACAGGAAAGGATGTATATTTACAAATGACATGAAGTATTTTGTGTTCATATTGTCTGCAATGAAATACAAGTCAAAGTAAATTTAGAAATCACTACTTTCTTTTTTTATTTGCGTTTTCCATACTGTCCCAACTTTTTCTGATTTGGGGTTGTAGAACTGAAAGGTATTATCTGCTGGTATTATAAACAAACTATTGTGTAAATGATTTCTTAAATAAAAGGATGCATCCTTTCAGATTTTAGTTTGTTGCCTTATCCTTCGGATTACAAACTGTAAAGGAATCTCAAACAAAAAAGGAATATTCCTCAAAAATGGCTAAAATAGAGGAGTGTAATGATGTAAGAAGATAACTGACAAATAAAAAATAAAATAAACAATAAAACCAAGGTGTGAATTTTGATCCATTAACATTAATTAACACCTGTAAGCAAAGAACAACTTTATTTATTTTTTGCTCTGCTTAATGCGATGTGTCACAACATGTGTGATGCATTTAGCATTAAAAGAAAACGGCGATCACATTTGCTAACCTGTATAAATGGCAGGATAATTAAAATCCATATAAAAGAAAAAAAGTGCTTATTATACAGTATGCCATGGTTTTTAGATGCTAACCAGACCTATGAGAACAAAACAAGCATCATACTACTACATTACGGTCTAAATCATGATGAGGGCTGGAGTGGAATAATTAATATTGGCTACATTGTGATGTGATTGAAAGTGCCATGATGTTATTCAGGGTGCTTAATGGAGAAAAACGCAGCCTCGTTGTGTAATTACAACATCTACCAGCAGGGGTTAATGAGCCATGCTAACCAGCCAAACCTTGACCCTTTAGGTGAAATACCTCATTTCCAAAAGATTGTTGGATATCTGGGCTTGCGTGGATTTCCATTATTATCGGTAAATCAAGACAAGCACAGAATTTGGCACAGATTATAGTAGTTCACACACCCAGACATCATAGGTTCCATAATTGACCCCATTGCCCCCAGCTGGTGTCAGTAGATTTGAATCTCTTTGAGGCATCACATAATGCCTGAAGATAACCACAGTGACAAATACATTACCAGTACCCAGTCTCATCCCAGTCTCTGTCGTTATTTACTCACCCTCATGTCGTTCCAAACCCGTAAAACCTTCATTCATCTTTGGAACACAAATTAAGATATTGTTTATGAAATCTGAGAGCTTTCTGACCCTCCATAGACAGCAACGGAACTACCACATTCAAGGCCCAGAAAGGTAGTAAGGACATCGTTAAAATAGTCAATTTGACATCAGTTGATCAACCTTAACTTTATGAAGCTAAGAGAATATTTGTGTGCCCATAGAAAACAAAAATGATGGCTTTATTCAATCATTTCTTCTCTTTCATGTCAGTCTTCAAGGCACGTTCACTGATACATGAGTTGGCGGTCTGACGTAGAACACGGATGCGTTTCACCTTGGGGACCAACAACTGTTTGGTTCTTCAAAATATCTTCTTTTGTGTTCAACATAAGAAAGAAACGTATACATGTTTGTAACTACATGCAGGTGAGTAAATGATGACAAAATTTTCATTTTTTGGTAACCTATTCCTTTAAGGTACAGAATAAAAATATTCACATATAAATACATACAGCAGGTGACTCAGACATTGTTGAATGCATGTACGCCAGTGGTTTGAAAAGCTATTTTAATTCCATTTGGGCAGAGACTTGCAGTAAATTAGATTAATGTTAAAGTGTCATGTTTCTAGGATTAGAAGATGAATTCAAACGAGTCTCTAGGTATGTGATGGTGCTCAGCAGGTGGGCAGGGAAGTGCTGAGCTACCTCTCTCTTTAAGGCACTGTTGATTCTGAGCTCTCTGCCATGTCTTTGCGATTTCAATAATCCCGTTTTAACAACACGACAAACACACACAGCGCGGGTCGATAAAATATGACTTTTAATAGTACTTCCTGTTAGACTACTCCACAGATGTGACTCTTATAGTACACTATAACTCTCTCTTTCTGCCAGTCATGAGCTATCGGTCATTTTTATCAAGCAGAATGCCACAAACGAGGCAGTGAACGAATGTGAAAGGGACAAGTAGTTATTCAAAAAGTGATTTTCCACTTGAACATACAGGAGAAGCCTCCCAAGGCCTAAGCGACTGTGGAAAGGGGGGCGTTTATGCCCAATGAACGGGTGAGGAGGCACTACCGTGAGGTGTGGCGTATGGCCACTGTGTTTGTCAGGGCTGATGGATGGCTCTAGGCTGTTTTGGGATCATAGATGATTGGAAGATTGAGTTCAGGTGGGACGTAATCGGGTGTTAAATGAGACAAAGAGACGTTTTATTGACACTATTGGGCAGTGGAGGAGTGTATACAGTACCTAGCTGGCGTAAACAAAAATTGACGTGATTGCACACACAATATGACACAAAATTAGTTTTTCATGTGCGATGTTGCATGTGCCTGTGGTTCCGAACCATCTCTGCTGTGCTTATTGACTTTGCACATAAACCTTTTTAATGATGATGCTGTTTAAATTGCACCATTGATTTTAATGCACCAATTACGTCTATAGTGTATGAGAGTCGATATGTAGGACAGTGGTACAAATGGCTGAATATGAGAGGGCTTTAGTCCAGCAATTTACTATGAGTCTTAAGTGCCCACGATCTGTGAAACACCTCACTTTCCTGAAAAATGTGCAATCAATACTGTGGAGAAAACCTTTTTAGGGCTTGCAGCTACATGCATTTTCTGCTGAATGAAAGAATAATCAAGTTTTTAACGCCTTGTGACTACAGGAAAAGCATGCCGCCTTTAGCATCATTACAGATGCTGCCGGAAAAGGTTGGAATTCGTGCACGCATCGATCTCCGCGTCTGTTTGTTGAGGTGCGGTTTTAACTATCCTTCTTTTAGAGGCACAAATGTGTCGTGTAATAGGAGGGGACGGAGGGAGGCGGCGGTTTTGAGATACGCCATTATTTGACAGTGTTTAATTGGAGAGTACATTTGAGAGGCAGCCGTCCCCGCCGCTGGCTTTGCTTCTAATTGCCAGCAGCACCGCGCTTAACGAAGCGAGCGAGAAGGTGCGTGGGTGAGGGAGGAACAAAAAGAGAGAGGGGCCAGGTTTCTATGGTAACAGCACATCAACAGTAGGCAGTAGCCGAGGGGGTAGTTTCATCTTGAAGAAAAGACCCTCTCTGCTGAGGCTCCCTCCGCAACAAGAAACAAATGCCCTAGCCGCACGTAAACAAAACACCAGCGAAATGGCTCTTTTTAAAGCTCAGCCTGCAGAGTGCGAGGCGAAGTGAAAACCTATCCATTAGAAGGAGATTAATGAAAAAAACTCAGTGGGTCCTCCCATCGCAGCCTCGGTTAAATAAGCCGCTACGAGCATCCCTGTCTGCGAAATGTGCTTCTATGTGGTCCAGAAACCACTATCATCCTGATCTCAATTATTATTCATGCAGCTTCACTCGTTTCATCAGCCGTCCACGGGAACACGTACGCTGTAGGTGATGTCAACAAGAAACTGAAGAACACCAGCAGAAAGGAAGGCTATCTGATTCATTAATCCTGACTGTTGAGTATCAGGTATTAACGCTAATCCTTTGCCTTTTTGAGGAGTTGTAGTTCTCCTGATGACCATTAGAGGGCAGTTTGGCCTTCTAAACTTTCTATTCATGCACTTGACAGCGTAATGTTCATTTCTCACATTCGTCTGTTTACTCACATACTTGCTCCAAGTATTTACCTCACTTTCCATCTTGTACGTTTGATATTCTTTTTAACTTGTTTATGGCTCTCGCTTTTCACAGCGTTTGTTCGCTGGCTCACATCCATTTATTTTTATCTGTGAAAGCTATCATTTCAGAGGTACGCAAATTACGTTGTGGCATATCTATAAAGACAGCGCACCAAATGAAAGCTGGATTGATTTATTGTCTTTCATCTCAGTGTTATCATCTTTATGGCTTCGTCTTTATTGTGCTGTCGAGTACTGGGAGGTCTTGGGTGTAACGGTTTAACTCCTTGTAGGGAAGAAAATTAGGTTTCTGAGACTGAGAAAATTCAGGGTCTTGTGTTTTTTGATCATTAATATTGATGGACAGCTTTTGTGAAGTGAGAGCTTCACATTACTAGATCTCACATTTGCTATTCTGTTCTATTAAGTTCCTGTCAGTCTGGCGAAACCGTAACCTTTTCCTCTTTCTCTGTTTGCACTGGCAAAGAGACCCAGAATGGGAGCGAGAGAAAAAAATTGAGTCTTATATCTTTGTCAGATCAATTTGCTTTATTAATGAAAAAGCTTTATGGAGAGATCACAGTCCCTAGATTCATTCTTAAACAATGACTCACCAAGCAAATGCATTTCTTTGTTTTTTTTTTCTTCACTCATTTTATTACAAACTTTGCAAGGACTTATTACAAGGGGTTTGTTTTCAACATGCGGAAACGGAACAAAACAAAACACATGGGAATCAAACAAACAAGTCGGATCGGACAATCCACTGTTCACAATAAACATAAAATCTGATAAAGCCCTCGGTGACAGGAGCCAGTGAATGACTACGGTGCAGGCATACGACGGCCACATTCACACTGACTCGGCAAAAAAGATCAATCCATCCAAGGCAAGATGTGCACATCTCAATAAACACTTTACGATTTTTATATGCCATCGGCTTTTGTTGTAAGATTTAAAAAGCTTCACTTGCATGTACATAAAACTGTACAAAAACAGATCATCACAAGCATTTTTAGTCCTATATAAATATAACCAACAATTAAGGATAACAAGTTTTGAACTCTCCTGCAAAAGACATACTTTCAAGGCAGCTGTCTTCAGTTTGGGGTGAACGGTGAAGATGAGTTTTGTGCAGTGAACGTCGCTTTTGTTCTCAAGAAAAGGTTTCTGAATCGGCACTAACATTTCAGCAAGAACAGTAAACGGTTTCTACCAATTATCTTTGGAATTCATGCTTAACTCGTCGCCTGCTTGACACCACGCACGGGGAATGTGGAGAGCTATGTACAGAACACTTTTTAAGAGATGTTTACCACAAACACCAGTTTTTGTTAGTCTATGAAGAAAAGTCTCGCTCTAAGGATGAAGAAAAGACTCCCTCGTTCGTTACGGTCGTCTCATCACATCCAGACATCTAACAGCGAAAGAGCACACATCTAAACACCAGTTTAAAAAACAACCACGAGAAGTGGACACTCCTCCATCCGTCCTCCGGCATTTTGGGCCGAAGGACTCTAGGAGTCTAGCCTTAGAATTACTAGGAATAAAACAGCCGAGATGAAGCCAGAGGAGTCAAAACCTGCAATTCAGACTATCTGACTCAGGCCGGCATCAGAGTGGAGGAAGGTCAGAACCTGCTTCACTCAGAGTTTGAATAGATGAAAGCCTTTAAGTGGTGGTAGAGTTTTGTGGTCATCTCTATCTTTTAGCCGTGTTAAGTCCAGGTCAGCGATCTCACACGTTCGCCTGGGAAGAGCGCGGCTGCAGCAAGAAGGAGGAAAAGCGAGCTGGGCTAATTACGCTGGATCATGACTCTCGCTGGATTTTTTTTTTCCTATCAGAGTCACTAAATGGCTTTGAAAACAGCATAATGTGCTTTCTTTCCTTAGGGTGGGATAATCATTCGCCTTATTTAATCATGGCTACGTCCAGTAATTTCCATACGTTTCAGCCTTAATTATTCGGCGAGAGGTGCTGAAGGCAGTCGCGATGAGGTAAGTGCAGTGAAAAATGCGACTCGCTAAACAATTGAAGCGTTTGGACCGGGATCTTTTTCTGTGATCTGTTCTTCCTTTGGGGGCTGGAGTGTTCGCATATGCCAACTGCACCACACTCATTACTCACCCTAATTAAGGAAATGCCCATCGTCAACCCCCCTGCAGACAAAGCACGCTCGCCCAAGCGCCAGGATCTGGGCAGGTACAGTGCTGTAGTAGGTGCGGAAAAAGTAGAGATATTGAGGCGATGCACCGTGATGCAATAGTAATGATAATGTCCATCAGATATATGGTTCTTGAGCACACTAGATAGTCATTGTCAAAATGGTCCCCCAGAGATTCTCTGAAACTTGAAGGGAGACACAGCTTTAGAGCAGGTTAGATAGTCAGCACAGTGTCAAAGAAAAAAAAACTAACCCGAAGAAATACCCAATTGATGGAGGACAGAATATTTATGTAAAAAAAGTGGCTGAAAATAGGCAAATGGTGATGTGATAATTTGTAACATTTGTCATTTTTCGATTGTGGAAAAAAAACATGCACAATTGACATGCAAAAGACAAGACAGGATTATCAGTCTAATTTGTCCATTGTGATTGTTATATACAACTGTTTTAAGGCATTAATACATTTGTTCTTCAAACAAAGTCTAAATAGGACACAAAGATTTCATTTCAAACTGTAAAAACTATGTAAACAAAGAAAACAGGACCGTGAATATGAGTGTGGCGAAAATGGACCCATTTGATGGAGACTAGGTGTGTCTGTGGAATTAACACACCATCAAGTTAACAAAACCCTACTGATAATTTGAGGGGAGGCAGGTGGTCTCCTCCTCACTGAGGCTGTGCTGTGTGAGCCGTAGGCGTCTTTGCGAGTGCCAGGCAGCGTTTGCACTACATCGTGGGAGTTCAGGAGAGATTCACAGTGCCAAAAAACACAAGTTCTGCTGCATGACACAAAAGTATGCACGCACATTGTCATCTGTTGAATAGCGTGTTAATGTGCCAGAAGCCACATGTGTTACTTTTCGTGACAGTAGGTCCCCTGACGCACGAACGCACACACCGGCATATGTTAAGGTCTGTCAAAGTTAGGTAATTGCTGTTAAACCCACTGCACAACTATACACCGTGCTGCAGCGTGCATATGGACATACAGCACAGCAGGTGAGGATGTGGGTCCTAGATGGGCACAACGAGGTTCATGGAGCACCATCAGGATGTTTTTCTCTCCACCCCAGCTCATCTATTCATGTTCCCGTAAGGCCATTGCAAACGTTCAGACCCTCGAAAGCAGTGGTACCGACACACACTTCAGGTGTTCAGGCTGATTTAGATGTAACATTTGTCACTATTTTTCAACTTGAGCCTGATAGTAATATTCATATATACACCATACAAATGTATTTACAGCGTTTTACATGTATAAAGACTGCTCTCCTCTGAGGACAGGATCAAGTTAAGAGTGTTAGACACTCTGGATGTGGCTCAAGACCCTTTTACAGCAGTATAACTTCAGCACTTGGTAATCTAGTAGAAGAAACCATGAACATTCTGTACGCTAGCTAAGCTAAAAGTCAGTTAGTCACGTAAAAGTATGCATCAGTTGTTTTTGATGGTATGCAAAAATACAAACATGTTGAAAGGAACAGTAAAACATGTTAAAAGTGATAATAAATAGATGTATGAATGAATGAATAAATAAATAAATAAAATCAATCTACTCGGACATTATGACAATAGTGTGTTTTTCCACTATCCAATTGATATCCTGTCGCAAAATTCGATATTCTCTTTTCACAACTCTGAGTCTCTGTAATTTAAGATGTGCGTCAATCAAAGATGGTGGGTGTGGTTATCTCACAGGTATATCTCTCTTTTCGAGGTGTGATTGGAGGGGGGGCTGGTAGGCGGGAACTCTGATGTCACTCTCAGAGGCACCTCCTCCAGTGGGGCGTGATCACTGGGGGTGTGGTCACTACTGGAGTAGGCACTACGGGAAGGTGGGAGGCGTGGCCTGTTCTCCTCTCCTCCCAGCCTCACGCTCCCATTGGCCAGGCGTCCCAGGCTCCCCCTCTCCTGATAAGGCACAAACGTGGACAGTTTAGGGGGGTTGCGGGTCTTGCGGACGGGCGAAGGCTGACCGGGCATCCAACAGGCATCTGAGTGACCCAGCTCGCTGCACTCCTGACTGCAGTTTCCCGTCATGGCAACATCAGGCAGTGAGCGAATATCTGCGAGAGGAAGGCACACAAAAAAAGCAGTCTTTAATGATGAGTAAATGATATTAAAGAACAGCAAATCAAAACTTGTTTTGATACGCTCGAGTTCATTTCTACTGGGTGAGTCACAGAGACACTGCAGTTCACCTAGCGTCAAATGCAAGCAACTAACAGGGAATACACAAAGAGCTCCCAGTGGTTGCTATGCACTGTGGTGTGGTTGCTATGTGAGAGGCAGTTGTTGCTATGCACAGTGCTGTTGTTATGCACTGCATACTGGGATTTCTTCAGTGGCTACTGTGGGTAAGATTCTTCTGGTTTGATTCCTTCAAGTCATTTGAATTGAAACGCTTTCTTCATAGTGTAGACATGCGACTGATGGTTGCTAGGTGCATTCGAATGTCTGCATGCCCACATACATACTGGAAGTTTGGTGGCAAAAGGGCGAAAGTGCTATTCACTTTTCACTGCATTTGTCCCTTGGGCTGCAATCCCTTGATGTACATGTCTTGAATATTTATGTACATATACATATACAGGCACGCTCGCATTCAGTATCCTACATTCAACACTAAATGAGACCCACCAAGGCCCCTGAAGGAAAATTCAGCGCTAAGGCTTATTGATTGGCAGGTCTGAAATTAGTGAGCCTCTGATTGCTATCCATTTTCCATTCCACTGTTCCCTAATTAATTAAATAGGGCCGAGACCCAGTGACCTCATTCCGAAAGAGCCACACAGAGAGCTACATTAACACACACTCCCTGTAATCCGCCAACCACATGCACTCTTTCTCAGGATCTGTTCCACCCTGTGGACCACGTTCCTCACCCTTGTGCATTCACACCAGAGGTTTTCAACCTCTCGGTCACAAACCTATGTGGGTTTACTGGAAATGCGGATGGGGTTGTGGTATTTTTATTCATCATATTCTTTAGCAGAATCTTTATAGTTATAGGTAGACAGAGACTTGAAAAAAATCAGTAAAAAACAGTAAAATAATAAAATGACTTAATTCTATGACATCGATAAGAATTTCAAGTAGTTTTGGAAATTGAGGACCAAATGAAGGCATGTGCATACACTGTTATTTATGACGTAATGCGATGCTGTTGCGATCAGTGTGCCAAGAGTGTGCCCATCAATAATAACACTCTCGCATGGCTAATGTATGACTGCTTTTAAGTCACTATAATCGTCTTCACCTTGATTACAAATGTCATCCATCAAAACTTTACTAGTGTGACACTGGTTTGCTTTATCCAGCCGAGAGAATAGTTTGTGTATCCTATGCTCATGGGTGTTTTGAGCTGCTGTTCAGTCCATATTTCACAGTGAGAAAGGGCTTGGGCAGCTCTGAAACAATCACAGAATACGAGAGAGGTTGTAGTTTGAAGCCATATACATGCTGAAATTAATAATTTACTGAAATCTGGACCCAGGTATATTCTTTTCACCGTCTCATATATTATCAGCCAGGTTTTCACAGCATTTGCGCTGTTTTCAACTGACTGCTTAAAAGCATTTGCTTATGCATTTTTGGACTTTGTTCTCCATTAGTTTGCTGGTTTATATATATATATATATATATATATATATATATATATATATATATATATATATATATATATATATACTGTATATATTAGGGCTGTCAATCGATTATTATTATTTTTTTTTTTAATTGCGATTAATCACATGATTGCCACGAGTTAACTCGCGATTAATCGCACACTTTTATTTGTTCTAAATGTACCTTAAATTAATACTTTTCAAAATTGTAATACTCTAATCAACATGGGCATGGACAAATATGGATGCTTTATGCAAATGTATGTTTATTATTATTGAAACCATAGTCAACATAGAGCATGAAGACTAGACATGTTTCAAAGGTCATAGATGTTTTTCAAAGAACTTGTTCATGTCTATTAGACACATGAAAAAAGAAATACCAGGTTCCCATTACTTCTCTTTCTTTGCACTGAGCAATTTATTGACACAAACCTGTTTACATTTTTGCACACAGGGCAGCTCTTCTTCTGAACATGCAAAATGTACATATATTATTTATTATTACATTTGTTTCCCTCTCTGTGACCACATACTGTATTTTGATGAAGCTAAATTAAACTGTTTTCATTGATATATTTTACTGTTTCTGTTGTCAGACAACGGAATGAATATGAAATAGTGACTGAAACACGACCCATTAAGACATAACCAGCTCTCCCTTCCAAGATGTTAATCTGCACAAAAAATCATGATAATCGCACCATCGTCTGATGAAATCAAATACACATAAGATAATGACAATAGCTGTGCTGTGATTTCGGCTATACTTGCATGTAAAATAAGAGAAGCAACATAATATCTGTGTTTAACTGAATTAAAGCGCTGCTCCTCTCTGCCGCGCGCAGAAGAGAAACTGAGCAGACGCAGAGAGAGAGAGAGGTGTGCGCACGCTGAACAGAGCAGACGCACAGAGAGAGAGAGAGGTGTGCGCGCGCGCTGAACAGAGCAGACGCACACAGAGAGAGAGAGAGAGAGAGAGAGAGAGAGAGAGAGAGGTGTGCGCACGCTGAACAGAGCAGACACATACAGAGAGAGAGAGAGAGGTGTGTGCGCGCGCTGGGAGAGCAAGACCTCGCGCTCGCGCGGCAGTACCAGTGATTCTCAGAAACTAGGTTTGGGCACTTTTTTGAAGGGAAAAATGTCGCTAAAGGGGTCTGCAATGTTGCTAAGTTGGCAACACTGTGCATCTCCATTTCTCCAACTACGGGTTGGGCCACGGGTCAAACAGAAAATACGTGCTGCGTTAATCGCGCGTTAAAAAAATTAGTCCCGTTAAAATGAATTTGCGTTAATGCGTTATTAACGCGTTAAATTTGACAGCACTAATATATATATATATATATATATATACATAATGATATATTATTGTAATATATTGATTGAAAAAGTTAATCATGAATTAATTATTTTTTTCTGACCACTCTGCAAGCCTCCTTTGACATGCTCTGGTGCCCCCTGTGGAGGCTTGTACCACACTTTGAAAACCCCTGTTTTAATATGATGGTTTCATTATAAGCTTTGTAGTGGATAGCACATTCCAGGGCACAGTTTATGGCAGGGCCCCTCTCTGACCACTATAGTGGACAAAGGTTTGTTACATTTTGATTGGATCTTGGTGGGCTAACATAAGCAAACTGTCCAACACCATCAGATAATGATGCCAGGACAACAGCCAGACACCTCTTAGAGGAAAAGAAGAAGACCTTTGGTACAAAGCCTGGGAAGGACAGGACTTCTCATTGGTCAAAATGCAGTTTCTGCCCTTCACCCACCAACAGACTGATTCCTAAGGTTTTGACCACCATAAAAAATCCTTAGGACCTCTGGATGCAGTAACAGTGGGTGAAACAAAGAGAGATCACAAAGTTTCATCCAAATCCATTCATAACTATGTTCTCAAACCTTAAACTGATGCAAACTACAACTACATTCAGAGAAATAAGTATTCTCAATGACAGCGACGTGTAGTTCAACATCTTACACAAACTCAGCTGTTGATGGACAAATGAATGCATGCATGACAGTTCAATCTTCTTCCATCATGTTTGGACTTAATGTGTTCGTAACATTGCCAAAGGTATTCTGGTTGTGGTTTGGTAAGTGAATGATGCATTGGTAAAACTTTAGTGACACTTTTCTGAATGAGTGTTTGGACTATGCAAATAAATTCCACAGGAGGAAAAAAGGGTGGGCCACACCGTGTCCCCCCACTCTGATGGAAACAGCCAATCACAGCCTGGAAATGGAGAAGCGCCAGATTGCAATCTCATCCTCATCAGAAAGAGATAAAGGTACCTTCCCAAAAGACACTCCTTGTTCTGAGTCTGAGTCCTGTTACTGGGAAGGCAGCAACAGAAACACCTTGTTCTGAGTCTCAGTCCTGCGAAGGAAGGGACAGCAACAGAAACTACGACCTGAGAAAAAAAAAAAACTTAAATATTAGATCAAATTAGAGATCAAAATTGCACGTTGCTGCCCATGTGCATAACACCAATGTTTAGCAAAGTGCTGTTAAAAAATAAATAAAATCAAATGCGCCATTTATCCCAATGCGCCTTTAGGTTGTAACATCTAGTTTCGAAGATGATGAAGACAATTATAAATGTAGGCTATAAAACAACACAGTTTATTAAAGAAACCAACAAGGTTATCCTACAAGTAAGTGAATTGTGAAACAGTGTGTGTAGCACAAACAAAAACTAAAAGTCCATGATAATGAAACTAAAAAAACAAAATGGTGACATAGGTCAATTATTGAATTGCATTAATCACCTCCAAAAATTAAAAATCATTTAAGTCTGTATTCATCATTGAAATTAGCTCATCATTTGGCAATCAAATTGTTTTTCTTCAAATAAGTATTGTTTATGGAACCAGAATCCTTAAGAGCAATTTGAATCACTAAATTATTTATGATTCCCATCTCTAGTCGCAAGTATTTTTGATCCTAAGGAATGGGTTGCAGACCACAGAACGTTAAGAACCTCTGATCTGCACACTCTGCCTGCCATGTTACCTTTCTCTCCACTTTCGATTCTCGCCACAGTTCCAAACTACTTCATCTTCCAGAGACAGAGAAAATGAAGAGAAAAGTAGCGGAGACCCTTAAATGTGCAAGAGATCTACAGATGGCAGCCCTGAGGCAGACGCCGGGGCCCAGGGGACGTACCTCCACTGGCCTTGAACATCCATGCAGCTTTAATGCACTCATTAAAAAGAGCTCTGTGAGGCTCCACCGGCACAGCATAACTGACAGTTCTCTCCACACGAAAACACCACACTGACCCCACCACCGCACAAACGTACGTATGCTTCAAAAAATCCCAATAAGCAGGAGCCGACATGGTCAATACATCAAAGAGGTCTGGAATAGTGTAAAAGGGGGCGTTTACTGGAGAAGGAAAGAGGCTTTATATCTCACCAAGCGGAATAGATCTACTCGTCCCTCTGGAACAAACACATTAGAGTCCTACAGTCCTGTTTGTGTGTGTGTGAGAGAGAGAGAGCGAGGGCTAGAATGTGTGGGAGAAAAAAGTGTGTGGTGAACTCGGAATATAATTGAGTGTGTGCGTTAGAGGCGCAACCTATGTGTGCGTGTGTGAGGGATAGGGTGTGCGTAGGAAAAGGAGCATGTGTGTTAGATGACGCTACTGTCTATGTATTTGTGAAGTAAAAGTGCACACGTGTTTGTGCAAGAAGGATGTGTGCTACAGATGGTGTTTGAACAGTGAGGTGTTGGGAGTGTAGAAAAGTGTGTGTTTGTGATATTCTTCTGGCTCTATGTAGGCAGGTGTGAAAACAGTTTCTTACATTTATTATCCATTACTGGATCTCATTTCTTCCAATATATTTTATTTAAACTAGAATAATAGCCAATCAAATGCAGATCTATTTACAAGGATTTTGAAGTTGGTTTAGGTGAACTGATTTAGAAGCGAGTAAAGACAAAATGGACTCAAAACCCTACTTTCCTAAATGTATCTAATTATGCATGATTGATAAGTACGCAGTAGGCCTATTTAAAAAAATCTCATAGTATTTCATGAAAACAACATAACAGTTTTGTCCAAAATGGCGGACGGAAACCAAAGGGTACATGTAGGCAGGGAAAATTAACCAATTAGTATTACACTAAAATTTCATGATCTAATCATACTCAAATATATAAAAGTCCAGTCCCTCTTGGTTTCATTTGGAAAATGCCATATTAAAGAAGTAGTGTTTATAAAACAGTTACTGTAATTCTGATTAGGTGTGCCACATTAGAAGTAACTTTAAAATGCTCCAACAGTTCAGGTACAATTTTATTAAAAAACTGAAACTATTTTTTCACTATTGGTGTCTTTTATCATATTTCAGTTGCTTACCATACACCTTATCCTTGATATAATCAGTAAGTGTGTTTACATGCACTTCACAAGTTTTATTCAATTCATCCTTTTAAAATGTCAAGTACACTGTTACACATAGTTAATAAAATAAAGATTAGTGGAGCACGTTCTACAAGAAAAAAACTTCATTCTTTCTGCCTCAAAATTTCATGTTTAATTCAAAGTGTTACTTGCCATTTCTTTGTACATATTTTCTTAGTGAAAATGCTTTCAAAGCACTGAATTCATTTTTTGTGAAGTCTAACACACAGACCCAGATCATGCGACTGTAGCTCGGCTTTGTCCAGCATACACATTAATTGGCTGTAGAAGGCCGTAGCTTGATTATAACTGCCCTTCAAAGCTTCGAGTAGCTTACTGCATTCATAAATGTCATTTCACATCTTAAAGGCATGTGTGTTTTGGCATTTACTGTGATTGCCATTGTGTATGGGGTTTGGACTACACTTTGGTGTTTTCTCTGTACAACAAAAGCTTGAAACCATCTAGGTTTACAGCCTTAATCACAGCACACAACCTGGTAGAAACCAAAGGGACGTCAGAAAAAGGAAAGATGAAAGAGCACAAAAAAGGTAAACTGCACGCTACAGGCGCTTTGCTGTGACCACCTTAGCATGCAAAACTTGCCCGTCCTTCATTTTAAGACACATGTAAGGGTGGGTTTGCAGTGTTCTTGCATCAGGGAACCAGTGGGATGACTGGTCTCGTGGATCTGTGGCAGGTTTTCTTTCTGTCTGATCTCCAGCCGAGGGGTAGTGGGGAGGGGAAATGGGCATGTTGCTCTTCCTGAGATTTCACAGAACACCTCCTGTTTGATCCGGCGTGCACACTTTCTAACGTACCCTCAGCCTTTTGCCCTCTCTCTGTCTCTGATCCTCTTTTTTTCTGGAGCTTTTTCCGAATGACTCTCTCTACCTTGCTTTTCTGCTTTTATTCTCCCACCCCCTCCCATCGTCTTTTACTTTCTCTCCAATCTGCCACTTTTTCTCTCCCTTCGTTACCCTCCCTCCATCTCTTTCCTTCTACCTGCTGCTTCTGAGTGCGCCGCTGTGCTCTAATCAGCTGGAAATTACAGTCCAGTTCACGGAAAAGCACACCAGATGAAAAGAATCTGTCTGACTCCACAATTGTCCACAGTTTTAATCAAATGTGCAAAATGCTCATGTAATTATAAGAATCTATTATCAAAAATCAGGTGCCCTGTGGTTAACCACGAAAAAAACAATGATGTCTATATTTCGGTAATAATTTGTGGCAGCCGTCTTCTTGCGGAGGGAAAATGACACATCTTGGTTTTGCCTGACATGCTGAGGATATTATCAGACACAGAAGCTCCTCTAACAAGCTGGCACTGCTGAGTACATCATGTTTCTCTCTAGAGCAACGAGGAAAGACAAAGAAAATGAGAGAAATCAGCTGAGAAAATAACACAAAATAAGACAGATCTTGGAATCCTTCACATAATGGCTAAGACAAGAAGGATACATATTTAAGAAGTTTTCAGGTGCTGAAGCATTGTGGACATCTATTATGCCGTGTGGACATCTATTATGCCGTGTTGTTTCTATGACAAAGAAATTTCTGGAAGCAGTTCATTTCTCGGTTACAAAACCCTTCATATTTGGAATGAGAGGGGCCTTTGAGGGCACAACAAGTAGCATTTCAACCAACTGATCATGTCTACCCATCCTTCAATCTCTACCGACTCAGCATGGGGCTTTTGTTAAGCTAATCTCAGCCTCTAAATTTTTCACTTCAGAAAGTGCAAAAAAGATTTCAAGGAAGATTTGATTCATTATTGAACACAGTACTACTCTATTTTTGTACTTGTGAGAGTGTTGATTGCAGCTTGCAGCATTTGGGTTGCTGCAGTTGTCTTTGGTCTCCATTTTCCTCCTCCAGTGTTTGGCGTGCTGTGCCATGCCTTTCCATTTGAGAACGAACGAAATTGATGAGAAGCTTCTTCTAGAAGATCTAAAGATCCTCTAAGTAGAGGTCTGCACGGGATTGATTTTTCAGTCTCATTTCCACAAGATTATGTCCCTTTGGAGAATATCCAATCCTGCACTTGTAAACATTTTCTACCTTAAAACAAATTTGAGTAGTTTTTATATTTAGATATTTCTATTTTGTGGGAGTCCCACAAGTGATTTCTTTCTCCCGCTTCCTGCACGCACATCATTATCTTCCCTCTTGCACTCAGAGATTCAGAACTTTTCCCATGCTGCACTCAGTCAAATTCAGACATCTACCTTCAAGAGAGGAGAGGAAGAGAGGTTGGGAGGTGGTGCGGCCATTTTGATGAACTGATTAGCCACTCGCTTCTGCCAGGTCCTCCTGATGGGCAGCGATTTTTGGGCTAGGGATTATTTTCCTCTTGGTGCCAGAGTGGTGCTGCTTGGCTGTAGCATGTCCTGGGTTTTATTATGGTGATTGCTGGCACTTGTATGGTCATATCTGGCTTTGATGCAACACACTTTGGCACTATCAGTTTGCTGTTGGATTATGGGGTAACAATTAAAATCTGGCTTTCTGGTGTGTGACTGTATAATCACAAAGCATTAGAGCATGGAGCGAATGGGCAATGGTGTGTATGGCTGCATCAATACGTGCGAGGGAACGTGACTGTGTTGTGTCTGTGGATTTACAGCGTATGTTTGACTACATGGACCATGTTGCTTTGGCTTGCTGGTGAAAATGGAGAGTGGCCGCAGTGGACTTGCTCCTCTCAGCGCTGCTGAAAATAAGGAAGTACATGTCAGAGCCACACAGCTCAGCTCCCTCTAGTGCCATCCATCATGGCAGGCCAGTTCAGTAGTTAGAGAGCGCTTCGCTGGCTCTCCGTGTATGCGTGTGTGTGTGTGTGAGATGGAGGTATGAGCCCCAGGGCATTTCTTTGCCTGTATGAGCAGCCCAACTGGGGTGGAAGTGGATTTGGCCGCAAGCCAGCAGTCTCTCAAAAGTGCCCTTTGCTCTACCTGCTCTAAGAGAGCTTTTCTGGGCAAGTCATTGCGGTGCAGAGGTGGTGCATAGATTTTGGTTGCGCATAACCCCTCCTTGATCATCTGATGGACCTTTTCACATTTCCAGGGTTTTCAGAGGCAGAAGTCATCAAATTTGGGTAATTTTCTATAATGGTGAATGGAAACTATGATAAATATAATTTTTCTTCCTATTTGTGTCAATAACAAAATAAAAATAAAATTCACAATAGCATTTCTATGACTTTACATTGGTTAGAAAAGAGAAAGATTTCAAATTTGCCATCAGTCCCTCCCTCCTCCCGCCATTGAATTAGAAAAAACACTCAAAAATTACCCAAAAATCTGTCATAATTTACTTAACCTCATGTCGTTCAAAACCCCTAAGACTTAGAAGTTTGGGCTTTTAAGGAGGAGCGTAAGCGTACCGCTGCAAAGAGGCGGAATGTGGCATAATAATAATTTTTATCTCAAATTGAAACTTAGCCCTAATGAAAATAAAACATTTATGATGTCAATAACTGTGAAAACTGTGTCATCACAGTCACAATTCAACAGTGCAAAAATGATTCATTGGCATGTGGTGTGTCTAATTTGCTCAGGAACCCCCTTACAGACTGTGAAGCTCCAGCTTGAACTCAGATGTTGCTCTTTCCTCTTTGTTTTGAGCTAATCCTAGCTCTGTCCGGCTTCGCCTCATCACATCCCATCAGCCACTGTTCTGCAACGTCAGTCCGCAGCAACCACGCATACAATCACCGTGGAGTATTTTTATGTGCTTTTTAAAATGATCCCCCACGTCTCTATAATGTCTAACAGTTCCCCTTATACTCTTCTAACTTAAGTCTATAATGTCAACTTCCCCAACTTTGCGAGATATTTATTGGGTTATGTTGTGCTATGTTTATTGTAATGGTCTCCATCTGTCAGACATTCAAAGGCGTTTATTGTGTGAGCAATCCACATGGCAGTATAAAAGGTTTTGTTTCTGATTAGCATACAGGCACGCACGCTCACGGAAAGCATGCTCAAATCGACCGCTCACAAAAAGAATACTGAAACTATTGAAACTTGCTGAAAAAATCTATTGAAGCACCAACATATAATAATATATGAATTAAATAATATCTCATGCCCATTAAATAAATAATAATGGAATTATATATTATTGACTTTCACACTGGATTAACTGACTTCAGGCTGGACCAGATGAGCAGATCGAGATTAAACTTGGATCAGAGATGAATTATATGTGGCATGAAGATGAGAAATCTCACTGCAGCAAAGGCATGCTATAGTTCGATATACAGCATCCAGCTAGAATTGTCAGTCCACATGATGTAACATAAGGAATAATTGGGCGTTATTTGCTGGAAAATGAGCAATGAGCAGGAGAGAGGTTTGAAAGGGCTTATTTGTGCTTTATTGTAATGTGACATGATGAGGGTATAATCAGTTTCATTGAGGCACAAATCGAAGGCTGATGTTGACGTTCCGTGAAGGCGATAATCATCTAATTTTATCTATGATCAGCTCACATTGCCGAGACCCCATCAAGCCCTGAACCCACTGCTGTACTTTGAGTGATCCACTTTGTCCTAATGACAGATGTTATCTCCACCACTTGGGCCAGATCGCCTCACGGTCATTACAGACAATCCTGGGTAAACATCGAAGCGATACGTGGAGCGAGAGCTGAAAATGGGCATTTGGAGAAAAGGAAGAGAGTGCACCTGCACAAAAAAAAAAAATATTTTAGAAAATAAACAGCTACATAATATTAAATAAATTACATAAATGACTTTGCTGAGGTTATTTACAGTGTCGCTCACTGATATTGGCACCCTTGGTAAATATGAGCAAAGGTGGCTGTGAAAATAAATCTGCATTGTTTATCCTTTTGATCTTTCATTCAAAAAATTTACAAAATTCTAACCTTTCATTGAAGTAAATCAATGGAAAGTAGGAGGAAATTCCCATTATGAAATAAATGTTTTTCTCTAGTTCACGTTAGCCACGGTTATTGGCACCCAATTATTGCAACGTCCTTTTCCCAAGATAACAGCTCTGAGTTTGCCTGATGAATTTGGAGAACACCTGACAAGAGATCAGAGACCATTCCTTCATCCAGAATCTCTCCAGATCCTTCAGATTCACAGCTCCATGTTGGTGCTGCTTTTCTTCAGTTCACCCCACTCATTTTCTACAGGGTTTAGGTCAGAGGACTGGGACGGCCATGGCAGAAGCTTAATTTGGTGCTCAGTGACCCATTTTTGTGTTGATTTTGATGTTTGTTTTGGATTATTGTCCTGATGTAAGCTTTGCACCAAACTCATCTGGTGGGTTTGCTGCCTAAAATCTATTTTTTTATGTTTCATCTGACCATAGAAGCCAGTGCCATTTATAGTTCCAGTCGTGTCTGACAACTCAATATGCTGGAGTTTGTTTTTGTTCCAGTTGTGATCCTTGGAGAGTCTTTGGCCACTCAAACTCTTGACAGGACGATATAGACACACGTCATCTTCCAGGCAGATTTGTAACATCTTTAGTTGATTGGAGCTTTTTAATTATTGCCCAGATGGTGGAAATGGGGATTTTCAATGCTTTAGCTATTTTCTTACAACCACTTTCTATTTTGTGAAGCTCAACAATCTTGTTCTGTACATCAGAACTATATTCTTTGTTTTACTCCTTGTGATGGACGATTAAGGGAATTTGGCCTTTGTGTTTCTCATATTTATAATACTGTGGAACAAGAAGTCATGGCTGGACAATTTCATGTTCATAATGACCCTGGTGTGCTAAAAAAAAAAGTAAATATGAATAGGAATATACTTCAGAGATATTTTTCTCATTAGAATTTCTAGGGGTGCCAATAATGGTAGCCAACATGCATTGGAGAAAAACATTTATTTCATAATTTGAGTTTCCCCCCACTTTCAATTGTTTTACTTCAATGAAAGTTTAAAATTTTGTGGATTGTTTAAATTAACTTTTCACAGCCGCCTGTGCTCATATTTACCAAGGGTGCCAATATCAGTGAGCGGCACTCTATATCTACCCCCTTGCAGTACTCTTTTAGTGTGACACACACTTATGGTGTGTTCACATTAAAAATCTAATTTAATTATTTGTGTGAGTAGATTAAATACAAAGTTAATGCAAAGACGATATTTGCCTCAATTGCATCTTCCAGGTAGAAATTCGCATTGAGGTACAAGCCAATCAGCGAAGAGCTTATTGACATATCCAATTTGACACAGTCCACGTGCAATTCCTGAAGAACACGGTCAAATTCACCAAGTTGTGTGCACTTCTGGATGGTGCTGTGAACCCAGACATGTCTGTGTTTAGTTTTCCGGCATATTTAGGACTTCCACAACAGGTACAGAAAAGCAATTGTAGTTATCTCCAACATAGTTGATGACAGAAAAAATGGCAGAATGAAATGTTGTTGTGGTTGTTGATTATGTGCGTGAAGACACTCCTCATGCTGCAATGTTTTTATTCACACGAATGATGCAAAAACATCCCACAGGTAATCTAAAGCGAGTAACATGATGCGAATATTCGCTTTGCTTTTGGTGTGCACACACCATTAGACACCAAATACTTTTAAATGTGTGACAAAATGAACTAAGCAGAAGGCGCTGCATGCTTGAGCTGGAAGATGCAGTTTGATTTTTTTTTAATGCATTGAGCTTTCAGAATAAAGCCTTTAAGAAAAGGAAAACTGATTAAATGAAGCAAACGTTACTATAGTTATCATTATTGGTGAGAACTGGCCTTCAGTGCAAGGATACTATAAAAAAAATTTGTACACAATCTTATATAAAAATAACCATATCCGGTTATAACTATAATCCTATTTTTTACTTTTTTTTTTCATTTGTTCATTCTTCTTGTTCATAGCCTCAATCACTTTCATTATATGTGCCTTAAAAAGAAATATGGGACAGTTGAAATTATTTTCTGAACCAGAACACTCTTTTAGACCGGGCTGTGACCCACTCTCTCGATCTCTTCACACTCTGTTTGCATTCACCCAAACTCTGCAACACAGATACATCTGAGAACCTAGTTGGTTATTTTTTCCTACCACTGCACTGTAACTGTAAACGGTGCAGTACAGAACAATAAAGGCGGTAAAAAAATGAACGATAGAACAATGAGCACAATAGCTGTGCTGGAACCTACTGGCATTAAGGCCAGAGAGCCACTGACAGATCACCTCTTGAGGGTAAACAGAACCAGGACACATTGTTTCACTCCTCCCCCCTCCACCTGAAACAACCACCAGGGGAAAAAAAACACTGTCTGAAAAATCCAGATCATCACATGCGCCTCTCTCTTGTGGGGAAGGTTGAGCAGAGAGCAGAGAGCAGAGAGGCTGGCTCGGGCTTCTGCAATCAATTCTACTAACAGGCAGGGACTCTGACAAGGCCCAACGCCATCTGTCTGAACAGAGCCGTGCCCCGCGTCGTCACGCCACGCTGGCACCCGGGCAACAGCCCAAGCTGGCACCCACAAGACAAACAAGCCCCCTCAGACTAACACTCTGTTCTTCAGTCTGTCCCTCTCACTTCCTCTCTTTCAACACACGCATTGTCACATACAGAACAAACAAAGACACGTCATCTTTGGTTCACCCAACAAACTAGTGAACGATCACACACAAACACGAATCACTCAGAAAAATAATATTGACTGCCAAAGCGGCACGAGATCTGAACACAATGTGTGATTGAACAAGCTCGGGATACAATGAAAATGGTTTCATTAACACCCAGAGCTTGAAACTAAGAGAGAAGCTGTCAACAGAGTTCAAAGGAAGTGCTACAAAAATAGATTTTCTGAATTTTTAAATAAAACAAAGATTAATGTAGTACATTTTACAGAAAAATACTATTTCAGTCTTTATACTTCACGCTTACTTCAATGTGTTACTTGCTGTTGTAATTATTTGTGAAATTTACTTGTAATTTCTGAGTGAAAATTGTTTCAAAGTAAATTCAACAACCAAGTTTTCTCCCCACCTGACTCTTAAAAATGTTAAAAGTGCACTTGTTTACACCACACGTTTGAATAAATACCAGTTATAGCGTTCTTCTCCATCACGTATGCATTTGTTAGCCAAACAAATTAGCGAATTATCAAACACAAATCACTCACAAAAAGATCAACAGCCAAAGCAGAGTGAGTTTTGAACATTTGAAAATCTTGAGATTTGAACGTTTGAAACTAAAAGAGAAGCTGTCAGCATAGTTTTAAGGGGACCTATTATGCCCCTTTTTTACAAGATGTAAAATAAGTTTCTGATGTCCCCAGAGTGTATATGTGAAGTTTTAGCTCAATATACCCCACAGATAATTTTTTATAGCTTGTTAAAATTGCCACTTTTAGGGTATGAGCCAAAACGCGCTGATTTTGAGTATGTTGCTTTAAATGCAAATGAGATGTTGCTCCCGGAGAAGAGGGTGGAGCTTCAAGAGCTCAAGCTCCGGCATTAGCAGTGCTAGCCTTTGCAAATAAACATTACACTATTAATACAAGCCTGTTATCTTTACAGAAAACGTACTCGGTTTCAAAGTCACTCATCTGATTATACTGTACATAATAAATTTGCGTTATAAATTACACAGACGGGGAGCACGGCGGGATAAAATTAACAACATAGCTGGTCTCATGCTATCACAAACTTTATAAGTCCCACTTCTGATCATGAGCTCGACAACTTCAAGCGATCGACTCACATTGCTTTCATATGCAACTTTTAACTACCACATTCCTATTTAAGATCATTCTGGTAGCACTTGAAGGCAGCATCAGTGAAAACAGGCAGAGACAATGATAGCTTTAGCAATTAGCCTTACAGAGTGCCAAGAAGCTCTTTCAGAAAGGCAATTTGGAAAACAAACGCGTGATACTTACTTTGCCTGGAGCTGACGTTCGCGCACGAAGCATTGGTAATGATTCCTAAACATTTAGGGGATGTTACCGGGAAATTTCCTTCGGAAATGAAATTTAACCACAGTGTCCTCGGCTCAGATGGGGGGAGATTATGGTGACTCCTATGTTCATTAGTGCATTCCAAAACACAACACTTGTAAAGCCTCTTTGGTGCTGACATTGTATATATCCCCAGTAATGGCGGACTGCAGCTTCTCACTCAGGGCTGTGTTTATGCTAATAGGGCAGAGAGCATCACAAATGGATGGGACTTTTTCCCCTCGGTGACGTGAACAGAGGGAGAATCTGAAACAGCTCATTTGGAGAGACTGTTCATGATTTATTGGTTTTATAAAAAAATTAGTTGGTGGATTTTTAACATTATTGGCTGGTTGTTTTCACACATTGCGGCCACACAACTGTGTTCCAACACCTTATAAAAGTGATTTTTGCATAATAGGTCCCCTTTAAAGACATGCTACTAAAATATTTTTAAAAAGATTGTACTTAAAACAAATATTATTGTAGTACATTTTACAAGAAAATACTATTCCAGTTTTTCCAAAATTTCACGTTTAATTTGTGTTACTTACTGTTTCTTTGTTGCTATTTGTAAAAAATGTACTATCAATTTCTAAGTGAAAATCCTTCAAAGTAAATCCTAAACTAGTGTTCTCTCAAGTGACTCTTTAAAATGTTAAAAGTACACTTGTTTACAATGCACTTCTGAATATATACCAGTTGTGAAGTTCTTCTCCATAGCCATACTTGTACGCATTGTCAGACACTGAACTTTGGTACGCCCAAAAACTAGCAAACAATCACTCGCAATCACAAACAACTCACAAACAAGACCAATCACTAAAGCAGCATGAGATCTGAATGCGATGTGTGACTGAACAAGCTCAGGACACAATGAAAAATGATTTCATTAAAACCCAGAGCTTGAAACTAAGAGAGAAGCTGTCAGCAGAGTTCAAAAGACATGCTACATTATTAGAACTTCATAAGGCACCCGAAACATCACAGGAACGAAGAAGAAAAAAGAAAAAAAAAATCACAAGGCATTGCTAAAGTTCCTCATCATTATGCAAATGCCATTTTATTCCATTTTATCTCTGTCTCTTTTTCCACTCTGGCCATATGTGCTGTGGCTCATGTTGGGGCTTCAAAAGGAGGCTCAGCCAGGCCACATGCAAATACCCCCATCTGGGGATCAAACAGCCCAAGCTGATCACCACACACAGGACACGCTGCGGGCATTGAGATGTGGTCAAACGTCACCGCTGACCTGTGTAAAACTCCCAGCGAGCTCTCAGGGAGGAAACCTGTGCACTTGCCTCTCCCTGTGGGACAGGAGAGTACCTGTCTTAAAGAGTACAAAAGCAATCTAACACAAGTAGGACCCAATATCGGTACCTTAGAGACCAAGCGTTTCAACAATCGTGTCTAATGAGCCTTTAAAAGCGTTTCTGAGATCAAATTATTCCAGATGCACGCAAGACTGGATTGTCGTTAGAAAACTCCGATGTTCGATACAAAAAACATGCTTGATAGTTCCTTCATAAATCAAAATTAGCAGCCCTAATCAGAGTCAAACAACCACTTATCAGGAAGGAATGATTCATCAGTGTCAATCCCTCCTCTTTTTCCTTCTCTCTCGAGTGGAGGAAGCCGCAATAAAGAGAAAATCAGCATTTGCGAGCATGTCATTGTTCACTGGCTGTCACTCAGATTGCCTACATAAATGAGTTCTGTACACCTGGCTCGTCCAATTAAACGAGTCCAATTAAGAGAGAAGATTAAAACTCCGAACCTGTTATGGCAGACGTTCTCACCGCTAGCGCTGCCTGTCTTGAAAAATCATAATCAAAACTGGGTGCGCCTGTACGCATTAGTACAGAAATCTCTATTTTGGGTGGCCTCTGTGTTGCCGTAATTTTAATACAAAACAGCACCCAGAGTGAAGTGCAAGCAGTTGTAGTACACTGAAATTGTGTTGTCTCCACTGTAGCGATGTTTCTATATACAGGCAGGTTCATTTGTAATACATTTACTGTAACTCAAGCAGATGGGGCCACATACGAACACACTAACCACTCAAAACAATCACTGATGAGATCTGCAAGCGAAATAAGTACTGTACACTTTTGATTTCATGTTCATTTTTCATCATAATGCTAATATGATACTAATAAGCATTAGCCAGCACTTAAACTAATGATGCTCATCAATTCTAATAATGTCCACGATGATGACAGATTTATTGAAAGATTGTTTTCAATACAGCTAAAAAGATTGACAATCATTCAGTCCATGGGAAGCGATGACTTTTTCCTGTTTATTAACTATAGAATCTAAAATGATTTCTAATTAACATTAATCTAATTATTATACAGTAACTGTATCATTTATCTGCCTACATATGGTGATATAGTGATGCAAATTACTCATCACTGCATAAATATGTATGGCTGCTTGGGCAAATGTTCATTTAACAAAATCAAAGATTTTCTACAAAGTTGGTTTATGGGAAGTCTTTAGCCAAGCTCTGAACCAAAACACAGGGGGGGGGGGGGGGGGCAATTCACTGACTAGAGGAATTATGCAAATATAAAATGGCTGAACAATTTTCACACTGCATTTCCCTATTTTGTGGGTCAATGTGCTTGGTTGTGGAGGATAAAGCGGACTACTGTGATCTGGCATGTTGTACTGGAACCATAAAGCACTTTTCTTTTTTTTATATTATTGGAATATGTTTTGCTTTCTACTTCAAAATTCCATGCTTAATTCAATGTATTACCTGCAATTTCTTTGTCAGTGTACTGTACTTCACTTCAAGTCTTGAAAGTGCACTTCTGTATAAATGACGGTAATACAGTAACACTCTTCTCCGTATTTTGATGTACAAACTGTTTCAGTGATCAATTTAAAATATAAGCAAACATCTTGTAGTTTTATAAATAAGGCGTAATCTATGGTAACACTTTAGTTTACAGTGTCACATGTTGTTACACATTACATGGAGGATGCTGTGATCTGAGCTATTTTTGTTGTGTATTGTGGGTTTCGTGACAACGGAGAAGGAATGTAAACGCACAATTTACATGATTGAAAGAACATGGAAATTTGACAATCTCCTATGACAACATGCAGTGCTACATATCACTGAGGCTCAGAAAAGAACACAACGCTGTAGACAACAGGTAAATGCCTTTATTGCTGTTTTCCATGTTCGTGGAGTAAATCTTTTTACATGGCTTTTTAAAAATGCCAGGTAGCTGGTGTTTCATATGCTTTTGGCCAATCAGTGTACACATATATTTCACTGGTAGTTCCTATAGTACAGTTTTAGACCCTACTCTGAAGTAGGAGCTAATTTACTTGCCAGAACTAAAACCGTTCCTAGTTCCTGCGAACATGCCAAAAAGAAGTTACTTCCGCCAATATTTCTAGGAACTATGAAAAGGCTCCTTGGGTGTGAAAGCTCCTATATATTTACTATAGTAATAACATTAAATCAACTCACCCTAAACTAAACACCAATTCCTGCCATATACACACAAAAAAATAGGATTTACTTTGAAACAATTTTCACTCATAAATTGCTAGTAAAATTCAAATAATTACATTAATTAAATAATTAAACATTTTTTTAATTTAAGGTAGAACTTCACTTTCTTGTAAAACATACATCAATAATCTTCAATTTACAACTTCGAAAAATCATTTTACAGTTTAGTAAGTACATGTTCTTGTTCTTAAATGTATAATTACACTGTAACAAGGATACCTTAAAATAGCGTGCAATCTAATCTATAATGAGCCTCATTTACACAGAAACAGTCAATTATTTCATTTAAATACAACATGGTGCTACTTAAATGCATTTATCACCTAGTTAAACTGGACTGCAAGTGGTAAATGCAGGTTTTTGCTCTTAAATATTGTGCACAAAAGTGCTTCTTACATTTGTCCCACAGTACTTAAACATACACAGGAATATCAGGGAAACATAGTACAGAACAAAAACCAAGAGCAAACCAAAAACCAGAGCTAATGTTAAGGCCAAAATGAGAACTGTAGAAATCAATAGCAACAGATCATGTTACATGAAAATCAAATTGTGTATCACAGATCTCAGGAAGCCCGTCTGAGCCTTTTCTCTAAGGAGAAAAGCCTTGAGCAAGAGAGAAAGAGAGAGAGACGGATTGAAAGAGAAGAGAGACAAAAACGAGACCGACAACAAGGGGAAGACAGAGCAATAGAGAGAGAGAGAGAGACAGACAGAAAGGGATACAAAGACTCAGAGAGACAGGTAGACAGACAGAAAGAAGTGGGGGAGAGAGAGGGAGAATGAAAGCACAAAACAGAAAACATTTTCCCTCCACTAAATCATTGAATCCCATAATTTAAGACCACCGCCCCTTCTCTCCCCCACCATATACCACCAAATTACATCATACACTTCAATCTGATCCAGGATCAAAGGGGAATCGCGTGGGTGCCATGGAAACACACTTCAAAGACTTCCTCTTCCAGCATCCAGTGTAAACCTCTGCAACTGACTGGTGTTCGCGCAGAGGAGACGCCGGGGTTTTGTTGACTTCTTAAGAATAAGAAAATGCCTGACAACTGCCTGAGCTTCAATTTGATATTTACTGATATAACGATATAACACTGCTGCAAACAGCACAATGAGAGATGTCAAAGTGTACATTTTTACAACTACATTGATGTTAGAGACAAATGTGTTTTCTGCAGCACAAAATAAGACTTAATTAGAATGGGCGTCACAGTTTGAAATCACAGAAATGCTGGTTGTGATGTCACAAAACGGCACATACATTTCTCATAAATATTAATTAGGCTATGCACAAACAATTGAACAATAAGTGTGTCTTGATGGTCATTATTACAATATTACATTATTATAATAACATTATTACTTTGAATGCAAGAGGTTCCAGGTTCTACTCCTGGTTTATATAATTAATAAACCAACTGTACATGGATGCATATTTGGACTGGGGTGACATTTGTTTGCAATTTGTTTTGTGAATTCACTAGAACGGATAGCAAGCTGCTGAAAAGCAATAGATTAGAGTCCAAGTCTGAGAGGTGCGAGCTGCAGAGAAAATGCCACTGTTGCTTTCCACAACTGATAATAACCGCAACAAACATACAGAGGTAAAAATAACAAATTCCAACACCGTATACCCGGTCCATTACAACACACACTAACCAAACAAATCCATGCTGAAGAAACTTTCAAAAAGTTGTGGAGACAAAAATTGGGCATTGCTAGAAAAGTGGAAAACACAAAACAAAACGCAAACAGCATAAATTATAGCTACTGGATTATTAAACCTTTTTTGGATACTGCATTAAAGGAATGTTATGGTTTAAATAGTTAAGCTATATCACCAGCATGTATACAGTTAATAGTTCATAAAAACAATTAAATACAATTAACTATTAACTGAAATTTTATATTTTAAAAAAGTATTTTTTTTAAAGGCAGTAGTCAAGGCAAAATATTTCATTTTCATTTAAAGTTCAAGCACTAAAATAAATAAACTAAAATTTAATTAAAACTATACAGACAAAATTGTATAATAGTATATCAATGATACTAAAATAAAACTGTTATTTGCTGAATAATGTCATTTATTCTGAATAATTTCCTATTTGCAATGGGGCATAATTTAAACATTTTAATTGTTTTTATTAATAATAACATTTGAAATATAATATTATTATCAGTTAATGTACTACTACATACATACTGGCCACTCCACTCTTGGAAAAAAAATAACATATCTGTTGACCAGCGTCAAACAGTGTGAATGACAGTTTGTGGCTGTTGTGGTGAACGCAATGCACTGTATATGCATAATATAAATCACTAGACTCTGCTCTGTGCTGCGCAACTCTGTCAAGATGACACCAATCAATCATTAGTCGATTGACAAACGAGCGGTGTAGTGACAGGCTGAAACATTAGCGGAGCTCTTGGTACGTCAGTTTGCAGTCTTATGGATGGATTAGAGGTATCATGTATATTGCGCTCTGTATTGATAGCAGCTAACAATGGTTGTTGTGTCAAATATCCCGTGAAGGGCATGTGAAATATTACATCTGCCATTTGCTCAGCCTGAGAGATGGACGATATTCGACACGTTATCCCGGGCTGCAAAAATGATTGGTTTAGAGTTGCAGTCGGTCACTGAATCAGTCACAGGCTGCAGGTGTTCACTGTGTATCTAAAATAGGCAAGAGAACAATGCGTCGTGTTCCAGCACTGTCAATGAGAACTGGGAATCAAGAGGGCTGGTGACAAAGGTCAGAGCAAATCATAAAACACAATCGTTTCGTGCACGAAGGGGCCAACGTCGGCAACAGAAAAAAGGAGACTTTTCATAACCAAAGGCCAAACTGCTTCGGGATCCACGGTGTCATTTCTGCTGTGGGCCACAGACACACAGGATTGTGTGCGTGAAGTTCACATATTGCTTTTCATCCAGCTTAAACGGAGTGACACCCCCCCACCTGTCAATCATCGCAACGGCAGCGAACAAAACCCTCCACCGGCCCCTGCTTGTCACCCTGTCACTCAAATCCCACTGCAAAAATAAATAGGGGGCAGGAAGCAGCACTGTACGGTAGATAGCTAGAGGGGGTGGGGGAGTGGGAACAACTGCCTTTTTAAAATCATTTTCTCCTCCATTTCTCAATGAGGGATTTCTTTATAATCTCCCTGAGGTGAGAATCATATTTTAATTAGGTCTACCTCTGGTTAACAGTTCCCCTCCCTGCCTGATCAGTGTACGTGCCCACCCGGCGGTGCTAGCAGGGCTGTCAGACTCACTCACTTTCAGATCAAACTGGATCAAATCAAAGATGCCAACAATCCTCAGTCTTCTCACTCTCGCGACACCCCCCAAAAAACAAAAAGCCAGCTTGTGCCACGCTAGTCTTTAAAGGAGAAGTTCACCAAAGCATGAACATTTTGCAATTTTTTATACACCCTTGTGTTGTTGTTTTTTCCCTAGAGTACCAAAAACAATATTTGTAGACATCAACAGCACAAAAAAAACCCCACTAAAAAAGTTAAAAAAAATAACAAAAATAATAATAATAATTTAAATTTATTAAGTGATCAGGGGTGCAAACTTGTCACTTTTCGATAAAAGCATAGGTAATTTGTGTGATTCGTGTGGATCTGATGAGTGCTTAAAGCGTGGCACTGTGTGTATTTACACGCAAGCAGATCACGTTGTTACAAGTGAGCAGTCTGTGTTTTCAGTGTCTCGGAGCAGCTTGGTTAGCAGTAAATGCTTCTTCACAGGACTCCATCTTTGCAAGTGCTGTGAGTTTGGGTCGCTTATAATCTGCATTTTAAAACGGAAGAAGTGCCAACCATCTTCTCAAGTTTGTATTGAGAATTGTTTATAAAAACTGCTGTCAACAAAAAAAAAGAAGCTTTATGGTCTCCCTGTGGTCAAAATAAAAAAATAAAAATTGAAAGCAAAGAAATTGAGACACCAATAAAAATTAGTATTGTAATTTTACAGTTAATTAAAATATTGTTTTAAATAAAATTATTATTATTATTATTATTACTATTATTTTAAAGTAAGTAGTATTGTCATTGTAATATATTTTTATTGCCTTGTTTAATTTTTAGTAATTTATTATTTTAATAATAATACTAAGAACATGAATATTAAATACCAATTTTTGTTATTTTACAGTAAACATATATTATTGTGTTAATATATTACTTTATTGTCTTATTTAAATTTTATAATATAATTGAATACAAATATTTTATTATTTTATTTTAATATTTTATTTTATTAAATACTATTTTTGCTATTTTTCAGTATAAAAGTATTATTGTGATTATGTTAATATACTGCTTTATTAGCTTTTTTAAAATCATTTTTACATTTTATATTTTTTATAATTTATTAAAATATTTGAGTACAAAACAATACTATATACATTAAAGTAAAATAAAATATTAAGAATAATACATTTTTGTTCTTATTATTGTATAGTTATTATATGGGTTCCATGAAATACAACAGTGTGAATATTGCTTGTCAGACATAAATTTCTGTTCATCATACACAGAGGGTTGACAGTCCTATAAAAAAATCTATGTGGAGGTATTTAAATAATATTATTAGTCCCTCTATTCATGGCTTCCTGAAGATACTGGCTAAAGACCATCATGCAAAATCATGCATAACACATCAGACTAAGGTGAGACACACAAGGCAATGTACAAACAGAAGGTTATGTAGGATTTTGTCTGTTGAACACAGAGCCAGTCACATGCAGTGCTGACATTTCACTTCCTAAACGGTTCCCCTGGAATCCGATGCATGTCTGTGGGGCTGGCAGACACACCCCACACGCGGTGCAGGTTCCCAGTGTGAAATCAACAGGATGTTGTGTTTCACGGAGCATGTTAAAACACTGACGTGAGAAGACTAAGGTATATTTCACAGCTAAAATGTTAACCCGAGTTCACTGAGACATCCATAGGGATATCAGCATGGTAATTAAGCACAACAGCACTAATAGAGCAAAAATCTGAAGAAAATATGTGCGAAAAAGTGATATTATGGAACGGTTGCTGTGGTAATAGAGCTTAAATTGAACAGAGACAAATTCGCAAAGGCAACGTTTAAAGTGGCAGCTGCTGGGAGGATGTTTCTGGTTATGAGAGCGACAATATAAATGAATTACAGGAAGAATGTCTAGTACGTCTCCGGCGGAATTTAGTAACGGCTAAACGAAATTGACGTTAGACTATCCCGCTTAGTCCTTGCATTTTCTTTTTTGGATTAGTTTTCCGTCTCATTGTTTTATGACCCCAGCAGCTGCTGTGAGAGCAGTTTGGCTTGAGCAAAGAAGCTGTTTACGATCAGCACACTGTTGTCTGGGCAGACGTCAAAGTGCAGATTTATTCAGAGACCAAAAGCTCCATTAGTCAGGAGTTTTTAATTAGCACACTTGTGGGTGAGGGTCATTAAGAATGATTTGCTGTTGTGATTGAGGGCTTGCTGATGGGCAAGACACAGACCCTGCTGAGTCTGCTTCTGACCCCAAACTCATTGATCTAGCTTCGGCCAAAACAAAGCAGTGTTGACAAAATTTGGGCAACTTTTCACTGGATCCAGTGTTACCCTGCCAAATGAGATGTAACAGAAGTCTAAATTGCCTACCGGTTTCTGGGTGTTCCATCTCTCCGATGCTGCCATCAGGGGTGGTCCGTTCGTAGTGGTCCTCGGGCAGGGCGAGGGGGCCGATACGTGGTCCTGAAGAGCTCTTGCTGCTGGGGGTCTCAGACTCCTCCAGACCACTGTCGTAGTAACTCTGCTGAGAGGAGTCCTGCTGATCTTGCATGGGATTGGCTGTGGAGAACGTCACTCTGCGATGCGGGAGCTGCAATCGAGAGGAAAGAGGGGCCTTCAGTCACACAACAATCTAATTATAACTTTAGGCCCCAAAACTAGGCTAATTGACCACTAAATTTGTAATATCACACTTCAGCAGATGGGCATTTTCAATATGTAATTTCCAGAGGGGTGGCTAATGAGGAAACATTTTGTTCAAATTGAGGGGAAATGGTAAAGAGGGAATCACTTATTAGAGTATTTCTCGGCAGAGGGGAGAAAGCAATATAACTCTCCCTTGATATCACTGCTTAGGTGACCACATTGTTTTTCACAAGGCCAATGAGGGCAAACACTCATGCTGAAATACAGAGGCGCAGAGCTCATAAAACAGTGGAAATCACAGAATCCTGCAAAAAAGCCTCCATTCCCAATTCTGTGTGAGCTCACAGCTCGCTGACTGCAGGGAGGGATCGATAGTGCCAGGCTGCACACACACGTACAAACACACACAGACTGGCAAACAGAACCATTTTAGAGTAGGAATTAGGGCCATTAAGAGAGCAATTTCAGTTCATATAAAAAGCCCATTAACACGGCCATTTAAAACATATAGAGAGGCCATTAACGCTACGTACTTCACCATCCCAAAGTCATAAGCCTTTCCTTTTTCCCCTCTAATTCAGGATGTTTATTTATAAGCTCATTCATCAATTATTTTCTTGGCTTTCTTCTCACCACAAAGATGACTTCTCCTGAAATTTTATATCCAAATTGTTCAGAAATGCAGTGCGCACACAAATATTGCTAATCTGTACATTTGCGTAGCTAGTCATGCAACATATTGCTCATTTACATACATGCTGGAGTTTTAGAAGAAGAAAATGTCAGGATACTCTCCAGACGGTGTTATAGATGTGCACTCCAATTACAGACAGCTTTGTTAATTAAAATGAGAGTAATTTTTTGACATGTTGCACTCTACTGCATGCATCCGGCGTAAGAACTGTGTACAGTGTGACTGTAGATTGTTAATGGCTGTCCTGCAACTTGCAGTACTATATAATTCAACTGAGGTTTGATCGCAACTATGCATACATAAATGGCTGAAATCAAACCCCATAATGTTTTATATATTAAATAACCATGTATTAATGTCATAATACGTACTATATATACTGGATATATACATGTAGGGGTTCGATTTCCAGCAACATTAACTATATTGTGATATATACTGTTACCATGATATTAAATTACTTGCACCGTGATGTAAGATCTTGTTCATTCTGCCCACCCTAAATCTATTTACTTACACACATCCCCTCATTGCTCGTACACTGTACACACACGTCCACTGAACATTTGTACTTTGTGCTCACTCTTTACTTTGTCACGTTCATGAGTTGTAGGCCTGTTCTTCGTGTGCTCCCTTGTGCCCTGGTATTTACGGTTAGTGAGGCACTGAAGTGCGTAGACGAACATTCTCACTGCACAGTAATTACATCGACTTCCTTAGCAAACTCAGACATGGACTCACAGCATGAGTCCCTCTGTAGTCAGAGCTTTCATACAATGAGTGTGTATGTGTGTGGAAGAGAGAAAGAGATACAGGGGAGAACCATGGGGTGTTTTGCCTTGGGGCGGTAACTTTTTAATATATTTCCTTTTTTAATTTTCTTATTAATTTGTAGTCTTTGATGTGCAAGGGACCGCATGCACACCATTCTTCGGGTGGCACACGTTTTAGTCATTGTTTTATCTATTGTAAAATGTGCTTATCATGCTTTGTAGAAAATGCAAATGGCACCGTTTGATCACTGTAAAGGGATGTAGTGATTACAAGGCCACATGTAGTATGCAAATTGTAGTGTTTGATCTACAGTAAGGGATTTTGAAAAGAAAAATCCTCAAGTGCAGTTTTATTAGGAAAAGCGCGTTATTATGGTTATGATATTTTAATTGCTAATATCGTTGCCATCCCAGGTATCATCCTGGAATAATGGCATTCTCAGCGACTAGAATTGTACTTCAGACACATTGCTATTTAAACCTTAGAGAGGCATTTAGTTATTTAAATATGGATTCTTGCTTAAACTGCTCCTACAGGCATTGCTCGAGAGTCAGCACTTTTATCCCCCCTTAGTGCTGGAAGCTGCAGCTCTGCAGTTCTGCAGATGGGTAGAGTCTCAGCACACGGTCCAGTCTCTCTCTCCCTCCAGGGGGAGCACTGCAGAGCTGGGACAGGGGAAGGGGGGTTGTGTAACGGGGGTAGCAGTGAAGCAGGACCAAGATAAAGGAACAGGGGCTTGGCTCTGGATGTAAGAGGGCCAGTCTCCATTCTGGCTGGCTTGAGTTCTGCACTGATGCCTGGAATAAAGTGATCCCTGATTAGAATTGACCTGCATGGATTTTCATGACTGTGAATTGGGTAACTGGAGTTGGGCACTTTGGAGGCAGTGGGTCTCATAATAGAGTCTTGGATTGGAAGAAGAGTCTGAGAGAGAATCTTAAGATTGTAAAGTGGACAGAGTCTTGGATTGGAGAGTGTCTTGTACTGGGAAGAGAATCTTGGACAGGTCAGAGAGTCTTGGACTGGAGAGAGAGAATTGGACCTGGCTGAGAGTCTTGCTTTGGTGAGACAGCCTAAAACTTGGCTGGGAGTCCTGGATTGGAAAGGGTCTCGGATAGGACAGAGAGATTTGAACCAGGCAGAAAGTCTTACTTTGGATAGACTAGGCAGGAAGCATTGGATTGGAGAAGGATCTTGGACTGGAGACTGAGACTTAGATTGTAGAGAGACTTGGACTGGAGAGGGTGAGTGCTAATCTGCTGTCTCCAGGACAGAAATTGAGAACTGTATTAGGGTTACTGAGACTGGCTGTTAAACTGGATTTGAAGCCAAAGAAAGGTTTGATTATGCACCACAAAGATGATTGGACAAAGTAAAGAAATAGACAACATGGCCCTAAAGGAATTTGAATAAAACTAGAACAGTACACATGATGCAATACTGAATATGCAAGAGCATTTCACTTGATGGAAATAAAACTCAGAGACAGAGGGAGAAAATGGCGTTTGTTAGGCTGGGGTGTTGTGCCTCTGAGCGGATAATGGAGTGCTGCCTGATATCTGTCTATTCATCATGTACGAGGTGTGGTTTGAGGTGAAATACTCCATAAATGGATAGCCGATACACGGGGTGGTTTAAGCTGCAGGCAGGGCGGCGAGGCTGAGCTTTTCCTACCAGTGATTCATTCAGCCCATTACTCCTGCATGCTGTCATACCAAATGGCGTGAACTATGAGATTTGTCATTAGAAGTGGCAGCTCGATCCCCTGTACTCTGCGTACGGCCAATGCAGGCTTTTACTGTGTCAGCGCTGCTGCAGCCTCAAACCCTGTACCAGTTTTAAACATTATGCTTTAGGAGTGCCGCTTTCTAGGCAGGGAGGGAGATCTATTGAGGGAGAAGCTCTCATGTCTCTCAGACACAGAGGGGTTTGTATCTACCGAGCTTTGTTGGTGCAATTAGCCACTAGTGAATGCTAAACAGGTTTGACAATGGCTTTCTCCTGCCCTCTCTCATTTCAATCACCAGCCACTCTTCTTCTTCTTCTTCTTGTTTCATGTCTTCACTTTTTCCTGTTTTCGTGACCACCCCCTCCATTCTGTTTCATTCTCCAACACATTCCCAGAGTGCCCCTCCCCAACTCCCCATTTCTCCTTCCCTGTGTCTCTTTGATAAGTCTGGACTCTTTGAAGACCCTAGTGTCACACTTCTTGCCTCCAAGCTATTGCACCTACAAAAAAGGAGAAACACAACTCTGGAAGATGGAAGAGGAAAAAGCAGAGGAGGTGAGAGTCAGATGGAAAATAAGAACAGATCCGTATGTGCCTACCCCCCCCCCCCCCCCTTTTCTCAGCTCTCTGTGATTTTATGCTGGCTGCATCTCTTCCGAGGTGCACTCCTTCATTGTCATGTTTGTTTGCGCAGCTCATTTTTCCTCTGCTTTACATGCCTTCTGAAGCAGCGGCTCATTGATCCTCGCACACGCCTGCAGCCCTGCAGCCTGAACGCTCGCTCAGATCCCCTTTAACTAACGCACGGCGGCAAGAGTTCACCCACCGACTTTAACCAAGCGAGAGCACAGAGGTTCACACTACATCTCCTACTCAGTGTGGGTGCACAAGGGCAGGAAAGATCTCTAAATTAACCATAGGACAGCAGCTGAGAAAACAACCTTCAATTTCCAACACATAATATATCACAGCAGACAGCACAACAGATCTTTCAAGACATGTCAATGAAACACCTGTAAAAAAAGTTGGTTTTAATGCCTTGAAAAAATTACAAAATGCTAAAAGTCAAATAAAAACATTTATACTTCACTTTATTGGTCTAGGGTCAAGGTTTTAAACAAGGGACCACTGGGGATCCGTGAAGAGATGCTGTATAAAATATAGAACATAGGGAGTGAATTCACGATAAATGAAATAATGCTATTTTTGTTCGCAGCAAAAACATTTTTTATTTCAATATAAAATTTAGAGTCTTAACCACTCACAATCCAAGTTAAAGGAAGTTTATAATTCAATGAAAACTCTGTCATCATCTGCAGAACACAAAAGTAGATATTCTGAATAACGTTCAGGTAAATGTGCTGAAATAGCACCTGAATTAACTTAGTGTCATTTCTATGCAAATTAAGCCTTATTCACAAAACTCAGTGGTATGTGCCTGCCGCAATGAACACTTCTCTATTAACATGCACAAAAAAGCTGGTAGGAATCACAATTTTATGACAAAAAGATGCTTGTGCACATTTTCTACTGATCATGGCAGCAGTTGTTAAATGATGATCAAATTATGGAGAAGAGCACTATAATTGGGCATACATTCTAATGCATGGTGTAGACGAACACACTTTCACATTTGAAAGAGAATCACACCGTTATATAATTTACATAATTCTTTAGTGAATTGGCCACTAAGAAAAGACAGTGTGGGCAATTAAGCAGCACTAAAAGCAGGCATAATGCTTTCTCAGTGAATTCTCCCAGTGTTAATCTTGTCATGAAAATACAGATAGAAATGTTTGTTTTTTATTATATTGACGCTAATGGCAACATGATAATTAAACTATTTTAATAAAAAATACTGATGGTGAAAATATAACAAGAAAAAAAAAACACTGCAGTACATTAATGTATTACCAGTGTTTCCAATGAAGAAAAATCTAGATGGAAAATTATTTTTACAGGATATTTAGGTCAAAAGGAAAACTGACAGCTAAAAAGCTTTTAAACAATCAACTCTAAACTCCCCACAGAATTAATTTTTTCTTAACTATTTGAATGAACATTAACTAGAGATCTTGTATACTTTTGATTTTAAAATGTACTGTAGTAATCTTTATGTTCTTAATTTCTTTTTTAATTCCTAATAAATTTGTTCTTCATTTAAGTTGTTCTAAAGCAAATTAATCTTACCTTTATTATATTGTGGGTTCCTGGGTTGACTGAGAGTCTTTGTGAGAGATTTGTTAAAGTTGAAAAGCTCTGGTCTAGACTATATTCGATAAATTATTATGTTGAGCGCAAGACAAATAACTTAATTTCTGTTGTCTGCAACATCAGATGACACAGCCGTCTAAACTAGAAGAATCTCTGTCCTGACTGGGAAAACATACAGTAGCCGAATCTGCAACCCAGCTTTGGCATTTTCTTGTTAGATTGCAATGGCTGTCATTGTTGACCTTGTCGTGAACCCATAACCTTTCAAACTCTTCAGCCTCCTGTCCATCAGCGGGACAAGATGCGAAACAAACACTCTAATCTACACTCTTTATAACACCTCTCAATCTCACCTTTACTTCCTTCACACCATCTAAATTTTAACCTTTCTCTCCTCCCATTTTCTTCACACCCTCTATATTTTACCTTTCTCTCCTCCCTTTTCTCACCTGGCATCTTTCACTCCCTCACAATCTCTCCATCTCTCCCCTACCCCACCGTACTGGAACTGTAGGCCGCCATTGGGATTTGGAGGAAATTGAATTGAATTATGAAGGAATTTCTCTGCAGTTCGATTGGCATCATTTCCCCCTCACAATAGAACATCATTCTCATATCTCTTTGTGTGAGAGAATGAAAATAGGCCCGGGCGCCATTCTCTCTCTCATCCTTTTAAATTGAATTTTTCATATCAGAGGGCACCCGAGACATCTGCCGATTCTTTTAAGGCTGGGGAGAAAAACCCATTTCATAACATATGAGAGGTATATACCTGCGATTTTCCAATGTTAAAAATCTGACTTCCTGCACGAGAGAAGAGTACGGATCCATCATAGCATAACATAAAATAATAACACAAGTCTCTTTTACAACATTAGAAGGTGGAGCTGTGTCAGTGGTGCGCAAGTGTCAAGTTTTCTGAATATTATCATTTAATCTGGGTGGATCAAGCAGCCGTTTTTCCGCAATAAGTCCTTTATCCTGAGGGATGCACTTGGTCGGCCCCATTGCAAGTGTTTGCATTCAGAGGTGGGCAAACACTTGGGCTGGGTGTCCTAAATTGCATTTCATTTTGTGCTGTGTTCTGAAAGTCCTTGTTTTGAAAATATTGAGTGACACTGGGAGAGCCAGTCGGAATATTAAGCCGCAACGTGGAGGTGGAAGGGAAAGAGAGAGAAAAGCACTTGAGAAATTAATCCTCAGTATCCACTCCCAAGTGGACACCTTTTTCCTTCTTAAACCTCCATTTCAGAGTTAATATCTCAGTCCCTAAAGCTCCTGGCTGGAAGGCATGCATGGAGCTCAGCCTCAAATTGCTTTAAGGACCTGATATATAATGGGATTGTGGGGAGAGATGACAAAGCTCTCAAGCGTGCGCTAAACTTTAGGAGCTCCCTTCGGAATTGTTTTTGTGCATCACTATTAATAGACTATGATGGAATAGCTTGGAAGATAGTTCACAGTTAAAAATTATACTAATAAAGACAGTTACTGTATCACAGTGGTTTTGGAGAAGTACTGTAAAGGTGGTGTGGGAAACTGCCCTAGTTCTCAAATCCTGTATGTTTCACACATTTAAATCGGCCTCATTGACAGTACATATAGGAACCAATGAAAAGCAAGCAGAGTTTATCTTATGGTGTTGCTAGGCTTATGTAAACAAGTCAAAGATGTTTTAGCATGGATCACTAATGCTATAAAGCCTACTGTATCAGGATACTCAAATTATTAATTAAATAATCAACACAATCAAAACCTGTTGTACACAATTTGCTACGTGCCTTCTTGTCATCTGATTGACAGTTCATACTTTTTTTTAGAAAGTGAAGGTATATGTGATATGTGTACGTATACATGATACAGCCTGAAGTATCATTCTGAAATATCCCCCTTTAGGTTGTCTTTTTGCAGTAAAATCTTATATTTTTATAAAGTAAAAATATTTAATTTATATTTTAAGTAATATTTTAGAAGAACACTAGTTGAAGAACACTAGTTGAAGAACTAGTTGGACTGAAACATATAGGTAATTCTTTGAAAAATCATGTTATAATGTATTAAAAATTATATATTACGCTTTTGAGGAATGTTTAATTGCATCAATCATCAATGTATTACATTGCATTAAATGTTTTGACCCCCAGAAAAAAAAAGAATAAAAAAAGCATGTTAATATCATCTTACAAAGACATATTATTGGGAGATACAGAGTGACAACTGATATGTATAGGCATTTTATGTAAATAGCATCTTGTGAAATTATACAATCTCATTGCTTTACATTATAAGCCATCAGAACTTCATCTTTCTTTTTGTAAAAAGGTGTTTTTCCTCCTTGCATATGAGCTGCATATTTTCTTATATCAATGAGATTCAATAAATTGTTCCATTAAATAATAATAATAATAAAAATAAATAAATAATACTAATACTAATACTTTTTCCGCCTATTATTTCATATGTCAGGTTTTACAGGGTTAACATGTCAGATTCGAATGGAGGAAAGATTGGCAATAATTAATGACACATTCTGGTATGTTCCTCACACAAGTAAACTGTATGACTTTATAACAGTTGAAATATAGCGACTCTTATGGATCTATTACCTATAATCTTTGATTGTTGGAGTACCTTTAAGAAATGACAATTTCAGTCTTTCTACTTCAAAACCCATTTTTCCATTTTATTTTATTTAATTGTATATTTATTTATTTATTTATTAAACAAAACTTTATTTTCATCTCTTTTATATTAAACTGGTGTATTTTTCTTATTTGTAACTATTTTTGGACAAAATATTTGCTAAATAAATGCATCAAAAATATGTGAATTACATGTTTTTCCCTACATTTTTTATAGCAGATAGTAACACCACTACTGTAGCTAGTCTTTTTTTATCGGTATACTTCCCCTACCTTCTTATTTAAAAGAGATGACTAACCACATTCTGAATTTCCTCAACATATAAAATAACATTAAAAAATAATGTTTAATTAGAAGTCAGAGAGCTCTTTCATCTCCTGCTCAGAGCGCTCTGCCATGGCCATGGAACTAGGACAAAATTCTTTTATTGATCCATTTGAGCGAACCCGTGGTTTGGCAGCTGCCTAAGTGTGTTCAACCAGACGTAAAAATGACCCTTAGAATTTTTTTTTATCTGCAGTGAGGCCGGCTCGCTCATGTTCTTTCTCCCTTCGCTTCTGAAATCAGAAGGATGTCTTGTCTGGAGTTCTGTTTGCAAATATCAAAGGAATTCAAAGCCTTTTAAAGACCCCAAGCAAATGATGGAGTAGATGATTCTGCTCACATCTCATCCTCCGCCCACTTTAGCCAGTGGGTGAAACAACATGGCGTAGAGCTGATGAATTCAAAGCTCTGTCCTCTTAATGAATTAAAAGCTGATTACAGATGGGTGAGTATAGCTCTGGCTACAGCTGGGCCTTGCAAGTGAGCTGAGGGAGGGAGGGAGAGAGAGTGAGAGAGAGGTTAGTCTTAAAAAAAACAAAACAGAGCTGGATAAAAACCACTGCCGTAAGCCAGAAACAAACTATCTTGTGAAGCCTGGTAATCAGAAAGCATTGATCCGACATTTCCAATTAAGTGAGGACGCATGTAGAGTTGAGGAGTTTGTGATTACGCATTCATGCGTGTGCGTGCAAGGCAAAGTGTTTGTCTGTGCTTAGTGTGGTGTGATAATGGCTTGAAAGTCAAGGCATTCACTCACTTCCCCTTCTCTCTCTAACTCTCTCTCTCTGTGTTTCTGTGCATTATCTGATTACAAACTAAAACAAGCGAAGTTCTACACTGTACCCTGCAATGCATGGAGTCAGTTTGTGGCAGCAGTTAACGTATACAAGAGCAGGCATGTACGGAATGTGCAACCACAGAATTGCCAAAAAAAAAAAATAATATATATGTATATAATATTATTTCCATAGATATATTCAAATATATCATATGTGGTAATATTGTAATTGTTGTTTATAAAACGGTTAGTTCTATTCCTCAATTCTGATTGGTCAGCAGCTGTGTTTCATTCAGGATAAAGCACGACTATGACCGCTTCACAACAACAGTTCTGTGAATCACTGAGCAAAACCCTTAACAACCACCCGTAGCAACATAAACAATCAATAATATAGTGTCAAAACTGTTCCATGTATTATGTATTTCGGCAAAATGAACTGTTTGTTATTTAATGAAGTATGAGTGACCCCTGCTGGCATTGTGTTGCGTCATTCATCTTTAATTTGGGACCAAACCCTTCCCCCCTCAAAGAAACTCTTCTCCCGTGGGAGAAACGGTGATGTGTACGCGTGTCTGTGTGGAAACCCACAGTTTCCGAAGTAAGGAGGAAATATTACTGTATTTATTAGTTTTCTGTTCCAGGTATGATTCTGTATGTCCATATGTCCATCAATTTACACTGAAATGACGCTTACAAACTCGCACTGTGCAACAAATCAGTCATGTCCTGCATTAAACAGTCTGTGTAAATGCATCTAAATGCCACTTCAAATGCAGATTCTGTGCCACCTCTGCATTGCAAACAGAATATGTTGATACTGATTTAATTTGATTGGTAGCAGCACTATAGTATCCAACTATTTGAATGTATTGTTTAAATGTAAGAATTTATAATATCATCTACTTATCATTATCGACAAAATTTCAGAAAATAGATATATATTTTTTTTGTCATTATTGCACACCCCTAATTCAACCACTTTAAATGAATATTTTTATCTCTCCATCATTTTTTATTCAATTATGTAATTTGCAATGGTTCATGAGATTGTAGATTGTTCGCTTACTAAAGCAGTTAAGTACACAGTCTTGTACCTTGCATTTTTGTCTGAATGTCTAATACTTTTCTTCACTTCTGATAGAAAAATGTTGTGATTTAGCTCGTAGTTGGTTGGCTTGGTTCATGGCTTAAAATGCTTTAACAAAGACTTTTAATATATATATATATATATGCAGGAAGTGAGCGGCACTAATTAACTCTCTGAAACAGATTCTCTTCTGACTCACATTCTGACTTTGAATGTGGCTAATCCAATGATATTTTACTGTATAATCTGTTATCTGTAACAATACAGCTGAATTCTATATTAAGTTGCGGTTACCCTTTATTTTAAGGTGTCCTTGTTACAGCGTAATTATTAAGTACTGAGTAATATTAATTAATTACATGTATTTACTATATAGTTATTGGTTTAAGGTTAGTAGCATGAAATTATGCATAATTTATTATTATTACTATAGTAAGTACATAACATGAGTAACAAGGTCACCAAAAAAAATAAAAAATAATAATAATAATTTTATATATATATATATGATTGTTTTTAACAGCCAGGCTAACAAACTGGGTTAACTGGTGGAAGGATCATTTTTAATACATTTTTCTTTTTTAAAAAATGGGGATGCACAATATATCAGTACCATATCAACATTGGTTTATGAGCCAGTATTAGAGATGGTATCAAATAGTGTCCATTCTTATTTATAGAATTTTAATATTGGCCATTTGTTGGTTATCATTACTTATCAGCTTATAATTACCTGGACAGAATTCCAATATCACTGCATCCATAATTATTAATAAATTGCCATCAGGACCCAAGACAACATGTCTGCTTGTCATCTACTTACACCTAAGAACACCCAATACCTGTGGTAAAAACCTGCGGCAAAGCTTCTAGTGGCTTATTAAATCCCCAGTGCCTAGTATTTTTGTTAATTAAATATTTTGGCTAATTTGAAAATGCTACCATTTCTGCTATAATTTGACACATACAGTAACTTAATTCTAAATAAATAAATTCCACAGATTTTCTTCCATAATCAGCTTAAAACATGTGAGAAAAGTAGGCAGGTATTAGTCTACATGTAAGTTAGCAGATTTCACAACATTTCAAAACTTAGTTTGCTGATTAATATGTATAAGCTTGAGGGTCCTGTCACCTGCTCCCAAAACCCAGGATAACACAGGGATTGAAAAGTACCAGCCTTCCCAGAACCTGTGTTTTCTTTTGCAGTTCAAGTCAACGGCAAACTGTTTTCCCTCTCTCTCTCTCTCTATCTCTCTCTCTTGGATTTGTTTCAAAGATAGCCCGTCGTTTCTCATGGAAATCAAGAAGTGAGTCAGCTAGTTGGGGATTAGAATAGCAGATGGGAGGGAAAGGAGGTTTCTCCAAGCTGCAAATTTAAATCTGCATTAGTTTTATTGGAGATGTTTTCAGCCAATCAGAATGCTGGGATTTGAGACACTGGCTTTGCTGGGCTTTATATGGGGTTTTGTAGGTCAGTGGAGTAATTGGGAGCCAGAGGTGATGTGCTGCAGCAGACACTGACCTCCATTACACTACTGCAGGACATTAGGAGAAACAGATAGTGAGACATAGAGACAGAGATACCCATTAGTCCCATGTTAAAGCAACTCATTTTAGTGCATTTCTGACCACAAACTGAGAGGCAGACTGGGAGCAGAGTCTGGCCTGAGTCTATATGTAACACAGCACTTCCGTGGCTATAAAGCTCCAGGGACATTATCAGTGCAGTGATCGTGTCAAATACACAGAGCGCTTTCAACTCTTATAAAACATCCAGACTCTCACAGTCCAACTGTAACTGGCATAGACATTCACAATTGGCTTGGAAAGACAAAGAAAAAAAATATACATAAAAAGGGCCTGACACATGGTCTCGATCCCTGCGGACATATGCAGGCTATGCCACATTTTCCACTCTGTAAACCTGGGCAACTGTATGTGTTAAAACCACTTCCAGCCAATACAGATCAACAATTAAATTATTTTTTTTCACCCCCAAATGTAAATTCTATCTCATGTCTACTCAACCTCATGTTGTTCCAATGTTCATGATGCTGTTTTTCATACAACTAGTGAATGCAGATGAGCTCTGTCAAGCTACAAAAATCAGACACAGACTGCAAATTCATAGCACTATTTGCTTAAAATCTTGCCTTCTGTGATATATCTGATTTGCATACATTTAGATATTTTACTTAAAAAAATTAATAAAACATTTCAAAAACAATTACAGAAATTGTCAAGTAACACATTGAATTAAATGTGAAATTTTGGTAAAAAACATAAATTGTACTGGAAATAATATTTGTTTTATTTACTTTTATTTTCTTCTTTATTTTTTACTATTATTATTATTATTATGTATTATTATTATTTTAAACAGTGTACTAAAATTTTAAGTGATTTAATTAGCTGGCGCACTACACGTTACTAACAAAAAATAGCTAAGGGGACCAACATCTTTATGAATGTACAACTATAATTTGCAATGTATTGACTAGACAACTTTACTTGGTAGACAAACATGTAAACTATTGTTACTGCTCTAAATCAGAAATAATAAAACTAGAAAACACAAATGTATAATATAAATTACAGTGATGAACAGCAGCACAGGTTAAATACTGGAATAAGACTAAGAAGCTGCAGACTTCTTTTGCCATTTGAATAATTTATTTGACCATTTTACTTATATAAACCAAATGAATGAAATTAATGACTAAAATGATCTGGACCTCCTTGCACAACACATGAAAGGGAGTACAAAAATGTTTTTTTTTTGTTTTTGTTTTTTTAAGTTACTATTTATATATTTATTTTTAAGCTAAACTACTTAAAATGCTACTAAAATGTAGGTAAATTAGTGCTGTTACTTATAGTTAATTAACCCTGGTGCCAAGTTTGACATCAATATCATCACACAACGTTGATCCTTGTGTAACTGTGGTCAAACCAGTCGCAGTGCAGCTTGATGCATCTTATTTGAATGTACATAAATATGAACAAGATTTAAAAGCAACAGTAGGTAGATCAAATGGGTAAGCAACATTGGTAGCAGTAAATCGCAATACAGCTAGTTTGATCTAACAAAACAAGCCCAGTCTAATTAAAATATAACAATTTTGTAAAACAAATTTCCACCTAAATTTGTGACTTATGATTACTGGATATGACATTTAATATATACTAAAACACATATTATAAACATATTATACAGTCTGTTTTATAGAGATTGCACTGACAAAGAACAATGTCTAGTTGGTTATATATTTACAAGATAAGCATAGAAATAAACATTTCATTACTTTTACAGGCCTAGAAATCACTGTTTTAGAAAATCCCTGATATGCAGGTTTTCCACAACAGTATGAACCCAGTGTAAATAATTTACAGATGCTAAGACTGACTAACATCTATTGAAACGTAGGTTAAACATACTTGTGAAAAGATTTATTCAGTGCTAGTCTTCTGGAGACACTGTTAACACCATTTTTTTTACACATTCAGAGTGATGGTTACTAAAGAAGGCTCTCTGTGATCACACATTCACATTGTCTGTTAATGCATTATAATGCATTACATTTCTGCAGTGGCCATTGCTCTTTTGAACCCCAAACATCAACTAAACCAATAGGCAGCTCTCGGAACATTATGAGTTGCCATTAAAACTCAAACCTTTTCAATTATTGAAATTCAGTCTGACTTGTGATGAAGGCACACACATGCTTTTAAAGTGCATAGCAACAAAACAGCCTTTGATTAAACATTTAAGCCAACTTGGAGATAAATCACAGTCTTTTTGCTGGCAACATTCCACACTGTTAAAAATTGCTGTTAATTTACGGCAGAATTTCAACAGTATAATCCTATTATGTTCAAAAGCAGTACATTACTGTTTTTTTCGTTTTTGCAAAATGACGTAGACACAATATAACGGCATTTTACTGTATTTATTACTCGAAGGAAATAAAACATTACTATCCCGTATTTTTATAAACTGCAGTGAGCACGCTGGGACTTTCATCCGTCTTGTTAACAGGTAAGTTCCCCTTTGCTTTACTCGATTTCATAGACAAAATGCATTACATTTGCTACTACAACTAATATGTATAGTGGATATCGGAAGTGACACTATCTTTTATTTGCTCTTTTCAGTGATAAACGCGCCAAATACGACATCATCGAGTGCAACTGGATTTCTGACTCCGTGACTCAGATTATATTATTCCCAATTACAGGGTGAGTTTCATTCGTCATGAGATCATTTTTATGCAAAGTTGATTTTTCAAACACTGTTGCATTGAAATCACATCTCTGTGACACGCTGAAATGATCGGTGTTGTTAACCATGGTGTTGTTTGCTAATGGCTAATATGCTAATGGACTATCAGTTTGCAGAATTTGCTAAACCTCCACCGTTTGAAAAAAAAAATACGAACAAACTCAAACTCAAAATTTCGGTGTTATTGGGATTGCAAATTTGGGTAAGCATGTTCCACTATGACATATGTTTATTCTAAGGGGGATTTTTACTGTTGTGCTTGTTTTGTTGTTTTTATGTTGGTTATGTTTTTGCATCAATCCAAGTTGGTTTTGTAGTTAAGTGATAGAATACTTATTAGCTGGATTTTTGAATCAGAAATCATATGCTTGGAGCACTTAAAAATGTAAACACAAAAGCCAAGTATGAGAACCAATGTTTTCATGTGTAAAGCTAGCATGTTTGAAATTGAGTTTTTATTTACCATGCACTTGTGTGGACTTTCAGTGGATGGGCTTTCTTTGTTGTCTGAATATAAATTAAAATTCTAAGAGTTTGGAACAACATGAGAGAGAGTAATTGATGAGAGGGTTTTATTTTGGGGGTGAAATAAATTATACAATGCACAATTTACAGTATCCACATTTCAACTTAAAGGTCTGTCCAGACCAGTCCATGTTGAAATGCTTTTCTTATGTTAGAAGTGCAGAACTCTTTGCCTGTTTAAAAGGATTTTAGTTTTCCTTGCATTCATTTGTAATCTGGCAATGTCAAATTAATGTTATGTCAATGCTGACATGTGTTTTTCTTTTTAAAGGTTCAGGTGAAACACCAGGAAGAAGAATCCAGCACTGGATGATCAGCCTTGAGGAGCACATCATTTGTGAGGGCATCCAGCCGGCTTTTATGTCTGGGCTTGCAGCTGTTTTTTCTACTTACAACAATTTCAATCTTCAATACCAAGCTGAAGACGCATGCACGTTGGAATATATTCAAAGGTTAGATACTTGGATGCATACATTCAATTCACTTCACATTTTGTTTGTATATCACTTTTTACAATACATATATTTTTAAAGCAGCTTTACAGAAAATGTATGTTTCATTGAAACATTTGGCCCTAATAAACATGGAATCTAGCATCAAATAGAGAAATTTCCTATCAAATATTTGAGCCCCAGTGAGCAGTAGGTGAATATGTCAAGGAAATAAAATGTCCATCGGTGGTGAGGTGTTGGTGAAAACCTTGAAAGGAAGCAGATTCATCTAGGACTCATCCTTCTTTAGCATTAAAATGATGCTCATGTGCATATGTTACAGTTCTATCAGACATGGCTGAAATAGTAGGTTATAAGATGTGTTATGTCAATGCTTGAACAAAGAGATATCTTTAATCTAGACTGAAACTCATCATTCAGCCCAAAAGATCTGAGTGTTTGAGCTTGTTAAGAAAGCTTTCCTTTCCTGACAAAGTAAAGTGAAGTGTTCTTGATACAAGAATATACTTTTATATACTTTTAATATTTATATGTTATCTCTGAGTAATCTTTTTGGTAACACTTTAGAATAGGGAACACTTATTCACTATTAACTATGACTTTTCCCTCAATAAATTCCTAATTTGCTGCTTATTAATAGTTAGTAAGCTAGTTGTTAAGTTTAGGTATTGGGTAGGATTAGGGATGTAGAATAAGGTCATGCAGAATAAGGCATTAATATGTGCTTAATTAGTACTAATAAATGGCTAATATGCTAGTAATATGCATGCTAATAAACAACTAGTTAAGAGACCTTAAAATAAAGTGTTACCATCTTTTTTTCCCTCCACACTAATTCTAAACACACACATTTGTTTTTCAGGTGGTTCATCGAGATAAATCCGGAAAAGGGGACCAAGGCTGGAGGAGTCATATCAAAGCGGACGGGGAAGGTCTCCCAGAAAAAGAAAACCGTGAACCCTCGTGTCTCCAGTCTGCTTAAAAAATTGATGGATTTTGAGTGGGACTTTATACAAGTATTACAGACCACACACACACTTACATCACACACACACTTACATTTTACATTTACATTACATTTATGCATTTAGAAGAAGCTTTTATCCAAAGCGACTTACATTGCATTCAAGTTACAGTTTTACATTTGATCAGCTCTTGCTTTCCCTGGGAAACGAACCCATGATCTTGGCGTTGCTAGCGCCATGCTCTACCATTTGAGCTACAGGAAAGCTAGACACAATACGCACACACGCACTCTCTCTCTCTCTCACACACACACACACACACACACACACACACACACACACACACACACACACACACACACACACACACACACACACACACACACACACACACACACACACACACAGTCTCTTGATCTCTATTTTTTTTCAGGTATTCATTAATTTCTATTCACTCAAAAACATTTACTCAGGTGTTCTCTACGTTTTTCACTTAATCTTTAGGTCCAGAGTTAATTTTTTGGACAGCCTGCATGACCTATTAGTATGAATTGTTAAAGAGTTGTTAAAGCAATTTATTTATCATTTATACATCTGAAATGTACATTTATTGTCATAAATGTAATAAGCTTTGGGCTTTATTTTACAATTTGTTTTCATTTTGTACCAATGTTCTGTAAGTCAGAATCTGATTTGGGGAATATTTTGAGTTTATTTCTGTTATGACCACTTCTTCCCCTTAAATTTCAATTATTTTCTTTAATGTTATTTAGGTTTTTTGTAAGAGTTTTTTTTTTTTTTTTTTTAATAAAGCAGAGATATGTTTTGAAACAACACTTTAAAGCTGCTTTACTTGTGTTACATTTCAAGTCACTATTTCAAAAGGGTACAAATATATATTAAAAACCAAGAGGAAAATTATGTCCTTTTTACTAGCAGGCCATTACTCAATAGCGTACAGTATATTTGTATTGTAGTTTACACATTGTTAGTTTAGTTGTGAAGAAAAGTAAAAAAAAAGCGTTATGCTGTATTTGCAAAAACAGTAGCCAACTGTAAATTTCACCAACAGTAAGACACAGTTAATTTAACAGTAACTTGCTGGCAACCAAGCTGCCAGTTCTTTACTGTTTTTTAATAAACAGCAGCCAACTGTAATTTTACCCAACAGTAAGATACTGTTAATTTTATAGCAACTTGCTGGCAACCAAGCTGCCAGTTCTTTACTGTTTTTTAACAGGAAATTTTTTAACAGTGCAGTGTGTTCATGCTCACTGTGTGCACATAAACATTTGCATACACTAGAGTTGGATCAATACTAACTTTTTGGCTTCATTATGATACTAGCCTCTGTTTCCTCAATACTGATCCTAAATCAATAGTTTATGCAACAAATAAACAGCCTTGGGCAAATGATGAAATGAAACGAGGCTATGAATAGATTCAGTCAAATGTAAATAATTCATGATTAATCTCACATTTTTTGCAGATAACAAAAAGTAAGAAAACAAAATGTCTAAGCAATTCATTTGGATGGCAAACATAACGGAATATTTATATTGCATCAAATTGTACATACAAAACAAACACGACGCAAAGCTGCTCTAATTAAGTAATATAACAAATCTGACCAAACTTATGTTAAAAAAGATGGTTTTGCTGCAGCTGTCTGATGGTCTCATTATTTGTTTTACAAAAATATATTTCATATGAGCAATTCTAAACATCCCATCAGGATTTGATTCATAGATAAATTACAGAATGAAACTGTGATTATGTCAAATCAGCTAAGTGCATAAAAAGCACATTTAATGAATCTCATGGGTAAACACATTAACATACGCTTCACGTTACACTTCCTGCACTGTCGAACTACACTGAACAGCAGCACATTGTCATCCGTCTCAGGTGCCGAAATTTGCAAAACGATAATATTTTTGGTACTGCAGTTCTTTTTAGTGACAATATTCCATTCAACTCTATGCACGCACATACATAATCACATCAAAGCCATCACATTTGAGTGACTTCTGTTCATATTTCTGTGAAAGTGTTTACTCATTGGTCGAAATGAGAGATTGATTGAAACTTGAAACCATCTAACAAAGAGACACTCAATCAGCCTGAAACATTATTAAAACATCAAACGACTTCAACACTCCTCCCCTCTCATTCAGTGGCACACAAAGGCAAAACACACTTCATTTTCTCTGTTTCTCTCCCACACATACACTCACACATGCTAACACACCCCCACTGCCCCCATCCTTATAGTCAATACATCAAACAGCATTAGCTCACAGTTTTGGAAGGCCTCAGACAGACATGTTTCTGACAGACCGTGATCTCTCTGCCTCTCAAACACACACATATACGCAATGTGCTGACAGTGTGTAGATTGTATCTGTGTTACTAGGCTTGTGTAATATCAAGTTGAAAGTGATGTGCTGTCTTACCTGCCAGTGTAAACTGCTGTGGAAGGAGCCAATGAGAAAAAATAAAATGACAAACATCGAGATCCTAGTGCTCCAACTTTTGAAAGTCTCATATAAATCCATAAGGCTTCATTATCATCACTTATTATCACTGTCCATCAGGGATGGAGAGAAATGCGTCAGTGTTCACAAAAGGCCTCATTATCATGCTTTACATATATGGCTAACACATCCATATTCATGAGTGTATCTTTTATTAGTCTGTAATGAAGGTTTGGAATAGAATGCTCCTGAACAAGCTTTATTGGCTCTTAAACCCATAAAGGCCTTTGGCGTCTAATGAAATGACCAGGTGGTCCATTAGATTTCCCCTCAAAAAAGACATTAATTAGTTCACGAGCTGAATAAAACTCCATGTAATTAACACTGATGGACAGAGCTTTCGTCCATTTCCCCTTTTCATGGAAAATAGCGCGTGGTGTCCATCCTCTTTTATTTCATCAGCCCGGTAATTATGCTATTGATATTCATTATTAGTTTTCAAACAAGCCTTTGTAAACGCAGCAGGGTTGTTAAATCTAGGTAGCCAAAAATAAACAAGCCCCATTGTGGACCCGCTTCAATGCTCTGCCCAAGTCTGGCCTCGCTTTCTTATTCTTACCGTCGATTTGCTATATTCCCCTTCAAATGCAGGAATAAAGGAGACATTTGCTGTGTTCCGCCTCAGCCGCAGCTCTCAGCAGGCATTAGAAAGGAATACCGGTGCTCTATGAAGTCCTAAATGCGCCCTGACAATCTGAGACCCACTTGTTATGCCAACTTGGTATTAGCACTGACACGGTACTATTTGGAAGCTGAAGTGGTGTTATCTTCAATTACCTGATCATTCTCTGAGTGAGCAGGTAATCCATGGAAAAAGAGTGTTTGGCTTTAAGGATAGAGAATGTCGACAACGTCTCTATTTTTTCACTCTGTTTTCCCCGCCGTCCTCAGTGAACACGTTTCATTAGCCTAAACCAGCTGCGGTAGGAAACTCATTGCGATGACACTTAGTAGATGGATTTCTCGTGTTTGAGAGCCATCCAGAGAGAGTTCCTCCGGCCTTGGACGTGGGTGGGTTTGCTTTGGAGTGTAAATGCATAAATGCGCCGGTCGTTTCTGGAAAGCAGGGAGCACACAATCACATCACATCACATGACTGCACTCTGGTGTCTCTGGAGCATCTGAAAAAGAAATGAGTGTGGGCCATTATCTTTAACCCTCCAACAGTGCAGACACAACATCTTCTCGGATATAACCCGTTGAAGTCCTTCCCCCAAGACCGTGTTCAATAACGCAGCTCCTAACATCAGATTAATGAGGCCTGCCTGGCATGTGCACCAAACTCTCTCTTAATAACAGCACTTTTTTTGTGCTCTGCAGAACAACGCAGACCAATTTAGCAGAACTGAAGCGGCCTGATTTCTCCATAAATCTCCTCCGTCATTTGGCCTGCCGCCGCGGTATCTTTATGGGGATGTCGAGGTATCATGGCGAATCTCCCTGGACCTATTTGCGATCTACTCGGCTGACTAAAGGTGTCTCGAGGAGCGTGTGCGCGTCTGACGAGGCAGCGTGTTCGCCGACCTGTCTCTCCTCATTGCCACCCACGAGAAAATGAGAGGCTTGATTTAATTTCCACTTTGTTTTCGGTGATCTGTGTCATTCCAGTTAAAGATGTCACATGTCTGCGGACCCATCTCACCTCCGGCGGCTCGGTGACATTTTCAGAGCTGCTTTCATCAGTGTCTATCTGACAGGCTTTCTTTTCTCGCTGCTCACCATAAACATATAAGGCAAACATATGAAAAGACACAGCCCCTTGTGCTTTACCAGAGTTCCTATCAAAGAACCTCGCATTAACTTGTCAAGCTAAAAATAAATAATGTATTGAATTTAAATAAAAAGGCAGAGACGCCAGTGATGGCAGCTAGCGTGGCAGTGCTTTGATCCACTTCATCAAATATAGAGTGTGCCGTTCCCCCTCTTCCACTCTCCCTCGCATTCTGTCTATCTATATTGAGCCTGCACTTTCTGCATTGTTTAAATGACAGTCCTGGAAAAGAAAGGTTTCAAAACTGATAAAAAAGTAATCCTTTTTCCCTGTCCAAATCTGCCTCGCTTTTTTTAATTTGAATGGACGTCTGATGTGGGGATAAGTCACATGAAAGGCGGTGGCATTTTCAGGTGAGGTAGATAATGAAGAGGATGTGAAGAAGGGCTGAAACTGCCAGCATCTTTCCGCTATGAATGGCGGTCTGGTGAATAATGCTTCCATTTCCCTGCTGGCATTTTAGTGGCATTTTGATGTGAGTGCGTGAAGGGTCCCAAGAGAGAGGGGAGGAGAAATCCAATAGAGATAAAACTCCCTCTTCTCTGTGTGCATTTATAGTTATGCCAAACATCAAAGATCAATATCCATGCTTGGTCTTCAGTTGGCTGATGAGGGAGAAATAATGTAAAAAAAAGACTTTACGGAGATCTGATCGATTTTGATGCACAAGGTTCCATTTGCACTCTTTGTGTACCTACCTTAATGCTTTCTGATCGTGTGTGAAAAAATAAAGTGGGGGCTCATCATTCAGTAGGTTCTCTTAGGACTCTCCTCAGGCCTCTGCAAAGGGTTTTTGCTGGGCTTGTTTTCAATGGTTACGTAATGGGGATCGAGCGATGCCGTGTGACTTCGAAAGAGGGAGTGAAAGAGAGAGAGGTTTCCTTCCTACCCTCTTGCTTTATTTATGAGGGCTGCTGGTGCTCTCATGGCTCTGATTCATGAATGGAAGGGAGAGAGGAGAGGAGAGCAGAAAAGAGGAGTGGAGCACGAGTGTACACCGCGAGCCACTCCGGAAACCACTTCCCAGCTCATCGCTTGCACTCCACTTCCCTTTACTACACATGGCCACTGCAGGGTGTGAGATTTCGCTTACCTGATGATGCTGTGGGGCTTTTGGTGCCGAGTTTCTTTGGTTGGTGTGAAAGTCGCTTTCTAAATTAAGTAATTGGCATACAAGTGCGGCTCCTATCTTCTTGAATGGGGTAAACAAGAATCTAGCAAATTTGTCAAGAATACATTTCAAAAATATATTTCAAAACAGCTATAAAAGCTAACAACAGCAGTATCAAATATAAATTGTACTGTTATATCAGGCCAGTCCAGTTAATGTGCACACACTCTCTATGGTAAACAAACTCTATCAAAAAGGCAACAGAGAGCAACATTCGGTTTCTGGAAGTAAAAAATGCATTAATTTTCTCCATATAGAATTGATTTTTAACAGTTTTGTGTAAACCTTTCAAGACAAACCCACCATCAGCCTCAAGGTTATTAATTGTTGGTATAAGCTTTTGTTGAAGCATCAGTCAATTTTATTTTTACAACACTACTCACAAATCCTGAAGATAACATGCAAAGAGAAACACTTGATTAAGAATTAAAGCAAACAAAGAGCTCATCAGCTGACTACTCTATATGTGTGTTTGTGTCGCTTTCTGTTAAAAGTTATGTACGATACTGGTCATTAGTTTGGATTTTTTTTCCGAGTGTCTATTTACACTAAGTGCAAATAGCCCACCTTGCAAATAACTCCGCCAACCAACGTGTGATTGGGACAGTCAACACTGAAAAAAGACGCTCATTTAACATCAGTTTCAGTGGCGTAGATGGTAAGGAGCATACTTTTTGACGCGATCGACCCGAGTTCGAACCCGCCTTTTGCCAAACTTTTTTTCTCCCTTTTCAAATCTCATATCGCATCGGAAAGGCATTTATTTTCAATAAAAATGAAGGAAATAATCAAAAAGATGAAAATAAAATATCGGGTAGGGTTAGGGTAAGTGTAGGGAGGGCTTTATTGTCCCAATAAGGTGGCATCCATTTAATAATTTGAATTAAAACTATAATTTACACTCAATACGTTATTATTGTGTACTGTTTTATAATGTACTACAATACTGAGGTGCAGATAATTTCCACTATTTGCAATAAGTAGTATAAATAGCAGAAAATCTTGCTATTTTAACATAGTGTAAATAGAATCTATAGCTATTTGCACTTAGTGTAAATAGCATATCGTTAAAAAATACAGCTTTTTTCACTTAGTGTAAATAGAATCCATTGCTATTTGTACTTAGTATAAATAGCATCCATCGCTATTTACACTTGGTGCAAATAGCTGCTGCCTTTTTTTATGTTTATGAAAAAGAAAGAAAGTCTCTTTCTGCTCACCAAGGCTGCATTTATTTGATCAAAAATACTGTAAAAAATACTGTGAAATATTATCACAATTTTACAAACAGTTTTCTATTAAAATATATTTTAAAAAGTCATTCCTGTAATGTACAACTGCATTTTCAAGAGCCATTTCTTCAGTCTTCAGTGTCACATGAATGTTGAAAACCTTGATGCACTATATTTGAGATAGATGGATAGATAGATAGATAGATAGATAGATAGATAGATAGATAGATAGATAGATAGATAGATAGATAGATAGATAGATAGATAGATAGATAGATAGATGTCAAAACGGTTTTCAACATGAACCATTAATAATAATTAAGCACAAGTAATAATTGATATTAGTTAATAGAGCATATTAAGATAGTTTCTGAATGGCTCATGTGACACTAAAAATTGGAGGAATGGCTGCTTTTTCAGCTTTATATATTGGTCATTCCTGATATTTCAGTTTTTAAAGTGGTGGTTCACCAAAATTAATTGTTAGAATCTTTTCACAATACTTTGGTATGCTCATTACAAGGAATACAAATAATTATTGCCTTTTAATATTTTTTTTAAACATAAAATAATGTCTTACATCTATCTTAAACCAAGCATTTTGTCATGTCCCTGAGGCACTTCATTGAGTTTGTACGTAGAAAATTATTAACAAAATGTGCATAGTTTCTATGATTTTTGACAATAATGTAAGCATTTATTTGTGTTCCTTTCTTGTGTAAAAATATTTTACTAAAATAAATACAAGATATTTTATTTAAATTTAAATTTATGTCCCTCAGTCTGAACTCAACCCTGTCACACTAAACATTTTATGCCCATAATAATTTAGTCTCCACACATATGTGACATAATTTACCAGAAATGACATCATTCAGGTTTCTTTAATAGTGGTGCAGAAAATGGTTAGTATCATACTTTTTATTCATATTTTTGAGGCATATTATAGTCAGGGAGGATACTCAACCCTGTCACATAATATTATAATGGAAAATTATTATTTATCAACATTTTATTTTAATCCATAAGTTTATACAATGAACTTATTTTATAACTTCCATATATAGTCTACTCTTCTACACTACATGAGCAGCAGTGGCCATTTTGAGTAAAAAAACACAACCCCGTAACACTCAACCCCGTCACAAATATATGTATTTTTCATTGTTCCGGGGTTGTAAACATGTGACAGGGTTATTTACTTAATTTATTAATTATTTTTATTAAAAATATAATACAGTCATGGCTTCAGTAAATATATACTTACCAAAATCATGACAACTCATACTGTATTTTGCTATAAATATAATTTTTAAATGTAATATGTCCACTTAAACTTTGACAAGCATCATACATCAGAAATTTGCACCACATTTGCAGCAGAAAGACAATGTTGGCCATGTTGATATGTTGACCAAAAAGAAGGACAATATTAGAGAGAAAGAAAACCAAAAATTAAAATTGAAGGCAATGTATTCCTTCAAATGTGTTACAGTCTTCAACCCCGTCACACCTTGCCGCATAAATACATTTGAAAACATAGGGAAGACAATTAAGAATGAAAGCATTTCCACATGTAAACCTGGTTTTGTCATCATTACTGCGAATTGATTGGTCTGTTAACCCAAGTTTGTGTCTTCTTAATGATGATTCTGGTCTCTGTATTAGTTCAATGCAAAAGAGAATGTTGTTTGCTGGTTTTACAGCTGCGAAGAAGACAATAATCCAGAACTGGTTTACACCACACATGTGTAGAAAAACATATTGGATCCGTAGCAAATTGTGTCATGTGAATGTACAACGGCGCGAGTTGGTGGGGCCAGGCCTTCGACCATTGATGCTTGGCAGTGTTTTTTGTTGAATATACGTGATTATATAAAGGAGTAACTTTTGTGTTCTTGTTGTCCTTCCCTCTCCCCCTCCCTTTTGATTGGACCTTGAGATGTTGAGTATGTGTCTGTTGTTTTGTTTTGTTGTATTTTGGATATTATGTTGTGTTGTGTGTGAAAAAATAAAATAAAAAATTGTTGATAACAAAAAAAAAAGAATGAAAGCATTTCTTGCTGATTACCATCTGAAATGTTAAGGACTAAAACAATAAAATTGTGGTTTTATTTAAACTTCTAAATTAAAAAAATAAATATTATTTACAAAACTAAAAACCATAATTTGTGTCTTTGTAGCTTCAGTCCTATAAACGTGAAAATTATGACAAAAGTTCTTTAATGCCTGAGGAGGGTAAAACATTTTTTGTGAGGTTTGATATGTGCCCATTACTGCCTAACAATGTGGGGTATTTAGAAAATGAATCATATGTAGTTGAAAAAGAAAAGGTAAGGATTTTCCAAACTGAACTGTTTCTGAATCCCAGGAATGACCCATACACAGAAGTTATACAGAAACAGATACAGCAGTATGTATTTTGCACTGTAATAGTAGTTTTAAATTGCTCACTCCTCTCCTTGTCACTGACAATTCCTGCTTGTGACAGCCGTTTTGGATCCATTTTTATTTATTTTTTTGGTAATCCAAGGCTCTCTGGTGCTTACTACACAGATGGACTTCTTTGTCATATGGTAAATGGGACAGTTTTCAACGTGGCTGCCGCCGGGGAGGCCGAAGGGACTCTAAGGTGTTTCTTATTTCTCCCTTGGCCTGCTTAGCAAAATAACAACCCAGACCAAAGCTCATGTTAAGGAGGCAAAATCTGTCCGGGCAACCTTGTGGCTGCGAGCTAGCCAAACACTCTCTTTCCTCATCATGACATCTTCATCTCAACATCCTCTCAAAGAGAAGAGTGACTTGTCTTTCACTCTCTCTGACTCACTTCCTTCCTCCAAGTCTGTATGCCTCTCTCCTTCTCTCTCTTGGCTCTGCAGCGTGCCTGTCACTCACTGTCGACTGGGTGGAAGCTCATGTCTGACATGCTTCCATTAGTAGGGAGACTGTTCAATTACCTCAGCTCACGATGTTTAAACCCTGCCAATTACTGATACATCTTCCATCTAAATTATGCATACACAGGGCTGGGCTGCTGCGTGTAAAGATTTTCCCCTTTTGACACCGTGCTGTGTCGAGACCAGCGCGCGTGCAGTCAGAGGGAAGGTTTATCCAGATGCCCGTGCCTACAGATCCCGGTTTAGTATCTCGCTTTGGTGTATCTTGTGCTCATTTGGTCTGATGGCTTCACAACGGCAGCTTTCTGCAATCACTGGCACAAAGCTTGCCGTCTTCAAACTGGCACACTATCTCTCTGTATGCGCTCGGCACATCTCTTCTCATCCCGCTGTCTCCTAGCAACCTCGGCTGTCTCCGGCCCATGAGGCTCCCTCGTATCTTCACTCGGCATGACTTATCCCCCCTTTATTCTCCCCTCCACCCCCCTCCGCTAGTTGACCCCCATTTCGCGTTTGGGATGTGACCCCATCTCTTGCATGAGTACTCCCTCTCTACGATCTCAATCCAAGGCTACTCTAACCTCTCTTTTTAGTTTGCTTGTTTCTTTCTTAGACTGTCTCACTCCATCTCCATCTATTACTCCTTTTAAGGCACCCTGTTGTTAATCTCTGATCTCTGAAACCACCACATGTATCTGGACCCCAGTATTGCTTTAAAAGACAACATAAAGCCGCATTCAAGATGCATTTGACTTCTGTAGCGTAGCATTTTTGAGTAAAATACACTCTTAGAAACAAAGGTTCCAAGAGGGAGTTTTTATAATTATGCCACAGAAAAATAATTTTTATAATATAAAACAACTTTTTACCCTATAAAGAACCTTTTCTGCAGTGGAAAGTTTCCATGGAGGATAAAGGTTCACCATAGATGCCAATTAAGAACCTTTATTTTTAAAAGTGTAAAGTAGGGCAGGACTTTTTTGACTGGATTGTGAAAAATGGGCAATACAAACCAGAATTGTGCCAAATCTTAATGCAAATTTGCTAAAACAATGTTTAAATCACCATTAAACGATTAAATTATCCAGTAGCCCACAGGGTTGAAAAGGAAAGCCGTTTCAGAGTTTGATGAAGGAATTTCATTTTTTTCTTTGGAACAATAGCGATGAATTATACACCGTATAACCAGAAATGCTAATTAAGAAAGTGATTTTGTTGACTTTAAACACATGAAATGGCATTTGCACCACATTTACCACTCATAATGTGACATATTTCTGAGTGAAGCACAATAGAAAAGGAAGTAATGCAGGGCAGAATTTGTTTTTATCCATCAGGATTTGATTGGACCGTGATCCCAAGGCAATGATTTGGGATGTAATTTTTCCCACCTGCCCAGCCATAGCTGCATGAGCAGAGTTATTACACTTTTATGAAAGCAAATGATTATGAAAACAAGCATTTTTCTTTTAGAATAGCACGACTTGATGAGTCACACAACAACATTTGTTAAGAAAGTAAATAAGTTCAGTTTGATTTCACATCGTTTTTAAACCACCACTGTAGCATTCTGAGAAATTCCTCCACTTTTCTTAAATGTATTTTCAAGCTTGACTGTGAGGCAGGCATTATTACCAGTGAAATCAAGGAGAATAAACTGAATCACTATCAAATCATCAAAGTTCCCCATAAGTAATTGTTTCTGAGTCAGTGACCATGGGCAGCAGGGGGCAAGGGATGGCCTGCCTGCCTGCAACCAAATAAGCCTGCAGCAGTGCTTGTAAGTGCATACTGCCCTATTATGGATAAATGCACAAAGAGCTTGCATTAAATTACATTCAATTCAGACAGACTTCATCACACAGCATGCCTATACACAGCTAACACAGGCCATATCAAATGAGATCGGAATCACTTTCAAATCAGCACTTTGATTAAATATATTTCCTCTATCAACAAGAAGCCACCTTTAATCTAGCACAAATGTTCACGGTGCTGAGGAAGACACAGACATAAAAAATCTAAAAAAAACTAACAAACAAACAAACAACCAAAAACCCTCATAATTACAGAACTCAGAAAACTGCCGGAGTTATTATATAAATTCAGGCTGAACTTTAAAACATTTTAAAAACACAAGAGCCAAGAGGAAGCTTTTTTATTTTTTTCTTTGAGAAAAGAGAAATTAAAACATTTCAAATCCATAGATATTTCAGAAACACAGACTGCATTACTTACACAGTGCATTACTGAACATTTTTGGGTTCATCAACTAACCATCCACTGAAACTGCATTGGGAGATTGAATTTGGTGGGTTAAGGTGGGTTGGTTGGTCCAACGATTGCTTACAGGGGACAGAGAACCAGTGGTGTCTGTAGATCAAAATGTAAATAAAAAAATTACAAGATGACTTTTTGCATGAACTTTTTTCTTACATATATTCAACTGCAAAGATGTCCTCTTTGAATACATTTTCATTTTGTGCTATGACTAAATTTGCAAATGTTTATACTTATTTACCTTAACACATTGACTGGTGCAACAAGATATTGCACATGCTAAAATTCTGTCTAAATATTTTACAATTTAAAAGTAAATGCACATTTAGTTTTAAGGGGAGATTTTTCCCCATCTTACAGTTAAATATTGAAATAGCAAGTAGTTCAAAGAAGCACAAACTCCGAAGCTGGCAGGAGAAAGATTGAAACTGAGATCAACTGCAATCCAATTATAATATCGTGATGCATTTCAATGTACTGCATTGCAACATACTTATTGCAATGTTTATTATATTATGAAGCAGTCTGCACTACCCAGTCCTAATTCCAACCTTGCCAGTATCACTTTGAAAAAGTATTTCGGTGACGGTAAGAAAAACAACAGTTGCAAATAAAGATTTTTCCTCCACGAGAAACGCTTTAAAGATTAAGAAGGGAAGCTCATTTCATATGCTGTGTTTGAGGTTCTCAGTCACAGCCAATTCAGGCGGATTGCCCTAAGACTTGTGGAGGCTCAAGCTGTGATGCTCTGGCAGAGGTGGTATAGGGGGCTGCATCCCTCCCCAGCTGTGCTTCCATGGAGATGGGATGTAGAACACAGCCAGGGCAGGCTGGTTTGAATCCCAGCTGTGCTGCAACCGCAACAAGCGAATAAAGGACAAAAGTGGTTCATACTTCATTTGGACCCCAGCTGGGTAGCCAGGGCGATGCCGGAAAACAGGACGGGCTCAGCACACACCCTTGTGGAACCCCAGCTGTGCTGTGATTGTGATGGAGAAATAAAGCCGAGGGGTGATACAGATGTGGCCCCCAGAGCCTTGTAAACCAAGCTGAAATAAAGGGCACAGGATTCCCCTACATTGGAGCCGATCCGTGCCTTCATAATGGTGCCATCTTGAACAACAAAGCTTGAACACAGAAAAGTGGGGCAGAGCAGTGTTCTGTCAATATATCACTGATATGCTACTTTTTTGTCTTCCCACAAGCCACAAAAAAACTGGCACAGACAGGTTTTTAGAAAACACGGCCAACACGACCAACGAGTTGAGGCTAATAATTAGCTTTATCACACAATGACACGGGTCGTCCAGGAGGGCGCATCGCTCTCTTTGGTGAACAATAGCAGACAATATGTTTCAGCTCAGAAGAAATCTCCAGCGGGGATTGCCTGCTTCATATAATACTTGTCAAATCCCGGTTGACACTTCATATGGACTGCTAATCAGAGACAATCCATCCCTGGGCGAGACCCTGCAGTTTCCACAAATCTTTTTTGTTGTGAGCACAAAAACCCACAGAGCTGCTGCTCGGACTTCACATTTCTGGTCTTTTGTTTACTCTGACATTAATCCAAAAGGGAAACGAGGGGAAAAGATATGAATTTCTAAACAGGTATTCAGTGTGAAGAAAGCTAAATGACTGCTGAAAGACTCAGTGATTGCAAACAAGGATAACGAAAGTATGCAAAACTGACAAATAAAACAAATGGAAATAGACTGTCTATTTTCAGGATCGGTGCTCTGGAGACTCGTGCCTCCACGCCGCTTTCTCTAGTCTGATATTTTTAGATGGAAATTGGAGTGTGAGTATGACATCGTTTTCCCATACCTAACAATTACGCCTTGGGAAGTTTGCCACCCAGTTAAGGTGTGAGTAGTTCCTCATCTCCTGGTAAGCCTTTAAAAAAAAATAAACATGTGCTTCACAGCAGCAGGAGCAAGACTCCACTTGACATAAATGTTTGTGTGCTGCTGGTCCACAAAATAGAAGAGTTTGTGATATACAGTGGTGTTTTGTAAAAATAAATGGGGTAGCAGCTGAAGAATAAGGTAAGGGAAAGAGTTTGATTATAGACTTGTGCTTTTCTCTTGTGATTGGCATAGCAAGCAACCAAAGAGAGTCATCTGCTTTTAGAACGTGATTACATAAGTATAGCAATTCAGACCAATTTTGTTCGAAGTGTTCAAGTATTAGCAAAGTAATGAAAACATCTGCCTCTCCAAGGTCTTTAAATGCTGTAATAAATGCTGAAGAACCATGATAGTCTTACAAACAATCTAACACATAATTGCACGCCACAGTGAACACTAGATAATTTTAAATGCTCGCTGAAACCCCTCTCAAAGGGACCGAATCCAATCTCCAAAACTCTCTCATTTCATGCTATACTGCATTATGGTATTGTTAATTATCTTCTATCTATCGTCCTGTTGAAAACAGCCAATATTTTTTTTCCCAATCTTATCAATACCATAGGCTATCTTTAGCAACCACACTCTTGGTGAGGCGGTTTTGTTGTAGTAGCCTATGCTATTTGGAGCAGATAGATACTGGTGTGCTGCTAAGCGAAGCGGTTGAGCTGTGTGACGCATTGTCGTGTGTTCCTGGTTATGAAGTGTAGAGGCTTTAGCGGACTGGCCCATCGCATTAGCATTACCACAGTGAGCATGGAGAGGGGGAGATAGACAGGCACAGTGAGCATCAGGGTGGCCCTGCTCTTCTCTTCTTATCAGCCTGCAGTGCTTGGCATCCAAAAAAAGAGGCAAAGTAGGGAGGGAAAAACAGAAAGTGCAAGAGAGAGAAAAAACAAATGCAGATGTAGCCAAGCAATTAATAGTCGCCTTGCCTGGCATTTAAATTCAAAACTCAAGCAGAAATGTCTGTTATAAGGATTGTAATTATAGATAGAAAAGAGCTTCCTCACCCACTGTATTACCCTGAAATCCCATAAAATCCCATATGGACTGGACTATATTATTTTAAATACACATTAAGTCACTGCTGGTAATAGAATATGTAATACAATATGGCTCCATTTCCATTTATGAGTTGGAAGCTGAACTGAAGGTCTCCTGTATACTGGCTCCACATTTACAGTGTATATATATATATAATTGTTTAATAAATTAAAAAAAATTGACAGATTTTTATCCTCCCAAACATATGCTGAATAAATGCAGACTAAATAAGTTATTAAATACATACATACAAATATATTTCTACAAGTTTTATAATATTATTATATTATATATATTTATGTAGGTGGCATTTCAAGTATGCACTATAATATTTCAATTCAGAATGACACATCACCCTGATTCAGACCAATTTCTGAATTAAGTGTCTGGTGCTACTCATACCACACATTGAGACCTTGCCTTGGGCCATTTCTTCAGAGACACGCTGAACACAAAGACATTTCAGAAACGCAGACAAAAACAATATAAGCAGGAAACAGAGGGAAAAGAGGAATAGAGGGAGAAGAGAGGGTAAGGGGGGAGCTCACGTGGAGGAGAAAAGGTTATGGTTCATTTGTCACTGTCCGATTGGTTTGCTTCTTCCTCATAACAGCAAGCATGAATCCTTTCCCTAAAACCCCCTTCAAAGTCCCCCCACTGGCATGCACACACACATTCACACTGATATACTAACACTCTCTTAGCCTGAGGAGGAGCTTTATAGGATATCCTCAATCCTGTTCTACAGAGCTGCTCAAGGATCCTTTTGATTGTCTTTATCCAGGACGAATACTTTATTTATACTCGATAAAACAGAAAAGATCTTTGTTTTAGATGAAGGACAAACCTCTTGAACGTTCTCACACATACTGAGCTAGACAGTTGACTCTGCCAAGCTGTAGCTGAAGTACAAGACTAGGGATGGGCCATGATGATAGTGAGGTTGACTAGTTTGTCTAGATTTTTTTCATATAGGCTTTCCTTCGTTGTTAGGCTTTCCTGTAGCTCAAACAGTAAAGCAAGACCCTAACAATGTCAAAGTTTTCAAATCCCAGGGAATGCAAGAAATGTAAACGTTAATTGTTAGTGCTGTGTGTTATTTGACCCAAAATGCAGTAATATTGTGACTATTTAAAATGACTGCTTTCTATTGTACTGTAGTTTAAAATGTAATGACAAAGCTGAATTTGTCTTTACTTTAGGATTCAGTGTCACATGATCCTTCAAAAAATCATTCTAATATGCTGATTTGCAGCTTAACAAAAATGTTTTCTTGTTCTCTTATTCTTATCAATGTAAAAAAAAAAAAAGTTGTGTGTATTCTTTGATGAATAGAAAATTTGAAAATGAAATATTTTGTAATACTGTAAATATCAATTTTACTCAATTAAATGTGTCCTTGCTGAATAAAAAGTATTAATTTCTTTCACAATAAAATAAAATTATATTTTACCAGCTCAACTTTTGAACTGTAGTGTAAATGTTCCTAAGAAATGTGTCTGGTCATCTTCCAAAAGTTTGATGAACTAGCCATTCAGACAAAAAAAGGTCAAGACTTGGCACGTTAGAGCGACCCTGTAAGCCCTCTGCTGGTAGATGCCCTAACTACACCAAAAAAAAAAAAATGTTTATTATAGTTGAGACTTATTTTTTTCTAGGCTTTTGAAAGCTTAACAATGTTCTTTTTGTCCAGTGTTTGCTGCTTTTCACATACCAGCTTAAGATAGTCACTAGTGAAGGGTTTGGGACTGAGCCCACAAGCATAGATGGTAGATTTCAAACTGTGTCTTTCCAGGGGGTCCTGTGCCAGGTGCCACTAAGATAAATAGGAATGCTACTGGATGGCTCTCACCAGGTGTTATTGGTCGAGGCAATCCACCAACTAGTGGATTTTAAACGATTTAAAATATACAAGCCTAGGTTTTTTTTTTTATGAAGCAGGGGTGGTAACAACAAGCAAAATATTTTTTTTCCTCTCTCTCCCTCCCTTCCTCCCTCTTATGTTTTCTCACTATCTTTCTCTACCCTGCTGGGACTGATATGACTGTAGGATGTGAGGAAGGCCGCAGCTGAGGTAGCAGTCCAGAATGCACTGCCGGCAGAATTGGATAAACTCATTTATTGGTATTGTGTGTCCACTCAGAGAGCATCAGTGTGTAATGAATGGCAGAGCACAACTACTGCAGTAAACCCTCTCTCTCTCTCTGTGTCTTTCAAATTCACATCCAATGGAGCTTTAATGATGTCACTGTCCAAACTATAATATTGGCAACCCAATGTAGAGCAATTTCTGAATATAACGCAATCCTTTCTTCCTCTCTTTCATGGTGCACGGCCAAGCAGGTGACCCGCTGGCTGCAGGTTCAAACCCCAACTGGGAACGAATAGAGTGTTTTCCAGCAGCTAGATAATTAACCTGAATTCTTCTGTGTATCCAAGCGCATAATGGACAACTGAGAGCCATGTCAGCGACTGCAGATAAGGGCATCTGCTCTGCATTCTGATTACAGTCATAGAAATAACGCTGATAATGATGTGTTATTATCATCAATTATCTTCTCATATTATGGAAACCGAAAAACATGAGTTAAAGAGAGTGGATGTTTGTCTAATCTGTACTGACAGTGCGGCAATTGTTGTGAGTCTGTGTTGTGAAAGTGAGGGCAAGAAAAACCTACACAAAACATGTCTGTCTGTCAGGGTCAGAAATGAAGGAGCTAATGAACGAACCACCATCCGTGCATCGACTCTGTGGTTTTATCCTATTTTCCGGCTTTTTTTTTAAAGCGCTTTAATTGGATTTCATCATCCTGACAAGTGCTTTTGGACAGATAATTATCACTGGTGCATTGTCCAGTGCTATCTCTGCCTCTCTTCTCAGTGGCCTTTGTGTTTAAACATGCCTTCTATCCAGATAAGAGCATGAGACTGCCATGCAAATAATCATCTCTGAACGTGCTTTAGTGCACTCACCCGAAGAATCTCTTACCACGGGAAATAAAGGATTAGACTGCAGTGGACGCTTTCCCTGCGTGTCTTTTCTCTCGTTTTCTCTCTTGCTCTCTTTCACACCAGTGCGTAGTTATTAGTCAGACAAGGGATTCCAACATGGTGGAAAATATTGGATCTGGATCAAGTGTAGCCATGTTATTCAACACCAGTGACCATTTCTACAGAGGGGCGGGGGAAAAGCTTCCGGAATCAATGTTGTAAGAAATATCATCCATTTAAATAGAAATCAACACCGCATACACAGACCAATAAAAAATTGCAAACGTACCATTCCTCGGTCCCAGGTGGATTTGAGCATGTTTCACCACATCATTGAGTTCAAGAAGTTTATTTCGCAGATGGCTAAACCGAAGACTTTTGTCTGAACCCATTCAGCGCTTCTTTCTATTCCTCGTCATCCTTGACTACATTCCGGTTTATGCTGTTGCTTTTGAGACTAATACAAGGAGGCGCATCAGAACAATTTGCATTGTCAGAAGCTCTTCTTTCTCACCCCATTTTATAGACTTACGCAATTAAGCCTTGTTCTCTTTAGTGCCAACATGAAACAGCGGAGAACATAATTTCTGCCACTGCCAAAAAGCCAGGGAGAGCTCAATATTCATGAAATATTCTAATATCCTAGCTTCCCAGTGGGGTGAAGACAGTGAGAGAAATAATGATCACTGCTCATGTCAGCCAGCAAAAGCAGGAGAGAGAATTATGCAACAGCAGATCTCTTCTGCACTTTTTTTTTTTGTGGTTTCTCACTTTTTTCCCGGTAAGTGGATTATTCTCCAATCCAGGACACAAGAAAATTAATGTTTTCCATCACGACTACGAATAGTTTTGAAGCCTCGGATATTAAACTAGGCCTTAAACACGCTTGCCGCTGAAGATGTGGGCTGAACAATTTGAACATAATTGGTTTGCTGGTTTCTCCAAAACTGCACTATGTAGCAATTCTCTTCAGGGGTGGAGATAAAGAGTGGAAGATCTTATTAGGACTTGTATTTTGACGGGGTCAGGAGTTGAGCCTGCTCGTTGACATCTCAGTAAGAGCGAGGCCGTCTTGGGGCTGTCGAGGGGCTTGACTGACAAGCCTCTGACGATGAATGCTGGATTTGAAGAATTGATTTAGTTGTATCTTCTTGTTTGTTTGTGCCAGGATGTGATGCATGATTGAGTCACTGACAGCTCAAAACCAGAGAATTAGAGCAAGCACATCATGACTGCAGGACTGTTCCTTCATTTCCTGCCACCCTTCCTGTACAAAAAAAAAAGCATGTCCTGTTGATTTCCAATGCAAATTGCGATCGTGATCAGGGTATGCGTGCAGTAAGTGATATTAACAGTAGGTTTATAAAAGCAAAGCTCTAGCAAGTCTGCCCCCAGGCGTCTTTTCTGTGGCGACACATATCATGGTCAAATATGAAACCGTGTTTTCTTTTGGTAGTTTGTAACTTGCATTATGTATGAATGGTGTGTCTGAATAATGAAACTTGATTGTAAGTGTAACAACACACCACTGCAAGGCTGTGAAGGTGTTAGTGCGTGTGTGAATGTATACCTCTCTAATGGAGCTTAATGGATTGCGTTCAGATCTCTACCGCTTTAATGGGGTGAGATATCTGAGAGGTCTTTGTCCTTGTTTCACTCTCTTCAGCTGAAACTTTCCCACTGACCCACAGAAGAGACTGAGATCAGCGTCCACTAAACCGCCTCGGTTGGATTCACAAGCAAAATGGATGCCATTTTTGGGCTGACATGGACTGACATTAGTCTTCAGGTTGGTTTGTGCTGATTTTGTGCTACTCTACCTATTAGTTTGGCTGGTCAAGCTAGTCATGAAGCATGGTAGGGAAGCCAACTTCCTGATGGTTTCCTCAACACTTGCTGAAATGAAGTATTGTTAGTGAGATTTCAAAACAAGATCTTCTCAGTCTGTCAAATCTGAAAATTATATTAAGGAAATGAAAATATATGAGGCTCAGGGCATCTTCAGTCTTCGGGAGATTGTTTGCCTTTTTATTTAAAGTGCCTTCAATTTTAATATCATCAATATTTCCTAATAAGCCTCAGCAAGTGCAGAGCTGTTGCTCATTTCTCCATGGCAACACACCGAACAGAGAAATGTTGTGCTTCACAGTTATCATGCAAAGCCTATGACAAGGCAATTACATCATGCAAAGTTGATTTTTCATCACACTGAGAGAATGAGCCACTTCATTACTGACACCTCAGAAATCTGATTGGCCTTGTTGGCCTTTGAATGAGCAACATAACAACTTATATTTGCATATTGAAAGATAAAGCAAGATGAAGGAAGGGTGAAAGAACACAAAGGACAGAACTAAAAACCGAAGCACCACTGTAAAAAAAAAAAAGTAAATATATTTTATCTATCATACAGGGCTTATTTGAGTCACACTGATACTAAACAAAATGACAATGTCTAGTTTGAAACACAATATTCCTTCAAATGTTGTCCTAGCTAACCTAAAAAGTTGCATTTACAAACAGTTTCATATTGTACAGTAGTAATTAATCTTAAAGCAATAATTGAACTAGTTGTCAATGATGCAAATAAATCGCTCTTCATATAAATGATGCATAGATAGCTCTCTTCTCAGAGTCAATGTTGCCAAAATACAAAAAACGCATGTATCAGAAAAAAAATACTTACCTCACCAATATAAGCCTAAATCTATGTCATTGTACAGCCACAAGCTAATCATTGATATTTTAGAAGTGTTTTGTGGTACATGCACAAACTTATAATTTAGGGATAATTTCTTCATTTAATATGAACTGTTTAACGCATTAAAAATAATTAACACATGCAGCATTTTTTTTTTTTTCACTTCCTGACCCAATATATTTTTCACTCTGCACTCACAGCAGGTACAGTGAAACTGTGAATGGCTCAATAAATTAGTAGGGATGTGTGGATTTATCCTAAAATGTTGATACTGTTTACAAGTGTTTTGAAGGATAGCTCACTCAAAAAAGAATAATCTGTCACCACTTAATCACCCTTAAGTCATTCTACATATTTTTTTCTTCTGTAAAAAGCAAAATATTATATTTTTGGGTGAACTATTACTTTAACTAGAAATTTAACTGATTTAGCATTACAAAAAATGCATATAAGTTATGAAGTGAAATCATATGCATGCATACATACAGTTTATGGCCTCTGAAATTCAAGTGATCAAAGTAGAAAATTATAATTCACTTATTTTTTTGATTATTAATTGCTAGTTATGTTGTATTATTGGCTAAATTAGACATTTTATAATTTTATAAACAAATTTAAATTGGTTATACTTGGTAATAAAGTATTGTTAAAAGGGACAACTTAAGACAGTTGTGAGAACCTCGGGCAAAATGCATTTTCCACCCATTCCTTTTTTACAGTGTACATCTACCATTGCAAAGGAAAACAAGTAGAACCACTCAGATGGGATAGAGGAAGGACGTAAGAAAGAGAAGCATCTAGGAGTTACAGCAGCAGGAGAGAAATGGCATAGCACATTATTGAGAGAAGCATTGGTGCTAAGCTGCTTATTGATAAAAGCACTAATCTGCCTGGTGGAAGGTAAAGGAGCCTGGAATGAGTAGTGATAAAATATTTGAGCTAAAGGCAATGCCATAAGGGAGCTGAGCCTCTACATAGCTTTCCCTAAAGGAGCTTCTCATTTTTTATTAAGTGCAACTCTGACCATCGGTGACTTAAAGAACGTGTTTCTGTCAGCGGTGAAATGAGACAGGGGCACAGAATACAACTGCCACTGCCTTTCATCTGCTCAGGCAAACAGCTAGCGATATGGAGAATTTCACTCTCTATAGGCCTGTCACAGTCATTACAAAATCACCTGATTGATCTGATCGTAATTATCAAGCACTTTAAATTCCAATCTCATATTACCATCCACAGTCTAAGCCAATGTGGAAATTCCATGAAATGTCTTTATACTGTACATCAATATATCACTATAATATAATATCCAGGTTGGCTGAGTTTCAAAAAGCTGCGCTGTTAATGGAAAGTGAACTAATGATCGCTATTATTTGTATGACAATTATTCATAATTGTGTCAGCCCAACCTATCTACATTCATCCTTATCGTAGCTTTCTCTTCTCATATCATAAGCAAGAATGTAATATGATGAAATCAGAGATGCTCTGCCTCTGGCGCAATAAAAAAAATGACAGCGCTTCGTAAACACCCATGTAGAAAAATGCTTCCAATACAACATTCTCATAAATCAAGCTCCTTGTGCTTGTGTGCAGAAATATATTTGGGAGGAAATGAATCTGACTGTGAACACTTGCATATTACCATAATCATTATCATTATTGTCATCCTTGTCTTCGACGACACTATCATTAGTCGCACATCTGTGTGCTACTGTGGTGCGCTGCGCTTTGCTGTCGAACAGCTCAACAGCCTCAGCCATCTCCTTCGGTGACAGAGAAACCATCTCCTGCCAGTGAAGCACCTCCTGGGTAGGGGCTGTAATCCCTCTTAACAGTTAATCATTGGGATGTTAGATCGAAATCGCCAACAACACGTACAGGGACCGGACCAGAGGTGTGAATATTTACGCAAGGCCTTTCCACTACTCGAAACTCTAAGTTTCTGAAAGAATTTGTGTTCTTTTGAGATGAAGGGAGGAGGAGAGAGAGACAGAGAGAGATGATCCAATTCTACTGTGTCAGTTTTGCAGGGCCCATCCCAGCGTGCTTGTCAAGATCATGAGAATCGATTAGCCCAGACTGAAAATGTCATGTCGGTCTCATTTATTTGAAGTAGAGATCCAACAGAGTGGTGATATCTAGTGAATCATTTTGGCAGAAGAACCGGCTTGAACATACTAAAATTGTGTTGGTGGCCAAAATGTGGTTTGACTACAAAATGGCTAAGAAAGAACTGTAAACTGTCCTTCGTGGCCGTCTTATCGCTACTGGACAAGATTACTCATTTGGAATATGTCTGCCCGGTGCACTAAATCCCTGAGCACTTGTCCAGGTCAATCGATTCTGAAGTGTCAGCCAAGACCAGTCACTTAGGGTGCCTGCAGAGACTTGTTAGTCCCAGTGAGACCCTCCTGCGAGACTCCAAGAGCAAACAAGAATGCATATCTGACCCACACTGTTGTCTTCACGACATCTGTCATGTTGACACAATAATACTGGCTGTAGGTGCAATGGAATTTCTTCTTGTTGTGTTAATTTCCCTCAGTGTGAGTGATCTCTGTAGAATATAATTGCAAAGTATTTCTTGATAATTGCTTAGTTGCTCACTCCCGCAGGCTGGAGGCAGAAAGGGTGCCTAGAACTCTTGAATCCCTGTAAGTGCAGCAGTTGTCTTCACACTGAGCATGAGCCTGTGAGGCCTTCGCACCTGACAGTAGATTGGTCCACCGAGAGGGAGCTGAGTGCCGGCAGTATTGTGCTCTAATGAGGAGCAGTCTGAGAGTATTATGGGCTGTATTCACTGAGGGGAGATCTGAGAGGGTGGGCGCCAGGTTTGAGGTTTACAGCTGCATTCTGCTATGGATATTAGCCAGAGCTGGATGGAGCAGATGCTCAAAATGTGGGATTCTGGGAAGGGCCTTGAGGCAGCCTCCATAAAGGCAAGGCTGCTTCACATAGAGAATATGTGAGTAGGAGATGAACCATACAAAGAGTAGGGAGCTCTAAAGGTACTGAATATTTACTCTTTTAGCTTCTCTTGGTGCCGGGGCTGATTTATGGCCATACTGGATTTGTTATATAGGGTGCATAATTTAGTAAAGTGAAAAAGAAAAATCGGTGAGGAAAAGGAAGAACGCTCTGTAGAAAGGCAACATTTTGATGGCAGATCCTCTTATCTTAAAGCTTTGCTTGCCAGAGAATATGAGGCGTGTATGGTAGATATGAAGATAGAGAGATGGAGTGGAGATAGCAGGGAAGGGCTTGGCTTGGAGCTATTTTTCAGCTACAATGCTTTGCTAGCCTGCACATCAGTGCTTTTACTTAGTTTTGCCGTGCTCTGGAGGGTCAAAGCAGTCTGACTGAGTGAGGGTGAACTGAATCTTATAAATCGTATATCAGGTTATGAGAATTTTTATACCACTTTATCTGTAGTGTATGACTATATCACAATAGCCTAACTATTTGTCCTGGAAAATTAACTAAAATGGTTTAGTGAGTTAAAGGTAAAGTGTGACATTTCTGCACCATTAGCTGCATTACATGGAATTGCAATCTATTTGTTTGAGGGACCCAACCGTGCTCTGGATATATAATTAATGGCTGAACCAATGGTGTTAGTTTGGGACAGAAGTACCTGTTTGTCCAACCAGTTTTTTAAATGTGTTGGGGCAAACATTATTTTTGCAATTGTGTTTAATAGCATTAGTGGCACAGAAATCACACACTTCACCTGTAAATACTTGCAAAAACAATAACAACAACAAAATAATAAGTTCTTAACATTTACATTACGTAACAACATTGCGTTCAAAAGTAACATTAGAAAACCAATAGCTCCAATGCTAAATTCCAGTTGGCCAAACCACATTTGAAGCCATAATGAAATAGCCAATATTGTAGACACATCTGTGACCAGCGTTAATGTTAAAGAGATAGTTCACCCAAAAATAAGAAGAGAGGCACTTTCGTGAGCGCTTCAGGTGTACAGCCTGGTTTAAGCCCCATTCACAGCAAGAACGATAAATATAAAGATAACGATATTGACGTCCACACCAGCGGACGATTTCGTCAGTTTTTTCTAAGTGCACACGTGCTTAAACTGAAAATAAACTGATAGTAGGATTGATTCTAATTGGGTGTCAATGATAATATCGTTCATCAGATGAAAAAAATTGTTATGGAAGTGATTCCAATGATATCGTTTCTCTGTGCCTTTATCGTTATAGCTGTGGTGTGAACTCGGCTATTCTTTAATATTGAGAACGATTTTTTAGAACTATATCTTTATCGCTATCTTTAAAGTTATCATGCTTGGTGTGAACGGGCCTTTATACTTGCTGCGCCAGCACGAGCGCGAAGGTACGCTCAGTGTGCGGCAAAAATGATGCGAATATGAGGAAATGAGTCCTGTCACCAGAGTCCTGTCACCGGCAGCCAGTTTAGTTTTACTTTTCTTTTTGTTTTCGTTTTGAAAAGCTTGTTATCTTTGCTGTTTACCTCACGTCACGCTATGGAGGCTTTCTTTCTTTCTTTATTTTTATTTGATTCCTCAGTGTTTGCTAAACATTCTGTAATTTATTAGTCTGTATATAATACAGCATGTGGTGTATGCCATGCCTCGTCTTATTTGTTTTTGTTAATAAACATTATGTAAGCTAGTTTGTCATTGTAGCCTACTGTTTTATTGTTGTTGTGCTTTTTAATTAAGAATAACAATGAATCCATCTTTTGTTTTAGTCTTAAAAAGTGAAAGGTGTATAGATATAAGCAAAACAGACAATTATCTTTTCTTGTAAAAGGTGACACCAAGATCGCGAATTCGAAAATGAAAGTGAAAGTGAAAGCGAAAGCACACGATCCCTTATAACATAGCACAAGAGGAATTCCCATTCACAAAATTTAAATCATAATACTGATGAAAAAGAACTGGCTGAAAGTTGAACACTTTGGTTACCATATAACTATAACCTATGATAAAAGTTCATCAGCATGCATTGATTAATCAAAAAAAAAATTGTGACCAAATTTTGTGCTTGTGCGACCAACTGAGAAAGTTAGTCGCAAAAGAGTGACCAGTGGGAATAATGAGTCTAGAGCCCTGTGGAAGGAAGAAAATAAAAAAAGAGTGGTACACTTGGACACGGAAGAAAATAAATTGTTAAAAAAGGTCATTATTTTTGTTTCTTTGCACACAAAAAGTATCCTTGTAGCTTCATAAAATTAAGGTCAACCACAGATGTCACATGAACTATTTTAATGATGCCCTTACTACCTTTCTGAGCCTTGAACAGAATAGTGAGTAATTGTTGATAGAATTTTCATTTTTGTGTGAACTATCTCTTTAAGGAAATTACTAACAAAAGCGGTTTTTATAACAAAGGCAAAAAATATGCAACATAATAATAAACAATTTAAATTAAAACACTGTTTTAAAACATACGACACGAGATCATTAACAACAAACAATCTATAAAGAATATAAATAAGAATGTTTTGAATAATCAATTTACAGTCAATAATGTCTGTGATTCCACCACTTGAGCTGTGTGAGCTGAGCAGTAAATGAACATCGTCAAACCCAATAGCATCCTACACATTTTTTTAATAATCAGGTGCACACAGCATAAATGGAATTTAACAACTAACATCTGGAAAAAAAAAAAAAACTTAAGCATTATCGTTACCGCCAAGTCAGAATGTAGGTCACATTGTCACAGACACTAAAGAAAGCATAAATTATTATTTGACTTAAATAATGTTATCGTCAAAAAAAGTTAAAAAGGCAAAAAAAAAAAAAAAGTGAACACAGTCCAACATTGCATATAACTGATTCCCACTGGAAAGTTGTGAAACGTATAGGTAACTTAAACAACTAAACTGTGCTTCACACTGCTCCCTTTATAAAACTTCCTCCTCATCAGTAAAAGCAAAGCAGGCATGCATGCATATTAATAGGCACAGATGCAAAATCTTTGCCAGATGAGACATTTTTACCATCTCTCAATATATACCATAACCTGCCCAGCCCCAAGTGTGTGTGTTGAGTGTTTTATGAGTGTTCTTCCAGCACACTGGCTCTTGCCAGGTTAAGAGATGTGTTTCACTAATTAAAGCCCACCCCAAAATTCAACCTGAATCCCTGCCTCCCAATCCTCCTCCCTCCAGTTGGAGATGAAGGGCAGCCCATGGTGAAGAGGGGGTAAAACGGAGTCTTATCTCCGTCTAATAAGGCATTTTAATTGTATGGGTTTAATTTAAGCACAGATTTACAGCTTCTCAAGCTCTCATCACGCCCATTTAAAAATAGCTGGGAAGGTCTCTCCCTTGATCCCTGTCTGTGTGCTATGTCTCTCACTCAAGGCTGTTCCGGAGAGAGAGGAACACATCACAAAAAGGTGTTAGATCTTTGCCATGACCAAGCTAATTATCAACATTGTACTTGATGAGCCTATGCAGTCCCCTCGGTAACTGTCACACAATCTAACACATTTGGAGGTTATAGGGAGAGAGTTTTGGGAAGATCAATGAACTGTGAAAGACACACGCACAAACACAACACACAGCAACACATTCAAACAAATCTCTGCTCACAGAGTCAGGCCATGCCACCGTGAATTGAGCATTGAGGGTTTTTTTCACACCTCATGAGAAGTCTTTCCGAACAAACAAACTCCTCTTAATGAGTTTTTTTACGGACCAGGAAGGAAAGCAGTGAAGCCAGTCATCACGCTCAATCCTCACTGGCAATAAACGGCAAACAAGGCCACTGTGTTTACACTCATCAGAGCTTAAACTGAGAGAGCTTGAGCCAAGGATGTCACACACACCTGAGCACATTGCCACGCGCACTAAGTCATCGGTGAGCATATTACCATTCGCTCCGTCACGCTCCACTCTCCACATCTGTCACTCAGTTTGGCTGAGATTTACATTTTTTATTTTGGTCAATCTGTTAAGCCTGATGTGGGTTTGGGATGGGATGGAGGGGGATCCCTCACGAGTTCACATCTGCCAAGAGATGTCACACGAGTCAACATCTGTCCCTTGTTTATACACCTATCAGTCAACTCTCACAGATACACATATCCATTTATGTAACGTATGTTACCGAATAAGAATCTTATCGGTTAGGTCGACTTGCTGAAACCAGTCCACACAGAGGAAACTCAGCCCACAATCACACAAACGGATTACATGAGTACATGCAGAAGCCTGGAAGTACACACACATAGAAACAATACACACCAATGTAGCACACTCTCCATAGCTGGAGTCTATTGTCACTTCCATGCCATATGCTGTCCATCACGGTGTGGGAGCTGCCGTGGGTAACTATTCTCCCCAGTCAGTGAGTCTGCAAGGCCTGTACTCACCCTGACTGTCATCTAGCATCTGCTGGCTTTATCAAACACCAGACTGGTACTGACGGAGTCAGGACCCATGTGCCCTTGCTTTCTGTCTCAAGCCTCTGCCCAGTAAACTTCACTACCACTCTCAGTGGAGATTACACTCAATTTGAAATTTCTTATGTTTCCCCTTGATCTACACACAAATCGTGGCACCAATTGCTTTACTTTTGTTTCCCTTTGGATTCCATCTGAAATTAGCATGTTGAATTGGCATCTAAATGGGTCAGACTGAATTGGCATCTGAGACAAATAAAATGACTTTGGACTTATTCAATAGCAGCAGGTCACACAGGCCCCTCTCACGGAGTAGATCAGATTTCATGAGAAATCTGAGAAAACATGAGCTCTAGCAAATATGCCCATTTTGCACTCTTCCCACACTACAAAAATACAATGAAATTATTTCGTGTCTGGACCTTTGCAATTGTCTGATCACAAAGTATATTGAAGTGTATTTTCAGACAGTGAACTGGTGGCCAGAGAATATATAAAAGGGTACATGATGCAATACAAGAGCCATTTTTGACACCTTTTAAACAGACAGATTCTTGTATGGCAAGATGGTCTTTTCATGTCATACACTGTGAATTAACCCACAACAAACAAAATGAGTAGAATAATATTTAGCATATAGCAACATATTCATATATCAACACCCACTACTTCAGCACAAGTGCCACTCTGAACAAAATTTAAATGACCCATATCAGCAATTGTTAGCAAAACCAATTTTTCCATCACAGCATTACACATACAAAATCAGAGATAAAGATTGGTACCGTTTTTGTGCTGTATTTTGGTTGATTGGTCTTGTAGCTGTAATCCGAGTACTGGTCTGAGCCGGTGGAGTTGTCATCACCGCCTGTTCCCACAAAGGTGTTGGCAGCAGGGAGCTCCTGGACAGCCTGATGCTTTTGGGAGGCAGATGGGGACTGGGCCTGGAGCTGGATGGAGGGCAATGGGGAATTGGAACGGTAGTGCCTGCCTAGGTCAGGGCTTCCAGGCGGATATGTCAGAGGCAAATGGATCCTGGGGCTGTCGTTGACCCCATCAAGGTTAAATTTCAGACTCTTTTGAAGGCTGACTTCCTCATCCTCTCCAAGAGGTTTAGGTGACTTTGGTGGCTTACCTTTTTTACCCTTTCTCCCCTTGCCACTTTTTGGCCCTTGCTTGGGGGCATACAAATCTTTGGTCTCCTTCTTGCCAGCCTGATAACCACTCTTAGCTTCTCTTTGAAGGCGATGCCTGATGAAGACCACTACAACAATCACAGTGACCACTCCCGCCACTCCAGCTAAACTGCCATATACAATGTTGCTTCTTTGGGCAGCCAAACCGTAATCTGGATCTCCTGCAATGTCCATGTCCAGTGGGGTGTACAAACTATGCCCCACAAGTGCCTCCACGTGACTTACGTTGGCAATGGTTTCATTTACGTAAATGTGTACCAAGGCAATGGCATGACGGGAAGGTTTGCCCCTATCGCTCACTTTTATCACCAATCGATGCAGACCACTGTGTTTCCGAGTTAGTTCCTTGGTTAATGTGATCTCGCCATTAGATGGAGAGATGTAAAAAAGGTCATGGGGATTTCCCCCAGCAATGCTGTATACTAGCTCAGCATTGGAACCGGAATCAATGTCCTCCGCTTCGACCACTTCCACAACACTGTCTGGAGCAGCCATGGGAGAAAGACGTATGAAGGATGAGTTGGATGGTTTGGTGACAACAGGTGCATTATCATTCTCATCGAGGACATTGATGGTCACGCCAACATAGGATGATCTTGGTGGATCCCCTCCATCTACAGCTTTCAAGCGGAACGTGTAACTGCTCTCCTTCTCTCTGTCAAATGAGATGCGGGACAGAATAGTGCCAGTACCATTCTGGATCACAAATTTGCCTACATCAGGTTCCACGGAAAGTTGCACTTGAGCATTCTCACCCTCGTCCATGTCCTGTACTGTTACCATGCCAACAGGGCTAAGGGGTGGCATGTTCTCCAAGACTGAGAAGCTGTATCCACTCAGCATGAACTTGGGATCGTTGTCATTCCGATCAAGTACCTTGATTACAACTGTGGCAGTACCCCTGTGACTGGGAACCCCTTTATCTGCTGCAGTAACACGGAACTCGTAGCGCTCCTTGTGCTCACGATCAAGAGGGCTCCGAGCACGTACTTCACCTGAGTTAGGGTCAATCTCAAAAAGTCCCCTTGTTGAAGAGTCCGCAATAATGCTGTAGACCAGCTCTGCATTAGTGCCACTGTCTGCATCTGAGGCGACTACATCTACCACCTTTTCTCCTGGCTGGTTCTCCTCAGCAAACTCTACTTCAAACAGAGTCGGTGAGAAAATGGGGGAATTGTCATTTGTGTCAGTCACTTGGACTTTTAGCGAGTTAGTGCTGGACAGAGCCGGATTGCCTGAATCCACTGCCACTATCTCCACCCGGTAGTCCCTAACCCTTTCATAGTCCAGAGGTGTTGTGGTCTGCAGAAAATACTTCCTCTTGTTGTCAACTGATGAATCACTGGCTGGCCGAAGCTGGAAAGGAACATCACCAGCAACCACACAGGTCACCACGGCATTCTCTCCCTCATCCTTATCTGAAACCTGTACCAATGCCACCGCAGTGCCTACAGGCATATCCTCTGAAATGTTTGCTACTCCATCACTATGGGTCACAAGACCAATGCCTCGAATCTCCACTGCTGGTGCATTGTCATTCTGGTCAGTCACATCAATAGAAACATATGTTTTAGAACTTTTGGGTGAGGGGCCTTTGTCTCGTGCAACAACGTAAAACTTCAAATTGTTGATCTCCTCACGATCCAATGGGCCTTTGACATATATGATACCTGATGAGCGGTCTATCCGGAGAAGTTTTGGCACAGGATCAATGGCCTGATGTAACGTGTATTCAATCTCACCATTAGGACCCAAGTCTGAATCATTAGCCTTCACCTGCAATAGAAAATATAGTTATTAAAACTTGACTTGGACTGAAATCAATTAATATGTAAAGTACTAAAATAACAGCAAACTGGATTTTACACATACTCAATACAATGTACAAAAAAATACTGCAGGACAAGACTGCAAAACAACATTCATTAGACACTGGGTATTAAATATTGGGTATTTAAACAGAGTGAATCTATTTATGGCACAAAACTAGGAACATAGTCAAAGCATTGCATAACAGGATTTCTGGAGCATAAGCAATCTATAGAGAGTGAGGTTCCATAGAAACTTCACTGACTACTCAGATCATTTCAGTAACCTAATATTTCAGATTCAACTTTAATAGTTTACAGTGATGTACTTATTTAACCAAATGAACATGTATTTTATTTAACCAAATGAATGTGTATTTTTTTTTTACTTATTTATTCTTTAACTAGATGAACATGTACGTGATGATCAAACTGGATTATTGTAATAATTAAGGACAATGAATTTGGTAAGTCAGGCCCTGCTCCACTGATGTAAGGCATCAAAGTAAAGAACAGACAGCTGGGAGGTTGGAAAAGCAGCGCTCATTAAAATTTCACACTCCAACATGATGCAATAGGCAATTTGTCTTGCCTTGTTCGGATCTAAAGGTTGACTTAGCATGTTTGCCATTTTACCTGTAACACAGAGTGTCCAATTGGGCTGTTCTCTGCAACCTCTGCTTCGTAGGAGGATTTTTCAAATTGGGGTGCATTGTCGTTGGCATCAGCAATGACGACCCTCAGCAAGGCACTGCTGTAGCGAGGTGGATTGCCTCCATCCACAGCTTTGATGGTGAGATCGTAGGAGTCTTTCCTTTCTCGGTCAAGGCTTCCCAATACAATGAGTTGAGGCAATTTTTCACCTCGGTCCTCTGCAACTTGCAGACCAAAGAGTGCTACAGCCTCTGGTCCTGCTGTTAGGGTGTAGTCAGCTACTCCATTTCTCTCCGTATCTTTGTCAGTGGCCAGTGGAATTGAGAAGAGCGCCCCAATGTGGGTGTTCTCTGGAACTGATAGGGTAAGGACAGGTGAGGGAAACTGTGGTGTGTTATCATTGATATCCTGCACTTCGATCCTTCCCTCTATCAGCCGTGGACTCTGATTCTGAATGAGATCTGTGACGGATACCTCAAACTCCAGAAAGCAGGGCTTGCCTTTATTACGACAATCCTTCAGTGTCTCTCTGTCTATGGGGATCTCAGTGGTAAAGATATCTCCAGTTTTGCCATCCACCCGCAGATAGGGCGCGCCCACCTCCAGTTTGTACAAGTGTCCAGTGTCTGGTAGGCCCTGGTCAGCCGCCAGACTGCCAATCAGTGTGCTCGGCGGTTGTTCCTCATGCACGCGGTATAGAATGCCACCCACCGCACCACTCAGCAAGTCCAGAAACAGTCCCCACAGCAGAAACAACACCACAGGGAGATCCATGGGCCCTTGGAGAGGTAACACCTCAGTCTGCAAAACAGTGTGAAAAACATGTTAAATCGTAAACAAGTGTGTAATTTAGCACTCTTTTGAACAAACACAGAAAAACAAACTTCCTTTTTTTCTTTTATTTTAATTTACTTTACCAGTGAGGGACTAGCCAAGGGTGAAACAGAATGCACACACTGTTTTGTGTACACATTGTGAGCACTAAATCCAAGGCTAAGAGTTGTAAAAGCTCTCCGGAAAATGCCTCTTCCCCCGACACCACTAAAAGCCTCCTCTCTCATTATCTTACATTATTTATCATCCTCATTTTTTAGCAGATGATTACTTGTATGTAAAGAAAGACAAAGAAGACCTAATGTACAAATGTCGTTCAAAAAGGTGTTCGAAACCATCAGCCAATAATTTAGTAGCATGACTGCTGCAAAAATGCTTCATTTCTTAAATCTGGGAGTTAAATCATCTCTATTAATACCACACAGGAAAATGTTAATTATCACTCTTTTGAGTGCCTGTCCAAGCTAAGCTGCTTTTGAAAATTAATGATTTAGAACACGCAATGAGACACTTCTTAATGGGCTTTTTAATAAGAAGGTATGGGTTACTGTTAGGCTCGAAACAACAGCTCAGCAAGCTTTGTACTATTTACAACATAAATTAAACCATCTTATATGCAGTTTATAATGCACTTTCCTCAACATATGCTTAATCCAGTGCATATTCACAGCCAGTGATGGGGCTATTATTTTGGATGACTTCCCTTTAATGAAGGTTACACTCATTTGATTGGCCCATAACATAAAATAGGCAGTTTCTCAATGCAAAGTGCTGATGAGACAAAAGGTACGAAGAAGACTGCTAACACAGAAAAGGAACCATTCAGCATCACAGAATGTAGGCTGAAAGATTCCCCTCAGTGAAACACTGGTATATTAAGACGCTGTACTCCCAGGTCACAGAGCACCTGAAGGCCAGCCCTTATCTCAAAGTACAGATTTATTCAAGACAGATGAGAAATATCTGTCTTATCAAGGCTCAGAAGATTCGGGCTAATTTACACACTGTATTGCTCTCATGTTTGATTTTCAACCTGCTAGGCCTCCTCATTAATCACTATCCTCTATTTTAGCATCTGCTTTGATCTATATTCCCCTGGATCCAGGTTTCTCTCCTTTTTAAGCACCAAATAGTTTTAGAGTTTAATTATTTCCTGACTGAGAAGATGTTGTGTCTTTAAATGACAGTAGACAGTTTATTGAGCTGGGGCACTTAATGCTGCGGTCTTTGAAGCTCCTGTATGTTTATATGCAAAACATCCATGTAACATCTAGAATGGAGCATGAGTCAAACCAGAATCGATACAGGCTTTGCAAGTGGCCATAATCCAAAGGAAAGTAAATAAGTGTTATACAAAATAGCTAAACACAAGAATACATAGAAATCCAATCAGAAATCCAATTCCTTCGTATCTGTTAAGATTTGGAGTGCAGCATATTGATGCACTAATTGCCCAGGTATTGATGTGTCCTCTTTTTGCATTTGCAGGGCTGCATTCTGTCGATTTAGCTGTGCTGATAGTGTATAGGGTAAAAACATGATTAGGGACTGTGGCATAAAGCACAGCCTCTGAGGGCCCAGGCAATAACTTGCGCTCATGGCAGTGGGAAGGTGGACCTTAGTAATGCAGTGAGACTGGAACACTGGATCTACTGCTACAGATGTGAAAATCCTCATAACGGTGATTATATGTTAGCCCGTACATTATGTCCTAGTAGACAAAATGTGATTTTGTGGTGTTTTGGTGCATTATGGTTTTTTGTTCTTCTCAGAATTTATAAACCTTAAGGGCTTTAAGTATGCTGCTCCAAGTCATTGACTAGTGCATGTAATGATTTGTGACAAAAAAAATAAAAAATTTAGGCAATAAAACTGCCTATAACAGAGGAACCTTCAAGCCAATTCTACTGTATAACCACTCAATTCAAACTGAATAGAAATTCACTGACGCTGCACTGCCCTACAAAGACAAAAGCACAATAACTACACATTTTGTCAAAAGTGGGTTATGACCGAAAGTGGGTCTCTTAGTCTATGATCTGTCCTCTGACAGACAGGTCTAGCTGAACTATCCTCAGATTCAGAGAAAACTGAGTATAAATTCAATCAAAAAACTTTGAAGCTATTTTTCCTCTGTTCTAGCATTGACATAGTTATTGCATTTTGCCTTTGTTGGGGCGGTTCACAGAGAAGTGAACACATTTTGTTGAAGAAATGAGGAGGGGGGTGGGGTTCAATTGATTGCTTTTTCATGGCACCTTTGACAGGTTGTAGAAGCCTTTATCATTTTTCACTCCCTCAACAGCCACAATAAATTGACACAGATTCATACATTGATCCAGCAAATCATAATAATAATAATAATAATAATAATAATGTAAAACACGGAAACACGCTTTACATAAGAGACTCTTCAAACAGCCCAAGAGCATAAGCACTTCATCTCATCCTGATAAGAGTATACAAACACTCAACAAACTATTTAAGTGCTGTTGATTTTTAGCTATTCGGAGTAGGCTACCTCATAAACAAAAGGTTATTATAATAGCTCTGAACTCAAGTGTAAGCGCCAAAAAATATGTTGATGAAAACATTAACTATAGTTTTTTTTTTAAGACATCAGTTGGTTACACGCTGTGGAGAGGCAAAGAGCAGAGCATATGTTCACTGTGTATTACTTCCCTAGTGAACGCTGGTAAACGCCTAGACAATCTAAACGAACCAGCCACATTTAGCAAGTGCATCAATCTCACACAGTGCTGAGAATATTCCGAGGTCTGTTGAAAATACAGCACAAGCACTTTCAGACAGAACCCTCAGTACATTTCAAGTCTTGCTTACACTGCACAGGATGCCTGCAACAATTTCAGAAATGAACATGCATGAAAGCCACCCTAAACAAGTTCTGAAGTCATTTTCGTTCTGCTCTTGAGACTGATAGTTCATGCAGACATTTTATTTTCCCTGAAGTATTGTGACCTTTTATTTTTCTGCAGTGCTGTAAATCATCTGTTATCGCATTCATTCAGGTTCAACAGGTTTAGCATTTCAGCTCAGTCCAATTAAATCAGTTACCCATATTATTAGCCATACCTTTCCCTGTGGACAAACGCTGGGTCATTTTACAGGCAAATTAATTCAGTAATGGCTGTTTAAGACCATGCACTATTTTTATCCTTTGCACAAGATCATTAGGAGTAGAATCATTTCTTATTTTCTAAGTTTATTATTAGTTTTCTTTTTAGTTATTGATATGTGATCATATACGTAGCAATAATAATAATAATAATAATAATAATAGGCCTAATAATAATAATAATTATTATTATTTAACTTTGGGTATGAAAATTTTATTTTTTTATTTTTTATAAACCCCATAGATGCACGCCATCCGTTTCCTTCGAGCTCAGACAGGGTTGTGGGTGGAGATGGTGGATGGGGGAATCCTGTAATCAGTCTTACAGGGATTTGACCAAACATTGATCCTGCTGTTGACCCAGCCAGCCCAGGTGGGCGCTCCACTGCGATTTCCTTTATATCTGCAGCCCTGTGGAATACAATCCAACCCAGTGCGGCTAGATGGCGAGTTATTAACGATAACAATGTTATACATGACTTGCAGTTGCGCACGGCAAACAACACATTCAACTGGTCGTTCGTCAACTATCTTCACCGCAGTTGTTTTCGTAAGACTAGATGTTCGGTACCTTAAAATACGCACCAAAAGATCTGCTAAACGTTTGCTGCACTAATACATACGATTCGTGAATTCGCGTCGCATTAAATACTAGTGGCAAAACAAGTGTCATTTGGTTATTTGTATGTAAACCTGAACAGCTCGATTGATTCTGCAGCACAATAAACCCCGTCTAAATCGAAATGTGGTTCAGAATATCTAAATAATAAGGGCTGCCACACAATTCGTCGACAATGACATCGATACGTAATCTGTCAAAATCACTATAGTTTCTGCAACGGCATTCAGCCGTGTATCGAATATTTAAATATGACCCATCGACATATCGAACATTCTCCTCAGCTTTATTCATTTTCTAGTGGCGTCAATAAAGTTCGCTGCCTACCTTCGTCGATCACTTTTTCCTGCCGAGACCGAGGCTTCTTGTCTGGGGATCAACTACAGCTGACGTTTCCTTCGTGGTTACACGGACCCCTAAACACCTGCTTTACAGAATCCAGACATCAAGAAAACATACAATCCTGTCGTTGGAAACCAATCCATAAGTGGCCGCGTTATTTTTCCTCGCCATTCCCAGGACTCCGCGTCAGTTTGATAACGTCGGCACTCATTTAACGTTAAGTGTTATTGAATTAGAAATTACGGCTGATGATGGGTGTTGAAATGTCTTTTCTGTTGTTTCTCAACACAGGAGCAGTTCTAATGCCAGCAACTTCCCCCGTTTCAGTCCATAAATCCTCAAACACTCATTTCAGGAGAGCACAGTTTCTCTCAAAATTTATCACACTCGTTATTCGTTACGGAATGATAGCGTAATCTACCGGAAATAATGTAAAAATGTAACAGTACATGGCAGAACGCATGGAGTCGGGTTTCCCCCCTTCGCTTTCCTCAGAAGTAGACTATCAACGCAGTTTTGGCACAGGGATCTTCTCCGCACAGGGTTAATCCTGCATTTCTATGCATGCGAGAGAGTGAGTGAAGAGATTTCTCAGCACCGCGCGCTGTTCCCCTCTAGAAGCGCGCGCAGGCGGACGCGCGAAGCGAGAGGAGGTGGGGCTCTCGCGCGCCACAGGCTGTTTGATGAAAAAGGCACAATTAGGTTAGGAAAATAGTATAATTCTTAATAGCCTAATGTATATGACCCATATCCTTTTTTATTGTGTTTCATTGCTTCCTATTAGCAAATCAGATTCGTGAACAAATCGGGTCAGACCTTTTCAATGAATTATTTGCACAAAACCAGAATTTGTCCGAGTCGGTTCACGAGTCATTGATCTTTGAACTGTCTTGTGTTCAAAACGCCTACTTCGGAACGAGAAATGTGGTCTGATGGTAAGAGCCTTTGGACTGAACTGAGGATTTGACTGATGAACCTAAAAGTGATGCTACTTGATGCTACTATCTTCTGATCTTATAGCGTTCTGTTTTCTGATGCTGGGAGATGATGTATAAAGAGTTACTTAAATTGCCGAAAATCAGTTAGGTATAGGCCTACATACGAAAATTTCCAAATGTTGCAAATGTTTCTATAATTTAATGAGCGGTTGGCTAGGGAAACTGGGCTGGTAGGCATAACATTACACTAAACATGACTATAACTCAAATGTAATCAAAAGTGTACTTTTAGAGCGCATGGCATGTGATGGCCTTATTAAAATAATCGCTTTTGAACCAGTTTTTGAAACTGTTCGGGAGAAAACGATTCGCGTATAAGTGAGTCGCATCCATCATCATTTCTTTTAGCAAACGTCTTTATCTGTTTTTCATTTAATGAGCTGTTAGTTTTAAAAAGGTGGCTTCAAAGTCTTTAAGCATCAGACCCAAGGGTCACCCACGGAGCTCTGCTCGCTGTGCCATTACTTGCTCGTGCATGGATCATAATACTGAGCAATTGGGTCGTAAAATGTGATGAGTATTGATCGAGTTGGAATCGCATCCAATGAACAAATACAGTTTGATGCATTCAACAGTTAAGAGCTGAGCGCTCTTTGCTCTTTTGGCGCCACCCACGGGCGTTTGAATGAACACACGGCGGGCAAAGCGTGTTCACGTTTGCTCTAATCTACCCCATAAATCCACTCCTCCATCGCCCACGCGCGCACACACACAGACAGAGCGGCTGTTGTTGTTCTCATGCTGAAGAAAGGATGCTAGATTGTGTAACAGTTGGTGTGAAGAGAAGGCTAGACATCATCCATGAACATACTGTATAGAAATTAGCATGTATAGGAATGAATGGAGATGTGTGATTAAGCTTTGAATGAAAACACTTAACAACAACAGAAAAGAAACATCTACTTCTGCATCTGTTGTATAGCCTATGTTTATTTTCTTGTTTGAATTAGGGGCAGGTGTGGGCTCATGCCATAATTACATCAATGAAATCATAATGAAATCAAAAAGCACTGTCTTGTGTCACCGTAGCCATGTTTACATGCAACCAAATAATCTGATAATAATCCGATTGATGGCTTAATCTGATTGAAAAGTCTTCATGTAAACACCTCAATTAATCAGGCTGAACTTAATCTGAATGCAGAAGGGGTATCAAGTGATGAAACCTGAAATAATCTGATCAATAGGTAAAAATTAAGCATGTAAAGGCTTGAATTTTCTTAATCTGATTTAAAATCAAAATGACCCAACTGCAGTTTGATTGAGATTAATTGGAATGCACAATGAAAAAACTTTCGCAAAAACTTTCGTTTTGAAATTTGTTAAAAACGGAGTTATCTGTTTTTGCAAATGAACTCTTCATATGTCAGCTTTGTTTTAGATTTGTCATTAAAGCAAAAATAACAATTGCACTCACAGTAGCTCCGGTGACTGCATTGCGGTGACCTTATCCAGTTCTGAATGCGGTGAAGTTTTTTCATAATACATAGAGTGCATATTTAAATGAATATGTGAATTGAACTGTAAAGTTAAGGATACATAAACAGCGCTTTCAGAATCTGAAAGCAGATTGGATTCATTCCAATGAATCCATGGCAAATTGGTGCATGTAAACATACCTAGTGTCTAAGTGTTTTGTTAGCATTGGTGCTATCTTAAGAGCCACGATAGCAAGATAATGTCATGCAAATACCAGTGATTTGGTACTCGTGATTGTATGCTGACATTTAGCTCTCTCATCTTGGAGTTCTAAATTAAATTTTGGGAGAAGTATATTCATCTAATCTTGTCAATCACCCTAACTCCACCTCTATTTCTACTAATTTCTACTCTATATTCAGTATTTAGCTAGTCAAAAAGACAGTTCAGAGCTTGAATCGTGTTTCATTCTCAAGCCCCCCATTATAGACAGCAAGCCAGCAAGTTTACCTTCATCTCATTCAAGCATTAAATTAACATGTGAACTTGTGAACCCTCGTTCATCCTTCATTCAATGATATCATCTACCTGAAATTAAGATTTACACACCCTCATACCTTTCGAAAACTGTGTAATTTGAAAAATTGTGTAAAGTGAAAAATGACTGAAGCTGTCAAGCAAGATTTTACACAAAGGTTTTGACAGCCCCTGGTCCCCATCCTTTCATTGTAGAGAAAACATTCTGCTAAACATCTCTTCTTGTGTTTTGGAGGTTTAGAACAACATGAGGGTGAGTAAACGATGACAGAATTTCCAATTTTGCCATAACTATCGCTTTAAGTACCTTAAAAACAGTCTGCCAAGAGCTTTATTGATTGTCGTGAGACCAGCGGAGCAGAAAGTAGAACCTGCTATGCTTAATTCAGTGTTTACATTGCAAAACTGAGGATTCAACTCAATATTTTTAGCCCTGTATGTATTCAACATGGTAGATGTTTCCTACACTGGGTGTAACAGCATGCCACCTGATGCTGTCTGTTAAAATCATGCAGCTCCCACCAGCCGAGAGGAGGTCTGCATAAAAGAAAGACAGCAGGCTGTTTGTCCTTTGGAAAGAGTGCAACAGACGTTTACGATTTTTTTGGGGTTGGAAACTACACGTTTAATTATTTCCACCATGCTGTGGGGGGGTTATAAAAGCTCAGAGAGAAAGACCAATTGAAGTAGGATTCTGTATAGATAAAACTGAGCCAATCCACTGTGCATCGTTACCAAAATCACATGACCTAAATCCTAAAAATGGTTCATCATCTTTTTATATCATCTTCTTTTATGAAAGATCAATACAAACTTGTTAATCCTAATTATCACAGACACAGCAAAGCTTTGACGAGCCACATCTCCTTGGTCTCTGTGCAAACATCAAATCCGATCTGTGGTAAACAGCGGTGGCAGAACCCAGGAGCCTCCAGAGCGGCTCACTGCAGCAGACCCCCGAGCACGGCCCTCAGGGAGAGGTAGGACTTCTTCTTTTCTGCCAGGCGCTCTGAAGGCAGCCTCTTTCAAAGAGTTCCAGTGTGTGAGCCTTTCTCTCTCCTCTACCAGTCTCTCATTAGCAGCAAACAAACAGCTGTCGGGTTACCTCTCCAGGGCTCTCATTAAGCGCTGTCAGTCATTCACGAGCCTGGTGCCAGCCAATCAAAGCGAGGCTTCCACCCACACTGTGCCCGCCTACATGCAACAGGGAGGAGGTCAGAGGTCAGCTACATATGAGACGGCATTTTTTCACTATGTCTTTGTGTCTCACAAGTAGGGCTGCACGATTAAGCGAAATAAAAGCAAGATTGTGATATGACTTTTGACGATTATCAACTCGCTGTGGCTGCGATTTAATTAAATAAATATATGTGCTGTGTTTTTCCGAGTGAAGCATGGCACTGTGTTCTTACACACCAGCAGCTCATTATCTGAGGTGTCTGCAGTGTCTCAGAGCAGCTCGGTTTGCAGTAAATGCTGTTCCACACAAACGCTCATCTCTGCATCTGCTCCGAGTTTGAGTCGCTTTAATGTGTATTTGGCAACCACCTTCCCATACTTGTAATAAGAAGCACAAAACGGAAGCTTTAAGGGCTCCCTGCAGTTTTCCATCAAAACAAAAGTTGGTTTAACATGTAAAAATGAAGAAACTAAGACCGCCATAAATATTAGCATTGCAACTTTACAGTTGTAGTGTAAAACATTTTTTTAACACAACAATGCTATTTTTCTTATTAGTTTTTTAGTCATTTTTATACTTTACTTAAAGGAATCATTCACTTATAATTGCAGTTATATATTTTTTTTTTCCCAAATCGTGCAGCCCGGCTCACAAACATTACAGCCCCAAAAAGGTAACAAAAAACACACTTGCCATTAAATTGCTTCTTTTTTTTTTGCCCCTTGTTGAAGTGGTGTTAGAAACCCAAACAGTAGTAAAGACATCCTTTACAGAATTCTGTTAAATACTCCAGACAGAAGCAACAGAAAGTCTACGTCCAGGTTTTGTATAGCCTGAAACCTGTTCTAATGAAAGGTGAGATACTTTAAAATCACCCTTTTGTTCTTTGATTGTGTAATAGCAGTGACTCATTCTTCACACAGTTTGCGATAATGACACCCCCCCCTCACTGTCAATCAGTATATTCAGAAATATTCAAAGGGGATAAAACTGCATAATGGCATAGCAAACTCAGAGGGGGGTGCAGAGGAGTTGCTTTGGTTAGTGCTCTATTTCACAAGCAAAGCAGTTTGATTATTCTCCTCTTTAGAGCATGAGATGGTTTTGACATTTCCTCACAGTCACTTATGCATGCGGATGACATACGCATTGTTCTTTTGCAGCTGAAACTCACTCTTTTCACCTCTTTTTCTGTCTCTAACTATCACGCCGATGATTTTAGTAATGAATGGAAAAGCATAATGTGTGTGGGCATTTTTTGTTTCCACAAACTGACATTTACACATTAAAACGACTGTTTCAGAGAAACCCGTGTGAATTAATGCCTCAGCCCTGAGGCTGATTCACGTGACAAGACCGCAGGGAACAATTAACTTGGCTTAGGAACAAAACCAGGCAGGAACCTTTTCTACACATTTCAGGGTCAACAGCTTTATGACAGCATAGAGCCAGTGCATGAAGAACAAGACTTTCCGCTCAAGGAACCTGATAAAATTGTGCCTTTCAAATGAAGCGGTGGATCCAGCCTTGAGCACGGTACAGGAGAGTAATGTTAACAGAAGGCCAAACACTTTTAGCTAGTAGTGCCGCATGGATCTCTGAATGTAAGGGCACATTGGTATTCAGATGGTTTGTTGACCTTATGTAAAAGCTATATTTTGGTTGACCCACCACTTTCAGCTCTGCCGGCCCCTAAAAAACACCACTTAATGCCCCATTCACACTGACGGAGATATTATTATTGGAGGTCATCGGGTCACTACTGCTGGTCACTAGTTTCTACTGCTTGATGCGCTAACATTATTGGCAGGCTATGCCCTTACGAAACAAAAATATATGTGAATATATTGGAAGATATAATGTGATATATGAAATAATATATTTTGATATATGGGACTTATATTTAGTGCTTAGTGCTTATATTAGTGCTTATATTTTTCAATATTCTGCAATATATGCATGAACCATGTATACATAGCCATATATTGATACATATAAAATATATATTTAGCAATAAGACAGAAACAATGCAGTACTACATAGCTTTATTGAAACACTTTTTCCTTTTTATTAACACATGGGTTTACATACAAAATTAAATGTCTCAAAAATACATTCCCAATATGCCTACATAGGTCCCCAATTCTATAATTCGTTACATTTATATAGCGCTTTTCTGGGTACTCAAAGCGCTTTACATGGAATGGGGGAATCTCCTCAACCACCACCAATGGTAATATACAGATTCAGGCAAATTAACGTCCACATTTAATCATTCAGCAGACACTTTTATCCAAAGCGACTTAAATGAGGACAATAGCAATCAAACCAACAATAATATGTAAGTGCTGTGACAAGTCTCAGTTAGCCTAATGCAGTACACATAGAAAATTATATATATATAGTACAAATGTATTTTCACATACATTTAGTAGATATTAACAATATTATATTTACAATATATTAATATATACACACACATATGTATAGTCATACATTACGGGATATATACATACATATATGGATATATATTACAAAATATATTTGTCAGATTTGGTTATATATATGTAACATACATATATGGATATATATTACAAAATATATTTGTCAGATTTGGTTACATATATATGTTACATACATGTTCCCATATAAGTGTTAATATATATAGTAGCTACATATGAAAATACATTACACACACACATATATATATATACGTATATACTGTATATATTCAGTGCCCTCCATAAGTATTGGAACAGTAAAGACAAAATTGCTCTGTTGGCTGTGGAGTCAAGACATTTGCAAATATGATTAACAGATGAATATGAGACAAAACTACAGAATGTCACATTTTATTATTAGCTGTTTCAACACATACATGTTTTACCAAATAAAAAGAACAGCACTTTCAGTTCATCCCACTATTTGATGTGAGCATAAGTATTGGGACAGTTGAACATAAGGCAGATATAAAAGATTAAAAGCTATTATTTAGTTGCAGATCCCTTGTGCGCAATCACAGCAGTGAGTCTGTGACCCATAGACATCACCAGACTCTTGGTCTCATCCTTTGAAATACTTTTCCCAGCCTTTAATGCAGCCAATTCCAATTGTTGCTTGTTTTGGGGAGTTTTTGCCTTTACTCTCCTCTTCAGCTGGTGAAATTCATGTTCAATCGGATTTAAATCTGGAGATTGACTTGGGTAATCTAAGACTTTCCATTTCTTTGCCCTTATAAACTCCTTGACTGAACTGGCAGGGTGTTTTGGGTCATTGTTCTGATTCAATATGAAGCACTTCCCAATGAATCTGGTGGCATGTTCTTGAATATTGGTAGCCAAGATGGTTTTGTACCCTTCCAAATTCATTCTGCTACTGTCATCATACATTAAGTCATCAGTAAAGATGAGAGGGCCTGTTCCAGAGACAGCCATACATGCCCATGCCATGACAACACCTCCACCATGCTTTACAGATGAGGCTGTATGCTTGGGATCATTTGCAGTTCCCTTTTTTTCTCCACATTTTTGCTTTCCCATCACTTAGATAAAGGTTCATCTTTGTCTCATCGGTCCATAAACACAGTTCCAAAACTCTTCTAATCTTGCCTTTCTATTTTTGGTGCTGGTCAGAGGTTTGCATCTTGCTGTGTAGCATCTGTAATTCTGTGTCAAAGTCTCCTGAGGACAGTAGATTGTCAGAGCATCACCCCAGCTTTCTAGAAGTTGTTGGTGATGTTACAGACACGTCTTTTAGGGTTCATTTTCACAGCTTTTATGATTTGTCATCAACTACTGTTGTTTTCTCAGCCGATCAGGTTGTTGTTGGTTGCTGGTGTCGCTGGTGGTTTCCAAACTCTTGATTTCTCCATGCCCTTTGTTTTTGCTATAGCTCTAATTGACTTCCTCTTTTCTTTTAGCATCCAAATTGCTTGCTTTTCTCTCAAAGTCAGCTCCCTCATCTTCATCCTGGTTTGTGTGTGTCATCATCGAATGTAAGATTCAGAATGCAGAAGTAATGGATATAACTGATACGACACATTCCCTGCTTTTAATATCTGAAGAATTACTGCAACAGGACACAGCTGATCACTTAGAAAGACCTGTGAGGCAACTGTTCCAATACTTATGCTCACATCAATTCAATTCAATTCAATTCAATTCAAGAATTGAACATCAGATAGGGATGAAACTCTAAAAGTGCTGATCTTCTTAGCTGGTAAAACATATATGTGTTGAATCACCCAATAATAAAATGTGACATTCTGTAGTTTTGTCTCACATTCATCTTTTAATCATATTTGCAAATGTCTTGACTCAACAGCCAACAGAGCAATTTTGTCTTTACTGTTCCAATACTTTTGGAGGGCACTGTATATACTGTATATATATATATATATATATATATATATATATATATATATATACACACACACACATACATATACACACATATATATATATATATATATATGTGTATATATTCACACATATATGACAATAAATTTGTTCATATTTGGATACATATACTGTATTTTGCATACATTTTCACATATATATGTGACATTATACTGCATATATGTTAAATTATATGTGTAGCCAATATTTATATATTTACAAATATATAATTCCATATATGAAAATATGTTAAAATAAATATGTACCTTGAATTGTGTTCATATATTGCTAATACATATTCCCATATAAATGTGACTATATGAGCACCATATATGTTGACATATTTCCCAATATATGGAAAGCAGCAATTCTTGATGTATTATTCAGTATATTGTAATATATTACCACAATGTATTATTCTATATAATTACCAATATACTGAAAATTCTTTAATATATTGACTGTTCATATATAATAAAATATATTTTCTTTCCGTAAGGGTGTAACTAGAGTTGTGAAAAAAAATCAGAATTGAAGAATTGTAATTTAAAAATCTGTCTGTCTGTCTGTCTGTCTGTCTGTCCTTCCGTCCAAATGAGATGTTTGCTGTAAATAAGCTTTCATTCTATTTTAAACAGAATCTGTTTTCATCCAGCTCAAAATTCATTCTGGAGGCTAAAGTGTTGGTATAAAAATTACAGTAGTGCATAATTCATCATATCACGAACAAGATGAACAATTATCAATGCATGAATCAAACTCAATGCTGACAATTTCTAACATAGTTTCCATGCATAATTATATCGCACCATGTGAGCACAGACAAACCATATAGAACAATGAAATCACTCTCTATTGATGGATCACATTAACTCCATTGTTTTCATTCGTACTGGTAGCTGCTGCATCGAGTTGCTGTTAATTTGCATAAAGTTAAACTTTTATCACCTTTGTGACATCGCTGGACACGCCCACAACTGGCACTGTCATTCGCGCTGCCAGAAATCACAAACTCTCATAGAAAATGAATGACTTCGTCTCTGCAAATCACTGTCAGCATGAAGGCCCCTTTACTGACTGCAGATGCGGTGCTACAATAATAAATAATAAACACTCTGCGGAATACATGTACTCTGTAATGTTTTATTAGACTTCTACAGAACACATAGTGAGTTGTCATGACTGCCAAACCTCTGATCTTCACCTGAATTTGAAGCTTTGAATAAAACAGAGCAGGTATAATGGTTGAAAACTCAGTGAGTTCGCTTTTCAAGCCGACTGACTTTATGGAAGGAAGCTTCACATTCTACAGATAACAATTCCTACAATCCCATCAAATACCCTATCATCTGAAGCCTTGAAAGTATAGAGATCATATAATGTTAGAAAAATCACTGACATTGGCTGTTTCTCTGCAAGGGCTTGTTGCCTTCGCTGTGTCAGAGTGCTGAACGGTTTTATTCCACATACAGTAGACAAAAATCACTGACAGAAATGCAAAAAACACTATAAACGTATGAACAATTTTATTTTAAATTTGAAAACCATGTGAGCTGCATACTGACTACATAGGAAGCTCCCTTCTAAAGCATCATTCTTAGTAAAATGAAATCTCATAAATGACTAATTTAGGCAGCAACAGTGAACCACACAACTCAAAACACAATTGATTTAAATCCACACAGCATGAAAGGAATGAATTTAATTAGCATAAATATGCATAGCATACAGGACGTTTGTGTTAAAAAGTCAGTTTTTTAAAACTATTTATACTTTTCGGTATTGAAAGAAGTAAAAATTCCTTATAATCAACTTTGTTTCTTTGTTCATTTCAGTGCATTCTGGGATTACTTTCTCTGTGAAGGATACATACAATGTTGCCTTTCAATTTGGGCAAAAGATGGTGTCTTAGGAGCCAGCATAATTAAGTTTAAGCTTAATAAATTACACTTTGGAACAGTCTTCACGTTGAGAGTGTGCCTATGATGCTTTAAAATGCTGCCTATACAGAAGCAACTCACTAGATTTTGGAACAGAGCTGATGTCTTGGCTACCTCAGTGGAGGACTAATTTTCACAGTAGCTCAAATTGCTGAAGCAATGCTTGAAAAATGTAGATGAATAAATAGTAATGATGATTATAAACCTTTAGCTTTGTTAAATGCAAAGACAAGGATTAATGTGCGTGGCGTTCATCCAAAGGAACATTAGCCAGCACAATGTAAAAATGCACATTCTCTCTTAGAGAACAAGCTAAAATAATTATTTTTCATTAGAGTGCTTCAGACAATGCTGCTTGGAAAAGAAACTGCGCTGGTAGCATTATGTTTCTACTGTTAGTTAGCGTTGTTAGCAAGCAAATATTGATGTTGTCTGTCTCTCTCCTTTCCCTAGTGGCTCATGTCTTATCATAATGAATGCACGTGATGCACTTTACTCATTCTAGACACAATGGCATTTCCTATGTCTAAAAAATAAAGGTTTCCGAAAGTTTTTTTTTGCAGAACTACCATGGATGGGTTCCCAAAATATCCTTTTGGTAGGGACAAAAAAAAAAAACTTTTAAAATGTTTTCATTATCATTAAGAGCCACTTGTTAGAACATAAACAATTATGGAAGCCTGTTTCTGCTACTGCATAAAAAAAAGGTAATTGCGAGATAAAAATGAGAAATGAAGTCAGAATTATGAGATATAAACTCGGAGTTATAAAGTCATAATTGCGAGATACAAACTCACCATTCTGAGATAATATCAGTATTCCAAGCCCCCCCCCCCCCACCCTACATCAGAATTGGACTTCATAACTTTTTAACTTATATAAGAAAAATTCAGAATTGTGAGATATAAACTCGCAATTGCAAGAAAACAAGTCAGAATTGCGAGATACAAACATTTGTTTAAATCAGTTTATATTTCACAATTCTGACTTTGTAACTCTCAATAGTGTTTACAGTATATCTCACAATTCTGAGAAAAAAAAGCCAGAATTGCGAGTTTGTATCATGTAATTCTGAGAAGAAAAAAAAATCAGAATTGTGAGATAAAATAGTTGTAATTACCTTTTTTATTTTTTATTCAGTGGCAGAAACGGTCTTCCATAAAAATACAAAAAATACAAAAATATATATATATAAAATAAAATGTTGGTTGATAATTGTTATGGTACTAATTGATGTGCATCCTTAATTATACACAACACGTATTGTAACTTTTTGTCTCCTGGCACAAGCTATTTTGGGTTTGGTGAGAACATTGTGCTAGCCCAAGCTTCTCAAAATTGTAGACAATTCCTTCTCCTTTTCCCACATTAACTGAAGATTGAATCAGCTTCAGGGCTTGGATTGAATATGTTCATATGTAATACATATTTATGTAACAGTTTGGAAGTCTCCATCTTCTCCAATTGCAAGTGTGCTATTTTAACTTGCCAGTTTCGCCAGAGGCCAGTATTTGTCCTCACTTAAACTGAGCATTGTCCAATATGAGTCCTGGCACCGCGAACAGGTGGCATAATCCCCTCGACTCTACGTTGTTGAGATCTAACTGGCACTTTCCTGTGATCTATCCCAGCGAGACAAAGAAATTCCAAAAGCAAACACTAAAACCGTATGTGGCCATCGAATGGGCTTGAAGACTCCATAATGCCTCACTCTCTGTAATGAGAGGTCTCTTAACGCGATCCCCCGCAGGTCTCTTTCAGCTCAGACTGACCAGCCACTGCACAAACAGGTCTAAATGAAGTCCTTCATCAAAGGTCTGTCACACCTCAATGCTCTGAGGCGGCCTACACCCCCACAGATTGTGACAGAGGTGGATGGCATGGAGGCCTTTTATCGTATTATAGGGTTCAATATGGTATAATAACCCCCATATATCACAGAGTAATTATAACTGACTTCTATGTCCATTGCAAATCAGTGGGCTCCAATCTGTAATGAGAACGATTAGAAATTTCACAGTAACAATGGTGTACTGCAGACAAATGATTATGTGTCTATTCTTGTAGCGAAAATACCAGAAGAGAAATTGATGGAACAACATGCATTATTGTCATCATTGTCTTTGTTTCGGTCACAACGGGATCTTGAAAACAGAAGAGCTCATTTGCATCGAAAGTGGTGCTGATTGCAACTAAAGTGTTTTATAGTTGATACATCAAAACAATAGGATTGAATGTTGGACGCGTACCAAGAACATGTAAGGACAAATCAGATAATGTATTTTTATTGTGTTGTCATGCTTTCAAATGTACTACATACAAAAAAACTACATACGGTAAGGTTTTGTGGGTAGTTACCAGGGCATTGCTACATGGTTGCAAAGTGTTCTAAATGGCTGTTAAGATGTTACCAGACAATTTGATGCATTGGTCATGAAGTCTGTACCACAAATGGTGCTAAAATTTAATGCATATGAGCATCAGTATTTAAAATGTTACTATGTGAAAAGATACAGTGTTGATTTTACACCAACGTTTAATAGATTTATCCAGTGATGACATATGTTTGTAAGCCAACCCTAAGTTTGCAACGCCCTAGTTCCTTCGACAAAAACCCAATTGGCTTTTTCCATTGGCTTTTGGATTGTTGCAGAAATTAAGGTCTGTGACCAACAAGAGTTTTGTAATTCTTACATGTTTTGTTCATCATAATCTTCACAAATGAACACACATTTCATGAATTTTGAGGGCTAAATACAATTGGCAGAAGTAAAAATCTGAACTTAGGCTATAAACGAACCACATCACATAAACACACATAAACATTAACCCATTTAAAAAAAAAGCTCTCCATTAGAATTTAAAAGATGTTGTTTTAACATAGCTTTGAACATGGATAAGGATTTGGCGGATCGAATAGATTGAGGGAGGTCATTCCACAATTTAGGAATTAGAATTTGAGTTAGAATAGTCTGCAAGAGCATGGTTATAAAGGATGTGAAAGCAGACTAGTGAGTAGATTAGTTTTTCTGTTTGGTGTTATTTGGTAATAATGTTTAATGTCCTCGAAACCTCTGTAGTCGTATTTAGCCACTTGTTAGCAACTGCCTTTTTTAAGGCAAGTAAAAGCTTTAAAAATGCACAAGGGTGTATTACTGATGTTTTTTGTATCGTAGAATAAAACATGAAAATATCTTGAGTTTGTGCTAATCACAGACCTTATTTCAGGCATTTAATCAAAAACCCTTTCAAAAAACCCACTGACATTGGGACGATGGAACCAGAACTCATTTTCAGGTTTTAGCCTACAAAAATGTCATTGTTGTAGCACAATATCATTAGGAGAAATAAAATATAAATGTTCAATCGAAGAAACAAGAACAAGGTTAAACAGGGAGTTGTAAGGGAAAAAGACACTCAATATCCTGAAAAAAAGTGAAATGTGAGCGCACAATAGACTTTAATAAGAGGAGTACATTAGTGGTTCTAACGAGGCAGAGCAATGTCACGCCATTGGCTGTCGATCTTGCTTAAGTATGACAAAACGTGCAATTTAATCAGGCTTAAAACGAAAATACAATGTAAGATAATTAAAGCTACTCATATCCATATAGATGTAATCAAAATAAGTATAGAGACAGTGACATAAACTTTTATCATGTGCAAAATTAACTTTGCATTGATAAGAATGACCAGAGGTCCTTTAACTCTAATTTGCCTAAGTTTCCTTTTTTTTCTTTACTTATCTCTCATTTTACAGGTAAAATGATAACTTCAGAATGTAAACAAGTTATCAGCAAAACCTGTTTCCATCTGAGGTAAGAAAATGCAATTTGATTGCAGTTCCTTCTACATCGTTGTGATATTTGATTTATGTAATATAATTGCTTTCTGCTGGTCAGTCTCCATTGACATCTATTAGATAGCTGCTCATGTGATTCTGTCAGTTCGTATTGTATTTGTTTTCGTGTTGTTGATAATTGTGTTTGGCCTTTACGTCTCAGAGCAGCAAAACTAAAAACGGTGTTTAATTGATTTTCTTCCTGTTTGAGAGACATCAGCATCTTATTTGCTTTGAGATGCTATTTCCACATCGATGGGGCTATTAGCTATCCAATCTGACATCTCAGATAGGTTTGAGAAAGAAGGAGGGGTGTGTGTGTGTGTGTGTAAACCTGACTGACAGCTCAAAGAGTCTGGTATTTTGGCTCACACACGGTGTTATCAACTGATGTCAACCCCCTTATCACAAATAGCCCCTACATCTTCACCACCCTTCTTCTTCCCTCACACACATACTGTACAAAGATTTGATTCCACAAATCCATCAAACATCTGCATCTGGGCACTTTTTATGCTTTTTTTTTTTAAACGTTTGTTAAATGAACATTAGCTGTTTTAGATCAAAAATAAACACCTTTTAATTTATGTTATATGAAGTTATGGTATTTAATATTATGTTTATAGACTCTATTAAAATATTATTATTGCATGCTTCTAAACTAAGGGGGGGGGGGAGCATATACTTGTGTGTGTGTGTGTGTGTGTGTGTATATATATATATATATATATATATATGTAGAGAGAGAGAGAGAGAGACGTTTCTCAGTCGTTGTGGTATTTTTTCTAAAACCAACAATTTGTCCCCAATCATTTTTTTTCATAAGTTAGTGTTCATGGTTACCATGGAAACAAAACTGTCAGTGGACAGGCTGCTTGAAATGAAATATGAGATATGTAATGTGTGAAGAAAACAAAGGGAAATCAAGGAAGATTTCACGTTTTTATTCATTTCCAATCAAGCTGCAATTGTCAAATTATGCCAAAAGTATAAAAAAATATTAAGTGTATATTGTGTGTACTTCTGATATTTAATTTGCTAGCTGTGAAATTAGCCTTAGGAAGACAAAGGAGGCATCCATTTTATTCCAAAAAACATTGAACATCCTTTCTGCTATTGTCATTTCCATCTCCATGATATTAAACAAGACATATTTTGAGACATATTGGAAATGTTCTCGATCTTCAGAGAAAAAAATATATAATAATAAAGACTGAATATCTGCTTTACTTGACACGTTACTGTTTTTCATTTATGTTTTACATGGGCTAAAGATTAATTTGGTCAAAAACGATGAAGAATGGTTTGGCCTTGTATTGTGAATTTAGCCTTAGGGGAAGACAAAGCAGGTGATCATTGGTGCTTCATTCTGTTTTGTACACACACAGTTCAGTAAATTACAACTGACAACTGCATTCTACAACGATTTGACTCCTGAAAAATTCAATGACAACCGCATTTACAAAAATTGTGCACACTGTTTTGGACCGAAATGAACATCTAGCTGTTAATGACTAATTTAATGCATATCAGAGTTGTGTCTCTTCTGTATGTGCAGTGCAATAAATCACAGGGTACGTTTTTGAATCATTAATGTTGCCAGATTTTGCTAGAAAAAAAATTCAAATGTGCTATATTGGAAATAAGCCTTATCAAAATATAGTGACCTGCACCTGCCTACTTTATTAACTTCATAAACTGGATTGTTTTATGAGCCCAAACAACAAGCACAAAGATGCTTAATAAGCATCACTTATAATAAGGGGACATGGCAACCCTTCAAGAGCGCACTCTGTGAAATAGCCTTCCAAACATAAACAAAACACGACGGATCGGTGGACAGTGGTTTAGTTAAAATTGCAGAATATAACAAGTCTTTGGTCGCTGTAATATTACTTTGATTAAAAATATCGAATACCAATCACGCAAAACACCAAAACGTCATTCCTGCCATCATCATTTCCGTCTCAGATCGACATTAAACACAATACAGGATTTCAAATGTGCTGGAAATATTCTTGAGTTTCAGAAAACATGACAGAATTCTCCTGCGATGTATGAATATATACACTGTTGAACTTTGTTATTGGACAAGTTAAACTACGAGAGTGTGAAAAGTTTGTTTCAAGCGAGTTTAGTCAGGGCCAAAGTGCCCATAGCTTAAAATAACACCTTTCCCCATAATAGATGAAGTCTCTATATTTTCCTCCTCCTTGACTGCGGTTAAATATACTGTGCTGTCCTTGTCAGTATCATGCACATTGAACTTATATACTCTCTCTATTCTAGTGTCCAGAGGAAGCATCTGCCCGGGAAGTCAAGCTCGAGGCAGCTGTGTGTAGGCGATGCTGAAGGTAGCTGGGAAGGAGAGGTGATGAAAGCTTTAGAGAAAAACGCAGCATGCCGAGATGGCTAAAATATGAGAGGTACTGTAGGGAAAGAAACATGGGCGGCCTTTAAGAAATAGCTTGTGTGAGCAGAGAAGTGCAGAACTTTCTCGCTTTGCTTTGTAATATCTATTAAGTAGGTTTCCTCTGGCTGCTGGTGAAGCCACTACAGCAAGCTGACTACTCCAGCCATTTGTCTTGTTGAGTAACGCCATGCCAGCCCAGCCAGATGAGCTTTTAAATGACTGTCACTTCACCCTCTATTTCAAATAGCCTCATGTTATGGCATCCTATAGCAATTTACTTTATTTACGCTTCCTGCCTCTGGGTGCCTTCGTTTATAGGCCGGATATAAGTTTGGTCAAAAACAGTGAAAAAAGGTTTGGCCTTGTATTTTCTCAGGCGGTGTACAGTGGTTATTTAACTCACAGAGGAGGGAAAAAAAGCCCATAAGAAAGAAAAAATCACAAATGGGATCTTAATATCTCAATTGCTTCTCGTAGACAACAATGCAATTCAATGGAAAGGAAAGAGACTTTCCCTTAAAGGAATATTCTGGGAATATCATTTATAGACCGCATTTCTGACATAATATTGATTGGCAGCTAGAGAAATTATTTCCCACTTGTACCTTCTTTTCTTAAAAGAAAAGAACAAAAATCTGTTACAGTGAAGGACTTACAATGGAAGTGAATGGGGCCAATCCATACTAAAATACTAAAATATAAAAATCGATTACTAACCTTTTCTAGCTTTGTTGCCATGACAATAAAACAACATAAATGCCAATAATTTACACATCTTTACAGTTATACACTATAAATCCTACTATATCGTATTTGATACTCAAATATTTATCAAATATACTAAAATACTAATCAAAACATTGCTATAAAACCTGATGTACACATGCCTTCTCTCATCTGATTGATAGTTTATATTTTGATAGTTAGTAAAATACCTTTTAGTATCATTTTAAATATCTGCCTTCAGGTTGTGGTTCACATGTTATTTTGCTGTGAATTATGTACTGATTTTTATAGTGATATTTCAAGAAAAACACTTACTAGACTGAAGCGACTTCGGATTACTTGATTATTCAAACATTATTTTGTTTTAGGAAAAATAAAACTTGTTTTAGTCTTGTTTTTTTTTCACCATATTTTCTCCATGCTTCATGGACAATGATCCATAAATGTCTGATGATGAAATATGATATAATATTCACGTTTAAATGATTGCAAGTGCTTTTATAAAATTATGAGCGGCACATTTTTCTCTCCTGTCAAATGAACTTAACTTGTAAATTTAAAATGCACATTAGCTCAACCAGTTGTGTAATATGGGACGGGCTGTCTGTTTATCCAGCCAGTAGAAGATGCAAGTGTTTGTATTTCTCATAGGAATTGCAGGAGAAACATCAATGTTGCTACTCATATGAAATGTATCTTTAAAGTCTCCTGTGCTACAAAAGACCCTTTGAGCAGTACAGTTTTCCTCTGGGAGGAGAAAATCATCTCCACAGATCTATTCCAGAGGTGATGAGCTGATTAAAACCACATTATAGTTTAATGAGCATGAGGAATAGAGTAAAATGGAGGGTTTTCTGCTATGATGGGGAGGGGCCAGGTAGGTTTTAGATGGAGTGGATTAATTTGGGGAAAAAGAGAAATTACTTAATTTAGAGAGAAGAAAGAATGAGACTTTTTTGGTGACAATTACCGACTCTGGTGCAACATGAGCCGTCATCCCCTCCGGAGCACAGCGGGTCAAACAGAACATCCTGTGAGTTAATTAAAGAAGAGCTAGTCTAGATGTAAGCTGGGTAGTCAGCGCATAGATGCCCTGTAAAGGTTGGTAAAACATGTCAGTAAAGACAGAGGGCAATGGGAAAATAGGCAGAGGGAGATTAGTTTTTTTTTTTCAGACATCTATTCTGACATTTCAGCCTAAACTTTAAGCGCTGTGAATTAAATTCAAATTCCATCCATTTTATATTATTTATGTTCTGCTTTGTAAAATATGCATTAAACCTCTGTTTTTTTTGGACTTCAGCTGTAATGCTTTGATGCTTGGGGTGTCAAGCAGAAGCCTGACCCTCCTCCGGCCGGATTCAGGACATGACCCACCTCAGTTCCCCTCTGGAAGAGCTAACAGGGCAGAAAGTGTTTGTAGGTTGTAGGACAGACAGGAGAGTATCAGACTAGAAAGAAGCGACTTATGAATTCTGTATGTCCTGACTTTGTGCTTTAGGCATCGGGCAACTTTGAGAACAGCTTTAGTACAGACAGAATAACCTCAGTTACACTGTGTCCTCAATGTCCAGTGCTGGAAAATGTTGTTTTTGAGAGAAAAACATCACATTATTCTTGAACAGTATAGTTTTATATTTGGCTTGCAAGTGATTGCTATTCAAATCTGAAGTGGTATTTATTTATTTATTTATGTATTATTTATTATTGATTGATTGATTGATTGAATGAATATCTCTATATTTCTACGTATACTAATACATTTGAACCAAAGTTGTATTAAATAATATAAATAACTAGCAATGGTATAAATGTACAAACTTACAACTAGATTAATATTTTTTTTGTATTTCATAATCCACAAATGCACAGATTTATGATTGTCAGTTTAAATGTTTTATTATTATTATTATTATTAAAAATCTAAAGTGGTATTTATTTATTTATTAAATATTTTTCAATTCCATGCATACTAATACATACTAATACTAATACTGTATACTAAAACTCTAATTATAAAAAATAAGACAACATATAGAATGATTGTAATAACAGTATGCTACTTTGAAAATTTACAATAATTAATTTATAATAATTTTATCATTTTACAATACTAAAGTTACTAGTGTCTCAAATTGTTCACTTCGAAATGTTAAATCCTTGAGCTTTTGTTTTGGAGGAAGCCTTAAAATGTGTGTATAGTTGATGCTTCTCATTTAAAATCTGGTAAAATGCTGAAAACTTATGTTCACAAAAATTCTTAGATAAGTTATATAAATGTGCAAATAAAGAGATCCTGAAGCATGATCCATTTCCAAATGCACTTTATAAGTGACACTGAAACCATTGGATCATGAACTGCTTGTGTGTAAATGAACACAGTGCCGCTCTTCGGTCTGAAACAGCTGCCAAATGTCTGCAATTTGTTAATTGTGCTCTTTATTTATTTTAATTGTATATTCTCATGATTTTATTAATTAGTTTTAGTCATGAACCTCTATACAGTTCCCTCACAGAGTTTGTGAATCCCCGTTTGGGAAACTGTTCTTTAGCCAAATCATCTAATAAGCCATTCAAAGAGGATTTATTCTTTTTTTAAATCATTGGCCTACACTCTAAAAAAAAAATTGTGCTATATAGCACTAAAAGTGGTTATTTGGCTCGTAATCATATGGGAACCACTTTTGATGCTGTATAGCACCAAATATTGGTGCTTCAGTGGTTCTTCAGCGGTTCTTTGGCATGACTGAGGGGCTATATAGCACCGCTACCATATACAGAACCTGTTAAGCCCCTTTAAAGGTTCTTTACAAGCCAAAGAACCACTTTTGGTGCTGCTTAGCATCATTTTTGTTGAAGAAATACAATGCAATATGGCACCTCTTATGGTTCTACATAGCACCATTTGAAAAAGGTGCTGTATAGCGCCTTTAAATATATGGTGCTATATAGCACCAAAAGTGGTTCCCCTATGATTACGAGCCAAGAACCACTTTTAGTGCTATATAGCACCATTTCTTTTTAGAGTGTTAAACATACTAAACAGACATTTAGACTTTTTTGACACATATTACTGTTTTGTCAACTTCCCTGTGATTTTCAGTGTATCTGTTCGATTTCATAAGAGCGCTTCCTGTGAACAGCTCAAACGATTTGTTATACCTGTTCCATTGAAATCGAACCTGTGACATTGGTATTTGCGCTAGTTGAGCTAGTATGAGTGATTGTACCTCGACACTGCAGTCCTGCACATCACACACTGTCATCCACAGCAATTACCACCGAGAAACCCAAAAAAATACGACATGTCCTAACATGTCTTAACTTGCATATCAAAGTGGTTGGTGTTTGAATTAGTCATCTTGCTTTTGAGATCTCTCTCTCTGTGTCTCTTCTCACTTTCTCAGAGATATGTTTAATGTCTGTGTACATGCTCCTAGCCACGTTTCACCTCTTTCCCTGCCGTGCTGTTTACTCCTCCAGCAGATGCTTGTTTTCTACCTTCTAGGCTATCTGCCATCGGGTTGTTTAGTGGGATTACATCTGTGTGGGGCTCTCGTCAAACCGACATGGCCAACAGTGATAGAGCTCTGCTTTAATGTCTATCATGCTCATTTTTTTACCCACGCACCAAACGCAGAGAAGACAGCCAGCAAGGAAGCAGCATATTAAGCCTCTTAACGATACAGTGGTCTAATGAAACGGTTTGTCATAAAGAAGAGAAAAGGAAAAGAAGAGAAAAATGCTTTTGAATCAATATCACAGATTTAGTGGATTAGCGCAAACAGTGTCTATTTGCACATTTCTCTAGGTTTGGTATCGTTTTAAGCTGCTTTTTTCCGTTAGGATTAATTCTGCCCCTTGGAACGCTATTAATTTATGATCGCAGTGAGCGTCTGTAATTAGTTGTTAACAATTGGCTCTTTGAACAAATCCTCAGCTGGTGATACATATTACCCTGTTGTCTTTCGCAAACATTTCGCACCTAGTTTTGCGGGATATCAAGTTTGCGTACGTGTTTTCTTCTGAATCGCATGCTTCTCGCAGTCTCATTTGCCAGCTTATCACACACACTCTCTCGGAAGTAGCTGAATGTCAATCCAGACCTTCTTTGAAGATATGATCCCATTCCACCGGCGGAACATCCTGATAATATATGAATCCACCGGCTCCAACTTTGCGGCATATGTTTATCTCGGACTTTAATATATGGAACACGTGTACATCTGTTCCCAGGTGCATGTTGTACTTTATATGCTTCTGCACATTCCTTGCATGTTCTGTCAGATAATATTCACAAATGCACTCTGAGGAGTTTCTTCGTCTGGGAACAAAGAAAACATGTCCCCAGCAGCCAGAGCATGGTTTTCTGAGCCGAGTAGAGTAGAAAAACAAAATAACCACGACTGGCCCTATTTGCAGAGTAAATGCAGGTGTTTGAAAAGAGAGAGAAGAGGGAGTCAGGGGGTATAAACATGAAGTCTTCTGCTTTGATGTAATGTGCTCTGTGTTTACATGATCTGTACCTCTTTGATGTTGTAACGGAAAGTGTTGGGAGCGCAGTGTCAGGGTATTATCTGCCTCTGAAGGCATTACCTTCACCTCGCCGTGAGCAGCACCTTAAGAGAAAGGGTATCCTGAACACAAAATTTTGCCTGAACTCTGAGCACATTGTATTCATTTTAAAATTGCTTCAGTTATGCTGGACTATCATGAATCATGGCTTAGCAGAGAGTGTGCATGCTACAACACATTGGCTGCTTTCACATAGTCGGTGTTTGGGATTCAAATCTGGTGTGACAAATCATCAAATCATCCTGTTCATACTAGGAACCCTCTTCACAGACTGTGATGACACATTCCTACAGTTAAATGGTAAGTTCACCCAAAAATTAAAATTCTGTCATTAATTACTCACCCTTATGTCGTTCCAAACCTGATGTCCTTACTACTTTTCTCGGCCTTGAACATAGTAGTTTCATTGCTGTCTATGCATGGTCAGAAAGCTCTTGGATTTCATCAAAAATATCCTAATTTGTGCTCTGAAGATGAATGAAGGTCTTACTGGTTTGGAATGATATGAGGGTTAGTAATTAATAACAGAATTTTCATTTTTGGGTGAACTATCCCTTTAATAACGTTGTACATTCTTAAAAAGTTTCTTTATAATGGAAAATTTATTTAGATTATTAAAATGTTCTTCACACTACCAAAAAATAAAAATAAATAAATAAAAATAAAGAACTGATCACTGAAAGTTTTTTTTTTTTTGTGGGACGAAAAACTAGGAGAAACTTTTTAGAAACTATTTAGGAGTGTAAATCTAGCAATGTTTTTTACATTTTAATTTTTAAAAAGCGAGTAATGTCAAATTTTATATCGTTCTCTTTTCTGACCAATGTAATCAATCTCTTTATATTTAATTTTTTAGACGTCTTGTTGAAGTTTACCCAAGTACGACAACTTCTACTTCTGAGAATCCTGGAATTGTTAAAAGATTCCATATCCATCTTTATGAACAAATAACCAAAGTCAAGCAGCTCTTCTATTCTCAAGATAACGGTGAATATCACCTGTAACCATATAGCGACAGGAATTAAATACCAAACATACTGACGTCCATAACTTTCTAACGTCTTATCACAACGACACAACGTTAATTAATAGACGAGTCTAATGGAGGTGCGAGTTCATCTGTCAAATCTTAATTAACCAGCAGTGGCTTTGAATGCTGTAGAACAAAACACAAAACGTATGATGCTGTATGGATGTAGCCACTGAGCCCTGGCACTTGAGATTGAATCTGGTTATCAACATTTACAAATTATGTTCTTCCTCTTCTTTCTTTTAGTCCTCAACTGTGTTGCTGCATGTAGATTTCATTCGACCAAAAAAAATAAAATAATAATAATTAATATGTTTTTAATTATTTGTTTTTTACTTGTTTTCTAGTAAAAAATATATATCTAAAAATCCTTGAAACAAGATACATTTCGTGGAGAAGCAACATTGCATAAGATTTGAAGATTTGTTTTTGTGTCTATTATGTCTTCCAAGTCTTACTGCAGATATTTTTCACCTGTTGTTTTTTAAATTTGTTTATACTTAAAAAATATATATATACCAGTGCATAAAGATAAAACACACTTGGATTAAAAATGCATTATCTGAAAACAAGTCTTAATATCATATGCAGTGTTGTTTCACAAATAAATTTCTTATTTCAAGAAATAACTTGAAATAAGAAGATATTTTTTCAAGCATAAATCTCATTTCAATGACTTGACTTCAAAAAATTATTCTGTACAACACACACACACACACACACACACACACACACACACACACACACACACACACACACACACACACACAAAGATGTTTAGAAATGTCTATGTGGGTTTTTTGTCCATACAATGGACGTCAATGGGATCCAATGTTGAACCTTCTTCAGAATATCTGTTGTGTTCCATAATGCTATTATTTAAGTTCTAGCATTAGCATTATACTTTCAAAAAACAGATACTAACAAGCCTATGTCCTTATCCTCACCTTCCTGCAGCAGTTTCAACCCATGCAGAACATATGGCCAGATGTGCCGACCTTCCTTCATACCGCCTCCTCAGACACACCCTGCAGCCCTGCGGCATGAGGGGGATGTTCATGGAGCGGAATAAAAGGTGGCCAGACCTTACAGTGAACTCTGGCCATGCTCTTCTGAAGAAACAGAGGAAGAGTAGGTATACTGTAAATATTCTGTCTGCTTATGGTTGGAGAAAAGGCCATTAAGACTTGGCAGGGGTTGGGGGTCAAGAGAGGCTCGGAGCGGCGAGAACCAAATATGGAAGCGTTTTGACATTTAAACAGAGATTGTTGTTTATAGAGAGAATATTTGGACCACAGGAAAAAAAAAAAGCTGTCATAATTACTCACAGCAAAAAGTAATTGTGTGCCACAACTAGAAAACCTTGAACTTAATTCTCTGAAATAGTTTAAGAACACATCATTTAAATGTAAATAAAACATGGCATTTTAACAATAAGCCTGTTCCACCCAAAACAAGGTCTTGCAACTGAATGAGCCACCTTAGAAATGATGTTGGGAAACGTCATTTGATAGCATTGTGATGTAAATAACAGCTTTTTAAAATTTAGATGCTATTTTGCACTCAGCAAATGACCACTAAACAGTTTTAAAGAGAAGGAGATTTTAACAGATCGGAGTTTTGGACCGCTGTAAAGCATCATTATACTTTTGGAGTTTTCATTTTAGACTTCTACTGAGTTTCGTAATTGCTGAAGCTTAAAAACTCTCTAAAAGTAGAGATTCATAAAGCGTAGACAATGCCGTTCCACCTAAAACAAGGTTGAAAATTGGTGAAGCTTATAAAACACTATAAAACCTTGTAGTAATTTCCTTGCTGGAGAGAACATTTGATGTCTTGTTTGAACATTTTCATTTTGTGATAATGGCCTTTTGCGGAACCCTCAATTCTAAAGTGGCATTATAAAACTTTTCTCTAAAAGCTGTCAATTTTAACAGCGTTTTGAAAACTCATCAATGGCACTTATACAGTTTGGTATAATCAGGATCTGTGAGGAATTAGTGTGTCAGTGGTGATTTCTTATTAAAAAAATCCAAGAAATACAGGAGATATAGTATCAGTATATACTAATGCTTTACATTATGGATCCCATGTTGCTAATAAATTACTTTTAATTAATATAATTAACAACAGCCACAACAACAACAATCACAGACTGTTCCACAACACAATTACATAAAAGTGCATGTTGTTCATTATTTTTATTGGGAAGTTCCATATGTAATTACACTGTAAAGCTTGCAGAAGTACTCAGGCTGGCCATGGGCACTCGCCACTTATCATCGAAGGGCAGGGGAGAATTTTCTCTTTGATGGAGGAGGCTATAAGCAATAGGCCGCAGTGGGAAATTTGTCCAAGGTGCCAGGTTATCACCCTAGCTTTCCTGCAAGAAGTGCCCTGGGAATTTTAATGATGACAAGAAAGTCAAGACAGATTTCTCAGGTTATCTTTGCCCACACTTGCTTAGCCTCGACAGGTGTTGCTGGCATCAGGCTCTGCTAAGTGCTTGTAGTCTGATATAGTAATATGATTTAGTACTTGATAAGGAACTAATAAAGTTTCTGTACAATTGCATGAATGTTTTTAATTTTTATTTTTAGATGTATAGAAAAATTAAGTGTAGTTTCATTATTTGACAGGAAAGAGAATATAGAACCTACAGAGAGAGCCTAGAGAATACAGAGAGAGTGTTTTCATGAATCTTATTTCATAAATCATGTCAGAGCTGTCAAAAAACACTTCAAACTTAACTAAAGAAATTTTATGTCATTAGAAGTGTTATTTCTGCATGTCTGCAATAACCTTTTTTTTCTCATGAAAGAGCTTTGATTTATGAGCAGTTGGTGATGTTTTCAAGTGAGCGAATTCAGTTGGGGAGCACTTTTATGGACCTTTAAAACTTTTTTGTGTAATGAGGACTCAACACCACCAGTGTGTTCCACTTGGATAATTCAGAGTCAACACATCAAAAATAGCCTGCAGAACAGCTAGCTGTAATGTAAATCAGGATTTGGTGAAGGTTGTGATTTGAAAATTAAAAAAAAAAAACATTTTCTTTTATAAATTATAAAATAACAACTAGATGTTGAGCCAGGATGGCAGAACTGCAGCTACTTTGGTGCTTGTTTGTGGTCAATAAGATTTTTTAAATGTTTTCGAAAGAAGTCTCTTATGCTCACCTACGGTCAGGGGCGCCGCTACGGATTCTGGGCCCCCTGGACAGCATATTCACTCGGGCCCTCCTGCGGACATTCCCCCTGACACATTCATGGTAATTACTTTTGCTGGGACTTTGCAGCAAGCTTCAGCCTATTGCGTGCATTTGAACGCAGAACTCTGCTGCTGCTGGACACTAAACACAGTCGAGCCGCTCTCAGTCGCGGCACGGTCTCGTGTTGTTTCCACCAGCGCGGCAATTTTTTTCATTACTAATTGATGGATGTCTAAAATGTAAAAATAAGGAGAAGCCTAAAACAGGCCCGCGTCTGAACTATGACGTGAAAATTGAAATGCAGGGCTCTAGCGTTCCCCTCCGTAGAAATCACGTTTCCCCCTCGGGCCCCCCCCCCCATCGTCGGGCCCTTAGAATCGTCCTAACCCCCCTTACGACACCCCTACCTACGGTGCATTTATTTGATCAGAAAAAGTAATATTTTGAAATATCATTAGAATTTAAAATAACTATTTTCTATTTGAATATATTTTAAAATGTAATTTAATATTGTGATGCAAGCTGAATGTTCAGCATCAAACCAAATTCATAAAGTTTACTTGAGTCCAAGTTCAAAATAAAACTCTGGGAACTACACCACTGTGAACATACGGAGCTGCATGAACCACAGCAAGCTGTGAAGTTTGTCCGAACTCAACTGGTTTTGCAAGAGATTACAAATATCTTTGCGAGGGAATGCAAAGTTTTGCGAGTGAACGCAATTATCTTTGAGAGAAAATGCAAAAGACCCTCGCAAAAAGAAGAAAGAAGATTTAAAAAAAAAAATATTTTTTTCCTCCCACCCCATATTTTTTCCACCACCACGTTACTTTGCTTCATACTAAGTAGAGTGACCATATGTGCCATTTTTCCTGGACACGTCCTTGCCAGGATTTGTTTTGGCTTTGTTTTCCTGTTTTCATACTTGCTGAAGGTAATGATCGAAAAGTAGTTTGACCAATAACATACATGCATTGTACATAATGGACCAATCAGTGTGTGTGAGAAGGTGGGATCTACGATTAAAGCGATACAATTACGCGTACATATTAGGTGTGTTTGACTTAAAGCAGCGCGGCTCAGACGATCAGTGTTTGACATCAAAGTACCTCGAGAGCGTTTTGAAAGCATAAGGAATTTCTTTGATGTTATACACCGATCGGTCTGCACACGCAAACAAAGCCAAAACCTAGATATTTTAGGCAATATAGAAATCCTGGCCAGGACGCGTCCGGGATAAAATGGCACGTATGGTCACCCTAGTACTAAGGCAATATTTTCTCACGTGTATATATGTACATGTACATGTTTATTGTGTATGTAAGAGAGAACGGTATTGGAAATAAATGTTTCAAGTCTTGTTTGCGGCAAAATTTTCTGTTGTTGTGAATAGGCCCAAGTCATTTCTTAGTCAGGAACGCTCTCAGCCGAGTCCCTGTCTGGCCCACACAGCTTAACTGTAGTGGATTACCAGAGAAGAGTTGCAGGCGAAGAGTTTTCAAGCTTTTGTTTATTTAAAATACATCTTTTTGACAGAGCTTCACAACAGGCTGACAGTGGTGGCTAAACGTCGACCCGTGCCCATGTTGCATTGTGCATCTGACTGACAGATCTCATTCACACTCTGCTGCTCGTTTCCCCAGGTGTTTTCAATACCAGGTCATGACATCACCATTCTGAGCGGGAAAGTGGGCCACTTACCTGGACGCTTCACAGCACGAGTGCATTCACCTGTTCACATCGGCATGGCTGCACTTAAGACCCAGGTGTGAAAACGTCTCAAGGACGCGCGATAAAAAAAATTAATAAAAAAAACACAGCGTCCGCGCTCAGGGCCTCGGGGCTGCACGCCAACCCAAACCCAATCACGACGATGCTCCACTTTTGAGGTTTCCTCCTTCCATGGCTTTGTTTGCACTAAGTACAGTGTGACAGGCAAAGAGGCTTAATAAAAAGGAAAGCAGATTGAGGGAATGACAGACCTGACAGGAGTTAATGGGCTGGTGATAAAAAGAAATGTAGAGCAGAAACAAACTGTCGTTTTAACCTAATTTAAATGTACATCTTCTCTTTCACTGTTATTCCCAAAGGGGTCACAAACACACGACTCGGTTGCCTGGATACATGGCGGAGCAGATTCTGCCAACTAAAATGATTGTGTACAAAATAAGCAAATCACTCAAACTGATTTGTGATATTAATTTAATGCATGTCAGGCTTGATTCCGTTTGGAAAAGGTCACATTCATTCTTCTGCGTTTCAGCATTGTTGCTCCTTGTTTATTTCTCTAAATAAAGATCTCTGAGCGAGCGAGGATTTGTAAATATATCGGCCCACGTTTGCAGCGGCTTCTTGTCTCAGCAAATTTAGAATGTCAAACACTGACCTGTGATAAATAGAAGCTTGAGTGAGAATTGCTCTTTCTTTTTTTTGCTTATTTTCCAAAGGGTAGAGTGCTCTCCTCCAGATATTACCTCAATTGTATGAGTGTGTTAGTTTGTTTGTTGATTTAATTCATTGCGCAATGAAAAAAAATCATGTGATTAATAAAAATTCCTTCTTAATATTTATAGAAGAATCAAACCTACTGTCAAAGATTGTGCAGTCGTTGTCTTAAAGGAATAGATCACCCAAAAATTAAGCGAATTAGATAGTTGATTTTACCCTATGTATAACCAAACCCTGCTAAGAAAAATATCTTGAACCAGCCTGAGCTTTTAGGTGGTCTCCCAGGCTGGTTTTAGAGGGGTTTTGAGGAATTTTCAGTTGGTCAGGCTATGACACCAGGTTGGGCTCAGTGTTATTTTAGTGTTTATTATATACACAATAATTTATTTTTTAATATTATTAATGTTGTTTAATGTATTAATGTATGTTTTTACAACAGTTCTTTATGGTCGTCGAATCTGAGGAGTACGATATTCTGGTGATAACAGAACTCCAACCATTTGTATCACTCTGTTTTGCTCTATTTCTCACAGCAAGTATCATGGCGGACACCCAAATCCACTGTAATTTTATAAATAGCACTGCTTTTTCTATTGTCCTCATTTTTAAGTCGCTTTGGATAAAAGTGTCTGCTAAATGACTAAATGTAATGTAATGTTTTTGGCTCACGGAATGTAGTTTTAAAAAAAAATTTTTTTTAGGCGAGAATGTACTTGTTTAGTGGTTTTATTTTTAGTTAACAATAGCAACATTGGTCAGGCTGGGAGACCAGTTTAAACCAGTGAAGACTAGCAAACCAGTTTAAGATGGTTTGAAGCATGTTTTTCAGCAGGGAATGTACTCACATTAACTTAGTCTTATTAAATGTTATTTTTACTTTAATAAGACCAGTTAATTTAGATATTTACCACATGAGGCCCATTTTAGGTTACCTTAGGTTAGAATTTTTTAGAGCGTAAACATCACAAAACACTTTATTAAAAATAATTATTTCTATCAGTCTATGGACACATGTAAACCTGGTTTTGTCATCATTACTGCGAATTGATTGGTCTGTTAACCCAAGTTTGTGTCGTCTTAATGATGATTCTAGTCTCTGTATTAGTTCAATGCAAAAGAGAATGTTGTTTGCTGGTTTTACAGCTGCGAAGAAGACAATAATCCAGAACTGGTTTACACCACACATGTGTAGAAAAACATATTGGATCCGTAGCCTCCTGCAAATAGTGACGTGTGAATGTACAACGGCGCGAGTCGGTGGGGCCAGGCCCTCGACCATTGATGCTTGACAGTGTTTTTTGATGGATATACGTTATTGTATAAAGGAATGACTTTTGTGGTTTTATTGTCCTTCCCTCTCCCCCTCCCTTTTGATTGGACCTTGAGATGTTGAGTATGTGTCTGTTGTTTTGTTTTGTTATGTTATATTTTGGATGTTATGTTGTGTTATGTGTGAAAAAATAAAATAAAAAAACGTTGATAACAAAAAAAAAATATTATTTCTAAATTACACAGCTCTAATTATGTGTATTTTTCCTGTCACATCTCAAACCGTTCTAGCACGGAACACACATTTTTTGTTATTAACATTTTTTTTTTTTTTCGAAATATGACAATTGCTACGGTCATGACTTGAAATATGAAAAAAATATAAATCAAATTAAATGAAGAACAGGAAAAATAACACAGTATATTATTTCAGCCACATTAGCCAGAGAGATTTTAATATATTACTTTATAACCTGGCAAAGAGTGCTACAAGCCGAACGCTCTGCAAATAAAGATGATGAATACTGAAGAGAGAAAGAGCAAGAGCGAGAGAGAGAGAGGGGGAGAGGGGAATAGAGGTTCACATGTGTTCCTTCGGTCCATTTAAGACATGTCCTGTTGGGCTAACCGCACTGCTCTTTCAAGCCTGCCTCACATTACCATGGCAACACACAAACCCCCGCTGGCCTCTGCCAGACTCACTGTCCATGTAAGAGAGTGCAATGCTCGCTCGCTCTCTCACCTTCTCCTTCCTTCATACATACCCAAACATGCATGAACACACACACATTACAGTAGGTGACAGTGCACACAACAAACCACTTCCCCCGTTGTGACACATCAAGAGTAGTGTACCGTACAGAACGTTTAATTATCATTCAGGTGCGGGAAGCTTTATATGTCACCGACAACACTTATGGCGCAGTGATAAGCTGCATTAATTCCAAGGAAAGCTGAAACCTTGGAGTCATGTGTATCTAAGCATGCAGATCTAGCTAATGGCTCAATGCGGAGATAGAATCAGGGCTCAAGGGGGGATCATGCAGACAGGCAGCCGATCACAAGCCCTTCCCCATGGGGCGTAACGGCATTTTCCACGGATGAGCTGGGATGTCGCTGCTCTGTTCGGGGAGCCGAGAGAAGGACAGACGCAGTGTGACAGTCTACCACCTTCTGCAGTGGATGAACAAACTGTGAACTGTTGTGCCGCCATTAGTTTTGTACCCAATACACAAAAACAAAGATAGAATCAGGCCCGCTGATGGTGTCGTTTATTTGCGCATGCCATCTGCTGTGTTTTAGCACTTGATTTAGTGAAGTTGGGGTCTTTGACCATTTATAGGCCTTTTGTGTAATGTAAAAGTGAAGAATTTTAAACTTGGCCTATAAGAACATGCCTGTAGCATCATATTTATGTGGGTTAAATAATGTGTATTTTTATTTGTGTATTTTATTTTATTTTTTTGAGATCAAACAATAATTGGCAGACCCCCTACTGTACCGCCATCGACCCCCTGTTGAAGACCTCTTAACTAAAGGAATCATGCAAATCAGGTAATAATGCAAATACGGGCCAGAAATGATTGCTGAACTCACTTTGCATGGTACAATTTTTTTTGCAGGTTGGAGTGCACCAGACTTCCAATTTGGCATTGTTTTACTGTATGTACACTGCTTTGGCTCAAATTGGCTCTTTGAAATAGCTGTTGCTTTTTGTAATACTTTTTGATTTAATATCTGTACTTTTTTTGCGCTATTTATATCAAAACGTTGATATAATCGTCCCATATAGTATTTATCTGCTAAAAATAAATCTAAAGAAATCTACAACTGTATAAATCAGTGTCAAGTACAAAGCACTGACATACTAAACTGTAACAGGTGGGGTGGGTTGTATCACTATTGGAAAACATGGACATGAGATTAGATTTTATGCATGAATTAAATTTTCTTGTTCAAATGTATTTTTATACCAACCCTCATCAACTCATCCCAATTTTGTTCAATATGTTCAATCTTTTTTTGTCCAGTAGAAGTAAATGTTGTGTTAAAACCAATGCACACATTGAAATTTGCTACTGATGTTTTGGTGAATCGTTGGCAAAATCGTATGAATTCATAGTGTCATGTATCTACTTTCCCCACTGAGGGTTAGATTTAGGGGTGGACCTTCATGCTTGCTTGCTTTATTTATTTATTTATTTATTCATTCATTCATTCTACAACTACAACTCTATATACTTAAAACATATTCCCCATCATCTGATAATTACTGCAGCCATGATCGCTATAGAAAATGCACAAGTTTACTGCTTACTTTACATTAGCATTTATAGTTAATTGTGGTAACACTTTAGAATAGGCAACACTTATTCACTATTAACTATGACTTTTCCTTCAATAAATTCCTAATTTACTGCTTATTAATAGTCAGTAAGGTAGTAGTTAAGTTTAGGTATTGGGTAGGATTAGGGATGTAGAATAAGGTCATGTAGAATAAGGCATTAATATGTGCTTAATTAGTACTCATAAATGGCTAATATTCTAGTAATATGTATGCTAATAAGCAACTAGTTAAGAGACCCTAAAATAAAGTGTAACCTTAATTGCAACCGGAAAAAGGAACTTAACGTGCATAATCATGCATAATAAACCACATTTACATAGAAAGGAGGTGTGTTTGCACTCAAATGACTTATATGTATAGCTCCTGTTTAAACTCGACTGCAGGAGTAAGACCTGGATTTTGTGAAATTCTGAGCATAGCATTTTGAGTCAAGCTTATGTTCGAAATGTTCGGTTCTGTTCACAGAGAAGGACTATTAATCAGAAACATGTTTAATCCAGATGGCTGGACGTGCGACTGGCTCTGATGCTTCCTTTGCGCTCTTCCGTTCTTTCATTCGTTCACACCCACCGGTCCTGTGCCCCTCCACTACGGAGAAGATGAAAATTAACAGTCCCCAGTGCAGTCTAATTAGCATGTAATAGGACACCAAATCCAGTGCAGGAGGCTTGTTATTTAAGGATAAAGCTCATCTCTCATTTGAATGCATTTTTCATTAGCCGTGCTAATTAAGTTTCATTAGCATTATTAATTAAACATGAAAAGTTCCTCATCCCCTCGCTATGATTATGTCTGCATTAGAGTGGGGCTGAGTGACAGCACTCTATGGGGTGGAGAAGGAAATGATTAGTCCCAACACTCAGCATTCGACCTGGTCAAAAATGCCTTTGCAGCTAGCATTTACCTCCCAGCGCGATGACTCTGCTTTCTCGCCGAGCGAAACAAATCATCTGAAGATGCACCGTTCCTGTCTTATGAATGTATTTAGACCGTTTGAAGATTGATTTTTCTCCGTATATGAATGGAAAATGTACGCAGGTTGAAAGGCCCGTTGATACGGACAAACTAAGTTCTTACAGCACCCAGCAAAAAAAAAAAAAAGCCATAATAGGCTTCCCGGAATTCATATGGCGGATTATAAGAAAGTGTCAATCAAAGAGAAGCTTGCTTTGTGCGCGCAGGTTTATTGAGAACGGGCCTGACACTCGTGATTACTCACTCTCAATCACACCGGCTAGTGTCATCACCCGTAGCCACTAGCAATAAAACCTCCTGCCAACCCCAGAAGAGGTTCTCTGCTGTTCCCCCTTCCAAAAAAAATAATAATCTGGTGCTCGATCCTGGCTAAGCAGAGCAGGAGCACGGCTCTGTGGAAATTGAGGTGAGTGTCTCAGCGGGAGGCTTGCTCTGAATCTGTTATGGATACCCGCAAACTCATCTCTCACTAGACTCTGATAAGTGAAACCGAATCGATTTTGCATCTCCATGGGCTAAGTGTCCTCCCATTGGTCATGCGCCCCCATCCCAGATTCCCATACTCTGTGGTTTGCTCCAGTTGCCCTTGGAGCGGGGCAGGGTTACGAACTCTTTTGGTAGTTGTTTGCAATGTAGCCGAAGAGAAACGGTGGGTTTTGGTGTCAACCGCCTCACACGTCTCTTTATTTTACAGCACGAAGCTCAGACAAAAGCGAACATTTGCTCTGTTTCTCTCACTTCAACAACACAGGTGCTTTCACGTTGTTGTCAGGTGGTCCGCAAGGAGGAGAAATCCCTCACCACCTGAACTAAAAATAATCCCAGAGGTGAACAGCCTCTAATTAAAAACTAGAGGCCAGATGTTTTGTCTTCTCTGTTTCTTTTCCCAAATGCTTTCGCTTGGCATCCGTCGACTCTTTTTGCTCTTGCAGCGGCACACAGATTTGGATGCTCAATAAAGCAACATAACCTGCTTTAATACCCAGCCAAACTGATGCTGTGATTGGGTTTGTTCTGCCACAGATAGCGAAACATGTGCTTCCTCCCAAAAATAAGTTGATTTTGAATGCAGCGAGCGTTTTATCATTTTGATGCAGAGTATTTTTGGAGCTTGTCCAAGCATGTGACAGCTCAACTATGAATCTTCTCACCCATAAATCACTCTTATTTAGTGCATTTCACACGAAATATTTCATTAAATCAAGAAGATCTTAGATTTATGTATTTGCAATGCATTTGTATACACACACACACACACACACACACACACACACACACACACAGTATATAAAAAATAAATATGCATATATAATATAATTTATATTATATATATATATATATATATAAGTATAATTTACACACACACACACACATATGTAATTAATAATAATTAATAATTAATGATTAATGATTGAATCAACAAAAATGCCGCCGGCATGATAGTTAGATAGATACAGTATATATAACTGTTATTATTTAACTAATGAATTGTCTTAAGGGAGGTTTCTGCTTAAAACATTGCATTTGATATTTTTATTTATTTTAAAAATAAATCCCATTTATATTTTGCATAGTACAAGGTGATCTAATTAAATCCATGGTCAGACAAAAAAACTTAAAATAAATCTATAAATATTTCTGCCTGGCCTCTTAGAACAAACCCCAAGTGAAAAATCAATGTTCTAGATTTCGCCCCATATGAATAAACAGTGGCATGAATTAATAAAGAGATTTGAAAATGTAACTGTATCTAGGAGGAATGTTGGCGTGGCTGTTTGTGAGGGCTCCTGAGACTGTGGGGTACACAGGCTGAGTGGGTGAGTTGTTACCGACTAGAGGGCTATCAGAGGAATATCACTGATGAGACACTTTCATTCTGCACGGCTGCTTGTCTGCGCTGATGAGCTGCACTGATGACTTACTTTTGATTGGGTTTTGAGAGAGACAGTGGAGAGACCTTGGGGAAAACAAGGGCTATGTGTGGAGAATTAGAGATTGAGCTGTTTAGATGCTGAATTGGGAGTTCCTGTCTTAATCAGACATGTGAATTGCATTAAAAATCCCCAGTCTTCATTCCCTGATTGCTGCTGACAGCATTGTCAGTGAAGTCTCATATGTAGTACTATGACAAATCATCAATGTAGCTGGTCTAAATGGCCTCCCGCAGGGCCAACTGAGGGTATAGATGACACTTATCTGCTAAGATAATATACTGTCATCCATATTGCTCAACGCATTTGCTGCAGAGACTACATACACAAGAAAGGGCTTTGACCTGTTCTTTCTTTTTTCGCAAGCACAAAAATCAGTCACCTTCAACTGGTCCATGCTGGATGTTCTCAATTTTTCAGGGTTTTCTTAGTCACAGCAAGTGGCCTTGACGTCCTGTGAAGTGACCTGACACTGAACTCACACCCTGCTCTTTTTCTCACCTACTTCAATAGACTTTTTGACTCATATCTACGAATGGAAACAGTACAGTTAGATGAATGTATTGATAAAAAACTTAGATAGAAAGCACATATGATTTATAATAAATATAATGAAATGTAATTATATTAAGTATTTTGCTTATACAGATAATATAATAGAAACATTGTACAGAACGTATATATATTGGTATAGACATAATTATAAATAAATAGATAGAAAGCATCATAAACAATTAAAACCCAGCCTAATACACACACACTGTGTAATACAGACATTTTTATGCTAGTTAATTATATATAAATATATCAATGATATATATCTGCTGTATATTCTTGTACATGTAAACAAGTTTTCATTTCTTAGAATGATAGATAGATGGATGGATGGATGGACGGACGGACGGACAGACGGACAGATATAGACAGATAGACAGATAGATAGATAGATAGATAGATAGATAGATAGATAGATAGATAGATAGATAGATGGATGGATGGATGGATGGATGGATGGATGGATGGATGGATGGATGGATGGATGGATGGATGGATGGATGGATGGATGGGATGGATGGATGGATAAATTGGATGGATAGATGATAAATTGGATGGATGGATGGATGGATGGATAGATGGATGGATAGATGATAAATTGGATGGATGGATGGACAGACACACAGACAAAGAGACAGATGAATAGATGGATGATATGATGGATGTATGGACAGTCAGTTGGATAGACACAGACAAATAGACAGATGGATGTATGGACAGACAGACAGATAGATAAATAGGATGGATGGACTGATGGACAGACAGACAGATGAACAGACAGATGAATAGACAGATAAATAGATAGATGGATGGATATAGATGGACAGACAGAGACATAGAGAAAGATAAATAGATAGATGAATATGGATGGATGTATGGACAGACAGAAGGGTGGACAAACAGAGAGACACACAGATGAATAAACAAATAGATGGATAGATGGTTGGACAGACGGACGGACAGACAGAAGGATGGATGGATAGACAGATGGATGGATAGACACAGACGAATAAACAGATAGACAGAGATTCTTGTCTTCGACTAATAAAATCATTATGAGGAAATGTAAGAGTAAACTACTGCTCTGTGCTCTCTAATTGACCCTTTACACACAGTGTTGCAGTCATATTCCTGACATCCGATCTCATCAATTCTGTTTATGAAACTCTATCATCTTCACTGTAGAAAATAATTAAGTCTATAGATCACAAAATAATTGGCCCACTGTTTATTCTCAGTTTGAGGCATTCTGGGAAAGAGGAATTTATCCTTTGATAATTAGCCTCTCAGTGAAAAGCTAAAAAAAATTAAATAAATAAATAAAATAAACAGAGGTGTTAGTTATGTGTGAAGATATAATTCCATGCTTTGATAACAACAGGACACCCTCTAGCAGAGAAACACTAGCAAAGCTACAGATAATTAAGGGAGGATTTGGCTGTTTTTCCATATTACACATAGATTTATTTATAAGAGCGTGGACCGAATGCAAAGTCGCCGGCCAAAAATGGTCTGGTGCGAGTCACACACAGAGCGTCTCATTATTGTTACAAAGTGGTAATAACCTTTGAAACAATCCCTTAGATAATAAAAGACAAACGAGTTGCAGGGCTCAAAGCTGCTATCAGCATCTCGCCGCTGCATTTAGATCTGTCACCCTCCATCTTACATTACAGAGCCTTTTGATGCCGTCTCTTTAGATTTGCTAAACAGCACAGAGGGAGATCATTTTTCCATTCTGACGTATAGTAAATGTGAACAGCACATTGCATTTCAGGGACATTACAGTGTCCTTGTTACATATACAGTAGTACACGTTAATATAATTCATTATATTATAGTAATAATATCAATGCAGCAATAGTAATTACAAACAGCTCTACCACATAATTACGTACTAGGTGCATGTTTATAATTAGTATGACCTTGCACAATGCACATATTCATGTAATTATTTTGCAATGTGAGTACTGTAATGTAAAGCGCAAACCAGTACATAAACAATCAAGACCCTGTCTGACCCTGAGACGTGGGGTAAGTTGTCACATGGGGAAATCTCAAGGTTTTCTCTAAGAGTTTTTTTTTTCTGGTAATTTGACCTAAAATATGTATTGCTGTATCCATTGTACAAACAAGTGAACACAATAAAAGCACATTAGCATGCATTCAGGCAAGAGCCAACTATATTAAAGCAATAAGCCACGAGAGGCCATGTGTTACAATGATTTTACACAAAGCAGAGTGTCTGAACCCCCCCACGCATGCTGTAATGAACTACAACGCATAGACTCCAGCGGCTTACTGCTTTTATAAAACACCGGCAATAGCACGATGATAAAAGACACCAATGTTCAATAAAGGTTTACATTTATTATAAACAATTATCGGTATAATTCATCCGAGTTCATTATCCTGCCTGCAGGCTGTTTATGGTTGCAAAGCAATATGATATAGAATGTGCAGTCACAGGTGTGTATGTTTTGTGTATTTTCATTGTGGTTCAAAATTTACTGTCAGATTTGTTTATATAAAAAAAATAACAATAGCAAATAAATTAGCAATAAAAAGGTTGTGTTTTAAATGGTAGAAATGTATAAAATTGCTGGCCAAAACAACGGTTTGGCCACAGCAAACCTTTGCAAATATGCTGAGTCATATAAACATAGAGCTCCTGAAGCTGGTTGCCTTAAACTTTTAAGTTTCCTCAACTTTTGATTTTTTACAGATAGATATATATATAGATAGATATAGATAGATAGATAGACAGACAGACAGACAGACAGACAGACAGACAGACAGACAGACAGATAGATAGATAGATAGATAGATAGATAGATAGATAGATAGATAGATAGATAGCTTAGATAATATAATAGAAACATTGTACATAACTTCTATATCTTGGTATAGACATAATTATAAATAAATAGATATGAAGTATCATAAACAATTAAGACCCAGTCTAATACACACACACTGTGTAATACAGACATTTTTATGCTAGTTAATTATATATAAGTATATCAATGATATATATCTGCTGTATATTCTTGTACATGTAAACAAGTTTTCATTTCTTAGAATGATAGAACAGATAGAACAATAGATAGATAGATGGACAGACAGACAGAGAGACAGATAGATAGATAGATATACACACAAAAAGTAGTATAGTTATAATATTTAAAACACATTACTGAATTTTATTAGTTTTTTATACTATTACATTTTAACATTTTTCATGAATTGTTTTGGTGCTTTTTTTATTATTCTTTCTTTTAAAATGTGTTTTATAATATACTTTTAAAAACTGTTTAAAACAGTTTTATTGTAGAAAAATACAATCTAAAATTGTAGTCAGATATTTCTATAAATTATAAGAAACTGTGAATTAGTATTTTTCATTAATGCCAAGCGGAAGCTGTCATGTGTTTTCAATGTCATGAGCTGTCAAGTGGAAATTTCAAAGTCTTCTTGCACATAAAAACAAGTTTTCATTTTTTACACAGTTGTGCTTCTCAAGTCAAGATATATAGTTGAATAGAATGATAAACAACAACATATAGACAGAAAGACAAACAGAGAGACGGATAGAAAAAGCATGATGGGGCTGTGCTGGTTTGTAAAAACACTGGCTTATACATCATCTATTCATGCACCTCAAATGCAAAATGCCTCATAAAGCACGTTTATTATTCCGAGCGATTATGCTTTGGGCAAACCTTCACATTTACAAACAGACAATTTAATTTCCATGAAGGAACGGATCCCGCATTGTGTGCCACATTTGCCCACTCAATAGGAGTGGGAGAAGGGCTTTTCAGTCCATCTTAAATGGAAATCAAGAAAGGCAGTGTATTAGACAGCAGTTTAATGCCACGACACGTTTCCTCATAACCACAAACAAGAACATTGTCTACCATCAAGGCCCCAGTGAGCAGGTGTGCTACTTCAGTGAAGCAGAACTTGAGGACTGAAAACTCAAGTGCCCATTCAGATTTGCCCTCCTCTAATTTCTCTCAGGCGCCGAGGCGTTTTTATTTTTTGTCTCGGGATCTGGTTTTCAGGTTTTTGCTCTTGTGTGGGCACCGAGACCAACCATTAATCACACACCGCTCGCCTCGCACGGTCCATTGGGAGCAAACGAGTAATGAATACATTCAGCTCGCCTAAAATGAATCAGCGTTGCATTAAAACAGGCTAGCAGAACATCCATTTTTATCTTTTTGAACAATACTCTGTACAAGCGATCTAAAGCGGTGTGAAAATGTGCAGGACTTTGTCAAACGAGTTGATAAATGACACTTAAGCTCATGTCCATTAGTTTAGCATACATTAGCAATGCAGCACACTTTAGCCACACGGCAACACTTGGCCTCTTAGAACATGCACAGATAGACTGAGGAGCGTTGGACCCTCCCAACACTACATTATCTCACATTAATGAAGAGTACTCATGCACACAGGGCGCACTCACACACTCTCATGCCAGAATAAATCTCCGACGGTGCCCAGAGAGAGAGAGTTTACAGTACATTAGCGCTAGCAATATGGAGACCTTTCCGGATAGCGGTCATTACCTTGCGCAGGTATCATTATGTTTAATGAAAAAAGAAAAACAATTTGAGGGATTAACCTCGCTGACTGGAATTGATATCTGTTTTCGTTGGCGATGAATCGTGAGAGACCATGTAGCAGCCAGGAACTGGTTATGGTTTCCTGGCCATACGATAAAATGGCAAAAAATGTATTGTCCGTTCAATGGAAAGCATTTTCAGACATCATGATAGGCTACTATATTCATATTCATATTGATGACACAGTTCACAACATATCATCATAACCGTCCTCTAAACTACTATTACTACTACTACTACTATTAAAATGTTATTAATTATTAAATGTCTATTAAATGTTAAAATAATTAATGAATAATAATAGATGATTATTAAATTAATACTTTTTTTGTTTGTTTTAAATAGCTATTATTTAAAAGTAACTTCCATGATTATTTCAGTTTAAAAAAACGAATTTAGTAAATACATACATACATACATACATAAATAATAAATAAATAAATAAGTTTGTTTGTTTTAAAAAATATTGTTTAAGTGTATCTTCCATAATAATTTCCATTTGTTTTGTTTTGATTAAACACTTTAAAAACATAACTGTCCTAAACTGTAATAATAATAATAATAATAAATGTGTAATTATTAAAAAAATACATTACATTGCTTGAACAACTTATGTTTAGTAACTTTCTAAATCATTACTAGTGTATTATTATAACATTCTAAAACTAACTAGCTAACTTACTAACTAAATAAATAATATTTGTTTGTTTGTTTCAAACAATTATTGCACAGAAGTAACTTCCAAAATAATTTCACTTTTTTTTTTTATTATTAAAAACTTAAAAAATGTTGTCTGTTCAATGGAAGATGCTTGAAGACATCATGATACTATATATTCAATACCGATGACACAATTTGCAACATAACTGTCCTCTAAACTATATAATATAAACTACACTATATCCTATAAACTAAATAATAATAATAATAAATGCGTACTTATTTAAAAAAAAATACAAGGATTTTTGCTTTAAACAACTAACGTTTAGTAAATTCCTTAATCATTATGAATTTATAATTAAAGATTAAAAAAACTAACTAACTTACTAAAAAAATAAGTTTTGATTAATTATTGTTTAAAAGTAACATCCATTATTATTTCAAGTTTATTTCAAGTTTACAAAAAAACATATTTTTTGGTTCGGTGTCAAGGAAGGTGCACTTGAGCCTTACTAATGGGGCGGTGCTGGTACATAAAAAACTAATTAATTTAATTTCTCATTGGCAATGAATCACATCAAGTGTGCGCAACTGTCAGTGACTGCAAACATGACAATTCCTTGGCCATATGTATTGCCTCTCTGAGAAAAATGGCAGATTTATTGTCCGTTCAATGGAAAATGCTTTAAGACATCATAATACTATACATTCATCTTCGATGACACAATTCACAACGTATCAAGTTATCTGCAACATAACTGTCCTCCATATGCACTCGGACTATCTAAAGCAATCTCTCGGCGTCAGCAGCCGCACAGAGTTCAGGAGATATCTTCTCGCAATCGATAACCATCTTCTCAGCACACAAACACACTTCACACCCTTTTGATATTGCTAATAACTGATAGAAGGAAAGTTAATGAAATTGCCTCTGCCGCAGTTCTGACACTCAAACCAGGGCCTGGGCTGTCAGGGTTTTATCAGTCTAATGTTCAGGCATCATGCCCGATCTAGTCAGAGAAGCAGTGACTCATGGGAACAAGAGCGAATGGCTCCTGACCAGCATCTGCATTTTGTCTCAGCAGAATGCCTTTGATTAGCGGAGGCTACACTTAAGAAAGTAAACACAATACATACAAATGATATATAATCACCCAGCCAACGGCAAGGCCAATAATCGATCAAGGCTGTCGACCCGCCTGCTGATTGCCTCTAGCTCTCTCTGGGCTCAGATGTGTTTGGTCAGCAAAAACACAACAGCAGCCGGGAATGGGGATATTAGCAAATTTAGCACAAGGCTGTTACGAGGGATTGCAGGAGGACACACCCATCCAAGCAGTTTGTGCCTGTAGAGTGTTTACATGTCGTTCTTCACCACCTGCCTGCAACTCCTTTGACCATTCGACCCAAGAGGTCAAAGCCTGGCTGGTTAGAGTGGTCATGTTAGCCCCTGCGGGAAGATGTTGCTATTGTGCAAGATCCTGTTTCATTTGGAGACCAAAAGGATTCTTTTTTACGGGTATGATGATGTAAAATAATTGAAAATCGTGATCATGGAAAAATTCATGTCTTTTTAAATCATATCACATATCATATTACCCAAGTTAAACTGTCAGCCTAATATTAACTGGTTAAGAAAAGCTATTTTCATTAGCTTGAAAAAGGATATCGGTAAATAGCCAATAGCCCGCCTTGTTGGCAGTGGTGATTTACACTTACTCTACACATCAACATGTGATTGGGCTAGTCAACACTACAAAAGACGACCGTTCATTTTTTTTTGACGCGATCGACCCGAGTTTGAATCCACCTTTTGCCGAACTTTTTTTTTCTCCCTTTTCAAATCTCATATCACATGAGAAAGGCATTTAAAATGGAGGAAATATTCAAAAAGTTGAAAATAAAGTATTGGGTACGGTTAGGGTAGGTGTAGGGAAGGCTTTATTGTCCCAATAAGGTGGCATCCATTTCATAATTTGAATTAACATTTTGTAATTTACACTCAATACGTTATTGTATACTGTTTTATAATGGGTAGGGTTAGGGTAGGTACCGAGGTACTACAATACCGACGTGCAGATAATTGCCACTATTTGCAAAAAGGTAGTGTCATAAATGTGTGCAGCAGAAAATCCGCAGCAGACGGAGCACAACGGAGGATGCTATTTTCTTAACTATAGCTGTTTATCAGGTTGTGTTATGTAAATAGCTAATTCGTTTTTGTTAAAGGTGTGAAAAAGAACTAATTAATCAAATGATAAAAGTTCATCACTACAAAAAAAGTCCCTATTTTACTCTTACTTTTATGAGCAAAAATTACTGTAAGTTGTTTCAATTGAAAAAAATGCAATTGATTGCACTGGTGCCTCCATGTCACTCTCCGCACAAACTAGGATGCAGCGCACATTTATCTAGGTTTAACGTTTAAAAATATACTGCTATAGATTTTATTTTAGGCAAGCCCTGATGATTTGAGAAGGCTAAATTGATCAAACATGGCTATGATCAGCTCACTGTCTGCCGCTGGCCGCTTGCTCGTTACTTTAAGAAAGAAAAAACGTATTTAATGAACAAAAAAAATGCTCCAAACGTTTTTCTAAATTAACTTTATAAAAAACCAAAACGAAATATTATCACTTTGCAATTACATACAAAACTGAACGATTTTTGATTAGCTGAAACATTAATTGATTTGGGAAGGGGAAAAAAAGACTGGCCGGAACGCAATCGCGATTTCTATAATATGTAACTTTTTTTCATTCCACTGGAGGAACCCCTGGAGGTTAATGGGGGAACTGCAAGAAATTTGTTGATGAAAAGCTAATAATTAATTAAAATGTAAAATTAAAATAACTATATCATTTTAAAATATAAACACCAAATTGTTGATTATTTTTTCATTTTTATTCCGTGGCTGAAAAAAAATAAAATTAAAATTGCAGAGAGAGAGAGAGAAAGAGAAAAGAGAAATCTGAGAAAAAGTGTGAGATATCTATTTTTTTTTTAATTGTGAGATACATTGAGAATTTAGAGATATTATGTAAAAACTGCAAGCAATTCTAAGCTATATTTCACAATTTTTTTCTCTTCTTAATTTACATCTTGCAATTCTGTTTTATTTATTTATGGATTAAGTGCAAGAAAAAGTCGGAATTATGAGAGAAAAAGTTGTAAATTACCTTATGTCTTTATTCTATGGCAGAAATCAATCCATAAATGAGATAATTTTTTGTTAAATTATTGAAATATTAAATAAAAATTTCAGAGTGAACTACAAATAAATATTTAAGAGGTTCAGATTATACAGACATGTTTTCCCCACTGATGGTTATTCAAATGTAGTTGTGTATTGTGACAAAATTAAATCTGTAAATAACATTTGAATATTTAATTAAATTATAGTAGATATTTTACCATAAGTTAATATATAATAAGTTTAACATATAATTTAATCACTATAAATGTACATATAATTTTATTATTTTATTAATTTATATTTTAGATGGCTTCCTCCAGGTATTATGGACCTTGTTGGCCCTTGTCGGTCCTCTGCTGGTGGAAACAAACACCTACGTTGACCTCTAACTAAAGTTGAGGAGGGGGGAAAAACTGAATATTTTTTTCTTTATGAATTGTCCATTCACAATGTTGCTAGGGGTCAAGGGAGGCGAGTGTAAACCAATGACACCGCAAAATGATGTGACCCAAACGCTGGACAGAAACAAATCAGTGCTCTACAAACCACCGCAGGATACTCCTCAATTTGTAATGTTGCAAGATTTCTGGAACATGAGGAAAAATGAATTTCTGACTCAATCCATCACACTTGGCAGTTTTGTGAGATGGTGGTCCAGGGAGGAAAATGAATTAGATTTGCAATGTGGCCTGACGTGGTGAAATGAGCAGCCGGACCCCAGTCCTGTATCTCCTGTCAATATTCATGATCTCTACATTGCGAGCTGCTGGCTGGCAAGATGAGAGTTGAGATGATTGTGTGCATGTCGGTTAACAATGCCAATCTGATGTGGGGTGGTACAAACAAGAGGCTTGTTGGTATGGCATGACCATACAAGTTCAAATAAAAGATGGAAGCTGTCCATCAAAATGAATGGCCCTGTTTAGAGGGTGAAGGGGCCTTTAAATTGTCCTGTTTGATCAAATAAGTGTGGCACTCCATAACACTGTAAAACATGTCATGTCCTGTTCTAAATAAATGTATTATAAATTAAAATCTAATGTTTAATTAAAAATCTTCAAAAATCTAATTTAAAATTTGTGGTGGGAATGTTAGATGTTGGCATATGCACTGCAAAATTCAAATGCTGTGTAATTAGTAAATGATAATGTTCAATCAGCTGGTCATTATCACAAAATAAGCTGGAGGAAGTCTCACATTTGTGGCTAAATTTACACTTACAGTTCTGTAGTTTGCATCAATATGACAGTAGGTGGCTAACTTTATGAGTGAGTAAATAAACTGTTCAAATCGTTCAAAAACGCTGATGCATTCAGGTATGAAACAGGTGTCAACTATGAGTGAGTCACATTTAGTCAACTGATTTGCTTAAATAACTGTTTCATTCAAAAATGCAACAATGGATCTCGTTTATGAGTGAATTATTGAGTCATTCACTCAACCAATTCATAAAACGCTGATTCATTTAGGAACGAACATTACTGTGTGTTGGTCGGAGATGGAGAGTGTTAAATTTACTCTGTGGATTTGTTTAGAACCTGCGATATTGTTTAAAAGGTATAAGTTACTTGATATGAACTTGTTTATTGAGCTGTTGTGTAAATTAAATGTCATACTAGCAATGCTGTCACTCCATTGCTATTTCCTGCGTTAGCAGACAAACAAGATGGCGTTTGTTGCTTTTGTACAAAAAAAGGAGATCCAACGTGTGAAAGGCCACACATTGTAGTGTCAGTTTCGGATATGTAAGGTCTGATACAATATGCATCTTATTTTTAACAAGCGCGGATGTGGTCATTTTTACCTCTAATATGTCAGGGCAAATAAATAGGGCAATTTTTTTTCTAGTGATTTATCTATAGGTCAAGAGGTGAAATTCTATGGTCAAAAAGGGTACATTGTATTTTGTCAATAATATAGTGACATACTGTATGAAATACTGGTCACACAGAAGTTACTTTAAAACCATGCAGTTTTCTGTTAGTCGTGGTTTGACCAACATGAACCTGTTGTGAAATCTGCATGAGGAAAAATAACTTATAGCCTGACAATTCTCATGAATTCTTATTGAAATATCTGGATTTGCCTGCGAAAACTCACCAAAAAAACAGTTAATGTGACCTCACCACCATAATGAATCAGAAGTATTGTGCATTCACAGGAAATTGCTTACTTCTGCCCTGAAATATAAGGTGGATATTGCATTGTCAAAAACAACACTGTTATGAAACATCTGACCTCTGAATGCTTCGACTGACCAGTCAGAATAAATCCAGAGTGGTGTGTAATAATTAAAAGCAAATCTTAAATGCAATGGACGATGTTGACATATGCACTTGTTGCGTAATAATTCATCAAAATTCTTGCCTGAATATGTTTATTCCAGTTGTGTGTCTCTGTAGGGTTTAGTAAATATAACAGCGTGGGAATATTTTTCGATTACAGAGTTGACCATTGCTAGTTCAAAGAAAAGATCTGCATTAGCGAGATGAAAAACATGTTTTTTAAAAGAGTTCCAGGGTGTCTAAATGTCAATAAAAGCCACATTACACCGTTTTAAAAACCTCTGCTTATTAAGAAATGCTGTTTTCCACTGTGTGAATTTGTTTTAACTGCCATATCGTTGACCTGCACTTCTGGCATCCAACATCTCTAATGGAGCGCTAGTAGTGTGTGTGTGTGTGTGCAGGTGTCTGACAGCAAGCCCCGTGTGGGTGGGTGGATCTGTGAGTGCATGCTTGTTAAAAGGTGTTTGTGTCTTAGTCCGTAATAGGCCGGTGTATGTGTGTATCTGACTATGCTGAGTTTGTGTTTGCGAGAGCATTTCTGCCGGGTAGCTGTGTGTGAATTTTTAAGAGCGACTAAGACAAGCGTGTGTATGTGCGCTCGTTCAGCTGGAGCAGAACAGGCGCGTTGGGGGGAGATGCATTGCTACAAATCTGTCTGTCTAATTAAATAGTCTGAACGCCACATGCAGTGCTATAGCTCTAAACATGAAAACCCTTTGCTTTGTGCTCTGGTAATTATTGAGCCAGTCCTCTCTTGTTCTGAGCTTTAAGGGGCCATCGCCTTCAAAGGACCGAGCTCATTTCCTCTGTGCCGGGCTCGCCTGAGGCTTTTGCCTGTGTCACTTGTACTGTGAGTATGAGGAAGTGGGAGTTTGTATTATTTAGTTGAGGTATTGAGAGAGAAGGTGTGTATGGAATATGGATTGAATCAGAGGACGTAGCATAAGAGCTTACTGTGAGACCAGAGGAATAGAGGATGGTGGGATGATGTCATAAGGAGCGTAGAGGAAAATCACAAAGGTTTGCAGCAGTGATGCAAAAACATAGAGTGATGCAAAGGTTTGAGAGAACAACAGATTGTTGTAGAGAACATGTAACTTTGTTTAAATTTACAGGGTGCCTGCAGTGTTTACTGCTCCAAATAAACTCAATAGGGAATGTCTGTTGAAGTTCACTTAAACTGGCAGAATTTGTTCATTTGGAACACCCTGCAATGTCAAACACAGGAAGACTTTTACACAGATATATTTATATATATATATATATATATATATATATATATATATATATATATATATTCATTAATTGAGCACCAAATCACCATATTGAAATGATTTCTAAAGGATTACTTGACATGGAAAACTGGAGTACTGGCTGCTGAAAATTCCTCAGCTTACCATCACAGGAATAAATTACATTTTAAAATACATTCAAACTGGTATTTAAAATTGTAATATTTTACAGTATTACAGAACTACTCTTAAATTACAAAACTACTACTACGTAGTATATATTCATGTTTAATGATAATAATTTTCGATTCTTGTGATGTCTTTATCAGCTGTTTTGGACTCTTATCCTTGAATTAAGTACATTTTCCTTTGCTGGCATTTGGAATTTGACATGCTCTGACGTACACTGAACAATTGGTGTAGAAATAGTATTCACTCAGAAATTGCAAGTCAATTTCACAAATAATTATAAAGAAACAGCAAGTAGCACATTGAATTAAACGTGACATTTTGAGAAAGACTGAAATAGTATTTTCCTGTAAAGCATGTTTCAATCATTTTTGTTTACAACTCCGAGAAATATTTTTTTATGTTGTAGGTATCCACTGACCATTGATAATTTCCAAGAGATGGGTCTGGTGCTTTCATAAATCCAATTTGCCATATTCCCACTTGATTTCCACCCCCTCCAAATTGATCTTACACAATATTATCCATCAAACATCAGTGCTTTCAATGGTGTCTAAATGACAACGAGAGAATAAAAGACTCTAAAAGCTTTTAATGAATGTGTAGGTGTGTTTTGTGTGCACATGCATGTGCATGGAAATGTGAAATTCTATAGGCATCTGTGAATGTGTTGAAGGGAGATGAGGAGTGGTTGTGTATATAGAAAAACACGAAAGATTTACAATTTCCTTATGTGCATATGTACGTATGCGTGCATCAGTTTAATTGTGTGTGTGTGTGTGTATGTGGGTGGAGGTTTTGACTCCGCAGGCGCGTGGCTGGTAATTAGTTCCTTCCACTGCTCTTGGCTGGCAGTCCAAACACAAACCCAAACTCCAACATTTATATTATCCAGAGGCTAATTACTGAAATGACACAACATTTATAAGAGAGAAACAGTGTGGATCCACACAAACTACAAATCAATATATATTTTGTCTTTAATTGGAGCTGTGTGGGATTAACACAGTGTCAAAAAAGGTTGGGGGAAGGCAGAGGAAATAAAAAATTTGAGTTAATACATTTTTAAAACTACCATGTTTTAATTAAACCAACACACTGTAATCCTCCATAAAATTCTCTCTCTCTCTCTCTCTTTTGTTCGTATTCAAATAGCTAAAATTCCTTAGGGAAGTTAATTTTAGTGTAGACACCAAACAGCTTTCATAGAGTGGGCTGAGAAGTTCAGGACCAAGAGCAGTGACAGATCTGCACTGTACCGTACATTTGAGGACATCCTCAGGCAAACGCTGTCATCATTTTCTCACCCTCATGTTGTTAAAAATCCATGTGACTTTTTTTCCTTCCGTGGAAAACAGAAGCAGATGTTAGACAATGTTCATGCTGCTTTTCTCCCATACATTTAAAATGAATGGGGACATGTGCTGTTAAGTTCTATAAATGACAGAGCAGTCTTCTTGTGTGATTTTAAAGACATTGCCACAAAAATTGTGGCAAAAATTCATTTTTTCCCCCTTGTTTTTGTTGCTCTGCAGCACCTATCTCATTCACTTTCATTGCATGGGGTAAGCAGCATTAACATTCTATCTCTCATCTACTTTTGAGGAAGAACATTAGACGAAAGTAAATCATACAGGTTTGAAATGACATGAGGATGGGTAATGATGACAGAATTTTCATTTAGTGTTCTCTATCCATTCAACAATGCAAATGTTCAACCCGATCTCATGAAAGTGCGTATAATTAGTACGGCAAAAAAAAACAAGAAGAACTCGTGGTATTGAAAAATGGACTTTGGCGTGTATATGCTACACGATGGGTAGGAGTAGGGTTGTGGGGTAGATGCGTATCATATGCACGCGAAAACTGCCCCAGCAGGCACAAAACAGGCACACAACATCATAAGACGTTGATATTTGGTTAAATTTTGGTTGCGACGTCGGGTGACCAAAATCCAATGTAAATCCAACGTCTAATGTCAATGTTAAATTGATGTCCGATACCGACGTCAGCTGACGTTGAGATTTTGTTGTTTTTAGGTTATGTAACTAAAATCCAACATTAAGTCAACGTCAAATTGACGTCAAATATTGACGTCAACCCGATTTTCATTTTCAACCAAAATGCAATGTCTGTCTGACGTCATGTCCAACGTCAACCTGACGTTACATAGACGTCTGGTGCCTGCTGGGGCGTATCATATGCACACCAACACATTTCGTATCATATGCATGCGAAAACTGTGTTTTATATGCACACCAAACACGTTCGTATCATACATACGCCAAAGTCCATTTTTGCGTATCAGTACCACGAGTTTTCGTTTTTATTTGGCGTACTATTTATATGCATTTTCATGAGACCGGGCTCAAATGTTTCATTAGAAATGTTTACTTGCTCTAATTTTCATCAGTCGAAAAAAAAAATCCAATCCAATTTCAGATTCTGAAAGTTGTTTATATAAACCCTAAACTTTGCAATTTGATTCATATATTCATCTACATGTGCATTACTCATATTCTGAACAAAACTTCCACACATTTTGAGCAAGATATTAAAATCTGATTGAGAAAATCAGATTCAAGCACTTACATGCTTATTTTTTCATATTGTTAGTTTTATTTCAGGTCTACACCACACTGTAAAAAAACAACAACAAAAAAACAAGTTGCTGCTCCTTAAAAAATAAGCTAAATCCACTAACAACTAACAACTGAAATACTTTTGTTCGCACAAAAACAATAATAAAAAAAAATCTTGTCAAAGCAACTAAAGATAATGAAGGATGCAGAAATTCAAGAAGCTACAAACCTCCTTTTTCACCTTTATGCTTGATTTTCAAAACCCACTACATGATATGGCCATTATTTGCCTCTTAAAACTAAAGGTAAACATATTAATCTACTAGTCAAATATATTACATCCAGCAGTTGCAATAAAATGCACATATGCCCTCCATTAATATTGGCCTTGATAAATATGAGCAACGGCTGTGACTGCGTTGTTTATAAATAAATTCACAAAATTAAACATTGAAGTAAAACAATGATGGGGAGAAAATCTCTGATGAAATAAATGTTTTTCTCCAATGAATGTAAATATTACCCCTAGAAATTCTTATGAGTAAAATATCTAACATTCATATTTAAATTTTTTAGCATCAGCATGAAATTGTCCAATTATGTTCCACTTATAAATATGAGGAACACAAAGTAAATTAATCATCCATCACAATGAGAAAAAACAAAAAATAATTTCTGAGTGAAGAACAAGATGTGATCACAAAATTTTAAGAAAAGAGTTAAAACTTAACATTTCCATCAGGGTAATAATTAAGAGGTTCCACATTTTACAAATTTGAAAGAGGACGTGTGTCTAAGATGCAATAGTGGACATTCCAAGGATCACAGCTGGAAATTGTAGAGATTAGTTGAGTCTTGCACAATATTATGCAACATAAAATTGTTTAGATGACTCAGTTTGGAAAGTTGCAACAGCACTTGGACATGTTTTAAACAAATACTTGAGTATTTAAGTAAGGCCAACTAAGCAACTTTTGGTAGAAGTTTGTTTACAGTATTTTTGTTTAGTTCACACTAAATAATACATTGACTTCTACTAAAAAAAGCTACTTTTTTACATTTGTTAAAATAACTTTTTGCAAGTTGTTTTTTTACAGTGCACGCCTTTCAATCCAATTGAAATCTCAAATGGATTGATTGAGGTGTTTATTTGAAGGCTTTTCAGTCTAATTGAGCCATTAATTGGATTACTAATGGATTATTTGGTTGCATGTAAATGTAGATGTTTCAGCACAACATCTGCAACTTCAGATCGGTACGGGAAACATGCCTTATATGTGCTGGAATGAGAACTGTGAATAACAGCAGCAAACGTACACTCAGCACAGATGACAAGTCTATGTCGCAGAATGTAAATAAGCAAAATTGCCAAATTTCCTCTACTGTATTCATCTTTTCTATTCCAAAGAGAGAGCGACGAGAGCCCGTGTGCTCAGCTATCCTGACAATAGCAACTGCTAATGCGCCATTGTGACATGTTTTGGCTTACTATGTGAATAATGAGCTAATTACGTTTCCTCCATTGTGCATTGAGATAATCCTCAGTGAAAAGGCGAAAATGATTGTGTTGTCATTTTCAAATTGCAAAGTAATGTTCAGCTAAACCAACCCCAGCAGCCTGAATTCCTCTTTTTGAGTGCCTGCCCCAGAGATCAGCCACTCCGGAGATCAGCAGCTCTGACAGCCTGTAGTGATCTCTGCGCACGCTGTCTCCAACACTATCGGCTGGGGGACAGCATCTCAGTAAATGGAAAATAGTCTGGTGTACAGTGGTGTTCTCGGAGGCATAGTGCGTGTTTAACTGCCAGTGCGGCTGCGACAAGCTCTGCGTAAACCTTCTTTATGACACATCTCCTTGTGATGAGGCATCGCAGCATCAGTGTGGCTTACAACCGTGGCCTGGAACAGCCCTGAGCTTGGCTGTTTGTTTGTCTTATTAGCGCCTGCTGAATTAAATCAATCCTTCAGATGCACTGTTGTCATCCGGGGGTCCGTGGGCTCCCTGGGGGTTTGTGAGGGTACTACAGGGAGTCTGATAGATAGATAGATAGATAGATAGATAGATAGATAGATAGATAGATAGATAGAATAAACAGACAGACAGACAGACAGACAGACAGACAGACAGACAGATAGATAGATAGATAGATAGATAGATAGATAGATAGATAGATAGATAGATAGATAGATAGATAGATAGATAGATAGATAGATAGATAGATAGACAGACGGATAAACAGACAGACAGACAGAGAGACACAGACAGACAGACAGACAGATAAATAGATAGATAGAGAGATACAACCCCAAATCAGAAAAAGTAGATAGAAAACGCAAATAAAAAAAGATAGATAAATTTACTTTGATATTTCATTGAGACAATAGAACACAAAATATTTCATGTTTTGTCTGGTCAACTTCATGATAAATATACATCCTTTCCTGATTCAGACCTGAACACATAAAAAAAGTTGGGACAGAGATAGGGCTATTGTAATTGGTTAAATAATGATGTGATTTGAAACTGATGTCAACAGGTTTGTAATTATGTTTGGTAAAGCAGCATAAGAAAGGTAATAAAAAGATGGGCCGAGGATCGCCAGTTTGCCAACAAATATAAAAATTATTGTGTTTAAAAACAATGTTCCTCGAAGAAAGATAGGAAGAGATTGTAATATATAACATAATTAAAAGACAAATCAGTTTTTAAAGGACAAGGGCGCAAGCCTTTCAACCGTATCTCCGATCCCTCAGGCGGCACTGTCAAGAATGTCATACATAAGCGATTACCACATGTCAGGACTATGTGTAAACCACAATGTAGTTACATCTCTTAAAACTGTCCAAAAGGAAGCCCTTTTAACAGTCCAGAATATATAATAGTGTAATAGGTGTAATATCTTTATAATGTCATCTTTTTATAATTTTATTTTATTTCAAGAACAGATCTACAGGGTTCCTACGGGGTTGGAAAAGTTGAATAATTATTAAATTTTCCATAAAAAGTTGGAAAAGAGAAAGCAGAGTATAAATATTTGTTTTCCAGACTTTTGTAAGTTTTTTTTTTTATATATATATATATATATATATAATAGAAAATTCATAGTTTAATGAAAATAAATGTAATGTACAAGAAGTATAAGCTGTTTAGTGATTCAATTATAATGAATGAATTCTCTCATCTCTTATAAGTTTTGGGTTTCTTCTCAATTTTCTTAATATATAGCCTCATACCTTTGAAAAATAAAAATATATACAGTAACACACAAGAAACCACTAAACTTAGCATATCTTTATAATGCACACTGTGCCACCTTTTGTGCATTAGATTTCGCGGTGTGGTTTCTTGGCCGCCACAGATGCTGTTATCAGGGTTCCTACGCCCCAATAAAGCCAGGTCTGAAAAAGTTTTTTTATGGAAAAGAGAAAGCAAAGTATCTTTTTAATAGGAAAAATATTTGTGTTTCCAGACTTTTGGCAATTTAGTTTTTTTACAGCCCATTTCATGTCATGGTTTCTCCACCACCACAGACAATGTGTTAATTGGACAAGGCCTTGATATTAGAGGTACTACATTTTCATTATGAAAAGAAAAATTTTGACCAGGTATAAGCATTTTGGGTTTCTTCTCACTATTTTCTTAGATAATTAATTTGCATCCGTATTAATTAGCTATCATTCTATTCATAGTTGAAAAATAAAAATGGCAGTGACTTTTATTTACACACAAGAAACCACTGGAAATAGCATTAGGATAATACACTGTGCCATTGCATGCTTAACCATTTCGCGGTGTGGTTTCTTGGCCGCCACATTCCATGCACATAATATTTCTCGAGGGCACAAAAAAGTTTCTTGTGTGCATAAAAGTCTGTTGTAATAGACTTTTTATTTTAGGGACTCTGTGTGTTGTCACTTCGATTTCATCAATAAAAAAAACCCGGAGAAAATAAAAATATTTACAGATGACTTGATATTAGAGGTACTATATACCAAATATAAAGTGAAAATAATGCTCTATGACCAGGTTTATGTTAAATATGGTCTGAAAATCTACCGAGAGGTTTGGAAATTTGAGTCTGGAAAAGTATGGAATTTTTAAATGGAAAATGTGTAGGAACCCTGTGTTATTTGTACAAATACTATGCTTTAATTAACCTCTCCCTAATCAATCCAGAACAGACCGCCTCTGTTGATTTGTCTTATTTTACAATATATACTTTTATATAGAATTGATATACTTTTATATAGAATTATATATCTGTCTGTCTGTCTGTCCATCTGTTTATCTATCTATCTATCTATCTATCTATCTATCTATCTATCTATCTATCTATCTATCTATCTATCTATCTATCTATCTATCTATCTGTCTGTCTGTCTGTCTATCCATCTGTCTGTCTAACTATCCATCTATCCATCCATCTATTTTATTTCATTTTCATAATTTTATTTATATATTTGTTTGTTTGTGCTCAAAAGGAACACATTTCTACATCTGTCATGTGGCATGATGACTCCTGGACTTTAGAAAGTCGATCAACACTTTAGTAAAATATTCCTTAATATTAATAAAAGTTATCAGTGTTTCAGGGTATTTTTATATCTTTGGGTCCTGGACTCTTGAGAGTCTGGGGTGGGAGGGGGTCCCTGGGTCCAAAAAAGTTGACAGACCTTGCTTCAGATGGCGGATCCCCGAGAGCCCCCCACCGCCCCCACCTCCCCAATTCAAGAGACAACATCTAAAGGCCTAATTAAAGCACTGGCTCAGCCTGCAACCGAGCTGACCGTTTTTGCTCTGGCTTTTATTCCGCATCTCTGACACTGTCGTCCCCAGGGCGCTCTTCCCAGAAAATGCGAGGAGGGAAGCGCTTCTCTGGCTCTCTGGTCTCTGGCCCTGATTTGGAAAGGGGGATGGGTGATGTGAGAAATCGAGTGCCCAGCTTCATATCGCTGACAGCTCATTACCACGGAAACAGCACTGTCCTGACATCAGCACTCCAGCCTCATCTCTGGAAGAAAAATAGAGAGAATGAAAGTGGTAGGGTAGTTGTATTCTCTCCCACTCCCTCTCTCTCCAATTAAGATATTAAACCAAAGAGTAAGGGCGTCTGAGCTGGATTAGTCTGTGGCTTTTTTCACTGGATAATCAAGCACTGGGTCTCTAATAACAGAGAGAGTGATTGAGAGAGAGAGATGGGGTAGTGGCTTTGCTGGCATTGCATCATAACTGCATAACAGGTGAATGTTGCCCATAAGTGCCATGCAGCAGAACATCATTAAAACTTGTGTGCACAAATCTAATTGCACCAGGGAAGAACGTCTGAAGCAATTCGTCATTTTCATCCCGGATACTATAGTAAGCCCAGCTCCCAGGATGTGAAATCCGGTACATTTAAAAGCCTCTAATTAATAAATGAAAGAATTAAGTGATAGATGAAATAACTTGTGATTTTCTGGCATACACTTAAGTGCTTTAAGTGAGTGTTTCAGTTCCCACTGTCCCACAGAGTGAATCTGGTAATTAATGGTCTCTCAGCGGGGAGCGCTGAGCATGGCAGATGGCATGGGTTACTCGGAGTGAAAGCAACACTGCTGAGCTCGCATCCGAAACGGCAGCGGAGTGATGAGTTCTCACTCTGAACATGAATCAGCGTTTTTGATCAGACCCCCATGAAATGAATGACGCTATGGCCGTCTTGTTTCTTAATCAACGTACTGCACGTTTTTAGTTTTAAAAACCAGCACACATGGTTGTACTGCAAATTATTTAATGGTAAGGCCTACGTGACTTTTTAGAAAATGTTATCAGTCAAAAATCTAGGGCCTTTTTCTACAGAAATGTGAGAATAATAATAAGAAGAATATCTATCTATCTATCTATCTATCTATCTATCTGCATAGTAGTGCTGTCAAAAGATTAATCACGATTAATCGCATTCAAAATCAAAGTTTTTGTTTACATAATGACCACGAGGATGCCCCCGGAACACCTGGCAAAGAACATTCCTACAAGATCTGAAGACGCTTAACACAGCATGGGACGACGCCGAAGCTCTTGCCCAAGACCGAAGTCGATGGAGAACGATTGCTGCCCGATATGCTACATAGCATGGGAGGAACTAAGTCCAAGTAAAGTAAGTAAGTTTACATAATATATGTGTATGTCTGCTGTGTATATTTATCATGTATATATAAATACACACACCAGCATGTATAAATGTTATGCTTATATATTAAATATTACATTTACATTACATTTAGTAATTTAGCAGACACTTTTATCCAAAGCGACTTACAAATGAGGACAACGGAAGCAATCAGAATCAACAAAAGAGCAATGATCTGCAAGTGCTATAACAAGTCTCAGTTAGCTTAACGCAGTACACGTAGCAAGTTTTTTTTTTATTATATAATAAATAAAAAGAAAATAGATAGAACAGAAAAAGAATAGAGCAAGCTAGTGTTAGAGGCCTTGACCTTAACCTTCTAATAGAAAAGAAAACTCGTCAATTATAATAATCTGAATCAAAGAGGTCACCAAAAACCAAAGGGAAATCTATATAACCTTTCATCTAACTCAGCACTAAGCAGGAAATTGAGGGTTTTTCCTATAATGACGGTAGAAATCTGACGCATGGACGGACATTATTTAGCAAAAGAAAGAAGAAAGTGTTATTTTATTAATCTTACCTTTCCAGGTGTGGGAGAAAAAAATGTTTACCGGCTAGAAAATTGTTTAAGTAGTCCCAAAAATTCATGTGACTCCAACTTTCCCGTGATGAAGTCACATGATGTTTTTCGTCCGTGGTGTCAAAATAAAAGTGCACAACATTTATGTTGTCAAATATTCTTAAAACAAAGAAATCAGTATAAATAAAGAATTATTTATATTTTCATGATAAATATATTTATATATAATATAAATTATATGAATATAAATATGTGAAATATTTATAACATTTACACTGTATGTGTGTGTATTTATATATAAATAATAAATATACACAGTACACATATTATGTAAACAAAAACTTTTATTTTGAATTTGATTCAAAACGCGATCTGTGCCCTAAACTTAGACATAAATATATTATGAATATCTGGTGCCCTAAACCTATACATTAAACCATTAGAGTATGTGTATATGGGTCAAAGACGGGACGTTCCATTTTGGTGTCCACTAGGGCTGTAGTCAAGTCCACCTTTGTCGAGTCCAAGACAAGTCCAAGACCAGGACTATCGAGTCCGAGTCAAGACCGAGTCCAAAGAGGTTTGAGTCCAAGTCAAGTCCAAGTCCAAGAGGTTCGAGTCCAGGTCAAGTCCAAGTCCAAATGAGACAGTCAAAACAGAGAAAGAAAAAAGAATCTTCTTCAAAACCACATACTTAACTATAATTTATGTGATACAAGAGACATATCTTCTATTCTAAGATAATCATTCTGCATTATTATTTGTAATGATCTAAAAGCATGTGCAGCAACACTGTAGGATCAAATAAGGCTATTTTATTTACTTTAGGTTTAGCAATATCACTAAAGTCACATAAGCTGAAGTGCAACTTCACATTTTCAGCATTTTTATTATAGTATAACAATCACATTCTGTGCTGCCAATGGAAAATATTACAAATAACAAGCAACATAAGTGTAAAAAAATCTACATGTTCCCATTCTTGAACTTGTTACTTGTTCTAAAGCAGGGTGTCCAAACTCAGTCCTAGAAGGCCAGTGTCCTGCAGAGTTTAGCTCCAACTTGCTTCAAAACACCTGCCTGAAAGTTTCTAGTATGCTTAGATTAGCTATGTCAGGTGTGTTTGATAAGGGTTGGAGCTGAACTCAGCAGGACACCAGCCCTCCAGGACCAAGTTTCAAGACCCCTGTCCTAAAGAAACCATAGTACAATATAGCCCTCCCAAGCATAGCATATAAACACCTTCAGGTCTGTGTGTCTGTGTGTGGCCGCGCATGCATTTGTTTGCTTTTTGCCTCAGGCCATATAATATAGGTGCTATATAATATATACATCCCCTGGGGATGGGGGATATAGACAGTGTTACAGGTGTTCATTTAGTTCAGTTATAGAGAACAGACAATTAAAGATTGAAAAATTAAAGAAATTTCTATTGCTGGACGATATGGCAAAGAAAAAAATCTCGATTGTCTCAGAACATTTGACCAATTTTTTGTACGATTTTAACTAGTCAACTTGAAAATATAACTACAACATGATTCAAGCTACTTTTTCTTTATTAACCCTCTAGTTAAAGAAAACTCTATTCTAAGTGCACCACACATGAAGTTGTCATCATGATTTAAATGTTAAACAAATCGCTAAATATCTTTGCAGAAAAGATGCATGAACTACAACTACATCTTGTACAAACTTTTCTTATGCATGTTATATGTTCAGAAATAATACAAGAAAAATACTTAAATTTTTTTCAAGTAATTCAATTCAAAATGACTGAAGGTATAACACCTAGAGTGCTATTATTAACTATAAAGGCTCTGTAAAACAGAGAACAGCAGTCCGAGACCGGACTCGAGTACTACAGCCCTAGTGTCCACATCAAATTAAATTTATAAAAGTGATTTTATATACATAGAATGTATATGAATTAGTGCTGTCAAACGATTCATTGTCCAATAAAAAATTTATAAAAGTGATTTTATATACATAGAATGTATATGAATTAGTGCTGTCAAACGATTCATTAATAAAAGTTTTTGTTTGCATAATATATGTGTGTGTTCTGTGTATATTTATTATGTATATATAAATACACACACATACAGTATATATTTTGAAAATATTTACATGTATTTCCATGTCTATATTTATAGTTATATTCATATAATTTATATTATAAATAAATATATTTAATATATAAACATAACATATTTTTCTGAAATATATACATGCATGTGTGTGTATCTACAGGTGCATCTCAATAAATTAGAATGTCGTGAAAAAGTTATTTTTTTCTTGTAAGTTATTTCAAAAAGTGAAACTTTCATATATTTTAGATTCATTGCATGTAAAGTAAAACATTTCAAAAGTTTTTTTGTTTTAATTTTGATGATTAGAGCTTACAGCTCATGAAAGTCAAAAATCAGTATCTCAAAATATTATAATATTTACATTTGAGTTTCAATTAATGACTATCCCTACATTATAAATTCTGGGTATCTCTTGTTCTTTGAAACCACAATAATGGAGAAGACTGCTGACTTGGCAATGATCCAGAAGACGAACATTGACGCCCTCCACAAAGAGGGTAAGTCACAGAGGGTCATTACTGAAAGGTGTGGCTGTTTACAGAGTGCTGTATCAAAGCATATTAAATGCAAAGTTGACTGGAAAGAAGAATTTGGGTAGGAAAAGGTGCACAAGCAACAGGGATGACTGCAAGCTTGAGAATACTGTCAAGCAAAGCTGATTCAAACACTTGTGAGAGCTTCACAAGGAGTGGACTGAAGCTGGAGTCAGTGCATCAAGAGTCACCACACTCAGACGTCTTCAGGAAAAGGGCTACCAAGCCACTTCTGAACCAGAGACAACGTCAGAAGCGTCTTACCTGGGCTGTGGAGAAAAAGAACTGGACTGTTGCTCAGTGGTCCAAAGTCCTCTTTTCAGATGAAAGTAAATTTTGCATTTCATTTGGAAATCAAGGTCCCAGAGTCTGGAGGAAGAGTGGAGAGGCACAGAATCCATGTTGCTTGAAGTCCAGTGTGAAGTTTCCACAGTCAGTGATGATTTGGGCTGCCATGTCATCTGCTGGTGTTGGTCCACTGTGTTTTCTGAAGTCCACAGTCAACGCAGCCATCTACCAGGAAATTTTAGAGCACTTCATGCTTCCTTCTGCTGACAAGCTTTATGGAGATGCTGATTTCATTTTCCAGCAGGACTTGGCACCTGCCCACACTGCCAAAGGTACCAAAAGCTGGTTCAATGACCATGGTGTTACTGTGCTTGATTGGCCAGCAAACTCGCCTGACCTGAACCCCATAGAGAATCTATGGGGTATTGTCAAGAGGAAGATGAGAGACACCAGACCCAACAATGCAGATGACCTGAAGGCCACTGTCAAAGAAACCTGGGCTTCCATACCACCTCAGCAGTGCCACAAACTGATCACCTCCATTCCACGCCGAATTGAGGCAGTAATTAAAGCAAAAGGAGCCCCTACCAAGTATTGAGTACATATACAGTAAATTAACATACTTTCCAGAAGGCCAACAATTCACTAAAAATGTTTTTATTATTGGTCTTATGAAGTATTCTAATTTGTTGAGATAGCGAATTGGTGGGTTTTTGTTAAATGTGAGCCTAAATCATCACAATTAAAAGAACCAAAGACTTAAACTACTTCAGCCTGTGTGCATTGAATTTATTTAATACACGAGTTTCACAATTTGAGTTGAATTACTGAAATAAATGAACTTTTCCACGACATTCTAATTTATTGAGATGCACCTGTATATATACATAATAAATATACACAGCACACATGCATATATTATCTAAACAAAAACGTTTATTTTGGATGCGATTAATCGCGATTAATTGTTTGACAGCACTAATATGAATGTGTATAAAAATGGTTGCAATCTCTAAACATTTAATGTTATATTTTTGTTCAATCCCTTGAATTAAAGCTTAAAGTCTGCACTTCAATTTCATCTTGATTGTTTCATTTTAATTCTGTTCTGGGGGCAGACAGAGCTGAAATTATGAAAATTGTGTCAGTGTCCAAATATATTTGAACCTAACTGTAAATAAAATAAATAAATAAATACTTTTCATTATCATTCAGCATAACAGACTCATTTATGTAAATAAACAACAACATACTAATTCTGACCTGTACTTATTAAATATATATAAAAAGAAAAAAGTGATATTAATAAGTGTTATTATATTTTAAATTATTAAAAACATCTTGCTGACAAATGGGAAAAACCTACTGGTTTGAAATAAAAAAAAAAATTATTTTAATTGTTGGCATTTTATTTTTAAATGTGGTTAATTTATTCTATTACATAAAAAATGGATAATAACTGAAATCCAGATTATCAGTATTAAAAAAAAAAATGTCAGAGAATCAGTATTTTAAAAAAAGGAAGAAAATAAAGAAACATCTGTGAAATATCTGGCGCCCTAAACCTCAGTTCTCTGGGGTCGTATCACAGAAACATCCCGTCTTAAGATCTGACGAGTTGTGAGTTTCTGAACTGACATCTCCATGGTAACTAAACAGATAAGATGTTTTTTGTGTAGCTCCTACAACAAGGAGGATTTAAAACATTATCCCTTCACTTATCTGACACTTACTGAAAAACTATTGATTTAATCAGCTTGAATGAAGCTAAAAATCATAAACAGGTTTGTTCTCAAAATAAAAGTGATAATTTCAAAATCAGCCTTTTGTCATTGACATCATGCATCAGGAAAATTGCAGTGGATAGTGACAAGCAGGTGTTTCGGAAAGTGCTGTGGTGCTATTATGTATTTTGGGAGAAAATAAAACCAAAAGGGACCTTTTATCCCGGGCGGCTTTTAGCCTCGTTGTTCCCTGTGTTTGGATTAGTAATTTCACGAATGGCTGTAGTTTAGAAAGTTTTAACCAAGTCGACTGTACAAATCACTGTCATCTTGTTCCATTATGTAAATGAGCCGTCAGTATGCAGTATTATGTGATGATCTTCACTTTGGAAAAGCCTTTGCATGGATCACTGTTCAGACATTGATACTGTCACGTTCCGCATGGTGATATTCGAGCATCTTGCCCTGTAGTGCACGTCTAGAGTTTAAATCCAGTAATATCACTTTAATGAACTTCTGAAACTGCGTCTCACTGGCATGAAAGCCTCAGATGCCGAGGAGAGGCGTCTGAGAGGAAAGTGAAGAGGCAAAACATCTGCGCTCCAATTTTTAATTAGACTTGGCTCTTTCTCGTCCGTTTCTTGTTGAGCCAGTGCCGGGTTTCTGGCCTCACAAACCAAATGATGGGCTTCTCTCAGACCCAAATGAGAATTTAGATCACAAAAACAGGCCAATGGATCAAGAAATTGCGTGTGTGTTTGTGTGTGAATAAGCATAATTGCTGCCATTTGCATATGTAGTAATCTCTGTTTGCAAGTTAACGGCATTCTACAGTATTGTGAAACTAGCTCAGATGTTCTCAAAACAGTATCGGTTTCTAGTAACAAGTTACTTTTTTCATCACATAGAGATGCATTAACATTGTGTTTTAATAATGGGCCAGTGACATTACAAATACACATTTAAAAAGCAATTCATATATATATATATATATATATATATATAGACTTAAATACACCTCTTCTATGATGCATGTTTTTAACTTTTTAATTAAAAGTTAGTTGGTAACATTGAATTGTAACAGTAAGGTTCCATTTGTTAACATTAACCACATATTAATGAGAATTGCATTGCAACTAACTTAAACTTATGTGACATTGTAAAGTTTCACCTTTTTTGATTTAGGATTTCATAATAATGAGAATTTCTCGTAATAATAACTAATGTCTCTCATTATTGTGAGATGTTGATGCATTATTGTTTTCTCATTATTATGAGACATTGTCATCAAGGTTACAAAAGTTTCTCATTATTATGATTTTATTTTATTTTATTTTATTTTTGAAGCAGAAATGCCTTCCATTATTAAAAAAGTGAATTTCAAAAAAATTGCTACAAAGTAGATACATTAGAGTATCTCTCCTAGCAGTACATTTTTTATGCAGCACAGTGTTTGGTTAAAAGCTACTGGTCATGACTGTTTTTGGGAGTTTTTTTATGGTGTGGGTGCGTGGCAGCTTTTGAGCAGGAGATCGCCGTCAGGCATCCCCTTCAGTGCATATGCTCCCCATTTTTGCACTCTTGGTTCTGGGTTAAATACAAGTTAAGCTCTGTCGACAGCATCTGTGCTGTGCCATCCCGCCGATTACCACAGAAAATCATTTTGACTCATCCCACAGTTTTTAGAAAAAAAAAAAAAAATCTGTGTTTGTTTGTATTACAAACTGTCTTGGGGCGTTTCGAAATATTTCTCTGGTAATAAACCGCACGTCACAACTTTTAATCAGTTTTAGATTTATGTAGGCCCTAATCCAAAACTTTGAAAACGACTGGTGGTCTTGTTAGCTACTTTCCAGCAATGAAAAAAAAATAATGATCAATTTGTGGTTTGGATATTTTCTTTAAGCATTCAACCAATTAGAGCACATACAACCTATATTTCTTCACTTAGAAGCAAGAATGCAATTTGCTTTAATTAAAGCTAATTTGTTCACCGCAGAAGTAAACATATCCATCAACTGTGCACTCTAGGCAATGTGTGTCGAGAGAACGGGTTACGGTTTTCAAACCAATACCACTTTTCCACCACATTTTTACAGATCAGACTGCACAGTCCAAAGTTGTCTGTCATGAAATTTGAAAGCCTGAGCCGTTAAAAGACTGAACCCGAAATATTACAAATCCTGATGTATCCAAAGACCACGGAGCGGGAAAATCACAAATCCAAAGGTTCTCTGAGACTAGAGGGCTGTCAGAGTGATTACTGCCCGAGGCGGCGCTCATCCCCACAAAGAACAAAGTCTGGGGCTGACAATAGTTCCATGGTAGTATGCAATAAAAATAGCCAGATTACGGTTCCTGGTCCCTGTCCGTAAGAGGCAATAACGGCGAGCATTATAGGGGATATTTTGTTACGAAAAGACACCACGGCTCAATAATCTTTAGCTTCATAAATCTCCGTTGCATTCGAACACGGTGAATACAAGCATCTGGCTGCCTCGTGACAGGTCTGAGCCCTTGAAACTCTGAATAGGCGAGATGGAAACAATGCAGAATGAACTTCCTCAGCTGTATGTGACCACAAAATGAGGAAAAAGCGTGACGGAAGGGGAGGTGGTGTGGTAATTGTGAAAGATGGTTAATAAAACAGCCTTCTTGCTGTTCTTCTCACAAGAAGTGTGAACGACACCCCCATCACACCACTTACAAACATGCAACCTGCTCCCATGTGGCTGATTAGATTTCAAGCCAGAATCGAAACACTGCTACAGTCGCTATTTGAGTGCATACGTATATGTGTATGTGTGTTTATACACATCGTGCATCATCAGTGACAGTCGCAGTTGAAAAATGAGATTGTGCTATTGCTCTCCTTTCGATTTCTTCCGCAGCTCTTCCTTTTTCTCAGGGCAGGCCCGCGAGTCAGAGCCGCAGATGGGGCGAGTGCGTCCACGGTCCCCGCGCTTTCAGTCTGGGCCCGTCAGGAGCCGAAAAACATGGAGTCTTTGTCTGCATTTAATGAGAAACCGCAAGCCCAGAGGGCAGATGTAGAGGAGTCCATCCGAGCAGAACATCCTTTTCTGTCTTTCTCTCAGTTTCGATCTGTTGGAGACCTGAGCCACACGTGGAGAAACGTCTGCCATTTTCTTCTGTTTGATAATGAATCTCCTTAAATATCGTCAGCAGTGCCAATCACTCGTAAACAATATTTGCTCCATGCCGCTCAACAAACTACAAGCAGCAACAGATTTGTTTATGAAATGGCTTGTAATTAAACTAGTATGATTTTACACTAATTTGATTTCTGATAGGAGTGAGAAACTCCTAAACTAGATTATACGGTTGAACTTTTGAAACTCAAATCTTACATAAAATACATATTCAGGTTGAAAATTTATCACATAATGACTTTGTTTCTCATTATTATGATATGCTTTCTCGAAACAATGGCTTGGTGTCTCATAATGCCAAATTTTCTCATAATTATGAGCTATGTTGTAAAATTTTTGGGGAAAAAGACTTCATTTCTGATTATTATGACGTTATGTCATTATTACAAGAAAGTTTCTCATTTTTAATGACAAAAAAAAAAATATATATACAGTATATATATATATTTTTTTATATATATATATATACACATTTTTTTTTTCAACTGAGGCAGAAATACTTCCATGATAAACCTGATGATGAAGTAGTATGAAATAATCTGTGTGAATTAATTCTACCTGGCAGCGTCTCTCTACTAGTAGTGAAGCTGTGGGATTTAGTTATTAAGAAATATATGCTTGAACTTTTCAGTTTCTAAGCTATTTTATTGAGAAACCACAGAACAGTGTTGACAATACATTTCTGCGCCGAATGATTCTGATGTATTGTACGCGCTACTGTCTGTAGCCTATGTGTGCAGCAGCGCATTAGATTAGAACGGTGATTAACTTACCTGTACAATAAGCTGTTTAAAACATGCATTCTCCCATTCAATTTCGAGCATCCAGTAATATAATCACACATGTCTTGTGGAGCGCTTTCAGAGTATGAATAAATTTGTAATTTTAACTGTTTGGAAACAGAGCGTAAATGTGGATTTCTTATCCTGTTGCGCCCTCTATAGGACCAGCGTCTAGTCGATGTCAAGCTTAAAGCGTCATGGCAGAGCACTGAAGTCGACTAGTCGATTAGTCGGTGCAACCCCTAATATATATATATACATATATAAGAAGCGGTGAAGCAGTTTTGTTCTATATATATATATATGTATATATATATAGAACAAAACTGCTTCACAGCTTCTTAATTTTATTGAATTGAATGACTCTTGTCATGCTTCAGGTTTCTACAAACTATACTGTGTGTGTGTGTGTGTGTGTGTGTGTGTGTGTGTATATATATATATATATATATATGTGTGTGTGTGTGTGTGTGTGTGTGTGTGTGTGTGTGTATGTGTATTTTTAGGCATATTACATGTGCTTACTATTTTAATAACAACGAATTATGCATAAACAATGTAAGTAACCCTAAGCCAAACCCTAATCCTAACTCTAACCATTTAAGTACATGTAGTTAATTAATATTACTCGATACTTAAATGTATATTTTACACTGTAACAAGGACGCCTTAAAATAAAGTGTAAACTTATTTATTTATTTTTTTAAATGGAGAAATGCCTGCCATTTTCTTCTGTATTATAATGAACCTCCTTAAATATCATCATCATCGCTATCACACGTAAGCAATATCTGCACCACAACGCTTAACAAACTAGAAGCAACAACAAATGTGTGTGAAATAATGGCTTGCAAATAACCTAGTACAATTTTACCGGACTTTTGTGAGGCTTTTAGAGACTCCTAAACTAGATCATACAGTTGAACTTTTGAAATTGAGTTCCAAAAGCTCAGATCTTACATAAAACGCATCTTCAGGTTGTCTTACACAGTATTATTCGATCAAATGGCATAATACCATTCCTCGCGACTTATACCTCACTGAGGCACAGAGCAAATTACATTAAGGAAAATTACAATGAAATTAAATCAGATTCTCTTCCTCGGCTAATGCTGCGAGCTCACCATCGACGATACCTCAATGACAATTTACCTTCCCGGATGGCTGAATTCTGATGAGTAGACTAAACCTGAACATTTTAGCCATGACTGACTACATCCAGTGCAAATAATTGGAGAGATAATTTACAGTTTGTTTGGCTATTTAATTACGAGGAATTCAGATCACGCATATCTTAAAAGCAAGTGAACCATGCCAGCATCTCATACACACATCTGCCCACAAACCACATGCTCTATTAAACCAGTATTGAATTACTATAATGATCTTATGGGCTCAGGAAGCGAGTTGAGAGAACAATCAACTAGTTTGACCTATAGGCAGAGAGTCTTGTTTTGACAGTTCTGTCTGAGCTCAAGAGGCGAACAAAAGGGAATAAAATCAGTCATTCCCGGCGGTGATGCAACCGTACTATATGAGAACCTCACTAAAGTACTTTCTTCGCAGTTAGTTCCAATAAAAAGCGAGCGGGTTTGTTTATGAAAGTTTAATGTTGTGGAGTCTTTGTTTCTAGTCATTCTTGAAGAAAAAAAGCATTAAAAATGCATTCATGCAACAGTGATACATTATTTTTACACAAGCGCGGTGGGTTTCCTCAATTCAGCCTGGGTTTTTTCCATTCTTTTCTTCTCTTATTACTTTTTATTTGCAGAGACAGAGCTGCAGCAAACAGCTTTCTATCCTCGCAGCCACCCAGGCAGTTTCTGAAGAGGGCTCGCATTACCTGACAGCCTGTTATGTCAGTGCCAGCCAGCCAATTTCATAAACATATGCACCAATTAAGAAATCCATTAATATCCATCATGTCCTGTCATAAATCATACAGCTCTGCAGCGGGTCTGACTATGTAATTATTGTTGAGCAAAAAGCGGAAGTCCTTGATTAGGTTGACTCATTATTTCTCTCCAAATGATTCAACTCGGCCCTGAAATAATGGAAAAGTAAAATGAAGCAACTCCGCTTCAGTATGTTTATAATTGCACATTTGGGCTCTTTGAAAACGTCGGCCGGTTGGGATGCCAGTTTCCCTGTGGGCTGATGAATTCAACCAGCACTCTAACCCCCCGAGCGTCTCTCATCCTCCCGGGCGACCTCGCATCTACAACCCAGAGGAAAGAATCGGATCATTATTTAAACCAGGGGAGACGTTTGCACCAAAGCATCTGCCAGGAACATAAAAGTAAATGTAAATGCAAAGTCTAAACTGAGGATTAGCGATACGTCCAATTTGTAACTAATTACAGATGGGAAGTCTTAGCTGAACCACCAGAGGAAAAGTTTGAGACAGATTCAAAGAAACTGAATTAAGGAATATTCCCGGTTCTATACAAGTTGAGCTCGATCGACAGTATTTGTAGCATAATGTTGCTTACCACATAAAATAGTTTTGACTTGTCTCTCGAGGTTACTATGAGGCACTTGATGAGGCAATTTTTGGAAAATTTAAAGGGATAGTTCACCCAAAAATGAAAATTCTGTTATCAATTACTCACCCTCATGTCTGTTCCAAACCCGTAAGACCTTCATTCACAAATTAAAATATTTGTTAATGAAATCTGAGAGCTTTCTGACCCTGCATAGACAGGAATGCAACTACCACGTTCAAGAAAGGTACTAGAAAAGTAGTAAGACCATCGTTAAAATAGACCATGTGACATCGTTGGTTCAACTTTAATTTTATGAAGCTACGAGAATTCTTTGTGCGCAAAGAAAACAAAAATAACGACTTTATTCAACAATGTCTTTTCTTCCATTTCAGTCTTCAATGTGCATTCACAAGATTACCACGAACGCACGTTGACTGACATGGATGAGAAGGAATTGTTGAATTAAGTCGTTATTTTTGTTTTGATAAAATTACGGTTGAACCACTGATGTCATATGGACTATTTTAGCGATGTCTTTACTACCATTCTGGGCCTTGAATGTGGTAGTTACATTGCTGTCTATGCAGGGTCAGAAAGCGCTTGTATTTCATCAAAAATATTTTAATTTATGTTCCACAGATGAGCAAAGGCCTTATGGGTTCAGAACGACATGAGGGTGAGTAATTAATGACATAATTTTCATTTTTGGATGAACTATCCCTTTAAAAGCAGAAATGTGAAGCCTGTAATATGATAAAATCAATTCTGTTAAAACTTGTGTATTATTTGAGCTGTAAGGTCATTTTAGGGTTTTAGGCACCTTTAGGCATTATTTGTCGCGGCAAACAAAGTTGTAAAACTGGACAATAATTTGGCAGTCAACTTTATGCCATAAGTGCTGTCGATTAACTTTACCTTGTACTGAACCCAGAACATTCCTCTAATTTGTCCGAACACATTTGTTTTGTAATATTTTCTCACACTGAACAGTGAATCAGGTGTCTTTCTACTGTAATTCTGCCTTACGGAGTTCCAGCACTCTTGCTAAACATGGCCTAACTGCAAATCCAAAGTCAGATTGGCTCGTTATTGCCGTAGGTTGTATATCTTTAACCCTATTGATCTCGCGGTGCAGCAATTTCTCTTAATTATGAAAATAACCCGATTTACAGTGGCTGCATATACGAGATTAAAAATATCCTTCAACCTGAATGCAACACGCCAGACTCTCAGTTATGTAGACTAGTTGGCGGGCAGCCAGAGCTGACTAATGTCTCCTCGCTAGAGGGGGTTGGAAGAGAATCGATACCACCCAATAACCAGTTCTTCCTTTAGGACAGCAAGGAAAGCGTAAGGCTCTGAGAGCAAACCCTATTAAAAAACGACACCGTAGAGGCATACATTATTTAAAGATTCCCCTTTCATGAAGCCAAATCAAAACAAAAAATAATTATGCATCCGTTTCAAGTCTGCCGTTTTGATTATCGCCAAAGGGGATGTGCGTAAGTAAATGGTGTAATGGTAATAATACCGAGTTGCGGTACGGTTGGATTGTTGGTTTAAAGTGCACTGGGTCAATGAAGGCCCTCTGAATGCAGGGAGGTGATCCACTCTGCACAGATCAAAGTTAATGGGGGTTCGCCATCGTGGCCTGGCCACATTAGTGGAGGCTCTCACGGCGTATCGATTAGAGCCCAGGGAAAAAAGTTTGGCCATTATGTGAAAGTGGTGACGGGATGGACCAGCTCTCTGGGAGATCAATGATGTGCCCACAGCAGTAATCACCAGGCAGCTGATGATGTTTTCATTGGCCTAGCAAGTACTGGGAGAATGTGTTTGCAGTTTCTGTTGTCTGTATCGTGTAAGCAGACTGAGTGGCTCGTGGTGGACTGGGAACAGAATTAGGGTGTAAAGTCAACAATCATTTCGAACATTATACACAAGCAATTGTGCCTCGAAGCACTAGATTCTACCTAATGCACTCAGAGAAGGTGCGGTACTAATTTTTTGTCTTCTTTTTTGAAGACGCTGTCTAAACAACAAATAGGCCGTTTGTTTTCTGCCTGAACAACACACCAGGGGTCTGATGGAGCTTAGTGTTTTACATCCAGCAAAATGAAAAACCATTAAAAAGAAAATGCTTTTCCCCTTCAAGACATTGTACTGTAGTTTTAAAAGCTGAGCAGTGTGTTACACATTTGTTTTGACAGCGCTCTGGTATACTCCTATCAGTGCTGAACTGATTAAATATTAGGTCTTCCAGCATTCTCTGCAGCTTTTCTTCTGTACAGCAAATGACATGTTAACATGTGTCTCAAATCCCAGTGTGGTGCCTACCTACAGTAGATGCTTTTTGGGCATTATATTCACACTAATTATATGCTACTTTATAAGATAATTTTGTTCAAGGTTTTACTCAACACACTGACGAGCCAAGGGAAATATAATTTAGTCTGTACTGACATGTAGTGATAGATTTAAATGTGTTATTTGACACAGTAATTATCCCTAGAATGCATGAGTCAAAAAAGACTTGTGTTGGAATTAATGGTTTACTTAAAAAAATTGGTGTCCTATTAATGAAATAATTTGTTTCAATACCTATGTCAAGTATGTTTATTTGTAAACTTTTTGTAAATATGCATTACTAAAGATGACATTTATTTTTTAAATGCAGTACTTTAAAAATAAAAACTAATTTAGATCTACTGTAAAGTGTATTCTAGTCTGAACCTTCACTCCCCACATTTCTCACAGACCATGTGAAAATAATCTTTGCAGAAGGAGACAGAACATTTCACATAAGATTTGCACCTTTCTAAGCATAACTCTGTTTTATGCCTACTGTTTTATGAATACTGTGAATTCAGGAATTCACATTATTGCTTTTCAACTACTATATAGTAGAAAGTATGTGTATTCTGACACAGTTTGGTTGTTCGAGGCAAATTCTTGGCTCAAAGCAAAAAGGTCACAACAGTTTTAAGAAAATAGTCTTATTTACTAAAAATGTGTAATGTAAAAGTTCCATACGGAATTAAAGGGATAGTTCACCAAAAAAATGAAAATTCTGTCATCATTTACTCACCCTGCACTTGTTCGAAACCTGCTCAACACAAAAGAAGATATTTTGAAGAATGTTGGTAACCAAACAGTTGACAGTAGCCACTGACGTCCATTGTATTTTTTTTTTCTTATAATGGAAATCAATGGCTACCATCAACTGTTTGGTTACCAATATCCTTCAAAGTATCTTCTTTTGTGTTTAGCAGAAAGAAACTCATTCTGGTTTTGAACAAGTGGAGAGTGAGTACATGATGACAGAATTTTCATTTTTGGGTGAACTATCCCGTCTAGATTTTCAAATCCACTTCTTATGTAGACATTGAGTCAGTTCACTATGTTTTAAAACAGGCGTTTGCTTTAAAAAATCCCTCATGTGTTTCTTCAGCATTGTCCATTTAAAACCTTTTCTGAATCATATATTCTCTAAAATGTCCAATATCGTGATATAGTTCTCACGATTCTCTCTTAACACGATCAACATTTTTGTTCCATTGAGAGCGAAAGTGACCCTTTCTATATGAAAAGCAATTTGCCATTGTCCGCACCTCAGGGACACACGTCTGCGCCTTCGCACCAGTTGAGAGCTGTGACCTCTGTGATCTTTCTACAGACTGATTTTAACCTTCACTCCGAAAAATAAATCTCCACCACGCTCCCGTTTGGCTTCAATCACAAGAAGCCTGATTCAGAGCGCCGGCGTAGACGTGCTGAGAGATGTGGGGTGTTTTATACTGCTGAGAATGTAAGAGGATAGTGAGAAAGAGTTCATTTTTCAAAGTGCTGAGAGGCATGTGATGGTCCCACAGCCATTGTCTTGGTGTCAGGGCAGATGAATGGGACAATATGGGGGAGAATAGCTTGAGACTGAAAAACCGAAGACAACACAGGGAGCAGTGCAGAGAATGAAAGCAACTAGACAACAGCATTAAAAAGAGCTACCTCCCTTTCCCTCTCAAGCTCTCCGTGTCATATCATATGCAATTCATCATTCCGCACGCCCCTCATGGGAAGATCCATTCCTTTTTAAGGTAGCACTCTGAATCGCTTCTCAGAAAATTGCGATACGCCTTCTCATTACTTGCTTTAAAGTTTCACATTTATTCCTGGAAAAACGCCTGACAGCCATTCGAGATTAGAACATTCGTGATATTTCCAAGGAATGAATGCTTTGACAGCTCTGTCAGGAAAAAGTGATAAACTAAACACAAATATGTCAACTTATTGAGTGCTCTTTCTGTAAAGGACGGCCCACCGATCTGTCATTGCATTCTTTTAAAGGGATTCAATGATTTTGGGGTCAATAGAACGCTGTTAGCGGCTTGTCTGTCAGAGATGTCTGCTCGTAAGGGAGTCGAGTGAAAATGTCAACTGATGTATCTTCATATCTCTCCGTCTGCTGTTTCCTGATGGCCGTGTGCAGTCGGGCAGGCTGTGTGATGTGCGTTGCGTAATTCTCTCGAATAAAAGCTTTGCGTTTGAGATGAAAAATTCGACTACGGTAGACTATTCTCCCATGTATCACCAGGCATAATGCTCAATGAAGTTTTCGGCGCACTACGTTCATCCCACATTCAGGATCAGACAAAACATGGTGACGATGAGAAATGCCACCAAGATGGTGAAAAATTTCATGGCATTACCGTTGTGAAATGTCACAGGCCGCTGGCTAAGGCTGCCGCACGTCCTCAGGGGCTGTGCCTTTTCGCATTGAGCTTCGTAACTGATTGAATAAATATTCATTATGAAAATTGGATGTGAAAAAACACCTCTTATATATTGCGAAATATTGCCCAGATCTATTCTCTGAGAGCTTTTGAGCCAGAGTATTTATCTAGCCAATTGAAGCAATATTACCATAATTGGTTTGAGACCAAACGACAAGACATTGCGGTGGGAGTCAGCTTCATGCTAAATCATTTCAACAATATGAACCAAATTTCAGTGCAATTTCGCTTTGAAATGTCAATGGATCAACATCAAAGTGCATTTCATCAACGCTAAATGAAGGTACTGCAGTACGATACGACATCCCTTAAGGGTCATTTATGAGCTGTTTTGAATTTATAAATGGAAATGAAGGAAATTATGAGGACGAGTGCCTTAAGATATCAGAAAAATAATACTTATGCTTTCAGTTCTGTTAAGATCACTTCAAACATGATGAAAAAAATGAGCTGGACTCCTTGAGAAGGATATTCTATGGAGATTCCCATAAACCTACTTAGAGCCTGCTATGTGAATGCTAACGTACAGTAGATGTTGGCAAATGCATCTATTCAAGGTTGCAATCTACTGTACATATGTTAAGCTTGTTTGTCGATAATCCTGCTGTAAAAGCTCTTCTCCACACACTCTTTAAGTTTTCGGGGCTGAACATCCTTAATATATTCACTTTTATGCTTTGAAGTGTGAAAATGCCTTGATCATACAGTTATTGTGCAATGCTGCGTATTTAAGCACGGGGATGGTGGTGGAACAAGGCTGTGCTGTTTATCTTTTTTCCCCTTTGTGTTTGCGGATAAGCAATTAAAATAAGTGGGTCACCCGTTGTTGAACGAGCACTTGAACCCATAGGCACAGAGGTTTCATATCTGATTTTAACACTGATGCTTTTGTCTTTTAGTTCCCCAGGTCTTTCAGCTCGGAGAGATGGAGAATGAGAGAGATATTATATTGATGACAGGCTAGAAGCCGCTATTTACCTACAGTCTAATCTGCACATATAATGTGATTTTATCATTGGCATGTTCTAGCACCACTGAGAATATGAGGAGCTGCTCTCTGCAATTTGCTCGCCCCACGCGGGATCGAGTGCAGTAGCAACAGGCTCCAGCTGTTGTGATCGACAGGCACCAGGACCTGTAATATATCCCCAGGCCAGCGCGTCTCACCCCCATCCATCCACAGAACTGTCAGCGATATTGAGAGACTGTCAGACGCCTTCTCAAGTACGTCCAAATCAACAGTAAATATTAGTCCTGTAGGGCCTCTGGGAGCTCAGTTACATCCCCTTTATTAACCTTGCAGCCTGGCTGTTTGATGTTAAATAATTACTCTGGCAGCACTCGGGGGAAAACACGGCAAAGGGCTCTTTCCGTCCCTTAGCCGTGCCGCCGCTCAAGGGGCTTCGCGTTTAACGCTGTCTAACACACATCCTGAGCATGAACCTTCATAGGGGCAATGAAAATAACAGTGTCAATGTTAAAGGAAACATAACAAAAAAAATTTTTTTTTTCCAATATTACCTTTGTTTTCATGTTGGGTTCCAAAAACTTTTATACCTTTTTAAGGAAAAGTTTAAAATTTAATTACATGTTTTCCTTACATGTAAGTGTACATTGTTAATCATTATTATTATTATTATTATTAAAAAAATAAAAAATAAAAATATTTTTTTTTTATTTTTTTTTTTTTTACAAATATCATAATTCATAGTCATAAATATGAAGAGTCACACTACATGACTTTTCTACATATTTTCTGCACGATGTGATTTGGCAGACAATTAAAAAATATATTAAGAAGTGAAGCATTTGTTTTTGTTAAAATATTATTTTAAAGAAAGATATTACCTTAAAAATCATAAGAAAAAAAAAATATGCTTCATAAAGTTTTCTTTGCAAGAATGTTATTGTTTTAAAAAGGCTTTTTTTCATGTTATGTTGTCAGTACAGTTGCATCATCCTGACATTTTTATTTTTTTTACTTTACACCACCCAAAAATATAAAAAATAAATTTTAACTCAGAAATGAAAAACACGATCATCATCCTGGAAAAAGGTGTTTTAATATGCATGAAATCCATTTTTGTTTTCAAATTTTTTAATTTTTTTAATAAATTTGAACATGCAGGCAAAAAAAAAAAAAAAAAAGTCAAGTCAAGTCAAGTCAACTCAAAGACCCTCATACATTCAAAATAATGCATGTTGGTTACACTTGAATAAGTAAGTTCACCACAAGGTTTGGGGGGGAAAGTGTTACAGTATCACAGATCTAATTATGGGTTGAGGGGGTGTAAATAAGGCAGCTGAGACATACAGTTCTTGCAATCATTTGCACTACAGTGGATGAATTATTTATGATGCCTGTTATTTGTGGCCTTACACAGCTAGGCTGCGGAAACACGGGCCTGTCATGTTGATATCAAAACTCACACTGTTCTCCACAGTGCAGAAAACATGACTCTTGTACACACAACACCCACCAAGATCCCCCCTCGACAAAGCGCAGTCTGGAGTCCGAGCAGCATCCGCACTCTTATTCAAACAAACAGGGGCTTACTCTAATCCTTGCTTCCTGTCTCCCCGGCTAGTTTCCAAGGTAACGTGTCAGAAGAGACAAGAGCGCTGCTGACTGCCTCCACGGGGCCAGTTCCCCTCCTTTGCCCAAGTTCGTCTGACTTTTGGTCACATGACACCTGTTCCCATGGCTACCAGGTTGAGGACAGCCCGAGAGCACGCGAGTGAGGGGAGCTCCACACGGTCTGCAAAAATGAAGACGGGGATTGAGATCGGCCTCGCTCCTCGAAGTCCCCCGATATTACTCACCGCTTAACTGCGTCGGCAGCCGGGCGCATCTTGGGTGCCTTTGTTAAATGGAGAAAAACATATTGTATTTCAGACAATCCAGAAATCACTCAACGGTGAAGCGGCTTCAAATGAACACCCTCTCCAAAACAACAATAGCATGTATTGGAACGAAACCGTAATACAGGGCTCATCATCAAATACTTGGGCATGTATTTTCTTGCTTTGCTGTTGCAGTTGTGTTGCTATGGGAACATGATTCAGAATGACAGCATTTGAATAAAGGTTTTGATGTTAATTTGGAGGAAAATCACTTGGCTGAACCTGTCCAGGGAGAGATGCGATGCGTTCCACTTCTTCACCTCTTAATTTCTTCACCAGGTTAATCATTTGTGATTGTACGCTCGAGAGCATAAATGTCTCCGTTACAGTCCTAAAATATGAGCAGCTGCTGACAATTATCATCAGATTTAATTCACAAGACTGAAATGAGACTCCAAGTATCGTGCCTTGGACTTTAATGCGTTATCTTGCGGAACAGTGCCCGACTTCTTGGCTACGGTGGGCATAGAAGAGACCCTAAGGTTAGAGAAGCAGATAAGCACATGACCTTCTTGTAGTCAATGTAAACCTGTACTGTCTCCAGGCCTTTTAGCTTTTGTAAAGATCAGACGGTTGGAACGGAGCCATCAGATGGCACAAGAGCCCCAATTGAGGAGTGAGAGCCAGGACGGCTTGGCCTCAGACACCTGTCCCTTCTTACTTCCTCTCCTGAGCCCGATGGATCCAGCTGCATTGATCCAGGAAGATGGTTCGTGTCTGATGGCCATTGACTTGGCTGCTCACAGACTGCCCAATACCATCAGAGACCTTCATGACCTATAAGACTTATACGGGTGTCTGCTGGGTCGGGATCTTCTCCTGACAACAGTATTAAGGTCACATCTGGATTTGGCACAGTAATGGAACAGACGGTGGTGTCAAACCTAAATCCAGACGGACACTATGGATGATCAGACTAAAGCTCGTTCATCTTCAACTGGAATCCTCACAATTCTGTCTGAGTTTTAACCTGACAGTCCATCAGTGTTACGTATCCCTGCTGTTACTATCCCACGTGTGAGTCAGACTCCCGGAGCTGCCGCGTTGCTTCGGCTGACAACCTCATGCATTTCCCGCCACTGTGACATCGCAGGAACACAAATCACCTCGCGTGGCCATTAAAAACCAGTGAATGGAGCTCCAGACTCCTCTGATTTCCCATCCAACCAATCGTGCTGATTTATTGTCCTCCAAACACCCGGAGAGCCAGCAATAGATCAGAAAGATTCACGCCTTCCTCGCCAGAGCAATATGAACTGCTTCCACGTCTCACAGGAAGAAGCAGATGATTAGGGTCACGCTGGCAGAGTCGATGCTGACACGCTCCTCTGAATCAGAGCGGGTGTCCCCAGACCTAGGGAATCCTGGGAAACCCTGGTTGTGATCCATCTGCTGTACTACTTACTCAGCATCCAGGCCTACTTGGGAGGTTCCTCGTTTTCTGTACTTCGGCCTCAGTTCTTCTCCATCATTTCCATCCTCTGCATTCCGCTAATAAATCACCACAGTGGAGGCCTTGGCTGCTAAGCTCAACCCAGCAGTGCGCTGAAAACCTGATTAGTGCCGTTTACCCAAATGATTTACAGAAAACAATTGCCTCAACTAATTCTAGCCGCCTAATTTCATTTTCTCTCGTACCCTCAATTCATACGCGAGAAAATTATGTACGGCAACTCAAATGACTCAAGGCGATCATTTTCCATAAAACGTCAGACCGTAGTCGACAATTTAGCTTTATCGGGCGACTGTATGTGCGTTCTGGCCTGGCCTGGGCTCTGTTTGGCTGAATGAGAGCAGGTTAGAAAGAAATGCAAATTACAAGGTCACACACACCGTCTGAATTTAATCCTGGTGATTGGCTGTGAAGGTTCTGACCCTGCTAATATCTCTATTTCACCTCTCTCATTTCACGCCTTGCCTTTCAGACCATAGGGAGAAGAGTGGGAAATGATATGGTAATGTATTAACCAGTATAATGTAACATTAAAGCCTAGTCAGAAACTCTACCACCATGGAGCATTTAACGACATAGCGTGCTTTTTCTGCTGCAGTACAGCAGCCGGTTTTGATTTTCGCAGACTCACCAAGGCTTTGATGTGTGTTTTTACTCTCCCTGGATATTGATGTTATTTAACATGATTTACACATGTAGGAGTTGTTCCTGGATCGACATCATTTGTTGTTCCTGGAACTGCATTCCCATCAACCAATCGCAGCCCTTTTATTTTACAGCTAGGGTTATGGCAATGATTGGTTGATCCAGCAACAGAAAAAGATATCAATACAGAAACTTAACCTTGTGTAAATCGTGTTCTGCCGGTCTGACCTTAAAAAACAAAATGCAGTAAACATTTGTCAAAATAGAGTTATAAACGGGTCCCTTAGGCCAGGTGCTTTCAATCTGGCATCTGCAAATGTTTCTAAAGGCAAATATCTTGCCTTTCACGTGTTCAAGAATAGCTTTTTGTTATTTCAAGAATAGTTTTACAAGTCATTTAATTTTTGGTTTCAGTTTTTGTTTTAGTCCAATACATTTGTATCAGAATAAGCAGAAAGGTATTCTTTATATATATATATATATATATATACCAGTATCATTCCCCAAGAAAGTATGTCTAATTACACTCATACATCTAATGTACCCATTTAACATGTAAAACAGGTCTATATCTGTGTTTAGCCAAGCTTTAAGTTGATAGACTATCGGGTGTAGAAAAATGAAGTCTTTTGAAATAGCCTTCATGGTTCTCTGGGACCAAATTGGTGATATGGTAATATACACCCAAGAGGACCGTACGATAAGGGGAAATGAAGTCATGTAAAACATGGAAGGTATGATATGTGGATATGAGAAAGTATTTCACCAACATAATGTGTTATTATGGTAATGAAATGTAATAAATCATTCTCACGATATCCAAATGATTCAGTTTTAACTTGTGGATAAATCTGCACGCCCTGAGCTCTTGCAGCAAATGTGTGAAATTCAAAGTGAAGTGGAGCTCCGGTCTTTAGCACTAATCAGACGACTGCTATCCATATTGACTCTGAAATAGTCAGAATAATTCAAATCTACATCAGAGGATATTACTTTGCATATTTACACAAGGCTTTGCATAGAGAGGGAGATGGAGAGAGAGAGAGAGAGAGAGAGAGAGAGAGAGAGAGAGAGAGAGAGAGTTCAGCGGCACTGACAATATTGCAGACCAGGCTTTATTGCTGTTCCCAAAGGGACTGCAAAGGAACCATTAAATTAGTATTGGACCGAGCGGTGAACCTTGCTGTCAGCATCAGCAGTATGGCGAATAGCTTTGTTATTGTATTTGACATACTGAGACAGATTATAAAATGAATGTCTACATTGTGCTACCCAAAAAAGATTACCCAGATTAACTGTGCTTTCCATTCTCTCCTCTCTTTCAGAGAGTCCTTTTATCCACACACCTTCCGGTCCAAGAGATATGATAGCAGAGTCCATTAAAAACATTATTAGCTCTTTCAGGGGTGATGTATATTTCAAGGAATATTTCACACAAATATTAGATTCTGTCATCATTTGCTACCTCGCATGTCGTTCCAAACCATATCTAGTTACTCTTTTTCATTTCACTTTCAAGTTTAAAAAAAGTACACATACTGTAAACACATAAAATAATCATAAAAGTGGTCCATATAACTTCTGAAGTCATATGATAGCTTTTATGAAACAGACTGAAATTTGTTATTGTTCAATAAATTCCACTACTGCAAATGAGCCAAGTCAGTGACTTGAATGTGAAATGTCAGTCCAATTAATAAATGTAATTCAGATTGTTTTTTGTGAAGTGGATTAAAAGATTGAATGTGTAAAAGATTGAAAACATATGAATAAAAAAAAATTTTTTTTAATTAGTTCACAGATTGGCTATTAGAGTCAGTTTCCATAACACTCAAAAGAGAGCATTGGTTTGGCTTGAAATATAGTGTATAATGCAAGTCATATGGACCACTTTTATAATACTTGTATTGCTCCTCTTGGTAGTCTTCATTTATATATTAAAAAAGAACAGTCTGGAAACTCTTTAGAAATTCAACTTTTGTGTTCCACTGAAAAATGCAATTCATACATAAATGGAGCGACACGAAGATGAACTATTCCTTTAAACTAGAGTGTCGGAGGCGGGGTCATGTTAAACCTCAATGCATAAGAGAGGTTGGCTATCCTGGGACTAATTAATTACTCTGTGGCAGACTAATAATGCTGCTGCCATTAATTCACACAAGTTCATTAGAAACTGCTTCCTCTCTCATCACAGAGCTTTGCTGGAAATATACGCTCGCCCCGCACTGAAATCCGGAGAGCACTTTTTGCCACCGCTTTGCTGTCTTCATTTGTTTTGGCCAGAATCCAAGTCTCATGTCATTCTGACCTACTTACGATCGTTATAGCTCTCAACTGATGGATCACGACCCAAACATGTTTTCAAGTCTGTTCTGATAGCAGAGACAAAATGCTAAATGCAAATAATACAATGCTATTAACCAGATAATCATGCATAGTTAGGACAAAGACTCTATATACCAAGACAGTTCACTCATATTACTCTGAATGGAGACAGTGTGACACACAATATGGCAGAATAAGTCCTGCCTTCAAAATGAAGAAGCCAATCGCCAGCTGGTAAAGTCATTGCATCACTGCAGCTGCCATTATAATCTCCGGTTCCCATAGAAACAGTCAGTGTCCTGAGACTCGCACTTGGGACTGTACGTGTCCATCGGCTGGATCAACCGGAATATATGCTTTCTTAATGCTGTTTTAAACAACTTTTACAGTATGGAACAGTTCCTATTAGATTTTGTTGCTGATTTGATATATATTAATATGTAAATCTGAGTTTGGCAAGTTTTCAGTATTTCCTCATTCAATTAGAAAGGAGTTGGTCTTGCATACTTAATAGTTGCCAGAAGACTTTAGAAATATGGCTGCTGAGTGATGGGTTAGGGCTGCAAAACAAATACACTTCCTGTAATATGTATTGACATTAAATATGTAAATCCAATGAAATTACTGTATTTTGGTGCAGATTCATAAGGAATATGGCTAAAACTAAGAAAATAATAAATCACTTCTGCTGTTGTTTATAAGAAAAATTTAATAAAATAAAATTTTAAATAATACAGTTTTTAATAATAACAGATTTTTTTTTTTAGTCTGAGGTGTAAATGGGTCATTACTTCAATTCCAATATGCAGCTTGAAGCTGAAGCTTGAAGAAAAACCATTTGAGAAGCAACACTCTAATCTGTCATCAAGGAGATTTTCTCATAATGTCTGCCGTGACTTAGCTGAGGTTGTGTCGTGCCTCGGTAAATGCCATCATCTCTTATTTAATTTGATCGGCGAGCCGGTATGCTATTCTAGAGTTATCAGTGTATTAAGATGATACAATAACTGTGTTTGTACTTGATTAAGAAGTCTTTGTTCTGTGGTTGTCGCTGGGTAAATTAACTTGACAGAGTCACCTCAGGGTGGTGAGTAGCAGATACAGATACAGTCAAATTACAGTGCTGCCTCGGCCGTGTGTGCGGAGGATCTGACCCAGCGGTGGATCGATACGGCTCACCGTCCAACGCACAACCAGCCATTAATCACGCCATCAAGCCTGTCGGCCCCCATATAAGGCCATCTGCCTCAAAGGACTGTATACAAACATTGCACTGCTCCTGTGCTGAGGATGCACTCGCACAATTCCCACCATCACATCATGCGAAATTCAGCTGCTAAGTGAGGGACGGATATAAGAGCGCAATCCCAGAAGCCTTGGGAGGTTCTTACGCCGACAGGATTACTGGCTTTCTCTGTTCTGGCTCACCTGACAAAGCCATCTACTCACTCTGTATATGCACACAATAGGAGTTGGAGTGGAAATCACTGGAGGGAAAGATATAGACAGCGAGAAAGGGGAAGGTGTGTGGGTGTGAGAGAGGAAGTCAAAACAATATAATTCCTCATTGTCTTCAGCAAATTGGAACTAGTCTCCAAGATATTTCGGCCTCATCTTTTTTGTGGTTGGTTGGTAACGTTTGGGCACTCAAGCTCCCTACAAGCTCCCTGAAGACTGGTGTGGCACGGCAAAGCTCGATCCCTCCCCTCAAGCTCCAGCCTTGTGCTAATTACGCCCGGCTCCATGCTGATGAGACGTGCAGCTGTCAGGCCCTCCGCGCGTGCTATAAATCACCGTTCCGTGGGCTTTGTTTATCTGATTGGACTGGCTATGGGGGGAGACGGCAAAAGCTCTCCTATCTCTCCGCCTCAGATCCAGCCCGCTCCGCTCCTTTCCTCTGTCTGCCAGCAGGTTTAATCTACACGCTCAGACGGAGTCAATTCTCCACCTCACTGTCGCAGGCTCTAGATCCGCCGCATGGTCTCAAATTGAATTGCAGACACAGGCTGTGGCATCAGGCCATGTTACCCCACACACCGTCTTCTGTCATCACACTCCATGCACAGATAATGCCAGAACAGTGAAGCTCAGAGATTCTGTTATTGTGGCTCTGTTAAATTGCTTTCACATGTTTAGGACTCTTGCCAGTCTCATTTTAGACCGGAAGAATAGAGTTTTCTTCTCGCTTGAAAGACGTCCACTGTCACAAATCGCTGGCATTGATGATATTGTACTTAAGGGATAGTTCACTCAAATATGGTATGTATGTCATAACTTATGTTGTTCCAAACTGTAGGACTTTCTTCTGTCAAAAATGCAAGAAGAATGGTACCCAAAACTGTTTGGTTGCCAAAATTCTTCCATAACTGGTAATCAAAACTGTGTGGTTACAAATTTTCCTTTAAAACTGGTAATCAAAACTGTGTGGTTACAAGCTTTCTTTTGAAACTGGTAATCAAAACCATTTGGTTACAAACTTTCTTTCAAAACTAGATAGCAAAACCAACCAGTTTCCAACATTTTTCTAAAACTGTTAATCAGAACTGTTTGGTTACACTGTTTGGTTACTTTGTAACTTTACCTTTTAGAACTAGTAACCATTGATTACCAACATTTTTACAAAACTGGTATTCAAAACTCATTACCAACATTCTTCCAAAACTGGTATTCAAAACTGTTTGGTTACAAACATTCTTCCAAAACTGGTAATCAAAATGGTTTTGATATCAACATTCTTCCAAAACTGGTAAGCGAAAATGCTTGGTTACCAACATTCTTCCAGAACTGGTAATCAAAACGGTTTGGATACCAGCATTCTTCCACCACTGGTAAGCGAAACTGCATGGTTACCAATATTCTTTCAAAACTGGCAAGCAGTACTGTTCGGTTACCAACATTCCTCCAAAACTGGTAATCAAATCTGTTTGTTTTTATAAAGAAAGAAAGTCATTCAGGTATAGAATGACATGAGGTTGAATAAATGATAACATAATTTTTATTTGTGGGTGAGCTATCCCTTTAAGTTTGTTTTTAGATATAATACAAAGAGTTCTATAAAAACACATCTTAGAGGTCCTTTTTAATGGTTCTTTGATGCACTTTAGCAGCTTTCTGTTATCAAGAATCATTTTTCATTTTGTATAGAGTACATTGGGCCCTTTTGAGATTAAAAAGTTATTGATGGTTAACTGTCTCTTAACTGTGTGGAAATTGTACCTTTAGGGTTACAACAGCTTGTCATTGAGGCAGCACATTCAAGGATACACCTTTATATTTTATCTATACCTTAAGGTTCTTTAAGGTACTAATATGTACCCGTTAGGAATAGATACCATACAAAGGTGTCCCTTTAAGGGTATTACCTCAGTGACAAGATAAAAGACTTTGAAATTCAATCCAGTATGGAAAAATGGTCATAACTGAAAGTACTTATTCATATGTAGAAATACCAGTTACCCTGTTTATGAAATATATGTTTGTTTTAGTGTTCTAAAATGACTAGAAATCCAAAACAGAAACCCTGTTTTGATGCCTTTTTGAGTGTTTAATTTCTATTTCCCGTTCAAGTCATTAGCGAACCGTAATGGAATAAGTGAAGTGCTGGATTGATGTCCGTTTGGTTAACCTCATGTTCCCTTGGACCCGAAAGAGGAAATGGGCGGGAACCCACATTAACTCTGTTACTGGTGTTTAATTATATTCTCCAGGTCGTGTCGTATTAAAAGCTTTGCTTGCCTGCTGGACCCTGGCTGCCCAGCGGCTCTGCGAGCGCCGTGTAATGTAGATTATTAATTGCCCTGACACTGTCACAAAGCGTTTGTAGAAAACAAACATCCAAACTCGATCTTTATTAGAATCACAGTCTTCTCAAAGCAATATGTTGGTTTTTATTGTTTTGTTTGTAATGATGTAAGGCTGTTGCAGTGTTTCACCCAGGGGAAGATCTTTGGCTTTGCTGGGAAAAAAAAAAACTTGGCTATCATAATGTGTCTGTAGACTAACACTGCATTTGTTTGAGTTATCTGTGCGCACAGTTCACCAGCGCACACACACTCGCACAAGCATGGGAAAGCAACAGAAATGTGCTGCTATGTGCCAGCACACACTAATACACACTCTTTGGTTATCTTAGCGCACAGCTCTCTCTATGGCGGGGAACCTTGTAACTGTTCATGTGTGATTATTACATTGGTTTCCATGGTGACCGAGCAGAATGCAAGTAACAATGCGATTAAATGCCAGCCGAAGACCTTTGAGGAAACGTGCACAGATCCCTCGTAGCAGTCTAACAGACACAGTTTAAGCCACAATCATACATCTATTCTTTAGCCTTTTACAAGAAGAAAAAACTGCTTGAACAAGTGGTAATTGGTTTCGCCTAATCTAGTTTCTTTTGACACGGCCTGTATTTAATTATTGAGTTTGTACAAGTAAAAGCCCCTTTTATGTTGCAGAGTTTTAGTGGAATTCAATTTAATATAAAAAATGAAAGTTGGTACATTTATATTCAGAAATGTCCACTGACATTTTTTTTGTACAACTTATTAAATAATTGTCCAATTGATCCAAGTTAAAACTGGTAAAACTTTACAATAACGTTTAATTTGTTAACACAGTAGGCATGATGAACTTACAATAAACAATATACTACTTCTACAGTTTCATTACTTCTAAATGTTTAAAAGCTGTATAAATGAACATGGATTAACAATGAACAATATTAAAATGAACATAAACAAACAACCAAATAATTATATGCTGTAAAATGTTGTTTTTACATTACATAATACATTACGTGAAGGATAATGTACAGTTAGCAAGTCATTATTGCAAAATAATAAACCCAAAAAGGGTGATCACTGATCAGGATGCTTGCATGGCTACATAAATACCTAAAATATTGATTTGAAATTGATTTGAAATTGAACAGAAATGAACAAGATGAACACTGTCGCTATATTACATTAATACTGAAGTCATCTGATGTGATTTTCACTACAGTAGTAGATGCAAGATGGCGGCAGTTGGGTTTTGTGAAACAAATGAACGCGAGTCTGTGGTGTGATACGAGAGACTGTCATGGCATTTGTAATAATTTCACATTTTACGCAATTTAAATTTATACAATCTCATTTGTAAGTTTTGTTTGATCTCTATCATATCAGTTTGCTGATCTCTTGAATCAGCAAACTGATATGACAATGGTGAATATTAGGAAAAATCATACAGCTGAATGCATGCGATTGACCAATCAGAATCAAGTATTCCAGAGATCTGTGTAATAACTGTACAAAATATTCACAAATTAAACTTTAAAAGGATAGTTCATCCAGATCATTTACTCACCCTCAATATGTCCCAAGCCTGTATGAGCACAAAATAAGATATTTTGAAGAATGTTGGTAACCAAAATGTTGACAGTAGCCATTGACTTCCATAGTGTGGGAAAAAAAAATAGCCAATGGCTACCGTTAACATTCTACAGAATATTTTCTTTAATGTTCAGCAGAATTTCCTAGAACTATTGGCGGAAATACTCGCTTTTTGGCATGTTTGCACCGCGGGAGCTACGAACAGTTTTAGTTCTAGGAACTCTATTTGTGTGAACTAAATTAGCGCCTATAGCGCTTATATGTATATAAGTATACTTCAGAGGAACTATCAGAGATGTAAGTGTATGCTGATTGGCCAAATGCATATGAAACACCGGCTGCTTGGCATTTTTAAAAAGCAATGTAAACATATACAGTATTACTCCACAAACATAGAAAAGAGCAATAACGTTATTACCTGTTGTCTGCACTTTTGTGTTCTGTTCTCAGCCTCGATGATATGTAATTCTGCAAATTTTCATTGGAGTTTTCGTCTCTTAGCCCAACTTTGTGTGCTAATTTAATTGCGGAAATTGTGCGTTTACATTCCATCTCCGTTATCACGAAACCCACAATACACAATAAAAACAGCTCAGATCACAGCATCCTTTATTAACCAGTTGTTGATGTTTGTAATGACAGTAATGAAACCAGAATTCAAAGCTGACCATGGCATCAGCCTCTCTCTCAAGACCCTGTCTATGCAACTTCCTTCATATAAAGGCATTACATGCTCGAATATGCCACCTGCCGATGTAAGTAGAAACCCCCCTGGCTGCTCCCTACCCACACAGAAGAACAGTGCCTGCTGCGTACAACACCAACAGGCCCGAGAAAGCTGGGGCTACAACAATGTGGCTGTCAATCACACAGTATGGGCCTGTGTACGGAGAAGGTTCAGCTCAGTCAATCGACTGTGGGCCCCAGTAGACACCAGCACCACTGGAGCATCTAATGTGGATTATTGTGCTTTGTCGGCCAGTGAGGGCTCAAAGCAGGGAGCAGTAGACAAGACGTCTCTTGCCTCAGTGTGCTTGAACTCTAAAGTGTCTCTTGACCCCAGACGGTGGATGAGACAGAGCTATAAAAAGTCCAGGTCATGGCAGTAACCCCTGTGGTGGTGGAGTGGTCAGGAATGCTGGACTCTGAGAAACCGTCGTATTGAAACTGTTTGTTTGGCTCTTATGTTTTCTAATCTATGCCAGAAACCCGATCAGCGACTCTTGCTTTCACAGCTCAGAAGCAGTCTGGTTTGTATGACATGCGGTGGCTTCAACCGACATTGATTGCTTCTTATTCTGCTTTATTCTTAACAGATCAGGATCATATTCACAGGATTTTTTTTTCTTCCTCCTTTCTATAAAGTTAATATGACATACTTCTTAATTAAAATCTGAAAATTGCATAATTGCCAAACATTCACCTGCCTTTGTTTTAACAACCTAAATTGGGTGAGATATTCAATTATCTTGAGAATCACGCCTCATATGTTAACAAGATGCATCTGTATTCTTGAATCCACCACCTCCTGTGTTCAGTTGTTTGATTGCACAATAAATTTATCTGAGGTCTCTCAGCAAAAGCTGTCACAAAGACCAAGGAGCTTCCTGTGAGACGTACTGTAAAGATGAAGTTGTTAGGGGTGAAAAAATATAATATAAAAAGGGAAAAGTTTATCAAAAGAGGAGCAAAACTTTTAACCTTCTGCAAAGAAACACAACGCCCCCACAATAATATATAATAATACAGGCTACATGTGCAAGCAAAAGTTTGGAGTCAGTAAGATTTAAAAAACAACAACAAACATTTACATAGTTACAAATAATTTTGATTTCAAATAAATGTTTTTCTTTGGAACGTTTCCACAAAAAACTATTAAGCAGCACAACTGTTTGTTTTTAAAATTGACAGTAATCCGAAATGTTTCTTGAGCAACAAATCAGCATATTAGAATAATTTCTGAAGGACCGTGTGACACTGAAGACGGAGTAATGACTGCTAGAAATTCAGCTTTGCATCACAGTAATGAATGACATTTTAGAATACATTAAAATAGAAAACAGCTATTTTAAATTTTAATAATATTTCACAATATTACAGTATTTTGATCAAATCAGTGCAGCTTTGTTAAGCATAAAATACTTATTTCAAATACGACCCCCAAATTTTTCTCACACATATGATAATAAGCAATATCAGCTATAGTAAATATCAATAAAGTTGTGATTACCTGTCACATTCAGTAACATTTTACTTATTTACTATTTTTTCCTCAAGCAGTATAATTAAGTTTAAAAATATATAGCTTCCTTTATATTGTAGGCAGGGGGTCCTTTGCATCAAAACATTTTGTAAACCCTAAGATCAGAAGACCAGAACAAACTGCATAATTGCAAATGAAATAATTTATTTTCAGACACAAGTTGAAGTTTAATTTGGTTGAGTAGCTTTGCAGCACATCAAAAAATAGAAACAGGGCGTGTAGTAGCACAGTGTAGTCAAAGAAAAAAAAAATATTCCAGAAAAAAAAATAAAAAGTAGCACAAACCAGAAAGCGCAACAATCAGGCCATCCTACCAGCCCAAGCAACCAGACAAAAGGGGCATTTGTCTGAGAGGTGACCGTGAGCCGGCTACAACACTGACAGAGCTGGAGAGATTTTATGCTGAAATGGAAGAACCTGTCTAGGCATCAACAATTCCTTCACAGATCTGGCCTCTTTGGGAGAATGGCTAGAAGGAAAGCACTTCTGAGGAAGGCCAACATTAAGTCATGCCTGGGGATTGCTAGAAGCCATGTGACAAAACCTGAAACCCTTTGAAAGAAAATGTTGTGGTCTACTGAGTTGTGGCCTGAAAAGAAAGTGCTACGTTTGGCACAAACTAAACACACCAACACCTTGGAAAAAAGAAACGCTTGTTGCCAGCTAGAGCAGTGTGGAAGGAGCCAAACACAGGCAAATCCTTCTGGAGAACCTGTTTTAGTCAGCACACGATCTACTTTTAGGGTGAGGATACATTTTTTACCAGGACAATGACCCAAATCACGCAGCACAAAATGACGAAACGACTTGAAAATAAAGTAAAGTTGGCACTCACAAACGCCCCAGCAAGAGCCCAGACCAGAAATCTGTGGTATGACCTGAAAATTTCAATCCAATGACACTCTCCAAGTTATTTGGCAGAAGAATTTACATAAAAGAATGGGCAAAAAGCCTTTCGTTACAAAGAAATTAGCATTCTTGGACACAAAATATGAAATATGTGTTGTGAAGAGAGAAAAAATGAGGTGCAACAAGAACAAAAACATAAAAAAAAAAAAGTAGGTAAACACGCTCTGAAAGCACCGTAAATAAATCTGGGAGAATGAATGTGTCCGTATGGGAAGGTTGGCACTTGAATTTGATAATTTGGTGTGTCAGGTCAACTGATAGGGCCATTAATTAAGGTGAATTAGTGTGTCGGTTGTGTGTATTGTCCATGCGTGCCATCTGTGTGTATGCGAATGTGTGCGTGTGAGCCTGCATCCATCTGTTTAGGAAGCGTGGGAGCTCACAGTAACGAGTTGTGTCTCGGCTCATCGGCCCACGCACAGCTTGGGTCACTGTGGCACCCAGCACATGTAAAATCACCTCCATCCCGATCTCCTCTCACTTCCTGCCTCTGCTTGTCTTCCAGCCATCAGCATGGTCTGTAAATAAGAGCGTGAATTCAGATGGAACGCTCGAGAATTTAGACGGATATATTTCCTTTACAGTGTGATTGCATTAACTGAACAACTTTTTTGATGAAAAAAATATTTTCTTACACCATTTTATGTTAGTGTTACCAATTATTTTTCATATAACCAATATAATTATTGTCTATTTTGTGAGCAAAAAATGTGTAATAATGAGAGACCTGGTGACTTGCTGCAAATGAAATAAAACAGCTTTTATTAGGCTTCAGATTGCATGATATAAACACATTTTTCAAAAGTATTAGATATTTCTTTGTGCAAAATATTTTTAATGAGGCTAATGCGCATTTAAATGAATGTCATGTGATTTGAGGATGAGTAATGATTTTAAATTAAAAGCAAAGACCTAAACTTTTAAATATCAAATTATTTTTCTATTTTCTATTTATTAGAAACAATTATCAGACATGATCAATCATTTAAAGGCTTTCATAGTTTAAGTTACATTAAAGACAACAAAACCTGTAATATATATAACAATAAAATACTAGATAGGTCTCCAAAAAATATAAATTGTGTCATAATTTACTCATGATTCATTTCGTTTCAGTTTGCATGTTGATTTTATTTGTTTGTTTGTTGCATTTAGCATTTGAACTTAGATCAGATTTAGATCATTTTAATATATATTAATAATCATTTATAAATCTGAATACTTCTAAGTCCCCTTGGAAGTTTTCTGAGGCCCCTTGGTTTAGAACCACATGCCTAAAACCCTTCCAATATCAATTTCATGGCAAATTGAGCTCTTCCTGCATTAACCGTCTTGGGGGGGGAAAAAAATTCTCACCTTTTTCATGTTTTGGTTTGGTTATGAAAATTAGATAAAGTGCAATGATTCTGATATCTCAAGAGCAACACTGCTAATAAAATATGGCAGAGTGTCACGCATACATTTCCAATACACATTCCACCTAAAATCAAATGAAAAAAAAAAGTAATAAATTACGTTTTGCATTACATTTTAAATGAAAATACTGTCGTAATAGTATCTTAAAGGTTACAAATTTTATTTTACTCATTTTATTTTGTCGTGATATATTGGATTCATGAGATTCATCCACATAATGTATCGTCCTGTACATATTCTGTCCCTCTGATCAAATACTATGACAAATGTCAAAATAACCACATTGTATGATCAGTGCTCTTGCAAAATGCTAAAAATACTAAAATGTGTCATCAGAAAGTGTTAAAATGTTTGTGTGAGGTGTAATAACACCTCATGAGCCTGTATTCGAGGCAAATTGTTTAATTTTCAAATCTGTGAAAAAAATATTTACAAAGAAGCAAGTCTTGAAAACTATCACAGAACAAACTGCCAAACCGAATGAGCAACATATTCCTCACTAAGACTCAAAGATCTCAACATCTTCGCTCAAACGATGCGTTAGAGTGTATGAAAAACACAATCGGGCATCAAAATATCCTCGTAATCTAGTTCAATGCCCACAAGGTCCAAAATGTATAATTTTAGTCTTTCGTATTGGATGACTGTGAGTGAACTGATCTGAGAAAACCTTTAGCTGTGCAGTCTATACAGCTTTCAAGGTGAACTATCTATTATATCCTGACCTAAATCAGAGACTTTTTTTTAGTCACACACTGATTGTGTTTTTTTTCTTTATATTTTCCTCTCTCGTCTCAATATATTCATTCTGACTCTCCAAACACCTTACAGGCACTTCTGACTATAATGCAAAGCAATCTGAGAAGACTCTTTAGCAGTGTCAAGCATGCTAGGTGCCAACACAAGTGTTAGATTGAACATTTATATTCATTTATCCGCCTCTTGTATGATTCATCAGCAGGGTTTGCTGTAAATTTCCCAGCGTTTTCTACAGGGGTATTTTTCAGTTCAGAAGTCATATTGGAGTGGCCAGTCATGCTACAAAACCACTGAAGTAATCAGAGGTTCACTGCCTTGCCCTGACAACATGCTGAGCTGCCTTCAACAACACTAAAGATCGAACAAACCAGTTCTTCTGCCAGGAATAAAAAAAAAAATCCACCTAATCATGTAGCTCACTTTAGGCTTAGAACATCATTTCGATTGGCAATTGATTCCTTTATACTGCTCAACGATGAAAGAAATTAAACTTTAGCAGTATACCATTAAAAGGATAATATCCTGAGCAGATTAAAATACCCAATCTTTTCCGACAGTTTTTATGTTGCGATTTTATTTCAGCCAATTTGAACCGTGCGCTTCAAACACAGGCTGGTGATCAGCAGCTTTTATCATGAAGACAGCGTCTTGATAGGTGTGAAGAGACTGACAGATAAAAACAGATTGAGGAGCAGAAACAAATGTGGAAATGCGGCGAGACGTCAGTCATTTCCGTGAGCAGGTTGGGCTGTCACAGTAGTTAAGCATTCAGGTACAGCTTGGGAGATAACTTGTTATGTTTACCGAGTTCTCAGAACAAGATGTTCACTTAAAACGCAGATTGGAGTGAGCATTGCAAACGTCTGAGGGAGCCGTGTTTTTGTTTACACAGCCTCGGCGCAGTTGCTTGAAACCGTGTCGAATGCTTATCTTTGCCGTTTTTTTCTCACCACTGAGCTAATTCGCCTGGTTGTGAAAACAAGCTGGTGTGAAAAAGACACTTAAGTGGAAAAGATGAGAGACGGTTCGGTTAGTTTGTTGAAAAGGTGCAGAAGTCCTTGAATTAAATTACTGAGGGTCTGAGCGCTTCTAAACATCAGCATGCAGAGCGTTCTGCTGTAATAGGACGCGTTGAGGCCGGGTATCAAACAATGTAATAAGCAGTGTGTTTTGTTTCTGTGATGCTGACAGCTCTCTCAATCAGTACTGGGTTTGAGGGCGGCAACAGATGTTTCTTCTAAAAGGAAGGAGATTGATTGACAGGCGATCTGACCAATCATAACACTGAATCTACCATTTTGTCGAACAAACAAACCAGACAGGAGGGTAGATTTACTTCAGGGGACTTGAACTTGAAAAATAGTGTGTATTGATGTCTTTCCGCAGATGAAATAAGACCTTCTGATGATCATTCATGTTTATTTCACGCTATAACTAGTAAAGAGGAAGAGATGATCAGTTAATTTGACACTTAAACTGAGGTGATACAGTGATCTGTCACGACACATTAATGAGCCACAAAACAGTATTGATTGAATTTTTTACAAAATTACAAAATTTGAAAGCTGAGACTTCGTTTCATACCTTAGGTAACCTGCTCTGTCTTGTCTTTCAGCACATTGTCTTCTCTTTGCTCCACAATGTATTTTTCACTGTGTAAGAACACCATGTGTGGTGTAAGAGCGCCGTGGCTTGTTGGACATAGCAACAGCAACTGGGGGTGGGGCCAGGGATTCGGGATTTTTGCGAAGGGTCAATTAATCGTTCTGAAATTGCGATCACATTAGCAAAATTTAGCAGACACAAAAGGTCTATCTGTTGTTGATAGTGTAGCGATATATACTGTAAACACAGCTTTCTGTTGGTCAGTGTGGTAAATTCATGTGACCAATAAACGAAATCTGCATGCGGAACTTGTTCGCTTTCAAGTACATTTACATTTATGCATTTAGCAGATGCTTTTATCCAAAGCGACTTACATTGCATTCAAGTTACAGTTTTACATTTGATCAGTTCTTGCTTTCCCTGGGAATCGAACCCATGATCTTGGCATTGCTAGCGCCATGCTCTACCATTTGAGCTACAGGAAAGCCGGTAGCTCAACTAAAACTCCCGATTGATTCCTATCAAGTAAAACTCCCGATTGATTCCTATTGGTATTACTTAATTTTGCCCGCCAGCATATATGTCATTTTATTCTAATATCAGAATTTTCTAAAATGATTTCAGCTGCTGATTTTAATGATACATTTATACTGCAAAAGTGGCAAGTGGCATTTAGGCATCTTTAGGTGTCGGCAACAATATCAACTGTATACAACTGAACAAGCATAATGTAGTCTTGCTTCTATGACTAAACTTCCTATTCATTGTGCCTTTAAGCTGAATTTTGAGCAGGCACAGAGCAGCCTTAACACAGCTGTGTAAACGAGTCAATACCTTTTAATGATTCAGATAATTTTATAAATATTAAAGAATGGAACATGTTTTGTTTGGTGTTTTTAAATTTTTTTGTAATCCAATTTCATAAATGTTTCTTTAGTATTTCTAAGCAAATAAATAAATACAACATTTTAAACACTTGCAACACAGTTTTTACATAGATTGTTTCATGAATTTTCACAGTCTTTTAGAGGTGTCATAAATGCAGCAAAATAATTAACCTACTGTATATATACAGTTGCAAGTGTTTAAATACTCTATATATACAGTTGCAAGTGTTTAAATACCGTATATATAAAGTTGCATGTGTTGCAAGTGTTTAAAATGTTGTATTTATTTATTTGCTCAGAAATACTAAAGAAAAATTTATGAAATTGGAATCATTAAATTCTTTGCAGTTTTTCTTACATTATGGGAAAGGCTCTGCATGACAGGACAAACACAATAACCAAGATAGTGGACATGGATTCTAAACATATTTCTGAGCCACTTTAATTCAGTATCAAAGTCCATCATTTCAATCATAGACATTGCCAGACTCCATCTTTCATCTCAGCTCCTTTAAAAATGTGCAATTAAGTTGTCAGCCTTTTTAAAAATCTGTGATTATCCGATCTCCTGGTTTCAGTAAGATATCTGAGGTTATTTCACTATGAATCCTCTACTTACTAGTTATTCAAAACTTAAAATTTTCTAGATTATATTTTATCCATCCCTCTAGCCATAGATGACACAGGGCAGCCATGTTCAGGATTGGAGATGTCAACTTTTCTTCTGAATCTTTCATCCAATTGCCCTTCTTTCCAGTAAAAATCACAAATATGCTGCAGTTGCTAATATACTTGTACATTTATTTGCTTTTTAATATCAATGCATCCCTGAAAAGAATTTGTCCTTCAAGCAAGATTGAAACTCAAACAAAAAATATCCCTCTGATCCACAACAGCTCGTGTTCAGGAAGGCTAAAATCCTAGAGTCGCCCATGATTTTCACCATGAATGACTCGATCACAGGTTGAGATGATCATAGGTTGATTTAAGTGCTACATGGAGGGAGGGATTACAGTCCCGCCCGAGGGGGAACACAGCGACCCCTGCAGCACTCGCTTCCCGGATCCCTCTCCAATCCTGTGAAGATCGGCGCACATCTGAAAAAGGATTATTAGAGGAACCTGAGAACAAGGTCAAAGACTTATGGTGGAACAAGGAGCAAGTTTAAGTTTAACTTCGTCTTCATCCCTGAGCCTCTGAAATACTCTGCGGCTGAAGCTGGTGAAAGCTCCCCCGCCGGCGTGCTAGGCTCTACTTTTGATGTTAATTCCTTGAAAGCTGTTTCTTTAGCTAGGGATTAACGCATGGAGAGCTTGGCTTAGCATGCTTGGGCTAATAAAGATGACACATCTAACACAGGTAGTGCAGCCCGGGAGCTGTTTTCATAAAGTTGCCTTAATTATGATGAACTGCCTGCTCTTTAGTGCATCCAAGAAAAGCCACACTATCCCGCTCTGAAAGGACTTGAATCAAGAGCAGATCTTGATTTTAAGGGCATTAGCTCGCACATTATCACCATGCAGAGCGCTGTTAGGGCCTTAGCTTGTGGCTTTAGCCACATTTTCCCCCACTTTTTTGTACTTCATGGCCAACGAGGCTCTGTGCCCTGGTTCCAGAGACTGACAGTTATGAAGTGTGTCCATTATAACCCGTAAACGACTATTATGGTTACTGATTAGCTGCTACGGCTGTGCTAGCTCCGGGGAGCACCACGGCTAATGATTGCATGGCAGCATGCATACAAAACTGACATCGCGATTTATCTGCTAAACCAATGTCCCCGAGATTGATTGGTAATTCCCTTAGATGAGTCAGTGTGGTGAATGCTAAAAATGATTCCTTTCCCCCAACCCAGATATCTGCTTGGTAATATTTACAGCAGCAAAACAAATCAAGGCCCAATTTCTCCCTCTGTGATCAATTATCTTTTATTTTCAGTGGGTAGCTCCAACAATGGAAGATTTCATGACAAACATCCTAATTGTGAATTATTATTTTGCATTTCTCCACATTCAACTGGAGTTTACTGTAACTGAGTTTAGTTACAATCCAGTGTAAACTTACTTTCAGATTCTGAACATAAATCTAGAAAATCTACGAAACATCACTGCTATTTTTCATCACTACTATTGTTTTTTAAACCATTCATAACCTACTGTGCGTGTTATTTTATTATTATTCAGATAGTATTATAATAATTATTAATGTTTTTATTAGTTTTTATATTCATATGTTCTTTTTTTCTTTTTAAGTTAAAGTTTTAATAAGTTTAGTAATCTTTATTTTTTTCTCAGTTTTTGTCATTTTTATTAGTGCTTTTTTCAATATGTTTATATAATTCTATTCTTCGGTTGATATTTTATTACATTAAGTTAAGCTAAGTGAAAATTAAATGTTGCCTTAACTATAACATAATTATTTATTTACTTCTGTTGTTGTGGTGAAATATATTTTCCATTTGCATTTTAGTTGAAGTATTAGTAATACAAATGTATTAATTAATAAATATTTATTATTATTTTTTATTATTAATAATAATAATATTTATTATTATTAATTAATTATTTATTGATTAAAAATATATTCATTTATTATTGTTGTTTTAATTCATTATTATTGTTTGTAATAATTTATTTTTTACATGTCTATGTGTTGTTGTTTTTTAGTTATTTTTTTAGTTTTAGTTATTTTAGTGCATTATACACATGCACAATATTTAATTTCAATTACTCCTTATTTTATTTCAAGTAGTGTAGGCTTTAGTATGTAAGTAAGTTTTAGGTTCTCTCAACTATAACAACCCTGCTGCTGCACAATGATTTTATTTTTATTTTTTTCTGTTGTTGTTGTAGTATAACATATTTCACATAATAAATTTGGTTGCTTTACATATTTGTTTTTAAATGTGTGTGTTTTTGCCAAAATAAAATGTAATGTGGACCAGATTTTGTGCCGTTTAGTCAGCAGTGGGAGACTAGTAAATATAAAGCAATATTTTTTCCCCATAGCCCATTCATCAGTATTTGCTGAGATTATTTAATGTAAATGTAAGCTGGAGTTGTATTAGCAGTGCCTCTCAGGGCTGCATGGGTTTCTGCAGGTGGATATTTAACATGACCCGCAGATGTTTGAGATGCAGACGGTGTGATGGTGTGTGAGTGTGAGGCCGCTGTCTGCTCCAGGAAGGAGGTAGAGGTCACGTAACATTCCCATACATATGATAGAAATTCAGAACCGAAAACTTAGTTCTTTCAATCCAGTCTCCTGTGAAAACATAACTATTTTACAAGGTGGCAATTTCATATGAATTTGTACAATGTGATTCGTACAGAAACAGATACAGTACAGAATAAAAAAAATTAAAAAAGTAAGCATGAAAGTCCACCCCTAACTGTCAGTGAGCCGTAAGTGGATCTTATGAAAATGCATGAATGAGAAGAACAAGACCAATTCACCAAAACATAAAAACTGCATACACATTGCTATAAGAGAGTGTTGGTCTTTTGGATTTTTGAGTATCTCTCTGTAAGGCCAATAATTAACTTCAAGGCTTTTTCAACTTCCCTTAAGCTCTCAAGACTCTTTAAATTATCCTTAACTTCCAAAAATACAATTCTGCAACCTGTTTAAATTACATTCTAAATTAATTTCTGAATGATGCAACTCACTAGAGATCACAGAGCAATATATATATATATATATATCTGCAGCCACTATACACATATAAGTTTCAGTATTTTTATGGTGTTTTTGTCATTTTTCTAAATACATTTTTATTTTAGCTTTAGTTTTTGTTATGTTAGACAGTTAAACTAATTGAAAATGAGAAAACGGCAACAAAATTTATTTCAGGTAGCATTTATTTAATTTAAAATAATGAAAAATGTATGGTTTTAGGTTCATTGAAATATAACAACCCTGCTGCTTTATTTTGTTATTGAAGTAAAATATGTCAAGTAATATATTTAGACACTTTACATATCTTGCATTCTAAATTGGAGGTTCTTGATCTGCAGATTCAATCTAAATTAATTTCTGAATTGATGGACCACAATGGACATCACAGAGCAGTGAAGTATGAGCAAATAGGCTGCAACCAAGAACAATTAGAAAAATTCCACCACAGAGAATGGGAAAAAATGGATCAAACAATTGACACAATGTGAGTGATGTCCTGTGAGCATGATGTAAGATTATGAAGGAAACATCACAAAGGCAGAAGAATAATGAGTTTGTGCGAGTTCATTATGGGCCTTTTGAAAGTTGTATGACTCTTTTTATGGGAGACATCACAGCATGGTTGAAATCCACGGCGCTGTTCGCAAACGGCGTAATCTGACTGAGATCTACAAAACAGGCTTTTCTTGAGGCACGGAGGAAACCAAATCAACTAAACCGCCCCAGGGCTCAAGTCATTCAATTTGGACTTAAGAGAGAATCAAGCGGTGAGGTAAAAACGGCCTAAACTTGACACGGCATTTTAGACATTCTCTATGAATTCTGAGGGATTATATTATTTTTAGAAGCCTAAACCATTGCAGATTGTTGCATCACTAGGGACTAATTTCCGAAAACAAAACAAGAACGGGTGTGGGGTTACCCGCCGATGTCATCAGACGGACGCTGAGCATCCAAGCCCTTGGCAGAGGCGCCCTAAAGCCAGATGTGACTGTCATTACTGAGGCATGTCATCAGAACCGGCCTGCAGAACCGCCCTGCTCCGGTAGGGGGCTAATCTTCAATGAGACAATGAATGTCAGCTCATGTAAAATAAATAAATCACAATCGGTTAATCAGCAAGAACGTATGCATGACTGATGAAAGGTATCGATTGAATATGCATGTGCATTGCTTGAGGTATCAGACCAGGCTATAATTCAATATTTTGCACAGGCAGGGTTTCTTGATGTGGTTTAATTAGCCAACAAATCAATACCCTCATGTGTCTGAACTCCATATGGAATGTCAGAGGGAGCACACCGTAATACGTTTGGAGCGCTAGCTCTGCGCCTCCAGCTAAAGAATCATCTGCTTTGCTCCGCACACCTGTTTCCCTCGCTGCCGTAACCAACAAACCCTGTTCAGACCTTGTGGGACTTCACATAGAAGTGAGGATTGTGTTATATAAGCCTACAATCTCATTTAACTCTTTTTGTCTGCGACGGAACTCAGCAGATGCACAGTGCCTGCCCGGCTATGCTAAATGTCATCGGTTACGCTAACAAATGCAAGCAACTCGGGATTTCGAGAAATTGAGCTCGCTTGCTTGACTGTAACAGCAACGGCTTCGGTTTGTAGTAAGCTTTGGTATCGAATATCCATACAAACATGCTAGCTGCTGTGACACCTTGTCATTGACTTCCTGTTGCTTTCATAGAGACGTGGAGTGTAAGAAGCGGTGTATTTTTAGCAATTGTATGTGGTGCTGTCAGCTAGGAAATTTCAGCCATTGAACCTAACAGCCTGATCACTTTCTCCTTTTTTTCCCAGAGCAGCTCCCTCTATCTTAGCGGCCGGACTGTCAGTCAGTCATGGTTTGAAATGTGCATTTGAAGTGGGTTCAGTCGATGTCAAAACTTTCAATTCTATTTTATACGCATCACTAATGACGTCCCCCCCACTTCAAATTCGCTCTGCCCTTGTGTTTTTTCCGGGCCGAGCAGCACCACAGTGCCCCCTCCTGGTTGCAGGTATAAGGACACGTCGTTTCACAACCTTCCCTCTGTTTCTGAGTCACATTCATCAAAGCCTTGGGTGCAGTTTGATCTCTTTGCACATTCTATTTTAATCATGTAAGCATGTCAGAAACGTCTCCGATTGCATTTTTTTACTCTTGTAAATCCAGCAAATTAGTTTCACAGAGATTCTTAAGCAAATTAGTTTAGCTCCCATCAGTTTAGGAGTCTTATGTAGGTGTCCCTCTCATAATGAGACCCGGTTTGACAGGAATTTGCATTTAAAAATGCAAATAATTTGTAATCTTAATTTGCTAAACAAGCCACTTTTGGAAAAGGAGCCTCAAGTGCAGTTTCGCTCAAAAGTGATGCCATGCAGAATGCTAAAGCAGAAGACGGTGTCTGCTGTTGAGATGAAGGGTTTCACCTCAGCAGTTTCTGCCAGGCTCACATGTCTCATGGTCAGCTGTCTGGGACCTTCATTGTGTTGTGTTGTGCTGGTCCATGGCAACCATGCATTGAAAAGTAAAGAACAATTAGATGGATTTAGTGTTGGAGAATAGCTGAAAACACAGATATGAGATTTAATAGCTTATTATTTATCAAATCATTTCATTAGATAGCATTTGGGATCTCTGATTTATTTAACCAAAGAAGTGATTTAAATGCTTTCCTACCGTTTTCTGCATTTAATGTAATTCCTTTTAATACCCTTGAAGAAAGGAAACCCAAATGATGTTTAAATTATCTGAGAATGTTTTAAAATTTTGTTAAATGACAGAAATGTTTCAGTTAACACTTATGTAATATGTAAGTGAAACTTGCATTTTGCACAGGTAAATTAGATTGGATCTCTAATGAAGGATCTGCAATCTGGCAAAAAAACAAAAACAAAGAAGAAAGTGAAACACGCTATATATATACACACTTCCATTCAAAAGTTTGTAATATATGTATTTTTATGTTTTAGAGAGAAGTCTCTTACGCTCACCAAGCGCTCACCATTTTATTTGATTAAAAATACAGTAAAAACAGTGATACTGTAAAATATTATTACAATTTAAATTTCCTATGGGAAAGGATTAGGGCCAAGCAATTAAAACAATAATAATAATCAAACCATCTCAAGATTAAAGTCATTATAATGAAAATTTATAATAAAAATTAAACTCATTAAATTTGTAGAAAAATGTCGAAATAAAATTTTGAAAATAAAATCATTCATTTTATGAATGATCGTTGTGTTTCGAGAAAAAAAGTCAAAATAAAATGTTAAGAATAAAATCATAAAAATTACATTTACATTTAGTCATTTAGCAGACGCTTTTATCCAAAGCAACTTACAAATGAGAATTTGTCATTTGTCATTTACAATTTTATGAATAAAGTCGTTGTGTTTCGAGAAAACTCGTTAAAATTCAAGACAAAAAGTCAAACTAAATTGTTGAGAATAAAATCATTTAATTTTACATTTACATTTAGTAATTTAGCAGACACTTTTATCCAAAGCGACTTACAAATGAGAATTTGTAATTTATACTTTACAATTTCATGAATAAAGTCATTGCGTTTCGAGAAAACTCTTTAAAATTCGAGAAAAAAAGTTAAAACAAAATGTTGAGAATAAAATTACAAGAAAAAAGTAATTGTGTTTTGAGAAAAACTTGTTAAATTTGTGTACGCCTCTATCCATAGAATGAAATGTCTGCAACCATCTGTACAGCCATTAATGGCAGAGCCATATGGTTTTAGTTTAGGGCAGCGGCTTTTTGCACTAAGTGAAAATAGCAATGGATGCTATTTACCCAAAGTGAAAACAGTGATATATTATATTTACTCTAAGTGACAACAGCAGCATTTTTTTGCGATGTGCTAATAACACTAAGTGAAAACAGCGATTCTATTTACTCTATGTAAAATTGGCAGATCTATAATAAAGAGTAATTAGATGCTATTTATACTTATAAATATTGACAGATACTATTTGCACCTCAGTATTGTTGTACATTAACAGGACGCAATAATAACATAGAATGTAAATTATTTTATTTATTATAATTATTAAATAGACACTGTCTTATTGGAACAACAAAACCCTCACTATAGCCTATACCCCTAAACCTACCCAATTAATACATCATTATTAAACACTCGTTAGGCAATTGATTTCCACTTTTCCGATGTGATATGTGATGAGAAAAAGAAGAAGAGTGAGTTTGGCAAAAGGCGGATTCGAACTCTGGTCGATCGCATCTTTAGTACATCCATGAGTGTTAAGGTCATTGCACACTGAGTCCGAAAGTTTCGCACGTTAAAAAATAAATACGACCTCACGTTGTGTCAATCACGTTTACACACTGCCTCCGAAACTTTCGTCCGTCATAAAAAAATTCGGATCAGGTTCAATTTTCTGTGTTTTCGCATCCGTTGCATGCATTTTGATAGGAAAGGATGAGGAATACGAAAAAACAGAAAAACGCACGCGAAAATTTCAGACTCAGTGTGAAATGACCTTTACTCTCTACAAACTGTGCAACTGCAAATGCATTTTTACACTGTCCAACAAGATCAAATGAATATCACATGAGTGTGTTTATTCTCAGCATTTTATTTTTACTTTTTTTTTTTCGAAACACAACAAGTTTATTCTCAAAGTATGAGTTTATTCTCAACATTTTATTTCGACTTTTTTCCTCAAAATTTTACTTTTTTTTTTTTCTTGAAAATCTGCAAACTTAATTTTGTATTATAATGACTTTAATCTCGAGATGGGATTATTTATTCTTTTTTATTATTGTTTGGCCCTAATCCTCTTTCGTAGTTTCCTGTGATGTCAAAGGTGAATTTTTAACAGCCATTACATTGGTTTTCAGTGTCACATGATCTTCAGAAATCATTCTAATATGCTGATTTGATGATTTTTTTTTAAAGGTAATAGTGAAGAAATGTTCCGCTTCTTTCTGCATCAAATAAAGAAAAGTACTGGCAGTTTTATGATAGGATCAAATGTTTTGAAGAAGTTTAGCTTAACTTTGTAGCTGGAAGTGTTTTGTGACAGCCACAAAAGTTCCAAAATCCCCCAAAGGACCCAATGAGGTAACTTCTGTTCTAAAAAGCAACTTGCCAAAGGCTCTGTACAATATTTGATCTTATCTGATGAGAATGGACCCTAACATTAGAGAATTCCAGGAGAAGCACAAATGACCATAAAATAAATATCAGAGGATGCTGTTTTCTTTAGTCTGAACTGAACATTTTCCTGTTTTTGATTTCAAAAACCTTGTGAGCCTTTTAAACGCAGCAGCAGACCAAGTACACAGAGAGAGAGAGAGCGAGAGAGAGAGAGAGAGAGAGCAGGTGGAAGACTGTGAAGGCAATTGATACAGATCAATAGTAGATTGAGGCAGATGCCATGAGCATGAATTTATGGCAAAATCAGCGATAAATGAAAACATTCTCCAAAAAAAAGATGACCTTGAACATCGTACCTGCTCACCGAGCAGCCAGAAAGCAAGAGATGTACAGTAGGCAATCTGAATACTCCCACTACAAGGAGGCAGAGCCATGGCCAACAGACGCCCACTCCAACGCCCATGCATCTGTGTGTGCCTGTGGGATTGCTGACTCTTGCTTCTGATGGGCAGCAGAAATTGGTGCTAATAGTGTAGCAAAGGTCTTTTCTCTCTCTCTCTCTTGAGCAGTTAGTTCTTTAAGTTGACAATCGAGGATCCATGAGCTATTACAGTTGTGGCCATGAGCAAACCACTTAACCTCAGGTTACTTCAGGGGGATTGTCCATGTAATAAGTGTACTGACAGTCGCTTTGGGTAAAATCGTTTTCTAAATGACTGCTTGCTACTTGTAGGATGGATGAATTGACGGGTTGTCACATTGCTGGTGCTGCAGTGCTGATGTTTGTGTATTGGACAGGTATAATGCTAGTAGACATCACAGCTGGAAGGAAGCTCTGTTTTCCTTATTCAGCACCACATAATGACACTGAGAGTTAACACAACATGGAGCGTGATGTGGAAAGGCAACATGAAGCTCCTAAAATGGAACGCAAGACACAATACCATGACAGGGCATATGGTGTTAACACACAACGATCGTAACATGACGAGCATATGGGAGGAGTGAAGCTGTGAGCACAAACATTGCATGTCACAGACCATCAAACATCCTATAAGGAATGAGCAATAATGAATGGATGGAGGAATTAATCAATGAATCAGTGAATCAATCCCCTTAATCCAATGAATGAATCAATCACTCACTATTATGAATAAATTAAACAATTAGAGAGAACCTGGGCTTCCATAAACCACCAGTGGTCTCTATCCAATAGGCTTATAATGCTTTTGGGAAACGTTAAATTAATGAACAAATAAATTAATAAATTAAACAGTTAACCAGTATTATGAATTAATCAATCAATAGACAGAACTTGAGACATGTTTCCCAAAAGCATTGTAAGACTAAGTACATTGTAAAAACAACTGGCATCAATAATCTCTATTATCTAGGTTATTATGCTTTTGCGAAATGCAGCCTTAAACAATAAATGACTGAACCAATCAATAACCAAAATCAAATTGCTTCTATGGAATTTACATGACCGATTGAATGGGAAAATCTTTCACCCTCATATAAAATGGGTAGATTCCCATTGAAACATTCTTCAATCTGCCAAATCTTGAATAACTTAATCAATCAGTGATTTTTTCAGTCAGTAAATCAACCAAATATAAGACATGAATCTGTCAGTCATTCAATATAGGAATGACTCAATTCACCAAATCATGAATCAATAAATCAATTAGTGAATCAATCAGTAAGTCAGTCTACTGGATCAATCAATAATCAACCATGTCAATTAATAAAGCAATGCACTAAAATGACTGAATCATTCAATCCTCCATATCTTGAATGAATGACTCAATCAGTGAATCAATCTGTCAGTATATCTACTAAACATAAGAAATGAATCAGTCAGTTATTCAACATAACATGCATTAGGAATGACTCGGTCCACTAAATCTTGAATCAATAAATCAATCAGTGAATCAATCAGTCATTCAGTCTACTGAACATTCAAAATGGATCAATCAATCAAACATTGAATCAACCACGTCAATCAATAAAGCAGTACACTGAGAATGACTCAAACATTCAATCATCCGTATCTTGAATCAATTAGTGAATTAATCTGTAAGTAAATATTCTGAACATTAGGAATGAATGAATTAATCAAACCTTGAATGAATCAATAAATCAGGCAAGTCAGTTAATAAACTAAGAATTATGAATCAGTCAATCCACCAAATCTTGAATGATTGAATGAATGAATGAATGAATCAATCAATCAATCAATCAATCAATCAATCAATAAATCAGTCAATCAATTTACTGAACACTAGGAATGAGTGAATCAGCCAACAATAAACCAAACCTCGAATGAAGGAATGACCAAATTAACATACAAATCAAAATATAAATTAAACTCTGCATCCAAGAGTGTTAAGATATATTTCAGAAGATTGAAAGAGCAATGGACAAAATCAAATTATTTTACATTCAAGATGATTTGGGAGGAAAACTTTAGAAGGCTGTCATATCGGAAGTCATTTTTAACCTTGATACATTTCTTGTATAAGTGATAGCATACAAAAGCCATGAATACAGATTGCGGATGTGATTTCATATTCTGATGGAACTAGATTCAAATACAGAAAGCTTCAACCTCTACCACTGTATTTTCATAGTGGTGTGCAGAAGTTCATCTTTTATCCATCTATCAATAATACTAATGTCAACTTCTAAAACTTTTTCAATTATCTCAGAGAATGAGGGTTGCAAACAGCCTCAAAGTGTATTCACTCATTCACTCTCTCAATTCTGTCCTTCTCTATGAGGAAGGTGCTCCACACAAACCCTGTGAGCTCCACAGTGCTTTAAATTGCCAGTTTAATATTAAACTATTAATTTGCCATAATAATGTACTCCTCAGAAAAGACAATCTCATCAAGAAATGTGGTGGTTATGATAAATTACTAATGCATTAGTAATATCAGAGCATGAATAATTGATGCACAGCTGACCTGCCATGAAAGAGAGCTGTAGTCCTGGAGACAGCAGTATGATTAGCACAAACCCCTCCGGCTCTGTGGGTTTGGAGAGGATGTGTGTGGGTGGGTGGGAGAGTGTGTGTGTGAGGTGTGGAGAGAGCGTGTGTGTGCTTGCTGCTTTTATGAAGGCCACAGTGCGGCCAAACACATGGATTTCTCAGAACTCGACCGTCTACGAGCATGTGTGGTGGAAGCAGAGATGCATTATGAAGAGGCCAAAGGATATTTTTATTGCTGTAAGGTTGCTTTTCATAGCTCAAGAGCTTTACTGGATTTCTCAGTTATGCTTTTATCTCAGACGATTCTCCTAAAAGTCCTAAAAGGAGAAATATTAACTGCTAATAAAACAGGAGTCTAGGGCTACAGGATATCAATAGGAGAGTGCAGACCAGATCATTTTATTCAGGGGGGGGTAGTTTAAATAACAAACACAAGAGCAAACAAACAAATCTATCGATCAAAATCACATTAATGTTAATCATTAAATAAATTAATTAATTAATTAATAAATCAATTCAGGCAATTGCAATGAATGAATGGGTCAATCAACTGAACAATTAATAACAATTAATGAATTAAACTAAATTTTATATATGAATACATGATTCAATGATATGGATAAATGATTCATGAATGATTTGCTGAATCAATCAAAATCTTATTAATGAATCAACAAATCAGTGAATCTGTTCTAATGAATGAATGAACCAGTCAATCAATCAACCAAACAATACATTAATTGATTAATCGATTGAAATATTCTATATTCAAAGTTATTAATGAATAAATAAATCAATTCAACCAAATATAATAAATGAATGAATGAATTGATCTTTAACAATAAATTAATAAAAAAAATATTTATTAATTGTTTAGTGAATGAATGAATGAAAATCTTATTAATGAATCAATAAATTCAACCAAATGCAATGAATCAGTCAATAAACTGAACTTCATCAATAAATGAATCAAACTAACTACTATATACATACAAACAAATCAATCAAAATATGATTAAGAAGTCAAAAAATCAATTCAACCAAATCTAAAGAAAGAACCAATCAACTGAACTAAATCTTATACGAATAAATGATTTAAGGTATCAATCAAAACCTTAATGAATCTATAAATCAATTCAACCAAACGTAATGAATAAATAAATGAATCAAGCAATCATCTGAACCTTAACAACAATTGAATTAAACTTAATCTTATATAGGAATATATCAAATTAAATCTTACAATTTTCTTATCTTTATCTTATTTTTTTCTGACAAAGACTGAATGAGAATACTGTTATTCCTCATAAAATACAGCTCCCGAGGACTTACATAGCATACTTATAAGCATATGTGTCATACGGTTGGCTTTATGATGCTTTTTGCCATTTTTCGAGCTTGACAGCATCTATTTACTATCACTGTATGTGTATAGTATAAACATAAACCTAACATTTCCGTTTGTGCTCCATGGACAGAAGAAGCATGTTTGAAGCACGATGAGGGTGAATAAATGATGACAGAATTTTCCTTTTTGAGGCAACTAACCCTTTTAGCAAACGCCTCCATTGCGATCTATGAAAAACAATTGAGACGTTAAACAGATCTCATTTGTATTTTTTCCAACAAAGATGCGAGAGAGCGAGAATCGAAACGGGCCATGTAACCGGCTTTCACGCTGTCATCTCTGTGATTGTGACCAATCATGATAAGTGCCCTGCATTGATTCGCCGTGCTCTCCTTCTCCATCCTACTCACCCCATCAGGTCAATGGGAGAGGTGAAGCTATTATCAGCACGCTCTTCACCTACCTGTAATTTAGAGGCACTCACCTCCTGGATGGAGCCCATGCTATGCTTCTCACATTTATGTGTGCGTTTGTCAAAGCGTTTGCCAGTCTGTGTACGTACACACGTGTGCTAGTCTGAAAGTGTGGTAAGTGCTAATTTTATACTTGAGCAGATTCTGGGCACTCGGTGTTGCCTGAAAGAGATCCTTATTACCTCCGAAAGATTGTAATGGACCAAAACAGCCTGAGCTTGTGTGTGAAAGGAAAGTCTGTATCATCGTCGCTTCATAAGAGTGTATTACACTCTCACCTTAAGGACCATGTAATCTGATGCTAAGCGCTAAACGTGCCTAGATTTTTAGCTCAGAGAAAAACAAAGCAGTTCAACCCTGCTGAAAAAAAACAATAGACCCCATCACACAATTTGTAATGGTTTTACTGGAAACTGTAATGGACCCTGTGGGTCTCTACTGGTAATTGGTCACCTTCTATTGGTGACTTGTTAAAACCAATTAATCCTAATGGAATATGTCCCAAAACACACTACAGAAAACCATTTTTTAATGGTTAAAAGTAGATGGTTTGTAATGTTTGTAATGATATTTGTAGTGGAAACCATTAGAAGTAGAATGATGGTTCTATAGTTTTTTCCCCTTAAATTCCTATTATTTTTGTGGTTACAACAGTAGAATGGCTGTAAAAGTTGTACATTTTCTGAAGATAATGGATCAATGGTTCTTCTCTGTTAACAAGTAGTTTCCACTATGCTAGTTGCTACGTGATTGCTACAGTAAGATGTTCTGGGTGCTATCTTATTTGCCCAAGTCAAGACATAATATAAAGGCAGCTATATGTTTTCTGTTCACATTTTCAATTTATGATTCCATACTGACCAGTACGTAATATGGATTACGTAATCGGATTCCAAAAATTATGTAGCCTACTTGTAATTTGATTATATTACATTTTTAAAATGCTCATAATCAGATTGCAGTTACTTTTTATGGTTTACGTGATTACATATTATTCACACAATGGCAGTAAATCATTTATAATTCATTATCCCTAATTCTTCTTTTTTTCTCTTTTAAAGTTTGCTTTCTAAAAAAAATCCTACTGTCTGTCATATCATATAGCTTTGACTTATATTCACAATATGGAATGGTTATGTAAATGTCATAAATAACTTTACGATTCATACTTCTAAATTTTGTGGTAAAACAATATGTATGAAACTAATAATTATTAAATGTATTTGGTAAGTTTAAAACAAGTTAGATAAAAAGTAACCTAAAAAGTAGTCTGAATACATTACCTAAAATGAGTAACCTAGATTACGTTTGTGATAACGACCCAGGCAGTCACAAGGAGGATCGACAGCAAAGTTGGAGTCCAAAGGGTTATTTATTTAGAGCAGAAGTGCAAAATGTGCAAATATATAGGTTGAAGAGTTTAAAACAAAGATTGCAATAAAAAACAGTCTAAAACTAGAACTGCAAGTACTAAAAACAGTACCAACTCCCCTCTTCAACGTTGAGGCTGGCGTTTCACATGCTCCACAGCAATGCAATCTTGTCCCAAGTGCCTCTATCCGTCCACTGCCTTACTACTAGTGGCGGCCATCTTAAATACACATTTTTTCCCGCTCACCAATTTGGAACATACCATTTTTTATAAGAAACTTTTGATTTTGACTCTTATAATATACAGGAGACGTAGAAACAAGAGTTTAAGTAGATAGATAAAATTAAAATACAATTAAAAAGAGAATGGATAACCAAAAACATTTGCTCCAACACTTACATACACTATTTAAACTAAGCACTTTTCTCAGTTTGCTCTTCCTAGAACCACGCCTACTTAGCTAGACGAGGAAATACAAACAAGCAGAACCAACATTAACAGTGAATACAGTGATGGAAGACAATTTCCAAGTCTCTCCATCACAACGTTACTAACTACAATTTGTATCATGTAGTCAGTAACAAATTGCAATTTATATAAGTATTCTACCCAGCATTGATCCTAACATTGCTGTCAAACACTTTGTGATTTTAGCTCTGCCTAGCTTTGTTTTGAATCTCTATTTTTGTATGACCCTTCGCTGTTTAAACTGCTAAATATAACTTAATTGTTATCATATATAGGCATATCTGACATTATTTTTTTACTGCCTATTAAATTAATCTGGTATTAGCTTTTTAATCTAAACCACTAGTGCTAGCATAATTTGTTAGCATTACATTAGCTGTTAACTTGTCATTAACATCTCTTTTCTCTCTTTCTCTCCACCTTTATTGAGTCCATCAACAACACCAACAAACACATTGAGTTATGGCATCTTCACCTGTTATGATATTGTGCAAAATGACTTTTATATTGCTATTCAACTGAAGCAAAAGGATATTAAATGTTATACAATTTTCATTTTTCTACCCACTGTAAGATTAATGTTAAGATGCAGTGCTGCTATTGTTAACTAAAGCTAAAGCTGTTTAGTTTATTAAAATGAAGCTCAAATAAAGTTGAAAAACTAAAATAATAATAATAATAGTAATAAAATTTTACCTTGGCAACTAACTGAAATAAAATAAGTTTTAAAATAAAAATAAAAATAAAAATAAAGCTAAATGAAAATATAAAAAATAAAACTGACAAAAGCACATAAAAATAACCAAACTTAATCTAAAATGAAAAAAATATATATTGAAAATATAAAATAATAGCTAATTAAAATATTAATAAATACAGTATATTCAAATACAAAAATAAGACTGGTCAGAGTCCATGTCACATGTATTTGTACAAAGCCCTTTATGATCTATATAATTCTGTATAAATAATATAACTATAATTTACAGTTATTTTGACAGGCCTACATTTCACATTTTGTAAAATCTTTGTAAAAAAAATCTATGCTGAAAACTAAAAAAAAATATTATATTATATTATATTATATTATATTATATATGTGAAATATGGCCTTAATAGATTGGTATAGATGCTTATCTCTTGACCTGGTCATTCTATTGAAATGAGGGCATCACTAGCGCTAGTCACATCCAAACAGACGTGTCTCATGAAACCAATCGCACTGCAGCAGATGTTTCAGATAGCACCAATCACACGGTGGCAGATGTTTCCCACAGAGCCATTTGGATACAAGCAATTACCTCTCAACATAAGCATCTAATACAGGCCGATGTCTCTTGCCGTGTACGTCGCGTTACAGGCCAGATGTTCTGCACGCAGGCATGAAGCAACAGCATCTGAAAAGTTCCAGCCGCGTTCTAAAGGAAAAGAGGAACAGAAAGCGACGCTGTTTACAGAGAGAGATAGAGCTGTCAGAGCGTGCAAAAGGTCAGGCTGTTGGTCAGGTTGTAGCGTTGCTATAGTGAACGCTGCCCTGTGGTTTCACAACACAGAGGACACGCAGTGTGCTCCCACGGACCGAAGATATTGTGGATCTCTGTGTCTTCACTGTTGTTTGAAAGCAAACAGCAGAGGTTAAGAGTTCTTTCTTTATGCTGGAAGGACGACCCTGGGAGAACTATTTTTGAAATGCTTTGAATGCCCGTTTTGCACATAATGCTGCATGATCTCCAGCTGTACGCTTTTGACTGAGTGTAGGTCATATTTTAAACGAGAAATATGGCATATTTACTGTAACATTACTGCATTTTGTGCTGTAGATGTGCACAGATGCATTGCACTGAAAAACAAACAAGATGATGTGATGTTTGAAGCAAATGTAGATTTTTCTCAAGAGCCTCGTAATCTTGTAAATGTCTTCAATAGTAAGGCTTTTTTTCTTCCCAAAATATAACACTGTGTCTATATACACAGACCCATTTATACTATATAAAAAAAAATATTGATTACCGAGATGTATAAAAAAATATTAAGAAATAAAATATAAAAATAATAAAATATTTGGATTTATATACTGCCATTATACTAAAACCAAAACCATTTATTAAAACAGTACAATAAAAATAATAAAAATACAATTTTAAGAATTATTTCAGAAATGCTTTGAATGCTTGTTTTTTTTATGTGCTAAAAGCTGCATGCTGTATACGCTTTCAGCTGAGTTTAGGTCATATTTCTAAAAGGAAGTATATGACATATTTGTTGCAACATAACTGCATTGTGTACTGTAAAATTGCAGTAGCACAGATGCAGTGCCTTGAAAAAACATAGAAGACCATGTGACATCTCAAATGTATCTTTTATTCACCCTTTAGATCCAATGTAGAGCAAACTGAGTCTTCAGGTATTTCTCTAGAGGAAACATAAATATTACAGAGATAAAATAAATAATTAGATTTTTATTGCCATTGTACTGAAGTCAAAACTAATTTTTAAAATCCTATAAACATGTAAAAAAAAGTATTACACTGACAACAAATATTTGTTAAACCACTGTTAGAGAAATATTAGATGTATAAACCTAAAGAGAACATTTTCAAAAAAATAAAAAAGTTTCAGAAATGCTTTGAATGTGAGTTGTGCACATAATGCTGCATTATCTCATACGCTTTCAACTGCGTTTATGTTATATTTCTAAAAAAGAAACATGGCAAATTCATTGCAACATTACTGCATTATGTGCCATAAGATCGCAGATGCAGTGCATTGAAAAAAGCATATACTCTGAATAAATCCCCCAAAAATGATGTTTATCGAAGAGGTTGTAAAAATCTCCCATCAACTGAGCCATTTACAAAAAAAAAAGCTGAGTTTTACCCCATCTTTGAGTTTCCTTTTCCTTCCCTCATCTTTTGAACATATCATGCGCTGATGTTTTTCCTCTAATGGAGATTTATGAAGTCACCCAAACGCCTGTAGCGTTTAAAACTTTTGGATCTCACAAATGAGATAGGAACTCTCTTCATAATGTATATAGAGGGCTGGAGCCGGTACAGACAGTTTGAACTTTAATCCTTCTTATGTGTCATCAGCACATACACACAGTCTCCCATCTGTCATTACAAGACACATCAGAGGAAAAGAGGGAGAGCCAAGAAGAAAGACAGAAAAACGGACGGGGGGTTGGGTGATTCTGTGCAGAAACCCTGCCTTGGTTATATATATATATATGTGTGTGTGTGTGTGTGTGTGTGTGTGTGTGTGTGTATATATACATATACATATACATATACATGTATACACACACACATACATATACAGTATATATATATATATATATACATATACACACACACACACTTATTTTTATTTTTATTTTTAATTCAGTTACTTTTAATTAATTTAATTGTAATTCATTTTATTAAATTTTTTAATAAATAAATTAAATTAAATTAATTAATTAAATTTTATAAATAAATAAAACAAATTAATTAATTACTTGAATTAATATACTTCAACAAAAATGAGTGCATCTGTATATATCTGTAGATATCTGTATGTGTGTGTGTGTGTGTGTGATTTTTGCGTATTTGTGTACAGTGAGAAAAAAAAATATTTGATCCCCTGCTGATTTTGCACGTTTGTCCACTGACAAAGAAATGATCAGTCTATAATTTTAATGGTAGGTTTATTTGAACAGTGGGAGACAGAATAACAACAAAAAAATCCAGAAAAAATTCATTTCAAAAAAGTTATAAATTGATTTGCATTTGAATGAGTGAAATAAGTATTTGACCCCTTCTCAAACATGACTTAGTACTTGGTGGCAAAACCCTTGTTGGCAATCACAGAGGTCAGACGTTTCTTGTAGTTGTCCACCAGGTTTGAACACATCTCAGGAGGGATTTTGTCCCACTCCTCTTTGCAGATCCTCTCCAAATCATTAAGGTTTCGAGGCTGAACATATACATAACACAGAAGACAGAACATATACATAATTATGTAAAATTGTCCAAATTACCATCTGTTACAAAATTTGCAAATACTAATATATATGTTGTATTTAATACTTTGACTAAAGTATTTTTGCATCAGCTTTAAGTTATAGAAATGACCAAAGTAGATCTAATTAATGAAATAAAATGATGTGTTACCATTTTGTTTGTTTGTTGAATCTTGCCAAAGGGAAGGTTACAAAATGTAGGCGGTCACAAAGAACCTTAAGGCAGCAGCTCAGAATCTTCGGGTGTCTTTACTGTCTGTGGGTAATGTCGGCATTCATGAATAAATCATCAGCAATGCACTGAACATGACTGGTGTTAAAATGAGATTATGAAGATGGAAGTTCTCTCTCCGAGCAGAACATTTGAAGTTTGCCGAAACCAGCTGCTTCTGCGAGAACGTACTGCAGACAAAAAAGTAGAGCACTTCAGGAAAGAAAACTTCAAAAAAATCCCCATTTCAACATAAAGCAATAATTTTAAGTCCTCTGGACCCAGTCGGCTTGCAATTATTATGAGAACGCCGATTTTGTAGAGCACCAGAAAACTTTACAGTCTTTTATCCAACAAAATCCATAAATATTGGACAGACAAAGCCATGAATATACATGAAAGCATGTTTTATTTTGGTGTTATTTCTTCACTCATACCCTCTTGTCAGGACGCAGCCGACAATCAACTAACTCTCTTTGCGTAATACAGAACATTTTGAAGGGTTCTCAAACTTTCAGCGCTTCATATCCTTATTTAATTTTCTATTTTAACAACTGTCACAGGCACTTGCGTTTCATCCTGCTGTACGGAAAAGAATAAATGTCCTCAAATTTCCTGAGTCCTGTTTGTTAAATAAATCAAGCCAAATGTTCATCCCTCACCCTGATATCAGCCTTTCTAATTATGTATGTGATTTGTTTGAACAGCCTCGACTCATGCAAATGCAGTCTATTTACATGCAGCAGCACAGAGCTGTATTCCACAAAGTCATACACACAATATTTATATGAACGCATGCAGGATTCCTTACTGGAGTTATTTTGCATGTAAGGCCTGGAGAGTTTTGCATGTTCTTGACCATTTTGCTGCAGTGAAACTAGCGTCTATAAAAAAAAGCCTATAATCACCTATGCTATTCGATTTCACAGCCAGCGATCATGTTACTGAATTTGAATGTGGAAAGAGTCTAACACAGCGTTTAGGCTCAGATAAATCTTGCTGTTGTGCTCATATATTCCTTATTGGGAAGCTTGCAGGTGAGAGATAAGGTACAGGCACACTGCACAGATGGCTGCGAACAAAAAAACGTGTTTGTTTTTTCCACATAGAGACAGAAACAAACAGGTTGGTTGAACAGAGTGAAATTTGTTAATATAAAATGATCTTATTCTCAAACACACTGTTTAAACGACAGCAGGGGACATTTATCTCAAATATACCAACATGGGAGACCTTTTCATATTAAACATGACGTCTCGGATGTTTCTTCTATTCACCCGTTAGATTCAATGGAGGGCAAAGGGAGACTTCTAATTTTTCTTCAGAGTCTCATAATATTGTACGTTTTCTATAGCAGGGGCTTTCGAAATGTTGGATGTCAAGGACCCCCCGAAATGAGACATCCTATTTTTTATATGACAGCAGCTACATATTCTCATGCATAAAGACCCATTTGTACGGTGTGAGAATCTGTTATACAGATACTGCATGATATTATAGACATAAACATGAAAAAAAATAACTGGATGTTTTGTTGTCAAAACCAAGGCCAAAACCAATTCTTATAATATTATGTAAATATTTATTTATATTTATAACATTCATAAATATTCCCTTTTGCATTAAACTGCCAACATGTGGGGTTTTTTGACACTATTGGAGAAATATTAGATGTTATATTGTTTTTAGCTATTTTATTTAAGATTTTATAATTTTTATTATTATTTATGCATTTTATTTTATTTTTGAGCAGGTTTGTTATTCATATTCAAAAAAGCTAAATTAAAAAGAATAAATAAAAAAGAGGGAACTATTAGGTGTATAAATCGAAAGAGAAACAATAATTGTTCTAAAGCAGTTGTAATAATAATTATTATATTTATTATTGTTGTTGTTATTTAATGTTAGCATGTTATATTATTATATAACTATATATGTGTTTATATATAATTTATATTTAATTATATGAAATATTTTATTTTTTGTTAAGTTAAGTTAAGTTAAGTTAAGTTAAGTTAAGTTAAGTTAAGTTAAGTTAAGTTAAGTTAAGTTAAGTTAAGTTAAAAGTTAAGTTCAACAAATTAATACTCACCCTCACTGTGTCATTACAATCACCCATTAAGTACCATCTCTGTTACTGCCTTAATCGAACCACAAAGTTCAATCTGATTCAGAAACTAATTTTTGATCAAAACAGGTTGAGAGCTCTATGACCCTGACACGTAGATTGCAGCATATGATACTTACTATCAATGCACAGAAACATAGTAAGGACATTGGTAAAATAGTCCATGAGACATCAGTGGTTCAACCGTAATTTTATAAAGCTATGAGAATACTTTTGTGCGCAAAGAAAACAATAATAACATAATTTATTCAGCAATTTACTTCTCCCCGAGTTACCGTCTTCCTCCATTTTATGGAGAGTACCACAACAACCAAACGAACAGCAACACGTTCAGCATGCACTTACGTTCAGCATGTGTGTGCTGTCTACTGAACGTAAACAACGGTGAGTAATTAACAGAATTTTCATTTGGGTGAACTAACCCTTTAAGTTAAGTTAAGTTAAGTTAAGTTAAGTTAAGTTAAGTTAAGTTAAGTTAAGTTAAGTTGAATTGTGAGGAGTGGCAGTTTGTCTTGCAGTTTCAGAAATCATCCGAAATTTCGAACTGGTAGTCTCAGTGTAGTGTCTGCATTCGGATGATAATTGAAATAAATGAATCTTTAGTTTCATGACTTACTGAATATTAAAAAAAATTCCTAATTAATTGATTAGAGGAACATCTAAGATACCTAAAGAGTTAGTTTAGCCAAAATGAAAATATTATAATCATTTACTCACATCAAGGTTCTCAAAGTATTGTAAAAAACGTAAGTCACCAAAATTTTAAATTCTGTCATTCACCCTCATGTCGTTCCACTTCGTTCTTCAGAACATTAAGATATTTTTGATAAAATTTGAGAGCTCTATGACCCTGGAACCTATCAATGCAAAGCAAGGAATCGTTATAGTTTGAATCAGAACCGTAATTTTATAAAGCTACGAGAATACTTTTTTGCGCAAAGAAAACAATAATATCATAATTTATTCAGCAATTCTTCTCCCCGAATTACCGTCTTCCTCCATTTTGGAGAGTACCAGAACGTAATCAACCCAATGAGCATTGTTTACATTCAGCATGTGTGTGCTGTCTACTGAACGTAAACAACGGTGAGTAATTAATAACAGCATTTTCATTTGGGTGAACTAACCCTTTAAGTTAAGTTAAGTTAACAAGTGCAGTTTGAGACCCCAAACAAAAACATTTAGTAAAATCCGTATTTCGGTGTCTCAGTGTCAAAAAGTGTGCTCAGATCTGATGAGAAATAATGACTTTTTATGACTTACTGAATACTAAAAAAAATTCCTAATTAATTTTAGAGGAACATCTAAGATACCTAAAGAGTTAGTTTAGCCAAAATGAAAATATTATAATCATTTACTCACCCTCATATCGTTCCCAACCTTCACGCACACAAAAAGGAAATGCACAGATATAATGAAAGTAAATGAGCATGCAACTGGTGGCCACGGGAAGTTTGGAGACTTAAACTGAGGCTCTGAAGAGCCAGCTGGACCGGAGAGCTTCTCCAATCCCTGGCTAAGACGAGCTATCGTGCCTCAGCTGGGAACTGCGGTCATATCTGACCTGGCATCGACCGGAGCCAGAGCGGCGGCACTGGAGGCACAGCAGACGCCAGGTACAGGGCCATGATCCGACAGCCGACGACCAAGACCGTGGAACAGGTTTTAGAGTCTTGTGACTCTAATTCAGAAGTGACACCAGCTGGATACCTGACAGGAAGTCGGTGAGGAAGTGACCCGGGAGCAGCGGGAATGAGCCGGGACCCAGATGGAGCAGCTCAGAGGTGTGAATACAGTGACACGACCTGTTCTTGAGCAGAGTAGCACTTAACAATCTCTTTGTTTTGACAGCTACAATATTTATATCTCAGAATATGCATTAAAATGAAGAACGAGAATAGGAAATGCAGGAGTAACGAGGTCAACAATGCTTTAACTGCTTTGTTAACGGGGGTTGTGAATCTTCTCTTGACATGTGAAGTAAAAATATACATGCTGTTTATTTTTTTGCTCCATTTATCCTCCCCTCGAGTTTATTTTCTCACCTTCCTGCCTTTTACCATTAAGACTGTTTTTAATTGAACCACAACACTGTAGTCTCATTTCATTTTGCTGGGTACATATTTTAATTTAATTGATGTCAATGTCACCGCAGTCATAAAGGCCAGACTGAATTCCAGCAAGAGCCGAGTCAGTGAATGCAGATGGAGAATGCTGGTAATGAGAGAGTGCAGAAATGAGGCTCTGCTTTAATAAGATGTTTACACTGAAATATGTGTGTGTGTGTGTGTGTGTGTGTGTGTGTGTGTGTGTGTGTGTGTGTGTTTTTGTGTGGGGACAAAATGTTTAATGTGTATGACAGAGGTATTACAATTTGAAGGTGTGTGTGTGTGTGTGTGTGTGTGTGTGTTAGGGCAATAGCACATACAGTACAGTACAGTATAAAAACCATTACGCCTATGGAGAGTCCCCGTAAACCAAAAAACAAACATATGTGTGTGTGTGTGTGTGTGTGTGTGTGTGTGTGCGTGTGTGTGCGTGTGTGTGTGTGTGTGCATGTGCGTGTGTTATTACAGTGCTGTAAACTGAGCTCCAAGGTCTGGATGGCAGAATGAAAGCGTGGGAGAGCAGCTCAGGGCTGCTGAAACATTACAAATAAGGTATTCACTTGGTTTTAATGCTGTTGTAATTTTTTTGTTTCAGGCGCAGGAATTGGACCTTGAGGATGTCAGTCATAAATTACAATCTGCTGTGGCCTGAATTTAGGGAAAGACAACATTACTACAGGTCCAGCAGACCAAATCAGATGAGAGAAAAATCAACATCATATGGTAGGAAAGCATCAATACTACTAGCATCAATCAATATTACTATTGCACATAGTTTTTAAACAAATCTCAAACCCCAAATATTAAAATTTTGATATTAAAATGAACATAGCTCATCCCACACCATTTGTGTTACAAGAATATATATATATTTTTTTTTTTTTTTTTTTTTTTTTTTTTTTAGATTTTTATTGTTTCAGATCTTATGAACATATGAAACAGATCCAAAGTCACAAAATTTCAGAACTTTTTGAAACCATTTTATTTACCTACACTACTTTTCAAAACTTTGTGTTCAAATTTTTTTTTTAAGAAATTAATAATTTTATTCAGCAATGATGCATTAAATTAAATAAAAAAGTGACAGTAAAGACATTTATAATGTTACAAAATTTTCTATTTCAGATAAAATGTTGTTCTTTTGAACTTACTATTCATCAAAATATCCTGAAATAAATGAATCATGGTTTCCACAAAAAAATAACAATAATAATAATCAGCACAACTGTTTTCAATATTGATAATAATAAGAAATGTTTCTTGTGCATATTATAATGATTTCTGAAGGATCATGTAGCACTGAAGACTGGAGTAATGATGTTGAAAATTCAGGAATAAATGACATTTTAACATAATTCAAATAGAAAACAGTTACTTTAAACTGTATTAATATTTCAAGATATTACTGTTTCACTAAAATGATTGGTTTTAGTTTTTAGTGTTTTTTTTTGTTTGTTTGTTTGTTTGTTTTAGACCAAGTAGTAATCAAACTTTTCTAAATGATTATAAATCATAGGAACAGCTTTGCTCCTGTATAACTGCTCTCTTATTTGTGATGTTGTTTAATTGTCACAGTTATCACTTTCCTCGCTCATATCACCGTCCAGACTCCAGGTCAAGCCCTGCAAGTCAAAAACATCTCTACTCACACATTCAGACAGAAAAACAGACGTCCGCACCGCATGAGCTCAAAGCCGAGGTAAAGAAACCGAGCACGAGCACAGGTAAAACATACTCTGTTATTCACTTCTGTTTACTGCATCACACACAAACAGCTCATGACAAGACAGAAAGAGATGAAAGAGTCTTTTTGTGCTCACAGACTGCATACTCGCCAAACAACAAAAGCTACTGTTTCTCTTCAACCATCCGCTGGTGTGACAGCACAGACACGTCCATTGAATTCAGACCAAATAAAAGACAAGATATGACTGTGAAAGTGTACATTTGCCTGGCTTTACCAGTTTTGATAAAGCATCTTGACATTGCTTTATTCTTTCGTTCATGAGGATATACAAATGGGACTGATTGAACTGAAAATATCACTGTAGAAAAATACAAGTTCATACATGCACTCGTAATATGAACCTCTATATTTTATATTTTATATATATATGTGTGTGTGTGCCTTTGCAGAGGTTCATGGTCATCAAACTGAAACTCTCTCTCAGCTCTCCAGTGCCCTCTAGTGGCCAGTGAATTGGCATTTTTAGTAAACTGTCTGGCAGAGGAATAAAATATTGAAAATTTGATCAAAGATACTACAATTCGGACAAATAACAAATAATACAAGCAGTAGTCTAATCACTCAAAAAGTCTGTAAGTTCAGCAAGTCATACTAATAAGCCTGACTAATGAGCAGCTGTTTTGTTGAATTGGAGTGCCGCTCATTTGTTCTCAAATCTTGAAGCTGCGATAAGCCTTAAATCTTGATGGCAGGCCGGGCCTTGGACCCAGAGCCTCTACAAATTGTAATTCCACTGAGGGTCTGTGTGAAAAACAACATAAGCTGTGGAAACTAGAGACTGAGCTGGTTGAGTTGAGTTCAGAGGGTTAGCAGTTAATCATTAACTTGTTTTTTTTTTCCCCGGCCTGTCAGTAACACAGATAACACATGACAGTACGTATGTGTAGCTATGCTATCATCATTCACAGCCTTTTTTTTTTTTTTAATTAATTAATTTAATTTTATATACCCTTTTATTTAACCACACTATGACAGACAAGACCGGAGGACAGAGAAAACAAGAGAGAGAAAGAAGAAAGAAGAAAAAAAAAGAAAAAAAAAAAAGTTGTGGGGAAAGTCAACAGAGAAGGGGGAGAGAGAGAGAGAAAAAAGGAGAATGGGGGATAGAGAGAGAGAGGAAAAAAACAGACAATTTGCTTTGATACCTGCTGACAAAAAGAGAAAACAACAGAAGAAAACAACAGAAGACACAACATCATAGAGACTGCAGCAACAACCAACATCTGTATGAATCACAATAAATTCTAAATGTTGAATGTTATTGAGCAGCACACATAACTAATATTACAAAATAAGTTTTGAAGCAACAGCAGATCAAGACAATGCGTGTCTGTGAGCACCTGTTTTTACACCAATGTGACTGCTTGAGTGTACACCTGTGTGTGTGAGCGTGCTTGTGTTCATAAGGTTCTTCCATGTAAATGTTTAATAGTGTGTGTGGGGCACAACAGCCCCATCCCGCAAGGCATGAAGCAGGCATGGAAAAGACCCGGGCCCCAAACATCCGGGGGCCCCCCAGGGCACGGGACCCCCAGGAGAACCACCGCAGGGACAACCGCTGCCTCCACCCAGAAAAGGGCAGAGGAGAGCCCGAAGGTGGGACCTCCGACAGTCACAGTGTAGACGCCCCAGGGTGCCGTGGCGGCAAGCCCGCAGGCTCCACCGGCAGCCGACCACACCAGGGCAGACAGGGCCCTGGGCCCGGAGATCCAAAGGCCCCCCACCCCCCAATCGGGGCCCATCAAGGCCAGTAGGGCCAGGCCCTGCCATACCGCCGAAACCCGCACCGGCGGCATCCTCCACCGTGGTAGGGGTCGACTGAGATGATGAGTGAGGCGGAGTCTAAGGCCCGACCTGACACATAGACGTAGACGAACAAGCACACATATACACAAGCATACGTTCCCACCCTCATGCACGCAAACGAATATTCACACCCTCGTCCCACATGTAGACACACAAAAATGGACACGGTACCCACAGTCACACTCCCCATATGCACTCTATACTCCTAGATCCAGGCACCACCACCCCCAGAGGGGAAGCCAGCGCCCGATCCCGGAGCTGAACCCCCTTCGCTCCGGCGCGGGGACAGGAAGACCACCCCGGTCCCCGCAGCAGCAGAGAAAACCAACAGCCCAGACCCCGACCGGGCGGCCAGCTCATCCTCACAGCCCCGGGAAAAAAAAAAAAAAAAATCATTAACTTGTTAATAGGTGGTGGATACAGTCATCTTTTGCCTTCATTACAAAAGGTACAGGACTATCATGGTATTGGATGTTAATAACATGGTAGTGAATGATTACCATACTCATCTACCATGAAATTTACATAACTTATAAAACCGTACCATGGTACTGTGATGTTTTTTTGGTCGTGTACTATGGCATTCTAGTACTTTGGAGTACTATGTAAATGCCATGGTACGTTTATTTCAGCACAATCACTTTAAAAAGGAACTGTGGCAGGTACAGTGATAGTATAAAATGGTAATAATTTGATATATTGAAATACAGTACCATGGTACTGAAATTCATAATACCCTGGTAGCATGTTACTTTTTTGTAAATGATAGTAGTTTCAAAGTATCAATCTAATATACTGTCATTAAACCAAGGTATCAGCACACTTATTTTGAAGAGATTGTCTTTTAATGTACTGTAAAGAATACTATAGTATTATATTACATTAAAAATGGTACACATGGTAAAAATTAACCTTTATTTTACAGTGCATACACTTTAAAGTACTGAGTAATATCAGGTAACTACTGTATATGGACTTAACTTGAGTTAAGTTTAGATTTTAGGTTAAGTTCTGCCTTTGTACCTGCACAGTGTAAAAAATATCAGAATTTTAATGACAAAAAAAATTAAATACTACAGTAAAAACTTGTTATTTGGTTAACGGTACATTCCTTCACTATGTACTGTGAAAAACTGCAATAAATCTAACAGGAAATTTAATGTTATTGTACAGTAAAATAATGTTAAGTTTTTTGAAGTGAAAAAGAACAAGTCATCCTATAATTTACAGTGGAAAACCATAAATTGACATTCCTAGAATTCCCTGTTTGACACTGTGCATGTTTTTTCACTGAAATTTCTTCTTTCCTATTACATTAGGGTACAAACATTAGGGATTTGTTTTGTTAAGTTACAGTTTTTTTCAATTGCTAACATCCTTTTGTCCCACCTGTAGTCACATTTTCAAAACTCTAAATGCAATTAGCACAGCATCCGTCTGTTGTGACCATACCATCAACACAATTCATGTTGTTTTCACACAATATGCAGTCAATTACCATGTTTCTAAAATGCTTACATTTTATTTTCATACAAGCTTATCCAAAACTTGCGAACTTATGAACTTCTGAAAGCTTATTTCTGCCATGGAATATAAAGGGTAATGGGTAATTGTGACTTTAAATACTGTGAATTTACAGTATCTCACAATTCCGATAAAGTCTGAATTGCAAGACGTAAACTCGCAATTCCAATAATAAAAGTCAGAATTGTGAGATAAAAAGGTCACAGTTACTGTTTTTACCTTTATATTCTGTGACGGAAACAAGCTTGCATAGTAACCAAAGGCCATGTATGTTGATTTTTTGTTGATCACTGGCATCATCTACATGGGGGCACCATCCACATCCAATCCCCACCCACTGGAAAGCAATTTCAATCAAGGTTCCAACTGAATTTCTGCATAGGGGACCCTATTATTTTTCTATTGTACATTCTATAAAGTACTGACTCATTCAGTTTTAGATTGTATGTTGCCAAGAACAAACACATTCAACACTTAAAAATGTAAAATGGGTTTCAGTTGAAGGTAAACTGAAGGCTAAATAACAAAAAAACTATGGATTTTTATATTGTCTATGCAGGTAGAACTGAAACATGACAAGTAATGCAGTTTTTATAAAGCCATCAACTGTTAGTATTTTGACAGTCACTGTGCTATGATTGACTATATGCTTCTGTTGGATAGAAACTGTTTTGACCGAATTACTCGATTTTGAATCAGGTTTGCTGTGTTTTGATAAAGTTAGTATATGTATAAAAACTTATTCAGCATTTTGAAATGTAGAGTTTGTATTTATTTAACAAAATGTGGTTTTGGCCAGAAAATTTACTATTTGGCTAATTGTGTGATGTAGGTGTGTTGCTGTTTTAAGAGTTTAGAAAAAGTACTTTAAGTATTGGTAAACGCTTGTTAGCAATTGAAAAAAACTGTAATGATTAAAAACAGATTATATTAACAGATAAAGGTAAAAAAAAAAAAAGATTTGAGTAATTTGGTGTATAATTTCAGTTAATGAAATATACATATTCTTACCATAAATTTTAATTCAGTATGATAAAATTAAAATGTTGCAACCATATTTTTTTACAGTAAAGCTCTGACAACCACAGCTGCAATTTTTTTACTGTAAATTTTACAGATTTGTTTTTACAGCTATACTAAGTACATAGTATGTACATAAATAACAGGACTATGAAAAAGTGGTACCATGGGACTCTAAGGTAGTTCAAAGAATACTATGGCATGCCATGTCAAAAAAATGTTACTAAAATTCATGGTGCACAAGACAACATTATTGGGTCTGATGAGTTGGCAAGGACTTTAGTGAGATACTCGTCACATATTCTGGGTCATTGTTTTTTCCAACAACAGCTGTTTCTTAGTATTTTCTTGTTAGTGTTATGCTGTTGGTAAAGAAGCATGCTTCTTTTAAGAACTGTTCACTGGAAGGTTCTCTAATGGCTTTCTCCTATGGCTTCACTACAAAAACCTCCCTTTGGAGCCTTTATTTTTAAGATAGTAATCATAAATAATGAATTGTTATATAAAAAAATAAATGAATAAAGCAATTCAAGTTTTTAAAATAAACAACCGCAACTGAAGTGTCCAGATAAATGTATGTTAGAAATTGTATACCAGCGGTGGCCTGATTCTACTCATTCATGTTTAATGAGGATGGCATATTCCCCCAAGCTCTGTAATTACTGAGTCATTTGCCTAAAATATAGAAGGACTGCATAATTCCCAGGAGAGCTGCTTTTGTCTCCCTTTGCCTCATTAGGGCGAGTACACAGATCTCCAGCGGTGGAGCTCATTGTAAGAGCTTAAGCAAGCCAAGAAAGGTAATTGGGGGGTCAGCTCAAGCTCTGAATTCCTGTGTTTGTGCTTCTCTGTTCGGTTTCCAAACGACACATGTGCTGGGAGTCTTTAGCTCACACACACTGGCATTGAAATCTCTTGAAGTGAGGTCAAACTCAATGGAGAGGAAGGCAGCAAGACGAAATTGAGATGACAGCTAGAGTGCAGGAACTAAAGAGACAGACCTCAGGTGTTTAGCATCAAACACTCCACGTCTGCATGCTCACATATTCATTGTTGATCCTGATGGAGTCAAATGGTTTAAGAAAAAATGTGAGGTTTTTTTTCAGCCAAGCAATTAGAAAAATATATACGCTAGCATTCGAAAGTTTGGGGTCAAGATTTATTTTGAGAAAATAACAATACTTTTATTCAGCAAGGATGCATTAAATTGATCAAAAGTGACAGTAAAGGCATCTATAATGTTATAAAAGATTTATATTTCAAATAAACACTGTTCTTTTGAACTTTTAGGATTTTTTTCATGAAAATAAATGAATACTTTTATTCAGTCAGGATGTATTAAACGTGTCAAAAGTGACAGTAAAAGCATTTATGTTACAAAGGATTTCTATTTCAAATAAGTACAGTTCTTTTGAACTTTATTCATCAAAGGATCATGAAAAATGAATCACGGTTTTCACAAAATGAAATGTTTCTTTAGCATTAAATCGGCATGTTTGAAGGATTTCTGAAGGACTGTGTGACACTTAAGATGGAGTAATGATGCTGAAAATTCACCTTTGACAAAACAGAAAACAGTTATTTAAAATTAAAATAATATTTCACAATATTACTATGTTTGCTGTATTTTTGATCAAATAAATGCAGCCTTGGTGAGTATACAGGAATTTCTTTAAACATTTTTGAAATTGTACAGACCACAAACTTTTGAACAGTGGTATTAAACAGTATGAATTTACATTTTTAAAAACAATGTATATTTATTATAACAATAATAAAGCAAAGCATTTAATTTATGCTCAAGCTTCCATTATATGAGTCTATACACTTTCAGTTCAATACTTTTGTTCTACCATCTAATTTACTCAGTACTGTTTCATCGTTAAGCTCAGGCAGTTTGGTCAGAAAGCCCTGGAGAACCAATCAAAGTTCACCTGGAGTCCCCTAGATGAGCAGGAAACTTTGCTTGTAGGTTTAATGACTAAAAAAGAACATCTTGCTGTAATAAGCCTGGATCAGAGATGCTCTAATTAATGTTCTGACATGTAAAAAAATAAATAATTCCAAATGGCTGAGAATCATTCACAAACACTAGAAATCTATTTAGCGCTGATTATTTTACTAACATTGTATTTGACACTGTCATGCTAGATCTATTAGAGTCTTAGATGTGTTATGTCGCTCTTTGTGTGATTAAGCACTTGATGAGACGTGCAGCTCTACAGGATGTCTACGAGAGACAGCAGCTCTCGTCGACGGGAGATTGTCAGTGACAGTGCAGTCTTCTGTTATTTACACAAAAATGATGAAAATGGTGTCGCGACGCTGTTGAAACACTTGTCACAGTTTATGATTATTAAGTTTTTCATATCTACCGAAATTTACAGCCATTTTTGCTGTACACCCTCCCAAAACAACAATAGGAGTTAATGATCTGTAAGCACATCAGTGGAGCAGACAGCCCACCCAGATTGCTTGGCTGTTTCAACCACGTTAAGGAGTGTGTTCCCAAAAATTGCAACAGTTTGAAACTTAAAACCCTGAGATTTTCTATTTAATTTGCGATTGTTCTATGTAATCTGTATATCAGCCAGTTTACAAGTCCTTAGGTCATACTGTTAGATTATAAAGCTTATGTTGGTAAGAAACAAATCTGGTGTTTAGTGACGGACTCGGAAGCGCAGCGAAGAGAGCCTGAAAACAATACCGGTCACGAATTAGAAGCACAAAACGAGGATTTGTAAAGAGAAAAGTGTTTATACCATTTTAATTAAGGATATTTTTTTTAGTGCTGTCAAACGATTAATCGCATCCAAAATAAAAGTTTTTGTTTACATAATATATGTGTGTGTACTGTGTATATTTTCATTATGTATATATAAAAGACACACACATACAGCATATATTTTGAAAATATTTACATGTATATATTTATATTCATATAAATTATATCATATATAAATATATTTATCTCATAAACCATAATACATCATATTTTTCTTAAATATATACATGAATGTGTGTGTATTTATATACATAATAAATATACAGAGTATCAGCATACACATATATCATGTAAACAAAAACTTTTATTTTGGATGCGATTAATCATTTGACAGCACTAATATTTTTCTTACAAAAACAGCATCAGTTTGCTACAGGAGGCCTTTATTCACCCCTGCGGAGCCGTGTGAGGCATGTTTTATTATGGATGGATGCACTTTATTTGACTATTTTTGGAATGTTGGGAAAAAAAACACCCGCCTACTGCCATTATAAAGCTTGGGAGAGCAAGGACAATTTTTAATATAACTCCAATTGGATTCGTCTGAAAGAAGAAAGTCATATACACCTAGGATGCCTTGAGGGTGAGTAAAACATGGGCTAATTTTCATTTTTGGGTCAGCTAACCCTTTAAGGCTGTTACTTGCCATTTGACTCTATTCTTTAAAGGAAAACGCCACCGTTTTTCCATATTCCAATATGTTCTTCCCTCAATTTAGACGAGTTGATATGTACCTCTCCCGTCTCAGTCCGTGCACTTAATCGCTTAGCGTGCGGCACCACTATTCTCTGCTAGCGTTTAGCTTAGCACCATTCATTTCTTGCTGTAATAAGCCTGGATCAGAGATGCTCTAATTAATGTTCTGACATGTAAAAAAATAAATAATTCCAAATGGCTGAGAATCGTTCACAAACACTAGAAATCTATTTAGCGCTGATTATTTTACTTAACATTGTATTTGACACTGTCATGCTAGATTATTAGAGTCTTAGATGTGTTATGTCGCTCTTGTGTGATTAAGCACTTGATGAGACGTGCAGCTCTACAGGATGTCTACCAGAGAGACAGCAGACGGAGATTGTCAGTGACAGTGCAGTCTTCTGTTATTTACACAAAAATGATGAAAATGTCTATGTTGAAACCACAGGTATGTCACAGTTACAGTTTTTCATATGAATACATTTTTATCACCCCAAAACACACCCGTATTTACATGTAAACATAGTTCGGAGTTGCTGTGTGTCCAGTGTTGTAAGATATGATGCTGTGTTAGTGGGCAATTGAACAGTTTGAAACTTAAAATGAGTAATTTTCTATTTAATTTGCGATTTTCTATGTAATCTGTATATCAGCCAGTTTACATGTCCTTGGTCATACTGTTAGATTTTAAAGCTTATGTTGGTAAGAAACAAATCTGGTGTTTAGTGACGGACTCGGAAGCGCAGCGAAGAGAGAACAAAACAATACCGGTCACGAATTAGAAGCACAAAACGAGGATTTGTAAAGAGAAAAGTGTTTATACCATTTTAATTAAGGATATTTTTTTTAGTGCTGTCAAACGATTAATCGCATCCAAAATAAAAGTTTTTGTTTACATAATATATGTGTGTGTACTGTGTATATTTATTATGTATATATAAAAGACACACACATACAGCATATATTTTGAAAATATTTACATGTATATATTTATATTCATATAAATTATATCATATATAAATATATTTAATCTATAAACATACCATATTTTTCTTAAATATATACATGAATGTGTGTGTATTTATATATACATAATAAATATACAGAGTACATACACATATATCATGTAAACAAAAACTTTTATTTTGGATGCGATTAATCATTTGACAGCACTAATATTTTTCTTACAAAAACGCATCAGTTTGCTACAGGAGGCCTTTATTCACCCCTGCGGAGCCGTGTGAGGCATGTTTTATTATGGATGGATGCACTTTATTTGACTATTTTTGGAATGTTGGGGAAAAAACACCCGCCTACTGCCATTATAAAGCTTGGGAGAGCAAGGACAATTTTTAATATAACTCCAATTGGATTCGTCTGAAAGAAGAAAGTCATATACACCTAGGATGCCTTGAGGGTGAGTAAAACATGGGCTAATTTTCATTTTTGGGTCAGCTAACCCTTTAAGGCTGTTACTTGCCATTTGACTCTATTCTTTAAAGGCCCGTTCACAATACAAACTATAACTATAACATTTTATTAATTGTTCTAAATCTATGAAAACCTAGAAGTCCACACTACAACTATAACAACACAGAAAAACAAAGTTGGAATTACTTTCAGGCAGATATTTTACAGCTGATTAACGACACAAACATTGAAAATCTTTACTGCAGTGCACATTCATAAACAGAATGTTGCATCTGTTAGTGTGGAGGCTAATATTCCTATCATTCTTGGTGCGAACAAGCCTTAACCCTGTTACTTTTAACACCTAAACATGTTGGACACACTAACCGCTAGGCAATGGCTTAATTGCACTGCAGCTTATTTTGTAAAATTGTCCATTTAAAGTACATTCAAACAAAACAGTTAAAACATTAAATAAAAAGCTATCAGTGAACAGTATTATGGGAAATTACTTCCTTGAGGTGCAAACTCCAACATTAATCACTAGATGAAGTGGTTTCAGACTCCTTCCAGTCTTGTTAAACAAACATCTTAAATATTACATGAGAAAATATGGTTTGCTCAGTTTCTACCTTTATAGCCACAGAACACAATTATTAATGATATTTACTCTTATCCCTCCAACTCAACCTTTGCTTTCCTGCCAAAATCTGCTACAGTCCCTCCAGATCCAAAATTCTGCTCCTCAAGAATTTTTCACACAATGTGTCTATTCTTTCTCAAGTCTCTAGTTTCCCATAGCTGGCATTGGCACAATTAGTCTCATGTTAGCAACCAACAGACTTGCCCCCTGCTGCTTACAGCCATTATCAAACCATATTTCTAATCTTGTGCAATGTGGGACTCTTTAAACAGTTCTGTCAAAAAATAAAATAAATAAAAAATAAATAAAACACCATGGGCTTCAATATTTGAATAGCACAGACCCGTGACCCTGTGTTCTGTGGCCAGTTTGTTATACACTCAAACATTTTTCTAGCAGAGGCTTTCTGAGAGTAGTTTAGTTGTATAATTTATGATATTTCAGCTAAAATTTTGATCCTGAATACTGCTGGAAGGTGCATGTGAGCAGTAGGCAGCAGGTGGACGAGCCGTACGTCCCTCTTTGTGTCTTTTCAGTTCAGATTCAGATAAACAATATATTTACATACTTATTCATTCAGGGTAGATATGGCTTAGATTACCAGCCATTCAGCCCCAAAAAAGGAAAACAGATTTTTATTGGGACATTATTTGTATTATGCAGACAATCAGAGCTTCAGACTGCAGTTTGAGTCATCTAATCACAAGTGTGACAGGAGCATCAGTGGGACTGTCACATTACAGATAGAAAGAGGACAGACTGCCCTCAGCATCCCAAAATCATTCAACCTTCACAAAAGAAAATTCTTCAGTCTGCATATTCATCACTTTCTGATGTCCAAGTTCTACTGCACATTCTGCATATGTTCAAAAGTTCAGGCCAGAAGCAGGACAGTGAACTAAAATCAAACAAACAAAAACAAACATTAGGAAAGAGGAGGCCAGAAGCACTGTGTAGGGACTGAACAAAATTAATTAATAAATAAGAGGAGGCCAGAAACAGTGTATAGAGACTGGCTGAAAATTAATAAATAAAGAGCAGGCCAGAAACTGTGTAGGAGCACAACTAACTAGAAACAAATGAATAAAATAGAAAGGAGGCCAGAACAGTGTAAGGGCACAACTAACTGTACATGTGGAAAGATGAGACCTGAAACAGTGCAAGGACACAAACAAATGGATGGAAATAGAAGAGTAGACACAGTGTAAAGGCAAAACTAACTTACTAGAAAGAAAGAAACAAAGAAAGAAAAAATAAATTCATGCTCAACTGAGAAGCATGTATGTTTTCCCACCTTTTTCCACCCTAAACCTGCATATTCATCTAAACAACAACATAAAAGCCTCTTAAAGCCTCTTGTGCAAGACCCTGACATTGAAGAGTTGTATTTAAAACTGTCAGAGTCTTGTGCGAGACCCTGACATTGAAGAGTTGTATTTAAAACTGTCAGAGTGCAGCCATGAGAGGAATGTGGCACCAAAACATGTCTGAACTCTTAAACCACACATTTTCACTGCATTAGATAACAAAACATCAAATCAAGTGGCATTCATTTGAAAATAAAAATGGCCCTTCAACCAAAACATTACATGCATAAACATGCATCCTTAAAAAAGAAATCACCTTGAAACCAGCTGTAAAAAGAAAAAAAAGAAAATTTTGATCAGACTCATGCATTTTTAAATGTAGCCAAAATATCCAAATACTTTTAAGGCTACTGTATGACATGACAGTTAGAACACTAATAAAGGGTGTATTGTAAAAATGAGAGGTGACCCTCTCGTCACTCTTCCTAGATGATCATCCATCTGGTCGGAAAATGAGGTGTTGCTGTGCGCTGTGGGATCTGGACTGTACCTTTAATAGTGAGAGTAGTTTACGCCAACTCGTCTGGTACCATTTCAAAAGTTAGCAGAAACCAAAACAAAGCCATTAAACCAAATTTCAAGTTGAATTTCTTCAGAAGCATCAAGGAGTAAAACCAACACCTGGGCCGAAGATGAGGGTCAGAAGGCTAATAGTGACTCAAGGGGAAGTTTCTGGAAAGCCAAGTAAGATAGAAGCGTCATTGGAAGCTGGAGAGGCGGAGGGCCGTGGCAGCAGTCCATGATAGTGGGCCAGGTGGTGCGGCAAAGGGGACGGCCAGGTCAGAGGACAAAGGTGTGAGGTCTGGACCCAAGCTGGTGGGTCAGAGAGAGCCAGCTGGCTGACCACACCACACAGCTGAATGATTCAAAGGTTAAAATCAAACTGTGGAAAATGGAAAAGCTGAAGAAAGTGTAGGCGAGTAATCATTCTCTGCCATCATTTTTTCCCTCAACAGAAACATGAGCTATGGACATAAAATAATACATCATTCATGCAAGTTATGAAAAAAAAAGTGTATTACTACTATTATATGCTATCAACAGTAATATTTTAGTATTATAGTATTTCTTAATACTTTAATCAAGTAAAATATTAAGCATATTTTTTTTAGTTACACTTTTTGTTTACATGCCTTTTTAAAAAAAAATCTGTCTAGCTGTATTTTTATTTGTTTTAGTTTTTGTAATGAAGTACTTTAACTAGTACTTTAAGTAAAATTCTAATTATTTGTTTTTTATTTCATTGTTCCTCTAATATTTATATTTTATTTCAGCTTTGTAACATTTAGTGGAAATCATTTTAATAGTTTTAATTTTGGTAAACAATAACAATACTACTATGGACCTTACTATTTTTGTCACACAATCCTTCAGAAACCATTGCAATACGCTAATTTGGTACTCAAAAACATTTATTATTATCATCAATGTTGAAAACAGTTCTGCTGCATAATATTTTTGTGGAAACAGTGATACTTTTTTTTTCTTCAGGATACTTTGATATATAGAACTTTCAAAAGAACCGCATTGTTTTACATTATAAAGTCTTCACTGTCACTTTTAATCAATTTAATGCATCCTTGCTGAATAAAAGTTTTAATTTATGTAAAAAAAAAAAAATAATAATCTTACTGACCCCAAACTTTTAGTTTAACAGTAGTCTAAAAAATACTGAGGCAAGTAACAGTTCTCTTGAGAAAATGCAAGAATCTTTTTTATTTTTTCTCTCTCTCTCTCTCTCTCTCGCTCTCTCTACCCCTGTGGTTCGGTCTATTGAAATTACTCCATTTGTTTACTTTAAATTCAGGATAAAAGACTGACCGTAAGCAAGAAAAAGCACTGGGCAAGTGCAAGTGAAGGATGTGGAGTTTGCTTGAGGGAGAACACTTAAAAAAATGTTTTAAGAGCTTAAAATTTCAGCTGAGAACAGATGCCCTGAGGATCAGGTCCAACACTATCAAAGTTCAGCCAGTAATGATGGATCTTACCATAAACGCGAAAGCCCCCAGGAACCAGAATGCATGAAACTCTTTAACAAGGTACCAGTGAAGATTCAACAAATATAGGTAGAATAAATGTATCAGTAGTAGAACACAATTCAAATACTCCAGCAAAGCCCTGCAGCACTAAAAGACAACTCGGCAGCTCGGCGAAGTATAATGCAACCATGCTATCATACTTGTACGATAATAGACTGTGACGTACTGTTCCATTAGATTACTCTCTCTCAAGCTGTTCTTTCCAATCTGCTTCAAATCTAGAGTCAGACAGTGAACATGCCGGCTGTGTGGCCCGTCCATGTGAGGTCTCCAGCGACAGCAAACTGTGAACCTGCCATCTGAGGTGAACTAGCCTGAGGCGAAGTTCTCGTGTGATATTATTCATTCCAACGGTGGACAAAAGCAAGCGCCGATGCAGCAGCTTGAGGTCGGTTTTATTATTTTTTAGATATCGTAGCCCTATAAACATTTCATTTTGGTAAAGGGGGAGCTGGATGCTCTCGATGAGAAGGCCAACTCCAATAACGAGACAGAAGCCTGTTATAGTGACAGTCTGAGGAGACAGAACACAAGTAAACGTCAGGCGTTTTCTCAAAGCTGTGAATATTTAGGGAGACACCTGCCTGCAAGCATTTGTCATCCTCAAGGCATTTTGGTATTGTCAGTTTATCTTCCAAAAATAATTTCGCTGTTTTCAGCTCAAAGGAACCGAAAAACCCTGAGCATCTTCTGGAGGATGAGACTGGTTCAAAGACTCGAAGACATTGGGTGGTGGATCTCCAGGGAGAAGTTGACATGCTGAAGATAGGAAATGCAGGTAAATCAGATTCTGCTACATCTTTATTAATCAGATCACCTATTTCTTATATCCTGAGATCCAGGGGCAAAAACCTAATTAGAAAGAAACTGGAACAAAACAAAATTGTGTTATATGACAGACATGTGACAGAATTGATGATTTGAGATGAGTCGGTCTGGGGAGCTGACAGTCACGAAAAATCTTTATGACAAGTCAAACTTGGTTAGAGAGCTGAAAGCTTTTGCGATGGATAAGTGGTCTGAATGATGTATTGTAAGCATTATGTCCTCTATACTGAATGCATTTTACTCCCACATGTCTCACAGTTACTAAAGGATCAGACAGTATTCGGTGTTTGTATTCAAAATGGAATGCATTGAAATAATAAAGAAATGCAATTTGTCATCTCATATTTCTTGACATTTTCAATTCACAGATTTTAAAATACTGGGCACCTTTTAAAATGGAAAATGAAATGTTCTTGTTATTTAAGCATCCATCTGTCCTTAATCACAGTACTTATAAATAAAATAAGTGCTTCCGCTGATATTCAGAGTCACAGTGTCAAATGACTCCTGTGGTGGAATGAATCACTGAAGTTACAATGATTTAAAGATAATCTCTAAACACATCTGCACTCGGAGCTGTCATTTAAAAGTCAATGCTTCTACTACAAGCGCCAGTGTAGAAGAACAGATGATTCTGACAGAGACCGTAATGTGAAAGGATGTCTGAAGGTCACTGCAAACTTTTCAAACAAAACGAAACAAAAGCTCCAGCCATGGTTGCACAATATTATGGTATCATAATGGTAAAAGGATTGTAGATTTTATTTAATATAGTATTTATAATGCAATATTTATCATATACAGGTATATATATATATATATATATATATATATATATATATATATAGTGCATGATTGTTTCTCCTATTCTCCAGTTTAATTATTGGCTGTGACGATTCATTAAAATAACTACCAGCTCAGAGTTTTATATTGTTGCATCTCTAGTTTTAAGATTAATAAATAATAACATAGCTCTAACAAGCTGTCTATTAAGCAGAACTGAATGAGGCAGATTTCATTTTCCCAGCATGCTTTGCTTTAGATTATTAAAGGAGAGTAAATGTTGAAATTAAGTGTTATTTTGTGTGCTTGGGCACAAGATTAATATAGGGGGAAATAATTTAATATGAAGAAATAATCTCTTTTTGTGGACTCAAATGGAATAAGTTTCCACTCAGAAATATTGTTTTTTAAACTTAAATGGTTTAAGGCAATCGGTTTCCTCAGATGGTTCGAGTTAACTCGTTGACTTTTCAGCCCACAAAAACAAAGAACTTTTTTAATTTCATCTTGTGTGCGTACAAAACATAGGCTATGGATTTACTATAGATGTTCTTACCCAGTGGTTCATTTTAGCTCAGATGCGCAACAAGATTTGTGACTTAGCTCATGTAATTATTTCAACAAAACATTTTAAGAACCATTCTTGCCCTACCAAATAGTTTATTTAGCTACCTTACTGATAATCATAATAAGATTCTACTGAAATTTAATGTGCGTGCCTTAATATCTGGCATATCTCATCTATAACCAGCCACCAAAGAACCTGTGTGCTTAATATGCTCATGAAGTCTCTTGCCTGAAGAATACAATGATTAATTGGCAACATTAGGCCCCTTTTGGGGACTTATTCAACTAAAAACTTTTACATACTAACTGCAGTTTAAAATCTGCCTATTTTGTGGGTATATATAGCAATAGTTTCGGCCCAGATCCATCAGAGCACATCACCTGAAGCACGCCGTTCTCAATGGGAATATAGTGATAGCTGTATTAAGCCGTGCGCTACACCGAAGGCCTTAGAGCTCTTGACTAATAGGCTGCAGAACCGTTCATGTGAGAAAGTCAGAACCAAACGTGTGTAGAAATTAGTTCATTAGGCCATTAAAGTTACTCGATACTCATTATCGCAATGTCCAAACATGCATAAAGAAATAAAGTTGTGAATATTAAGCTTAGGGAATCATAAAAGCTAGACTGTCAAACCACAATGCAGCTGCATATACTTGGTATTAAATGGGGGGGGGTAATGATACAATTTCAATTGAATGGCTTATGAAACCTTAAAAGCTTAAGCTCAAGGTACTGGATGAGTTCTCCAGCTCTGGTTAGATGAGTTAGGAGAAGGTGGCCTGTAGAGAGAGGTTGGAAATCTGAACAGTAGTAGAAGTCATTGTATATTCTCCCACAGTGTAAACTGGATGATTTTTTTTTACTCTAGTTTTCCCATCTCCAAGCAGCATTTGTAACTGCCATGACAAGACCATGCATAATTTAAACTGCACAAAACTACCTGCAGATAAGATGGAGGTTTGGGTGGCCGAAGGGAGCCGGTGGAGTGCTTGAGAAACCAATTTTTCAATTCTGTTTGGTGCTGCACTTTTAATTCCATTTCTGAACCACTAGAATCTCCACTGTTTGAGTCAACATTGCTATGTGGAGCTGGTCGGGATTCTCAAGAGTGCAGGAGAAAAAAAAAAGGGATAGTTCACCCAAAAATGAAAATCTGCTGAAAATGTGCTCATCCACAGGCCATCAACGATGTAGAGAGTTTGTTTTTGGAAAAATATAGCATTGCATCACTTGCTCACCAATGGATCCCCTGCAGTGAATGGGTGCCATCAGAATGATAGTCCAAACTGCTAATAAAAACAATTACGATAATCCACAAGAAATTCATATGACTTCAGTCCATCAATTAACATGTGAAATAAAAAGCGGTATAATCCGTAAATTTTGGTTTTTGCATCACCAATGAATCATCTTCAGTGAATGGGTGCTGTCAGAATGAGTCCAAACTGCTAATAAAAACATTATGGTAATCCACAAGTAATTCACATGACCCCAGTCCATCAATTAATGTCTTGTTTTTAATTAATGTAAAGTGGTGTTTATAAGAAACAAACCTGCAATTAAGACATTTTTATCTTTCAAAATAAGAGTCCTCCATCCATAATATTTATTTTTCCAGTGAAAGTCATCACGTCTGATTTAGGAGAGAAATATGCAGACCAAGCACAAGCAAAAATAGACCAAAACAGCTCTAAACAAATATGCTGGTGGATTTTGATGTTAGAGGACAACTGGGGGATATACTTTTTTCACTTGAGGAACCATTATTATGGATTATTATATTTTGACCAGTAGTAAAACATTAAAATGCCTTATTGATGGATTTGTTCTTACAAACCTACAGCATTTCTTAAACACAGCTTTTCTTTTCACATGATGTTGATAGATGGGTTTGAGTCATTAATTAATTACTTGTGGATTATGGTGATGTTTTCATCAGCTGTTTGGACTCATTCTGACGGTACCCATTCACTGCACATGATCCATTGGCGAGCAAGTGATGTACATTTCACATTGTCTTTGCACATTGGGGAAGTCGTGGCCTAATGGTTAAAGAGTCGGACTCGTAACCCAAAGGTTGCGAGTTTGAGTCTCAGGTCCAGCAGGAATTGTAGGTGGGTGGAGTGAATGTACAGCGCTCTCTCCACCTCAATACCACGACTGAGGTGCCCTTGAGCAAGGCACTGAACCCCCAACTGCTCCTCGGGCGCCGCAGCATAAATGGCTGCCCACTGCTCCGGGTGTGTGTTCACGGTGTGTGTGTGCACTTTGGATGGGTTAAATCAGGGGTCACCAAGTTCGGTCCTGGAGGGCCGGTGTCCCTGCAGAGTTTAGCTCCAACCCTAATTAAACACACCTGAAGCAGCTAATCAAGCTCTTACTAGGTATACTTCAAACTTCCAGGCAGGTGTGTTGAGGCAAGTTGGAGCTAAACTTTGCAGGACACCGGCCCTCCAGGATCAAGTTTGATGACCCCTGGGTTAAATGGTTGGGTTACCATACTCAGCCACATGTCACGTCACTTTAATTTCTCCAAATCTGTTCTGATGAAGAAACAAACTCACCTACATCTTGGAAGGCCTTAGGGCAAGTACATTTTTGGCAAATTTTAATTTTTGGGTGAACTATTAATTTAAGGAAATTAAAATATGAATGTTTACGTCTATAGTTATTTCTGCATGTTAAATTAAAAGTAAGTAGTTTAACATTGAAAATCACCCAGCAATACTTAATATAGATGTATTAAAAGCTCAAGTAGTGTCAGCCTGGAATTTAATAAATAAAGACTGTCACAAACCATTTAGTGGTTTCTTTTTTGTTCTGTCTTTATTAAGCTTGAGGGCTTTATAAAAGGCTTTTAAATGTCTCACTAGGTTTAAATACTACAAGCTCAAGCTCCTTGAAAAATCAACATCTTTAAGGAATTTAAATGACATTGAATCTATTACAGAGTTCATTTTAAATTCAAGTCTTGAAGAAAATATCTTCTCCCAACCTGGAATACAAAAAGAGGACATAAAATCAAACATTCAATAGGCACTTCCAACATATCCTTGCATTTAAGCACAGCCTACCTGGTACTTCCCCAGTCACCTGCCAGGTTGTCGGCTACACTGCGCAACATCCAGAACGTTTTCAGCACTTGTGCACCGTCACGTAAAATAAAACACTGACCGACCCAAGCAGAACACGAACCTGCAGATATGCACATATTTTGTCACATCATTATAACATTGTGTTCTAACCAAAGCAAACTCAGAATTTTACAGAGGCTGCTTGCAAGGTAACCATAGTTTCTGAGAAATTACCACAGTTACTAGCAGAAAGTGAGAAACTGTGTTGCTTGCTTAAACCCTGCTGGTAGATGCATGTAGCTACATCATTATGCTGTCAAAAAGCTTTCCCCACTGAGATCCATTCAAAAGTAACCACGCATCTTAACAAGTAATAAAAAAAGCAAGGTAATTTTGCAGTTTGGTTACCATGGTAATTTTTTCTAAAGGGTATTGCTTGGGTCATTCTACAAAAGAGGTGGCATTTCCATTTGAATCTTTTTCAGAAATTAAACTCCATGTGTCAAAGCTACAGAGCACAACTTTGCGCTATTAATTTGTCTTCTTTCTAATGCAACACAATTACCATTAATTTACCACTGGCTGACATGTTTTCATATTAGTGATGTAACTAATTAAAAACTAATAGGAAACAGTATCAGCGCCGACAAATTTTGATTCAAGTTTATTAAGAAAAAAAATTGAAACCAAAAACTAACATTAATCTTTTTATTTTTACATATTAAGCATTTTATATTGAATTAACAACCAACAAGTGACTCGTATGTGAAAAATGTGTGAAACCACATTAAAATTAGCACATTTCCACATGAATACTTTCATGCTGTATATAGACCTAAAAATAACAAATGTTAACACTGAAGCAGGTTAAAAATGTTTTAGTCTTAAGTTGCACGGGTATATTTGTAGCAATAGCAACAACACATTGTATGGGTCAAAATTATAGATTTTTATTTTATGCCAAAAATCATAAGGATATTAAGTAAAGATCATGTTCCGTGAAGATATTTTGTAAATTTCCTACCGTAAATACCAAAATCTAATTTTTGATTAGTAATATGCACTGCTAAGGACTTAATTTGGACAACTTTAAAGGCGATTTTCTCAATATTTTGATTTTTATACAGCCCAAGATCCCAGATTTTCAAATACTTGTATCTCAGCCAAATATTGTTCTATCTTAAACCATACATCAAAGGAAAGCGTATTTATTCATCTTTCAGATGGTGTATAGGCCTTAATGGACTCTTATGACTGGTTTTGTTGTCCAGGGTCACATATTGTAACAGTTGCGGTGTACATTAGCGATCTTAAAATTGGTGACAATATCTGCTAACTGAAATATGTACCAAACAAGTAAATATAATTAACAGGATCTCTTTGTATTCATTTAAACAGTACTTGGATAAATTGTACAAAACTAAACTATTAATTTGTAGCAGATATATGGGAATAGTAGGCTTTATCAAAGTCTGAGGCAAACAGACCAAAATAACAGTAACAGTGTCACATTCAAAGGTCTCCCTAACTAGGGAAGTATTGTTAAAAAGTAGTATGGTAACGTTACTGTGTTTGACACGTTATGAAGGTCTAGTATTATACAGCATGTCTCCGTTTAAACGTACTTTACCTTTCTCCCACAGCACGGAGAATGAAACGGCAGGTTGAGTCCCGTTACCAACTATCCCGATGATCCGTGCAGTGCGGTGTGAACCGGCGGCGCCGCGCGTGCTCTCCACTGCGGTCTGATACACACCTCTGACCTCTGACCCTTCTACCTTCACACGGAGCGTGGAGCCCAGCTCATTGCGCCAAACGCCCGTAATATTACAAGAACTGACCTTCGGTGATCAAACGATCATTTTTATTGAGCTAACATGCATGACAAAATCAGAATATGAATTCGTAATTTCTCTACACTTAAAAGTCAAATACCTTCATATCCAGCGTTGAGAACTCATTTGCAGACACCGTTTGAGAGGTGATCAAAGTCACAAAAATCGAATACCACATTAACGAGCTCATCATGGTTCAAAACTGTGGGACACAGTGGGTCATATTTCACGCTTTCACCCTGCCTAAGGTAATCTAGTTAATTAATTTGCATATGCAGGTAATCCTGTTATTGGTCGTATTTAAATTAGCGTTGCCTTTTTCTTTTTCCCTTATTGGAAACTACTAATTAGAATGACCAGAGGGAGGCAGTGTTGACTCAAAATATACATATTTAATAAGCTTAGACAATATAAAATGGCTGTGTTGTATGATGATTTGTTAACTGATTATCCAACAGTCGGGGTAACACTTTTTACGCCAGCTAATATGTTATTTATTTATTTATTTTTTGAAGTCATTTTGTATATGGTTACACAGCTGTAACAAATTAGATGATTACATATTGTACAAGTCCTTAAAATGATTTAACATTTCTCAGCAGATCGTGGAATATATTGTTCAAAATTTGAGGTCAGTAATATTTTTTATTTTATTTTAAGGAAATTAATACATTTATTTAGCAAGGCTAAATGGCTAGTATCCAAACATCCAAAAGTGGTAATACTATCATTTATAATGTTACAAAAGATTTCTATTTCAAATAACTGCTGTTCATTTGAAATTTGCTTTAATCAAAGAATCCTAATGAAAGAAAATGTGTAATACTTAAAAAAAAATAAAAAATAAAGTTTTTTGAGCAGCAAATCAGCATATTAGAATGATTTCTGAAGGATCATGTGACACTGAAGACTGGAGTAATGATGCTGAAAACTCTGCTTTGCATCACAAGAATAAATTATATTTTAAATTATATTAAATTAGAAAACAGCTCTTTTAAATTGTAATAATATTTCACAATATTGCTGTTTTACTGTATTTTTTATCTAATAAATGCAGCCTTGGTGAGAATAAGAGACTTCTTTCAAAAACATTAAATATTTTACTGACCGCAAACTTTTGAAAAGCAATTGTATGACATTATCACACTAGGTGGGGTAAGTTGTTTTAGGATTTTCAGCTATTTTTAAACAGTAACACAGTTAGTTAACAAGAAATCAGAATTGTAAAAGCATAAATGCAGGTGATATACAATAAGAATGAATGCTCCCAAACTCTGTAATAATTATCTTCCAATGCCATTGACCTTTTTAATTTCCAGTACATCTGGTGATTTATGTGAGCATGGCTCAGCTGATTTGAAAGTATGCTTCAGCTGTTGGAGAAAATCTTCCTCTTATGACTCAGCGAGTAAACATTGTGTGAAATGACAGGTTACTCCAGGCTGCTGCGCGGCCTTGTGTGCCATTAATGGTTTTTCACTCAACAGCTGCAGAGAGGAAGCAACACTCATGTGGCATTTCAGAGAGCATTATGCTATGTGCTCATTATATTCGTTCAGAGACACTAAAGCTTTTTATTTCACTTTGTTGTTTTTCCGTTTTTCAGGGAGCTGCTACACACTTCTGTGTATTTGGATAGGCCAGAGTTTGTATAGATGAAATCACACGTGAGTAACAGCAGTGGTCCTCTGGTATGTGTTATTTATTTTTAAACGTGATATTGCTGCATAAAAATACCTGCTTTCCCACATATATAAATATGTACAAGTTTTTGGGAGGCTAGAGAGCTGAAGATTGATGTGTAAATATTAATAGAAGTTGCAGCTTGTGCCTGGAGTGGCCTGATTTTTTTTTTTTTTTGTCACTCGTGTTTTGGAAGAACAGGTGTGTGTATCTTTGTACCTTTGCTTCTCTCTTTCTTCCCTGAAAGGATTATTGAGTCGCTTGGGTGACGGTTGCATCAGTAATCCCTGTCCCATCGGACACAATTGATAATAACAAACCCCAAAATACACAGGAAAGAAAAAAAAATTGTGCTGTGCATAATCTTTAGGTCAGTGGAAAATATTTATAGAATCTGACTGGACAATCAAAAATGTATTGAAATTACTAATATTATTTTTACATGCACATTACAAGGATCAAAAATACAATAAACACAAAAATAGTATACTATAATTATTATATATTTTTAAACTGTGATGTAATTCTGTGATGGCAAAGCTGAATTTTCAGCATCATTACTCCAGTCTTCAGTGATCCTTCAGAAATCATTCTAATATTTTGGTTTGAGCTCCAGAAGCATAATTATTCTGGAGTATTATTATTATTAGTAGTAAGTATTATTATTATCAACGTTGAAAACAGTTGTGGTGCCTATATATATATATATATATATATATATATATATATATATATATATATATATATATATATACATGCATGCATGCATACACATATATATATATATATATATATATATATATATATATATATATATAACATTTATTTATTTATTTGTTTATTTTGAAAATCAAAAGTTTAATACATCTTTTCTCTGACATCTAATGCAATTTAATGCATGAATGCTGAATAAATAATAATATAATAATAATAGCAATAATAATAATAATGATAATGATGATAATAATGATGATAGTCAGTAAGACTTTTCTTTAAGTTTTTTTTTTATTCAGTATATATATATATATAATATTACATCTTAAATTGTAAATGGTAAAATGGTACACATAATTTTGTAAATTCATAGGAAACAAGTAGCATTTTCTTGCTTTTTATAATTTTGTACTAAAGTCTAAGAAAAAGTTACATTTCAATGTAACATTTAAACTTACAATTTGGGGGGGGGGGGTAAAGAAACACAAAACAACTTTAAAGCTATTAAATGTTTATTTTAACATATAGCTATTTAAAAATATAATGATTTATTTTTCATCCTGGGGTACAGAAAATGTCCCCAGCTGAACTGTGTGTAAATCCAGTTATGTGTGGGAAGAACTGACAGCAATAAATCTATCAATGACAAGATTACAACTGTGCTGGTTGTTCTAAAACACTCTTTCTGTCTTTTTCTCTCACTGTTTGTCTTTCATTCAACCAAAACAGTGGGAAAAATCCTGCTTTCTCTCTTGTAAATGTCCTCTCATAACCATCCTTCATCTCACCCACACTCCTATCCCAACATCTGCTGAATGAGATTCTACTGCAACATCTTTTCTCTGACTGACACCTCTATTTCCCCAAAGGCAGAATAATCTACTAGAGATACTGTCTGAGCAGCATGTTGTACCTGTGGGGAAAGACATTGACAAACTCGGCTATTCATTACACAATATCGATCAAGTCTGGACTGAGATTATTTGCGGTTAACACATGATTTGATGGGACATAGTATTTGGAGTCTTTGTGTCGTACATGAAGATTTTTGCTTTCGTTTCTTTGCTTTGCATCAGTTGGCTTCATCTCACAGTTCCTTTGAATTCTAAACTCTGACATCACACAATTAATTTTGCGAGTCATATGAGATGAGATGGGCCAGACCTCAGAGAAAGATCTCCTTGCATGAAGCCTTTGATGAGCATCAAAGCACCTCAACAGGTGATCTGCTGCAGTTCATCCAACAGCTGCTCTGCATTTAGCATGGAGGGGTTTCAAATCTCAAACTGTGTATTTGTGGTTTGATGCTGATGTTCTTACCATTTTACATTCTGGGATTCCATTTTAATGAAACCTTGTAGGAGAGACCGGGGCTTGTCACACAATATCTCAAAGCACTCGAAGGTCCAATTATGCAAATTCTTGTTCTCTCTCTAGCAGTGACGTTAGTAGCAAACACTTAATTCAAAACAGTCATAAATTAAAACATTTTCTCCTTTTTTTTGTTAATTCTATCCCATAAACAAAATGTCTGTAATGTAATATTATCGGTAATTCAATAAATATAATGGAAATTATAAATAAATAAATTATAAAATAAAGTAAAAGGATATAAAGAAACTGAGTGTCTATTTACACTAAGTGCACCTTTTTGGCAAAGGCTATTTACATTAACTCCGCCCATCAATGTGTGATTGAGTTGGTTAACACTAAAAACCGACGCTCATTTAGTATCTGTTTCAGTGGCGTAGATGGTAAAGAGCATGCTTTTTGACGAGATCCTTTTGCAAACTTTTTTTTTCTCCATTTTCAAATTTCATATCGCATCGGAAAGGCATTTATTTTCAATAAAAATGAAGGAAATAATCAAAAAGTTTAAAATAAAAGTATCGGGTAGGGTTAGGGTAGGTGTAGGGAGGGCTTTATTGTCCCAATAAGGTGGCATCCATTTAATAATTTGAATTAAAACTATAATTTACACTCAATACGTTACTCAAAACGTACTGTTTTATAATGTAGGCCTACTACAATACTGAGGTGCAGATAATTGCCACTATTTGCAATAAGTAGTATAAATAGCAGAAAAATTTGCTATTTTAACATATAGAATCTAGCTATTTGCACTTAGTGTAAATAGCATATAGTTAATGTGTCTGTTGTTTTGTTTTATTATATTTTGGATGCTATGTTGTGTTATGTGTGAAAAAAAAAAAATTGTTGATAACAAAAAAAATAGCATATAGTTAAAAAAAATACTGCTATTTCACTTGGTGTAAATATAATCCATTGCTATTTGCACTTAGTGTAAATAGTATATATCGCTAAGAAAATATGCTATTTGCAATTAGTGTAAATAGCATCTATCACTATTTATATTTATATATATATATATATACACACGCTGCCATAAAGAAAATATAAATAAATATTAAAATATAAATAAATATTAAAATATTTAATATTAAAAATAAAAATAAAATATAACATTTTGTTTTAAAATGTATGTTCTCTTTTTTATGAAAGAAAAAATCCTCTGTTCTCTGTAATTCTTCGCAATTTTGCTTTTTTAAGTAAAATGATCTTGTTTTCAGTATCTCAACCATACCACTCTTCTCTCCCATCTTGAATACTGCATCATCACTGGCACTGTCCCATGCTGGCAAAGGGCATGTCTGACAAACTGACAGCAGTTTGTAATTGTACTTCCTCCATGGCCCCTCTGTCTCAAGGTCTACCCCAGGGTTCGGTGCTTGGCCCCCTTCTATTCATATATACAAGTACTGTATATATTATCAAGATGTAATGTAAGCACGCAGTAGAAGCACCAGACCGATCATCGGTTTGCCAGTGGTATTCCTGCAGAGTCACTGTTAGCTGAGATAATAATCTGAAGAACCTATGTAACACCAAGAACCTAAAGACCTTGTTTAATCTAAAAAAAAAAAAAAAACTTAGCTCAAGTTGCTCTAAACTCTAGCTCAACTCAAGACCCCTATACAATGAATTTTTTTTTTTTAGATTTTAATGTATTCTCTGTTTTCTTGGGGGGGGGGGACATTCTCATGTAATATTTGCGATTTTAATTAATTTATCATAATTTTAATTTAGAATTTAATTGACATTGTTTTAATGATGTTTAGATACTTTTAATGGACAACGAGGCAAAAATACTGTAATATTTAATAGTGTTTTTTTGCAATGTGTAGCTACTTGTGAACTCTTTACAACACTGGTGGGAGGTGTTCATCTGAAGTGTTGGGGAGGGAGAACCAGAAGAAAAGGTGCGTGTTTTACAAACTGACTGTCACACTTGTTGCAGACCATGATGTTGATCGAATCTCTCACTGACCTAGAGCTTCTTTGTTCTCAAAATGCCGAATGAGAGAGACGACCGCGATATGCATGCCAAAGAGCAGTTCATCATGTCTCACGCCGCTCTCTGCACCATCCCGCTCGCGCTCTCGGCGGGAGATGCTGCTATCGCCGCAGCGGAGACCGAGAGATGCGTACCGGACACTCACGGAGAAGAGTTTACCTACAGCGATAGAAACGCCTGCTGTCGCCCTGACAGATCTATGTTAAACAGGTGTACGACTCTGCCTGGTACTCTGATAGATAACGACCCCACCAAAACAGAGTTATCAGATCTCCATCAAGTTGAGGGATCCAGACATGAGTTTGGCCATCACGCGCACAGGTTATTCGACAGCGATGATGACCTGGACTATCACGTGCCCCATCACTGGCATCCTCACGAGAGCAACTCACACTATTCGTAAGTTAAAACAACAACACTTATAACATTAAAAAGTTGATTTGAAAATGACTACATTCACAAGATTGTCTAATCTACACAAATAATGTGGTTTTTCATATAATCGAAATGCGTTAAGTTGGCATGCGTTTCAGGTGATTTTGCAGTAGCCTAAATGTATTAATTTATTATTTATTAATTTATTTATTATCTTTTTTTAAAGGCCTCTTTTTGTTCTCATAGATCAGCTTTACCTCAGTCACTCAAAGTAGGAAATAAAAACTCTAAATGCAGCTATAGCCTAAATTAAAATAAGTAATAAAGTTTGTTTATAATAATGTTGTTGTTTTTTTTTTGTTTGTTTTGACATTTTTGAAGGATCGTGTAACACTGAAGCTTGGAGTAACGGCTGCTGAAAATTCAACTTTTCCATCATAAATTACATTTGAAAATATATTAAAATAGAAATGTTATTTTAAATATAGGCCTAGACCTAATAATATTAATATGTCCGTTATTAATAGTTATTTTGTATTTTATTTTATTTTTAAAAAGTCAGGTTTTTCAAGAAAATAAATAAGTTAAGGAAAAATCACTGTAGATTAAGTGTATTTTGTAACAAATTAAGTTATTTACTGTAACAACAACAGTCTAAGATCGATAAAAACTTAGTGTCAAAAAAGAGAAACTAATAATAAATATCACTGCAAGCTGTACATGTTCATTTAGGGAGCACTTAAAGGCATAGTTCATCACAAAAAGAAAATTATCATTTTTTACACAACCTCATGATGTCCCTGGCGAATGTGACTTTCCTTCTTCAGGTAAATAGAAACAAAGTTTTTTTTTTTTTTTTTGAAAAATAGGCCATCTCTGTGAGTCCATATCATGCCAGTGTAAGGTGGGACTCTCAAAGTCCCAGTTGGGCCCGTCTAGGCCCCAGTTCATGTATCACTGAAGCAAAATGATAAGCTTGTGTAAGAAAAATATAACCATTTTTAACTATAAACCTTTGCTTCCGGCTAACTGTCATATGCATATTAATGAGTCGACTCTTGATGTAAATGTCAGCATGATGATTGTGAAGTATGATGTGTGATAAATTGCATAACCTCCCAACAGCAGATGTTATAAAAAAGAACTTGGTTATGTAGTTTTAGATAAATATAGATGCAAATATTGAGTAATGAGAGCAAAAGAGCAAAGTGTGAGTTTCAGAAGAATCTTTTCAGCCAAGACACTTTATATTGATCAAAAGTAACATTAAAGACATTTAGAATGTTGCAAAAGTTGTTTTCATTTCAAAGTTGTTTGTTTGAACTTTCTATTCATCAAAGAATCTTGAAAAAAAAATCACAGTTTCCAAAAAAATATTAAGCAGCACAACTGTTTTCAACATCAATAATAATAAGCAATGTTTCTTGAGCAACAAATCAGCATATTATAATGATTTCTGAAAGATCGTGTGACACTGAAGACTGGCGTATGTTTAAAATCCAGCTTTGTTATCACAGGAATAGATTACAATGCATTATTTTTGATCAAATGCAGCCTTGGTGAAGACAGTTCTTTCAAAAAACATTACATTTTTAAACACTACAAACTTTGAACAGTATATTTCATAAATTCCCACCAAGACCAAATCATCTGATGTAAGGTAAACATTTAATTTCATACTTTTACTTCATGTCAACAGTTGTCTCGTTTAGGAATTTAGCAGAAACATCCCAAGACAAACTCCATTAAGTCTCCTGAGTTGTGAAAGAGCAGTAAAATCTCCCTGGTCTTCTCATGAGTGAACATTGAGGTTATTAGATTGACAGTTCACACAGACCGTATTGAAACATAAATTATTTAGCCTGTTTATTTCAATCTCGTTTCATTTCAGGGCTATTGACAGATACATTTGCAAGCTTATGATTCTTGTCCCCTGTGCTCTGCAAAAACTGATCAGTAAAGATTTAGAGATGGAACAAAATGCCATTTTGCACACTACAGAATCTCAATGTTTGATTTATCATGTTGTAAAGCAAGGAATGAGTTTTATTCCAAGTGACACTCACAATTGTGATCCGTTACGCAGTACAATTTGCGCTGAGGCTCTTGCAAAATGGAATAAAATTAGATTTCATCCGTTGCTGTCTACCTGGCTTTCGTTTGAATATAACTTGTTTATGATTTAACTAGTTTTGCGTCTTTGAAGCCTTTTTAAGTTCAAGGGAAATTGACACTACAAAGCAGCTCTGGTTAATTTAATAAAGTAAATGAAGTCCTGAGGTGAAGATCACACTGATGTTAGGAACATCTGTTCTTAGAGGTGGTTTCTGGAATGAGATGAAGCTCTAGTAAAGGATGTGTGTAATTAGAAGTGCATCTGCATTGATCTCATTGACCACCGCTGTAATTTATGGTCTTGTACTGTACTGTAAAGTCATGCAGTGTTTGGTTGATTCAAGGAGGTCTGTAATAGCTGAAGAAAGCTAATAGTAACATTATCTACTAGGCTATAGGTCAATCATGCGGCTAACTGTTGTCTTAAAAAAACTAATTTATTAAAAATACATTAAAATGCAATTCAATTCATCCAATAACTTGAATGTATCTCTGTGCATGTGTTTTTATTTCAGTATAATTCATCTTAATATTTTTGAGGGACTTAAAGTCAGAAATGTCTGGGTGATACAACTGTCCTATTTTCCGAAACAAACTTAATTGAAAGGGTTAAATAAACCTTATTGATAGGTTTGAATGAGCTTTTATTACTAGAAAACAATGTTTTAACAAAAGGCTTTCATTGCTTATAAGAAAACTTTTGGTTAGTCCAGTTTGTATAATCTCAAAGGTTTGTTATTAAAATATATTTTAGAAGACTTACAGATATTCAAGATGAGAACAAAAATGGTCGTTTTATAGTCGTTTTTATATATAATATTTCTATAAACTTGGCATGTGTGTTTTATTTCTTTATAATGAACACTCTTATTATTATTGTTCCTTTCCCATAACTTTAAATATTAGCCACTTTTTAATATAATTTTAATATGTTTTTTTTAGCCACCTAGTATAGTTCTAACATCTATTACCCAGCCAACACCAGCAGATGTTCTTCTAAAGGAATATGTGTCATAGACCAATTTCTCTCAATTATTTCAGGTTTCTAGTTTAACCAAATCATACACTACCCTTTAAACGTTTGAGGTTGGCATTACTTAATAAAAAATACAGTAAAAACAGTAATATTGTGAAATATTATTACAATTCAAAATAAGAGTTTTCTATTTTAATATATTTAAAAATGTAATATATTCTTGTGATAGAAAAGCTGAATTTTCAGCATCATTACTCCAGTCTTCAGTGTCACATGATCCTTCAGAAATCATAATATGCTGATTTGGTGCTCAAGAAACAAAGTTAAGTGTTGAAACAGTTGGGCTGCTTATAATATTTTTGTGGAGATTTTTTTCAGGATTCCCTGATGAATAGAAAGTTTAAAAGAACTGATGTGAATTATATATTACAAATGTCTTCACTGTCACCTATCTAAAAATCTAAGTGTATATATCAGCAATGCATCGTCATTCTCTTGGTTTTGCAGCTTTGAGGCCATTCAACGCAGACACACCACCCTGAGAGAGAAGTGCCGCAGGCAGGCCGTCCGCGGCCCCGCGTACATGTTCAGTGAGAGAGGCACCAGTCTGACCGAAGAGGAGGAGCGTTTCCTAGATGCTGCAGAGTACGGAAACATCCCTGTGGTTCGTAAGATGCTTGAAGAGTCCAAGACTTTGAATGTAAACTGTGTGGACTACATGGGTCAGAATGCATTGCAGCTTGCTGTAGGGAACGAGCACTTGGAGGTCACAGAGCTGTTGTTGAAGAAAGAAGGGCTGGCGCGAGTGGGTGATGCCCTGCTGTTAGCCATCAGCAAAGGCTATGTGCGGATAGTAGAGGCCATCCTGGCCCATCCGGCATTCGAAGGTGGTCTCCGTCTGACTCTGAGTCCCTTGGAGCAACAGCTAAGAGATGACGACTTCTATGCGTACGATGAAGACGGGACTCGCTTTTCCCAGGACATCACGCCTATGATTCTGGCGGCCCACTGCAAGGAGTACGAGATCGTGCACATTTTGTTACTCAAGGGGGCTCGCATTGAGAAACCACACGACTATTTCTGCAAGTGTGGCGAGTGTGCAGAGAAACAGAAGCAGGATTCTTTCAGCCATTCACGATTGAGGATGAACGCCTATAAAGGCCTCGCCAGCGCTGCCTATCTGTCACTGTCTAGTGAAGACCCTGTGCTCACAGCGCTGGAGCTCAGCAATGAGCTGGCACAACTCGCCAACATCGAGACTGAATTTAAGGTGAGGAGGTGCACAGAAACACTCTATCTAAAGGTGTCACTCAAAATCAAAGGCCCAAATTCACAGGCTACATTAGGAGTTTGTGTTGTGTTGAAATAAAAAAAGACATTATACAGTATATCTGTATATTTCATGTATACAGAGTACAGACCCATTTTGAGAAAAAATCTGTTATCATTATTCACCCTCACGTTGTTCCAAACCTGTATTACTTTCTTTCTTGTGTGTTTTGTTTTTTCGGCTACTGACATTCTTCAAGATATTTTGTGTGTGTGTGTGTGTGTGTATCCACAGAAGAAGAAAAGTCATACAGGTTTGGAACAACATAAGAAAGCCCATTTCCACCACAAAAAAAAAAAAAAAAAAAAAAAAAAAAAATCATGTTTGGCTAATCATATGATGTTAAATGTCATAATTATGACATAAAAGGCAACATTGAGATATGAAGTCATAATCATGAAATAATATTTTTTAAAGTGTGACTTAAAGTCATAATTATGAGATCAAAAAAGTCAAAATGTTGACAAAAATTGTAATTTCTAAGATTAAACATAATAATTATGACATAAATCATAATTATATTATATTTATGATATTATAATTATGTAAAACTTCATAAGATGTATGTCAGCTTCAACCTTTTGTTATAACTTCATTGTTCAGTTTCCATCTTAAAATGTTGACGTACGTCTTAATAATTTTTGTTATAATTTCTACTTTTTATGTCATAATTATGACTTCTTATCTCATGATTTAGACTATTTATTTATTTATTTATTTATGAACCTATTACTGTCCTAAAACCATAATTAATTAAATTATTACCAGTTATAACCTGGATCAGAGGGTCAGATGTCAGAAATATACATTGTGATTATTTCTTTTAAAAAGTAGGGCTGTTAATAGAATAAAATAATTGTGATTTATCTTGTGATTTCTGACTCAAACAAATAGAAAACTATAATATACATAAATTGGTAAATGTGTTAAAAGTATTATGTTAATCATTTATTTAGTACATAAATGTATCATGTTCAACCCCCCCAAAAAAAAACATTTTTATATATATATTTATATTTTTGGGTACAATGAGTTGAATCACTATGAATCATAATGTACTTTGTTCATAATACAAACTCCCTTAAGGCGCTCTCATGATTATTTCAAAGCACAGCTTCTCATTTAATCTAGGAAGTGTCCAATCGTGAAAAGTGTGCTCATGGCCCTGTAATGAGCTGCGTCTCTCTGAAAGAAACGTCTACACTCATTCGAGCTCACAGACCAGCAGATTATTCCACACGAAAACCAATTTCCCACCCTTGAGATTACCTCATTATAAATTAGAGGCTGTTCGATGACAGTTTCTGGTTCAGTAGAATCTCTCCACACAACATTTTTCCAAAAAGAAAACGTTTCTCCAGAGAGCTTCATGTTCTTCGCCGACGTGTGTTGTTTTATATTTAACTATGTAGGGGAAAAGTTCTTCACTGAACGTCACTCTGGGGAAATATCTAATCAGGAGTTCTCAAATCCAGACAGTTTTTCCCTTATTGTGGTTAGTGAGCTATTAATTCAAACTGCTCCATCGAGATCTTCCTGTAATCACCCCGTTATTATTCTCTCATCACCGTTTTTCTCTACAGACGATCACTTTGACAGTTGTAATGGCGTGTCAGTGATTCCGCTTCTGTAATTCCACATACAATGTTTGTTCTCCTAAACCACTGCGATGCTATAATTAGCAGGATGGGCTTCTCATGGGTGCCCTCCATTAGGTACATTTCTGTTTGAGAAGATCTGATGCAAACATCAATCAGACTTCCATTTGGAGGTGCGACATGGGACTTTCATATTCACACACATCCATGTCTTTCACAGCAGAGCGTTCACTGTTCGCTAGATGCAATTTAGGTCCCAGTTGGAGTGAATGATTTTTTTTACAAGTGATTAATAGCCCGCCTGAAGTCATAATACTGTCGCTCTGTTTTGTTTCAGAATGACTACAGGAAGCTCTCCATGCAGTGTAAGGACTTTGTGGTTGGCGTTCTGGATCTCTGCAGAAACACAGAGGAGGTAGAGGCCATTTTGAATGGAGATGTGGACCAGAGCCCCCCGAGCGAACACCACCGGCCCTGCCTTAGCCGGATCAAACTGGCCATTAAGTATGAAGTCAAGAAGGTACTGGGAAATGATTTATAGACTAAAGTGGAAGTGGTTTCCCAAGACAATGTCTAATTCAATGCTGTCCCTGCAGTTTGTGGCTCATCCGAACTGCCAGCAGCAGTTACTGACGCTGTGGTATGAGAATCTATCAGGCCTTAGGCAGCAGTCAATCGGCGTGAAGTGTTGGACAGTGCTGGGAGTGATGGTTGGCCTGCCATTTCTTGCTATTGCATATTGGATTATGCCCTGCAGCAAGGTACATCATCATCATTCAGAATCAATTAATTCAATAACATTGGGCAGACTTCTCTTTTTCTTCCATTGTTAAATGTATTTCTGCATTTGCTCTTTTCTCCAGGTGGGCCAGGTTCTCCGCAGTCCCTTTATGAAATTTGTAGCTCACGCAGTCTCATTCACACTGTTCCTGGGTCTTCTGGTTCTCAATGCCTCCGACCGCTTCGCAGGAGTCAAAAACCTTCCTAACGAAACCATCACTGATCATCCACGGCAGATCTTTCGCATTAAAACCACTCAGTTCTCGTGGACAGAGATGATGATAATGGAATGGGTGCTGGGTGAGTATGCAGATCATAATCTTGGGTCAAAAATAGTGTGAACGAAATATGAAATCTCTTACAAAGTAGCACATTTAACACCTTGAATGCAGGTGAGTGCAGTTTTCACATTTACCGCTCTGCGAAATTTCATAGATGGAGTCGAGTCAGGATTCAGGAATCAGCGCGATTTTGTGTGAGGATGTAATATTGGTCATGCAAAATCGCCACGCTAAAAGCAGGACAATAGTAAACAGTCAATTGTTTAGTTAAAGTCAGTTCATCGTTGATTCAGTTGTGTAATAACTCTGTAAATTATGGAATGAGTTCAATTTATCTATTAAGCAAATAATACCATTTATATGCAATAATTATTCACATGATTAATATTTTACTATATTTTGGATTAAATGAATGCCCACCCCAAACTTTTGATCTCTAGAATAATCTGTAAAAAATTACTTCATATTTCAAGTGTGATAAATGAACCCTGTTTCTTTTCTTGGATTCCCCTGATCAGGAATGATCTGGACGGAGTGTAAGGAGGTTTGGGCTGATGGGCCACGAGAATACATCATGCATTTGTGGAATGTGTTAGACTTTGGCATGCTGTCAATCTTCGTGGCGTCATTCACCGCACGGTTCATGGCTTTCCTGCAAGCCTCCCATGCACAGCTGTATGTGGATTTGTACGTGACTAATGCAGATTTGATCAATGCCTCGTTACCAGAAGACGTGGCCTACTTCACTTATGGTATGTTGCAGGAGTAAAGAGTGTGTATATTCAAGAAATAAAAATCTAAAGTGAACTGTAACGTACTGTATCAGTATAAAAGACCAGAAGGTCTGTTTCTGTTCTCAATCAAATGCTTATGTATGCTGTACAGACTTTCTTGCAGCTGTCTGAAATGAAACAAAATGCTGCCATCAAGTGGTGACACCAAAGAATGCCTCTTCTCTCTCAGCCAGGAACAGGTGGCTTCCCTCAGATCCTCAGATCATCTCTGAGGGCTTGTACTCCATCGCTGTGGTGCTCAGTTTCTCACGTATCGCCTACGTTCTGCCGGCCAACGAGAGTTTCGGACCATTACAAATATCTCTTGGGCGCACGGTGAAGGATATTTTTAAATTCATGGTCATCTTCATCATGGTCTTCCTTGCCTTCATGATCGGCATGTTTAATTTGTATTCCTACTACTTGGGAGCTAAATATAATCCTGCATTTACCACGTAAGTCCAAAAAAGTAACAATGACAAGTAATATATTTAGGATTTACTTGTTAAAGGGATAGTTCACCAAAAATATATATAATTTAAAACAAAATCTATCATTTATTCCTCATTGTGTTACAAATTAGAGGCTTTTTACACAAAACACAAAAGTAGATGTTTTGCAGAATGTACAGGCTGTTGATTTGTGACCAATGGCTGTCAAGCACGAAGGTGACAGTAAACATATTTATGTTACAAAAAAAAATCTATTTTAGATAAATGTTGTAGCCTATATGAACTAAGAATCTAAGAATCTTGAAAACAAAAAAAAAGTATTGCGGTTTCCACAAAAATAATAAGTAGCAACATTTTTCAACATTGATAATAGGAAACATTTCTTGAGCAGCAAATCAGCATATTAGAATGATTTCTGAATGATCATGTGTCACTGAAGACTGGAGTAATGATGCAAAAATTCAGCTTTGCCATCACAGGAATAAATTACATTTTTAAATATATTCAAATAGAACAAAGTTATTTTAAATTGTAAAATTATTTTAAAATATTTCAGTTTTTACTGTATTTTTCATCAAATAAATGCAGTCTTGGTGAGCATAAAAATCACAAAAGTACAAAAAATCTTACAGACTCCAAATGTTTGAATGGTAGTGTATAATACATTTTAATATAATATGAAATTTAAGCCAAAAATCTTCCTCTCAGCTCTCAAATTAATATCTTACATTTTGGTGTTTGAAAACAGCAGCTCAGTATATTATATATATATATAAATATACATATATATTTGTTTATTTGTGTGTGTGTGTGTGTGTGTGTGTGTGTGTGTGTGTGTTCCACTAATAAAAGAAAGTTGTACATGTTTTGAAAACATGATACTTGATGATTTTGTATTTTTGTATTGAAATAACTTTTTCATGTATGTATCTGTTGCAGGGTAGAGGAAAGCTTTAAAACGCTGTTCTGGTCAATCTTTGGTTTATCTGAGGTGATCTCTGTGGTTTTGAAGTACGATCATAAGTTCATTGAGAACATTGGTTACGTGCTCTATGGAGTCTATAATGTCACAGTGGTGGTGGTCCTGCTCAACATGCTCATAGCCATGATCAACCACTCATACCAGGAGATTGAGGTGAGACAAATGCACTTTTGAAAAAAAAAATAATAATAATACTCAAAAGGATAGTTTGTCATGCATATGTTTATATTTGCGTGTGTGAGAACAGGAGGATGCTGATGTAGAATGGAAGTTTGCTCGTGCAAAGCTGTGGCTCTCCTATTTTGATGAAGGCAGCACTCTTCCACCCCCCTTTAATCTAATGCCCAGCCCCAAATCCTTCTATTACATGGCTCAGCGCACCAAAGCATGCCTAGTGAGTTTATGCAAGGCCAGGGTTCGTAGCAACAGCAGCCAGCAGGATGTGGGAATGGCCAGTTCACGCTCTAAGGTCAGAGATCGGCAAGGATTTTCAAACTGTTCAAATGTAGAAATCGCAGATTGTAATTTTGATATCTTTTCAGCTTTGTCGGTTTCGACCTTACCACGCACAAGAGGGCTTCTCGGTTAGAAATCCTATCAAACATCCCACAAGATATCAGGTACTGATTGATTTTTGTCCTAAAACTTTTATCGTCATGGCAAAATGTCGTTCTAAACTTTCTTACTCTCACAGAAACTCATGAAGCGTCTCATCAAGCGGTATGTCCTAAAAGCCCAATCTGACAGTGAAAGCGATGAGATCAATGAAGGTAAGACTCATTTATTCATCCATTAGTGTCTCTTGTGTTATTTACTTATCTAGCTCTAAACACATTTCTTTGATTGATGTCAAGCAATAAACCGTAAAGTGTTAAAAATGGCTGTAACTGTGATTTTGGTGCCAGGTTTGACTTGAAACCCTTTAAACCCTTGTTTTCATGTGGCTTTTCTTCTCAGGTGAGCTGAAGGAAATCAAGCAGGACATTTCCAGCCTCCGCTACGAGCTCCTGGAGGAAAAGTCACAGGCCACTGAAGAACTTGCTGAACTGATTCAGGAGCTTGGAGACAAACTCAGCAAAGGAACCAAGAGACTATGAAAAATGAACTCTTGTGATTGTAGCTGAAAGTGTCCTGGGCCGAGTCTAGATCTGCTCAAATATTTAGTTAGATAGAAACTTTAAAGTCTCTTTATAATCTTAATCTGTTTTAGACATTGGTTTGTGAAGGTATCATTTGTTTGTCATTTGTGTGTTGGATGCAATTTAATAAAGTAATTTCAATAACTCTAACTCAGGAGAGACGCAGTGCTATAGAATAATAATAAATTCATATGAATGTATTATCACAATATCTATATTATTAACATGACAACAACAGAGATAAATGTGTTAGTACTGACGTTAGTTCTCGTTCCTGGTCCTGTATCCCAGAGCTGCACATTATGGTCTTGAAGGCTTGACGTATGGGTTTATGATTAAAAAAAAATAGTGTGTTTTAAATAGCATAGTCATCCAAAATATGCATGGGGAACTCCAGGACCTGGACAAGAATGCAAAACCATTTCCCTCTCTATCACTTTTTTTTTTTTTTTTTTTAAATCATGCATTATGAAGAAATATATAATTATATTTTGTCTAAAGAAAATGAAGCCTTTTTTAAAAGACTGTTAAAGGTTTTACATTGTGACATTATTTCCATGAGAGTTAAGCATATTTCCCTTCCAAATCCATAATTCAATAAAATTAAATGTAAAATAAAATAATTTTCATAAAAAAAGTAGAATGAATAAAAACAGGTCTGTGTGTGTTAGTACTGGATATTATGACAATGTATTGTCAGGCTTCAGTATGAAAATAAAATATTAAAAGTGCCTGCTTATACTTAAGTTATTGATAGCATTTTTCGATATTAGTATTTTTTAAAACGAACATGTAAACTGTTTCTTGCAGAGTTGCAGTTTTGAAACAAACCAAAAATAATTGAGCGCTTTTAAAACAGAATGGATGCATCTCATAAAATCTGTCGAGTCTGGGTAATATTTTAGCTAAAAAGAAAATAAAGAAGTTAAAGGTTTTATTTTTCTTAAAGAAATTAATAATTGTATTGTTATTATACCATTATAAAAATAAGCTCATTTGAAAACTGAAATTACCAAATAAATAAATAAATGCATTACAGTAATAAAGGGGTGGAAATATTTTTTTCTAAGCAAAATAATGCGTAAACATTATGCAAAAATATTTCAGAATTTGATTTGATTTCACCACCCCAAATATAGTTCTTTATCTTTGTTTTGTTTATTTTTGATTATTTAATTATTTATTGTTACTATAATATTCTTGTTATTTTTATTTTGTATCGATTTGTTATGTGAGTTGTCACCAGTGTTGGGCTAGTTACTCAAAAAATGTAATATATTACTCATTACTAGTTACTCCTTTCAAAAGTAATATTATTAAGTTACTTATTACTTTCTGGCAACAGTAATTACTTACACTACAAATTACATTACTTTTCTTTCATGCCCCACATAAGTTGCAAATCTTCCCCATAAAATTCTTCTAAAATGTTACTAACAATATATTTATGCCTCATCATTTGACCAAAATCCACATTGGATCGCAGTCAGAAGTTATTACAAACACTCAATAGTGACTGATAGTTACATTTAAGTAAAAGTGTTGTATTAATCTCATTAATTGTCATTGTAGCTATAATTTATACCCATATACGACTATATTCCATGACGTAATTTATCAAAATAAATCATATAGGTTCATAAGAAAATGCTTCATTCTCTAGAAAGATTTTATTAAATTTATATCTGGATCAGAGGGATGTGGGTGGGCCATGTAATGTAATACCACAAATTCCATAATGCCACAACTTACACATCAGTGTTCAGATCATCTTTTCTCCTGACAATATCAATGTAATGGCAATATTTATGAATGTAAGCTTTTTCATATGCTATTCCATATGCCTGCTGCACTGGTGACTTCATGTGCCAGTTACAAACATTATGAAAATAAATCTAGGGATTTTTGGATTGTTGGACTTTAAATCAGTAGGGGTTAAGGCACCGAAAGTAACTAAGTAACTAGCTGTTTTATGGATAGTAACTGTACTATCATTACTGAAATCTTATTAGTAATAATTAGTTACATTACTAGTTACTGCAAAAAGTAATATTATTACTGTAACTGCCCAACACTGGTTGTCACTAAATAAATAATTCAAAAAAATAAAATAAAAAATAAAAAGTCGTTGTTCCACCCTTTTTGTTTGACAGTAAAGTCCTCCAATCACAGAGCTCCAAATACACCCCCATGCGTGGCGTTTTCAGGAAGTGATACTAAATGGAATTTATGCATTTCCCCCCACGTGAGCCTCCACCGAAGCACCACGCGCAGCAAGAGCAAACCGGCTGCTAACGATAAGTGTATCACGTCACTGAGAAACAGCGGCGAGCGAGCTGTGGACCACAAAGTAACTGCCGTACGGACGCGGCGGAGCGGATACTTCTAGTCTGTGAGTACAGTGCGATGATGTCCGACTATAAAATTGTTTTGAGAAAACTGACCACGTGTTAAAAAAATAAATAATAGCTAAAGGGTGGTTTCGCGCGATCGGCGCGTGGCAGCCAGGGATGTTCTCGGGCGCGAGAGGCCCGCGCGCAGGGCTGCTTTTTTAGCCAGTTAGCGCGTCCAACTTTAGTCGCGCTTTTCTCTTCTACTCACAACAGACCTTCTTTTGATAAAATAACAATTCTGCCTGGTCCCCGGTCGGTCTTTTCAGATTTCCATTGTGAACGATCCACCTTGAAAAAGCTGCTAATCAAGCACTTGGCGCTAGCAAGCTAAAGTTGGATTCTCTTTTTCAGCAGGTCCAGACAGCGCGAGGAAGATGGCGGACGACCCCAGCGCAGCGGACAGGAACGTGGAAATCTGGAAGATTAAGAAGTTGATCAAAAGCCTTGAGGCTGCTAGAGGGTGAGGCTCGCTCCGTCGGATCCTCTAGATTTGTATACAGGTGTTGAATGACAAACAGTAGCACCTCCGATGTGCGATTCGTTTCGTTCTTTGGGGGGACCACATGCTAACCAGCTTGCTAACAGCTGTTGGAGAGAGCAGCATGGTGGACGGAGAACGAGACCGCGCACTGTACAGCTCTTCATTTCGATAATAATGTTGGTTTTAGGATAAAGAGCGGGAAACGTTAAATGTGGTGTCGTTTGAAATGTAAAGCACTTTATGGATGATGCCTTAAAATGGGTTGGTGGAGGTGATGGTTAAATGGGTGAAACCATGCTAAACAGGCTAACGTTACATGTTTTGTTTCCCTTAAGTAATTAGGTTTTGTTTAACGTCGTTTTAATGTCACGGTAGTAATATTGTTGTAGTTGAATACTGTCTTAGTGTTTTACAACCAGTAACACAACCAGTTGCCGTTAGTTCACCCCCAAAAATAATTTTCTATCATTTTCTTACAGCCATGTTGATCTGAACCGCTTTGATTTTTTTATTCTCTTCTGAAGTATAAAGCGTGTTGCAAAATGTAAGGGACCTACAGGGTCATTCCTTTTGTTCCCTCTTTTTTACAATGAAAGTGAATTGTTAAGCAGAATGACAGCCTCAGTCATCTTTCTTTTTTTTTTTGGTTATGGAACAATGTAAATGAATTGAGTTAACTATTTATTTAATGCTGACTCGAAAATGTATTTAATATCCCTCAACCAATATGCTCATAAACAGTTTAGATTTGATCACATATTGGCTTGACACTTTGACAAAGTTAGGTTATTTGATACATTGTATATACAATTCCATTTAAAAGTTTGGTATCCGTAAGGTGTTTATCAAAGGTGCATTAAATTTATATTTAAAATGTTACAAAGATTTCTATTTTTTCAAAGAGTACTGAATCAAAATTATCAAGCAGCGCAACTGTTTTCAACGTTGGAAATAATAATTACATTGATTTTAAAGTATTTTTTGAGCACCAAACCAGCATATTGCAAATTAGGTTGATTTCTGAAGGATCATGTGACACTGAAGACTGGAGTAATGGCTGCTGCATCTTCAGCTTTGCTATTAAATTAATAAAGTACACTTTAAAAAATATTTAAATAGAAAACACTTACTTTAAATTCTGAAAATATTGCTGTTTTGTACTGTATTTTGTGCAAATAAATGCTGGTTTAGTGAGCATAAGAGACTTTTTTTTTTTTTTTTTTTTTTTAAAAACATTAAAAAAAAAAAATCTTACCGACCCTAAACTTTTGAACGGTACTGTATGTTAATGAAAGTCTCAGCCTGCTCTTATATTTCTGTTATATTGTTTCCTTCTCAGGAATGGCACTAGTATGATTTCCCTCATCATCCCACCCAAGGATCAGATCTCGCGTGTTGCGAAGATGTTGGCCGATGAGTTCGGCACGGCTTCGAACATCAAGAGCAGAGTCAACAGACTCTCCGTGCTGGGAGCCATTACCTCAGTACAGCAGAGACTCAAACTCTACAATAAAGGTAAATGAGTGGGTTTAGCTTCATTTAAGATCTTTCACAGCCATTTAACTTCTCAGATGATTGAATTTATTGCACTTGGTAAGTTTATCTTTTCTGAAATTGTGCCATTTAAACATTAAACTGGCAGTTCATATATATTTGCTGCATATGTGTGGGTACGATTGGGCGTTGCACCTGATTTAATCTCTTCAATAGGTGTGGTCTCTCCTGATCCCCCTCCCATAAATCTTTTGTTTTTTCTTACAGTGCCTCCTAATGGCCTGGTGGTGTATTGTGGCACCATAGTGACAGAGGAAGGCAAAGAGAAGAAAGTAAACATTGATTTTGAGCCTTTTAAACCAATCAACACATCCTTGTATTTATGTGACAACAAGTTCCATACTGAGGTAAGATCTGTCTGTCTGTTTGTCTATCTAATGTACTAAAACATTGTAACACCTAATATAATTTTTTTGTATCCACAGGCTCTAACAGCTCTGCTGTCAGACGACAGCAAGTTCGGCTTCATTGTGATTGATGGTAGTGGCGCCCTGTTTGGGACTTTACAAGGTAACACAAGGGAGGTGTTGCACAAATTTACTGTGGATCTGCCCAAAAAACACGGTAAACTTCTTTAAATCGCTTGCTGTGGCTATTTTCATTCTTTTATGGAATTTAGTGTTTACAAGCTTGTTTTCTTTGACTCTAGGTAGAGGAGGACAGTCCGCTCTTCGATTTGCACGTTTGAGGATGGAGAAGAGGCATAACTATGTGCGTAAGGTAGCAGAGACGGCTGTGCAGCTCTTCGTGTCCAATGACAAGGTCAACGTGGCAGGACTGGTTCTCGCCGGATCGGCCGATTTTAAGACGGAGCTCAGCCAGTCAGACATGTTTGATCCGGTATGTTCTCATAGCATCAAATGATTTACAACCTTTATTAATCAGTCTGCTTGTTTTCTGACTTTGGTTCTTCTGCACATGTAGAGGTTACAAGCGAAGGTTCTGAAGCTGGTTGACATATCATATGGAGGAGAGAACGGTTTCAACCAGGCCATTGAACTTTCAGCAGAAGTGCTGTCCAATGTCAAGTTCATCCAAGAAAAGAAACTAATAGGTAGATAACTTACAGGCTTGATAAAGGCAATGTACATGCTGGAAACATTTTTTGTGACACAAAACACTGGGCTTTGGTGTTGCTTTTATTATTAAATTTTTCTTGTGTCTCTGATTTCAGGACGATACTTTGATGAGATCAGTCAGGACACAGGGAAGTATTGTTTTGGAGTTGAAGACACACTCAAAGCGCTGGAGATGGGAGCGGTGGAAATTCTTATAGTTTACGAGAACCTTGACACTATGCGTTACGTCCTACGCTGTCATGGAGAAAATACTACACCAGAAAATGGTATACACACACCCTAAACTCTCATACTCACAATTTTCACAAAGACTTCCTTTCTTGTTTTAATTTTCTTTTTTTTTGTAATCAGATGAAAAGACACTCTATCTGACACCGGAACAGGAGAAGGACAAGTCTCATTTCACTGACAAAGAGGTAAGTGAACCCACATGAACCAAATTCTGATTATTTATGAAAAGTAATGTAGAAGCACCAATGGCTGTAACTCCTTCCCTTGAGTTGCTTTCTTGTAGAGTTTAAGTGCTGTACTCATGCAACCAATGATCAGTTCTCATGACCTGAAATCAGATCAGCAGCCTATAGGTTGAAACACTTGATCATTAGACCTAGGGCTGGGTATCGATTCAGATGTCCCGATTTCGATTCGCAAGCTCTCGATTCAATTCTATTCTCGATTTTTTGATTATATTCAGTGAATATAGTTTTAATACAAAAGCTATTGGTATTTCTAAAAAATGAACAGTAAACATCAGTTTGCAAATGGTGAATTAATAAAAAGAAATTAAGAACCACAGGTCTGTATTTTAAAACCTGTTCTTTTTTTGTATCTCCTTTCTTAAACAATAATAGGACCCTATAAAATGTTCTTCTTAATTTTTCTAGTCATCAGATGAAGGCATAAAACATTAATTTAATTTATCCTAATCAAATGAAAATTAAACCCTTTTATTTTTTGGCAAACAAAGTGCTGCACAACAGAGGTTTACTGTTAAAATTAAAAAGAAAACAAATGGGATTATCCATTTGTTCCATTATCCATTATTAATATTTATTAGCATTGAGTCTTAAAACTGCTAAATAGTAATGTATTCTGCCAGTTTCTTAACGTTAAACTAAACTTTTATTTTGACGGTTTGCTGTGAGGAACTTGCAGCTGCTGTGTATGTGATATATGACGGTAGTTTTCTCAAATTAAACGGTAAAATGCAAATGGAAATTACTCTCAGAGTAGCTGGAGATGATATTCGTGTGTTAATATCATCATATAGTGAGACGGCAGATGATGAAAACACCGGGAGCGTCGTCCGCGCTTATGTGTGTAGTTAGTAAACACAACATTGCGTCGCGCCGTCCGCCATTCATTCATTGCGGAAATCATGGCGCATTATGCGTGATATCAAATGCTTCCACAGATTTATATTACTACAGCATTTCACCTGAGCATTACGAATCGCGCGTATGGCTTTGTTCTTGGTTCTTGTCAACAGTATCTCTGCCATGAAAAGCACTGAATGAATGACAGGCTTTCTGTTGTAACATCGCGTGAGGTAAATAAGGGTGACATCTAGTGGAGAAGACTAATGATAAGAATCATATTAATCAGATCTCGTTTTAAATGTGTGCTGAAACAAATACCGGAAAAGATCGATTCGCGGCTTTTGAGAATCGATATCGAATCGACGTCATTAAAAAAAATGATTAATCGAAAAATCAATTTTTTTTGCCCAGCCCTAATTAGACCGGAGGCCTTCAACCCTGCTCCTGGGGACCCATTGTCCTGCAGAGTTTAGCTACAACCCTAATCAAACACACCTGCAGCAGCTAATCAAGCTCCACTAGATTGCTTGAAAATACACAGGGAGGTGTGCTGAAGCAGGTTAGAAATAAACTTTGCAGGACAGTGGGTCCCCAAGAGCAGGGTTGAAGACCTCTGCATTAGACTATCATAGTACTAAGCTCATTGTAGTTCTGTTTTGATTTATCAGGATCATACATTGCGGGGTGCTGAAGTCTAAGACTACATTGGATATCTAAGATTCAAATGTCACACATGTGCTTACAAAATAGAGATTTAAAGTGAGTCATATTTTAGATCTTCATTTTAGATGGTTGTTTGTTAAGCACATTTGTTACATTTGACCATATAAACTCAAATGGTCAGATGTTCTTCTTCATCCTCAAATCATGGTGAGGAACATGATCTTCAGGTTTCACACAAACTTGTGTAGTTCATGCAGCTCATTAAAGCAAAAGAGTGAAGTCTTAAACTGTTAAAAATAAAGCTTGCAGAAGGGTTTTTTTTTGGACCATTTTGGGTTTTTCAAAGAACCTCTCATAGAACAGTTATTAAAATAACTTAATATTTTAATAAATTGAACCTTTTTCCACTAGTTAGAACTTTTTGTGTAATGGAAAGGTTCCATGGATGCTGAAGAAGGTTCTTGTAGCCATTAATGCCAATAAAGAACTTTTTATTTAGGAGTGTTGGAACATTTGAAATTCTTAGTTTTTGTCAAACCAACCATTCCTTTTTAATTTTGCTTATAACAGTTTCTAAAGAAGAAAAAAATCAATTATTAATTGTTTTGCGTAATGTTTAGCCAATGTGTGGTTCGGGCAGAAGGTGTATAATGTTAACAGTACCATATGTTCTTAGACAGGCCAAGAGCATGAGCTGATTGAGAGCATGCCGCTGCTCGAGTGGTTTGCCAATAACTACAAGAGGTTTGGGGCCACGCTGGAAATCGTTACAGACAAAAGCCAGGAGGGTTCACAGTTTGTGAAGGGCTTTGGAGGCATTGGTGGTAAGTGCTCTCTACAGATTACGTTTTGTAGGGAAATAAAAAGATATTGTCATATATCAATATTATTATTTATTATTTTTTTTCTTCAGGAATCTTGCGGTACCGGGTGGACTTCCAAGGCATGGAGTACCAGGGAGAAGATGATGAGTTCTTTGATTTAGATGACTACTAGGTAGTCAGGACTGACACAAAATTCAAATATAAGATTTTCCCCCTTCACCTACCCCGCAAACGGCAGGGGAGCAAAGGAGATCGAATCAGCAGGAGGGAGAATAAGAATTTGAGAAGATGGCAGATGGTCTGCGTGTCCCTGGCTTTAGAATACAGCGACTCCATCTCTGGACTGGAAGAGACTGAGTTTTCTCCTCTCCACTAATTACCGGGTCATCGCAACAGCAACGGCCCGTCTGCCTGTCCTGCCTCAGCTCTTCACAAAAACACTCTAGGCTTTCAGATCTACTTTTTCTTCCCTTCTAATCTCACTCCTTTTCTTCCTTTTGCCTCTCCTTTTATAATGGCATCTGCTGCTGTTGTATTTTATTCAAATGTATTATATTTTCTCTTATTCAGTGTATGAAGAAAGCAGTAGCAAATGATTAGATCTGTACTGCTTACCTCTAGCCACCTCAAGCCCATTGCTAGGCCTGCGTTTTAATTTCCTGGTTAGCCCAGACTTGATTTGTTGCCTTGTTTCTGCTGTAAACCAGTGTGGTGGTGGTGATGCACTCTGAGCCAGCGGTACACCCTGCTCCTCCCATCACATTGTGCCCACATTGAGGCATTTCTTGCTCTCAAATGGACCATATAGTAACTGGACCCATCCCTTCTTGAAGAACGAGAACCGTCTTTCACAGTACATTGCCCTCACTTGTTTTCCTCAGCCCCCAGGAGATGCTACTTCTCAAAATAAACTATATATGAGTGCCTGAATTTTGCGGTTTGTGAGATGTGACAGCACAGTGTACCAGCATCTGGACCCTAACTTCAGCCTCCTGCTGTTTCCGAACATAAAATCTTAGCTCGAGCCTTCAGCACTCATTGGTATTCGACGGCTTTATGCATGGGTATGTCCTTTCGGACCGATTATGGGGTGTGGGTGGGGGGTTACTGTGTTAACTGTGATGTGTGAGTGAGTATATGTCAGTTTGGCTGTTTAATTCCCTTTTAAAAAGTCACATCTCGGAGTCTGTGACCCACCACAGATTACAAGCCTCTAAGTTCTTTCCATTTTGTCCAGTCATATTTTAACAACAGATTGGTTTTAGAAAGACAAGCTGCAAATCAGTATTTTGGACCTTTAACAATTGTGGCATGGTTGGTGTTTTGACGCCTACTAAAACGAACACACAATCCTATAATGTTAAAGGAGAGAGAAAAAAAAAATCAAAATACGGGCCCACAATATTTTAGCGATTATTATGTTGTATATTTTCTTTGATCCATCACTATTTTGTATAAATCATTTGTTACATCTGGATACAGACATTAAACGTTCTCATTGTTTGCAAATTGCACTTATAGCTTGTTTATTTTGCGAGCATATTTGATCTTGTTTGATATACAATTTGAATAAATTGTTTAGACCAGGGGTGTCAAACTCAGTTCCTGGAGGGCCGCAGCCCTGCAGAGTTTAGTTCCAACCCTGCTCCAACACACAAACCATGTAGTTTTCAATTGAGCCTGAAGGACTTGATTTGCTGGATCAGGTGTGTTTAATTAGGGTTGGAGCTAAACTGTGCAGGGCGGCGGCCCTCCAGGAATTGAGTTTGACACCCTTGGTTTAGACCTACTTAATGATAATATATGGCTGCAGGCCAGGACGTCACCAGCAAACAATCAGAAATATTCTTAATATGTGAATCATTGGGTATAACCCCATTTTTACCCTAGTACCAGAGGGCAGCCAATAGCCGTTCATTTTACAAAACAGACAAAACCCTTTTTGTTATTCGATGACCAACCACGAATGTTGTTCCACATTATATCCCTCCTTCGATTGTGACGTACTGTGTCTGTATCCGCTTTGTACCTTAGCAGCAGAAATGATCCAATCACAACGCGGACAACGCCCATTTGGCGCACGTTTTTTTATTTGCTAGCCAATGGGAGAATTAGACACAATGCTGCTTTCTCCGCCCCCTTTCGTGACGAGATTGTGTCGCAGGGCGGGGTTTCCATTTTCACTGCGAGTTTCGGGGAACAAACATGGAGCCGGAGATGGAGGACAAAACCTTAGAGCTGATGGTGAGTACTCGGGTGTGCTTCGAAAAACATTTTCTAGTATGTTTTTAAGACTTTAGAGTTTATAAATCCATTTTAGCGGTTATAACGGCAGCCTGGTTGAATATAACAATCTTGTGGAGTGTGTAAGTATCGGCTGAGTAGAGGGAGGAAGGAGGGGTGAGAAGCGAGCGAGTGAGAGAGAAATGGCTGGCTCGGCTGACAGGGAGGGCCCTACTGTGTATAGCTGGCTCACTTGGTCGTTTTCACGTCTCTCGCCTTTGTCTTTCCCTTGAAACAACAGCTGAGACGTTAGTAGACAAGGCGAACAGTTGTTCTTGGCGGGGGCGGAGGATATTTATTGAGCTAGTCGCGGAGGCGAAGGAAGAGAAGCTGCCGCGGCATCGTGTTGAGTCCGAGTCTCATCGACTTTAGCCGGTGCCTTGAGCTTCACTGCGGCGCCTCTGCGCCACTCAATCCTGTCTATAATTCGTTCCCACAGACGACTTGTGGTTCATATAAAGTCGCAGAACACTTAACTATGTTTTAAAGTGATTAAAACGATCATTTCTCGTTCACAATAACGCAGCGTTTACTTCTCACGACACATTTTAACTGGACTTTAAAGCTGCGTAATAGGAAGTAACCGCTCCTGCTGTCAATTTCAAATGACGTTTTTGAGCCGAACGATGAGCGAATACGCAAATATCGTCAACTAATACAACAACCGTGTTTGGATGAGTGCACATTTGTGTTTTAGTGACCCAACACTTTTTTTTTTTAGTGAAATACAGACGTTAATTGTTATGAAAGCACAGCAGCATTTATAGCAAGCGGCTAGGTGGCTAACCACACCAAACATTAGCCTACTCGAACTAATTACGATAAACGCGCTAATTTTTGTTTCACACTTTTCTAAACAGTAAGTCTATGAAACACTTTCAATAAAAATAATCCGACTTACTCAAAAATCGTTTACTACTTAAACATGCAGCTTTTGTTATTAAAATGTATTTTTGACGGGATTTGCATATGTTGTATCGTTATTCATTTTAAATACATTATTTATAATCTTAATTTAAAATGTTTTTATAGTATCCTTAGAAATAAAAGTTTGACTTGTCAATATCCATGTCAATACAATAACATTATAGAATCAGTTTTGCAGAGTAGATTTGCTTCTTGTTGCCATGGACACTGTGAAAAGGGTAGGAGTGAATGCACTTGAGTTTGTCCACTTGTATTGTGAAGCTTGAGGAAGACAGATAAATGGCTTTTGCTTGAAGATAACAAGCCATGCGAATTTGTGTATAGACTGCAGAGACTCATAATAAATCTACACTTCCTGCTCTGCTGACCTAGAAAGATGCTTTGAAATTAATCCTAGACTTTGTCATCATGTGTCAGACTGGGTTATTATTGTTAACTAAAACCATAGAAAACATTTTTGTTATTTTGGGGAAAAACATTTCCCATTTTCATTTAGTTTAACTTGAAGTACTAAAATAACTACCACTAAAACTTAAATAATTAACTTTGTAGACATAAAAAATAATCACAAAAACACTCAACAAAATATAATTTATAATTAAAGGGAACAAAAATGTATATATATAATAAAAAGTCTAATACTATCTCAGTGCTGCTAAAATAACACTGGCATCAGTGTCTAGCTTCAATATAACACTGCTTTATTTAGTCCAGAGAGCCTAAGTTTTTAAAGAGTTTGGCTGATATTCAGTGATTATGGATTAAAGCAGGTGCTGAGTTGTGGTTATTAAGTGCAACGATATGGATGGTATCATCTCTATCGTGGCTGTATTTGGGATGTAAGCATATCCTTGTGGTGGCCTTGGCTAGGGGACAGCTGTTGACACGTTACCCAAATGCCCACACGCCCTGCCCGATCCCACATCTTTGCTGCATGCTGATGGAGAATCTGTCCAAATATTCAGCACACACAGATCGTAGGCTGGTGCTCAGCTCTTTCATCTGCTTTCCAACAAACAATGCAATGTGATTATGAACGTATGTGAGCAGATGATGAAAAGTAGGTTATGTATAGGGGTTGTTCTGATTCATATTGTGGTCCATCTGTTAGAATTTTTGTTTTAGTTTGATTTAAAGCAGACATTACGATTGATTTATAAAAAAATAATGAATTGTGATTTCTTCTGCAGAACATCTCTGTCATGGACTCGCAGACTGCAGACCGCTCCCCAAAGATCACAGTGATTAAGGTGAGGTTGACAAGCCGTACCACAGTAAAGTGCATCAAAGTCTGATAAAATGATAAACGGATAGAACAATAAGGAACTATTGAGTAGCCTCTCCCTGAACTATGCAGGATTTTCTATATTGAAGTACTGTTGACTTAGAGGTTTGTTGTAGGGCATGGCCTAATCTGCATCTGGAAAACCTCAGTGTCCATTTCCGCAGGCTTTTATTTTTTCTGTTTTTAGGTTTCCTCTTGCATTTTTGAGATGTCCTGGATAATTACATTGACCCCAAAATTATCTGGACACTTACACTACTGTTCAAAAGTTTGGTGTTGGTGAGATTTTGTAATCTTTTTGAAGTCTAGTGTTCCTGTTGCTCAGTGGTAGAGCATTGCGTTAGCAGCGCACAAGGTTGTGGGTTCAATTCCCAGGGAACACACATACTGATAAAAAATAAATAAATGTATAGCCTGAATGCACTGTAAGTCGCTTTGGATAAAAGCGTTTGCTAAATGCATAAATGTAAATGTCTCTTGTGCTCAGCATGGCTACATTTATTTGATTGAAAATACAGTAAAGTGGTAACTGTGAAATGATTACAATTTAATAAAACTTTATACAATATATGCAATTTAATATAATGTATTACTCCAGTCCTCAGTGTCACATGATCCTTCAGAAATCATTCTAATATGCTGCTTTGCTGCACAAGAAGCATTTATTGTTCTCAACATTGAAAATGGTGGTGCTGCTTAATGTTTTTGTGGAAACTATGCTAGCTTTTTTTTAAGGATTTTTTTTTTAATGAAAAGTACATTTCATTTAGTTTAGAACTCTTTTGTAACATTATAAATGTACTTGGTGTCATTTTTGATCAATTGAATATGTCCTCCTCAGTGAAAATATAAATTTCTTCAAAAGAAAATCTTACTGATCCCAAAACTTTGAACAATGATGTGAGACACTTCAAAATACTTGGAATTTCATATGAATCCAAGTGGCATGATCTGCAGACGCTAGATTTCTCAGGGCTAACTTCATATTTTTGAGACATTTTTGGATTTACTTTTAACAAAACCAAATGTATTCTAATGAATTTGAGATCAGTTCCCCTAACCAGACAATAGATCATGATGTTTCTAATTTTTGACTTCTAGAAAATGTCAGAATCTTTATCTAAACTTTTCTAAAAAAAAAAACATTCTTGTTTTTGCTTGATGTTTGTCTGTGCCAATTTTCTTGAAAAATGTTTTAAGTGTCACTTAAGTGCTGTAGTATGACTATGTACAGAACATCAAATGAGATTAGTTGTTTGGGATTAATAGCATGAGAATTTCTTGTAGAAACTCCTATTATTGCATGTGAAGACAGGAAGTGTATGTGGCTCTTTTAATAGAAGAGCACCTGCAGCACTGTTCTTTGCTGAGTTAACACATCTGCCTTAAAATATTATGATAGTATGTTACTGTTTCAAATTTTCCCTTTGCCCAATCCTTTCCGATACATATTTTCTTTTGTCTCATCTAACATATTTATTTATTTGTTTTTCCTTTTACAATTCTCCCAGCCTACTTTTATCTGTCCTCAGGTGAGTAATGGACCTTTGACAGGCTCTAGGAAGCGGCCGTCAGAGGGAAATTACGAGAAGGAGAAGGATGTGTGCATCCAGCTCTTTGATCAGTGGTCTGAGGCAGACCAGGTGGAGTTTGTGGAACACCTGATCTCACGCATGTGCCATTACCAACACGGCCACATAAACACCTACCTCAAACCCATGCTCCAAAGGGACTTCATTACGGCACTGCCAGGTAACACACACAGAGTCCTTATTCTGAAAATGTCATTTCTGATGGAGGGTGCGTCCATTACTGTTAAAATATAGCCTTAAGATTAAAGAGACCATGTTTGTCTTGGCTTGTTTCATCTCTGAAGTTGAAATCAAACTTGAATCACAATTCATCAGTGTATTTTATTCTTATAGGGCCCTATGAAATCCGTTTTATTTTTTCCCAAATTCGTTTTTTTTATTTTTCCAGATTCCGTAAATTTTTCTGGACTCCTTTTTAATGGTTAAATAGAATTTTATTAATCAAAAAGCATGTCTAATTAATTGAAATCATGAAACGTATACAATTTAGCATCAATTTATTAAAAGTTTAACAAAAATCACATATTTAGGGCCCTATGAAATATTTTCTTTTTTATTGTTACCAAATTGTTTGTTACCAAATTAAAACATGCAATAAATATTGTGTGACTGACTATTCCTTAAAAAATAGTTGTATTTTTTCCAACAGTAGTAGTAGTATTACGTACATTCTACTGAATAATAGTCATATTTCTGGCGCAATGTCTTCCAAGTTAAACCGAACTTTTATTTTGACGGGTTGGTGTGAATACCTTTAAATTTGTGTATATGACGCTAGTTTTACTCAAATGAAACAGTAAAATGCTCATGAAGTACTCTCAGAGCAGTTCTAGAGATGTTGTTCATGTATTTATGTCCTCATTTAGTGAGATGGCAGACGCTGAAATCACCACGAGCGTCACGCGCTTCATAAGGTGTAGTAAACAAAATGCGCGTCTGCGTCATTCATTCACACGGAGACACGAACATGCAGGATTCATATTTAATTAGTCTTTTTGCGGTTTAATATTTACAGATATTAGTCCATGTCGCGATTTGATTGGAGGTTAATGACCTAATTTTGATTAATTAATCCAAACTTGGACAAATTACGTGATATGCATTTACATTAATTTAGCAGACTCTATCCAAAGCCACTTACAATTAAGGGGATTAAGGAAAGAGAAAGCAAAGGTTTTTTTTTTTGTTTTGGGATGCTGTCAAATGTTGATGAAATGTCAACGTTTGATATTCCGTGTTAAACTGTAAGTTCTGTTTTTATAACTGGATTCCATGATTCCATCCGCGTTTTCCGCATCGTGGAAATCATAGGGCCCTATTAGAATAAAATCCCTGTTTGTATTTCAACAAAATATACATTGAGACAACCATTGAAATTTTGTGGCCTGTAAGGTATTTCTTTTTTGAAAGAAATCAATAATTTTTTTCAGCAAGGATGCATTAAATTGATCAGAAGTGACACTGAAGACATTTGTGATGTTGCAAAAAATATCTATTTCAAATAAATTAACTTTCTATATCAAAGAATGCTGAAAAATGTATCGCAGTTGCCACAAAAATATTAAGCAGCACAATGGTTTTCAACACTGATGATAAAAAAAAGCAATGTTTCTCAAGCACCAGATCAGCATATTAGAATGATGAAGTTTTTCATTTTAGCTGACATCATCAAACCACCTTTTTTGCTTTTTTTTTTAAACCCCTCTTGCATTCTCCAATCTCCATGTTTATCATAAATGTCTACTTTGTACTATCCAGTCCCTTCCTGATACATACATTTTAGTTTACCTTGGTTTTTTTTTATGTCCTATTTCACTTAAATGAAATCACTCTAAATTTGTCTTCCAGCTCAGGGTTTGGATCATATAGCGGAGAACATCTTGTCCTTCCTGGACGCGCGCTCGCTTTGTTCGGCTGAGCTGGTGTGTAAAGAATGGCAGCGTGTGATATCCGAAGGCATGTTGTGGAAGAAGCTGATCGAGAGGATGGTTCGGACAGACCCTCTGTGGAAAGGCCTTTCAGAGAGACACCAGTGGTGAGTCACAGTGCTGATATGACTGTTTACATCCCCCAAACCCCCTCATTTATAAATGAGGTTTAACAACCTCGTTATTATCTCTCAGTGGTGTAATTCTCCACCAGACATGCTGGGAACCTCCATTTAGACTGTCTTGTACATCTTATTTGACCTTGAATTATGAAGATGCTTGTTTATGTCAGTTTATCAAGGATGTTTATTGCTGTTTCCTTCACAGGGAAAAATACCTATTCAAGAACCGCACAACAGAAGTTCCTCCAAATTCATACTACCGCTCTCTTTATCCAAAAATCATTCAGGACATTGAGGTGGGCAAAGCAACCATCGTTCTTTCTCTCTTGTCCTTTTATTAGTATAAGACGATGTTAGATCTTGTCTGCTCATGTCATGTTTTTAAGGAAAGGGAGGTAGTAAGCGTTTGTTCATTTGAACGAGCAGGACCAGTGATTACACCTCAGGGGTAGGCGGCAGGCCTCATGTTACCCAGCTCTTTGTCTTCATAGCTGCCCTCTGAGTAATCGGAGTATGCAGCCTGCAGTTATATTAATACTACTTTTTCAAATGAAATAAAACGGGCCGCTATTTTAGTTAATGTCAGTGCATAATCACTTTTGATCAAATCAAATAAATTAGTTATGCCTCTTAGCAGTGTAACTAAATTGCTGATATGATGTTGCTGTTCATGTTTCCAGACCATCGAGGCGAACTGGAGGTGCGGCCGACATAACCTGCAGAGGATCCAGTGTAGGTCGGAGAACAGCAAAGGTGTTTACTGCCTCCAGTATGACGACGAAAAGATCATCAGCGGTCTACGCGATAACTCCATCAAGGTGCGACCACACTCTGCCGGTGTATTTCTTGTGAACTTCGTGTGGGTTTAGTGAAGTCATCACCAGTAAAAACCACACCGTCTGAGTGCATCCATACGCAGGTGTCATTTAAAAACACTAACCACAAGCGTGTTCTCATGAATTATGCTAACAATGTGTTTAATCACATTTAGCAAATGCTTGATTTTTGACCAGTTAGAGGAACAGCTGTTTAAATAGAAACATGCTTGAGTTTTTGATTTACACAATCAAATCTCTCCCCTTCTGTGTTATAATACTGAAACTAGAGAGAGGGGATTGAAACGGGTGAGATGATTCAAGTCACACTTTCTAAGGCAAGAATGACTATTACTGGTTGTATGGGGGTTGTGGTAGATGGCGGATGATAGGTGGATGATAGGAAGGAAGATGGCGGCGCGTTCTGACGCAGCGGCTGCTCCAGGTCCCAAAGACGGTGCTTTTATGTCTTTTAATGTCGTCTGTTCGTCTCCAAATAGTTTAAATTTACCGCTAACTCATAAGGAAAAACACATATATGATCGCCGAAGCCTTGTGGACATCGGCAACGCGTACAAACACCAACTCTCGCAGGCGACTACTGAGAAGCTACGAGGCCTTTGTTTACTGCTGGAGCCGGACCTCGAGACCACGGCCTCGCCTACTGACGCTACCCGCACAAGGCAGCGTCGCAAGCGGTGTGAGAGAGGACGGAAGCGCGGTAAACGCGGAGGTATACGAGCCAGGCTAAGGGCTAATCCCACAAGACCGGCTCTCCCAACACTCATGCTCTCAAACGTTCGCTCTCTGGAAAACAAACTGGACTTAATTCAACTCACTCGGTCTACACAGCATGAGGCAAGGGATTGCTGTGTGTTTGTTTTCACCGAAACATGGCTAAACAACAACATCCCGGACTCCGCCATTCAGTTACACGGATTAAACTGCTACCGAGCAGACAGGGACTCATCACTGTCTGGTAAGACCCGCGGGGGTGGCTTGTGTGTTTATATCAACAAAGAATGGTGTAACAATGCTGCGGTAATATCAAAACACTGTTCATCGCTGGTGGAGTTTATGTTTGTGAAGTGTCGACCGTTCTATCTGCCGCGGGAGTTCACGGCCATTGTTATTGCCGCGGTTTACATTCCACCGTGTGCAAACGCTAAGGACGCGCTTCGTGAACTGTATTGCGCCATCAGTGAACAACAAACAAATAACCCCGACGGCTTTTTCATCATAGCCGGTGACTTTAACCACGCAAACTTAAAGACAGTTTTGCCAAAGTTCTACCAACATGTGAACTTTGCGACAAGGGGAAATAATACACTGGATTTTGTTTATACAACAGGGAAAAACGCATACAAAGCTGAACCCCGCCCCCACCTCGGGTACTCGGATCACATCTCTGTTATGCTAATCCCAGCATACAGACCACTTCTCAAGCTTGCCAAACCGGTTCAAAAACTCATTACAATTTGGCCAAATGATGCTACCTCAACACTACAGGACTGCTTTCAGTGCACAGACTGGAACATGTTTAAAGAGGCAGCCACCTACAACAACCACACAGACCTGCATGAGTACACTGAAACTGTGACTGCTTACATCAAAAAGTGCATGGATGATGTGACAGTCACCAAGACCATCACCACACGTGCAAACCAGAAACCATGGATGACAGCAGAGGTTCGTGGGCTGCTAAAGACCAGAGACGAAGCATTCAGATCAGGAGATAAAGCGGCCCTCAAAACAGCAAGAGCCAATCTGTCCTGTGGCATCAAAAATGCAAAACGGTCACATGCTCAAAAAATCAACAATCACTTCACAGACAGCAGAGACACACGGAGCCTGTGGCAAGCCATTCAGACCATCACTGACTACAAGCCCCCGCCACAGGCCTGTGATGAGGACACATCCCTCCCCGATGCACTCAACCACTTTTATTCACGGTTTGAAATGCAGAATGACACACCTGCACAAAAACTGCCCACACCTCCCAACGACCGGGCGCTTTGTCTGTCTCCAGCCGACGTAAGGAAGACCCTATCTAGGATTAACCCACGCAAGGCTGCGGGTCCTGACAACATACCTGGCCGTGTACTGAAAGACTGTGCTGCACAGCTGACGGATGTCCTAACAGATATCTTCAACACCTCGCTGAGCCAGGCAGTCGTCCCCACATGTCTCAAATCCACAACAATCATACCGGTACCAAAGAAATCACCTGTGTCCTGCCTAAACGACTACCGTCCCATAGCACTGACTCCAATCATGATGAAGTGCTTTGAGAGGTTAGTCATGCACAACATCAAAAACAGCCTCCCCAACACACTTGACCCGCTGCAGTTTGCATACCGTCCAAACCGCTCTACGGACGATGCAATCTCCTCCACCCTCCACCTGGCTCTTACCCACCTAGAAAATAAAGACTCCTACGTTAGAATGCTGTTCATCGACTTCAGCTCAGCATTCAACACAATTATCCCACAACAGCTCATAAATAAACTAAACCTGCTGGGCCTTAACAATTCCCTTTGCAATTGGATCCTGGACTTTCTAACCGGAAGACCTCAGTCAGTCCGTGTCGGCCACAACACCTCGAGCACTACCACACTGAGCACAGGTGCCCCACAAGGCTGTGTGCTCAGCCCGCTGCTCTTCACGCTGCTGACCCACGACTGCACTGCCAAGTTCAGCTCCAACCACATCATCAAGTTTGCTGATGACACAACAGTGGTAGGTCTCATCAGCAACAACGATGAAACGCACTACAGAGAGGAGGTGACACAGCTGGCGGAATGGTGTGGCACTAACAATCTGTCCCTCAATGTGGAGAAGACAAAGGAGGTTGTGATGGACTTCAGGAGAAACTCCGTTGACCACCCCCCACTGACCATCGACAGTTCGACTGTGGAGAGAGTCAGCAGCACTAAATTCCTGGGGGTGCACATCGCAGAGGATCTCACCTGGACCACCAACACCATGTCACTCTCCAAGAAGGCACAACAGCGCCTACACTTTCTCCGCCGGCTGAAAAGAGCAAGTCTCCCACCACCCATCCTCACCACATTCTACAGGGGCACCATTGAGAGTGTGCTGACCAGCTGCATCACTGTCTGGTACGGGAACTGCAGTGCTGCTGACCGCAAGACCCTCCAGCGGACAGTGAACACGGCTGCAAAGATCATCGGTGCCCCTCTCCCATCCATCCTGGACATGTTCCTTGCACGATGCTCCAGCAAAACCAACAGCATCGTGAAGGACCCCACCCACCCCTCCCACAGTCTCTTCCAGCTCCTACCATCAGGAAGACGGTACCGGAGCATCAGAGCTAGGGTTGGGTATCGTTTGGGGTTTTTTCGATACCGGTGCCAAATCGATACTTTTAAAACGGTGCCGGTGCCTAAACGGTGCCTGAACCGATACTTGATATATATATATATATATATATATATATATATATATATATATATATATATATATATATATATATATATATATATATATATATATATATATATATATATATATATACACACACACACACACACACATACTGTATATGGAACTAATGAAGCTCCAGGAAATCCCCAATATGGACAAAGGCATTGCTATTCCTGTAACTGAGTAAACAGAAGATATAAACGTTTTGAATGATAAAACAAATACATTAAACACTCGACTACGACAATATATAGTTTGTCTGTGTTATTCAAGTCATCTCTGGTATTTTCATAATTAAGTATATTTAAAATCCATTTCTAATCAATGCATTAGTAGCCTATGGAACATATTTTCTGCCTCATTCTGTGACAAGAAGCTATCAGATCACAAAAGGAAGCATTTAACTGGTGTTGTGGACTAAAAAGGTTATAATGTTCTATTTTGTTGGTTTAAACAGGTTTAAAAACGCGAATACAAAATAATTTTAGCTTTAGGCATTTTAATTAAAGCTAGGGCTGGGTGGTATATAGAGTTTGTACGATATATCGATATATTATTTATAATCGATACGTTATTATGAAGCAATACAGTTAATATTGATATACAGTAGTTTGATACGAGCGCATCTGATCAAATATCTAGGGAGGACACAGACTGAACTGCGGAGAAAGTGCATCATACAATTTGTTCTAAACATGTGACAAGCTTTATATGAAGGGCTATAAAAACAACTCGTAAGATACAGTAGCCTATAGTTTATAGTTTCAGTTTAAAGCGGCTCGCGCTCACAGATGCTCTGACAGAAAGGCTGCGTGTGCCGCTGACAGAGATGCTTCTCGCGCTGTTTAATGTGTTTGCTGTTTTCCGTAATGCATAACTTACAATTCACAGGTATATTCTCCATCTGTAAATGTTAGAAAGCCATGGAAATATTTCCATTTTGCTGTCAGAAGTGCGTGAGCTTTTGCTTCTCTGCTAAACTTCACAGACTTCATTCAGAACGAGCGTCGCCGTGCGCATGCGCGCCAAACAGACGGCGCGCAGTGAAATAGGAGCGCAATAACTCTGACTAAAATATACATTTTGCTGAAATATTTGTAGTTGTAGCCTGTGATGCTTCTTACGTGCGTTTCGGAGAAACAAAGGACACATATTTTAATCGATCGCTCAGGCATGGCACCGAAATGAGGCACCGAAATCTGCGTTCTGTTTCGGTTCTAGTACATACCGGTTCCATAGGTACCGGTGCCATATTGGTACCGGGTTTCGGTACCCAACCCTAATCAGAGCCCGCTCCGCCAGACTGCTCAACAGCTTTTTCCCCCTGGCTGTGAGAGCCCTGAACTCAGATCACCCCGCCTCCCTCTGAAACCCCATGCAACCCCCTACCTCCTGAAACATGGACCACCCCCCCCCCCCCTCTCCAAACATCCCCCAACCTTACCACACCAAAGAAAAAACTGTAAACTTTTTTTTTTTTTTTTTTTTTTTTTTTTTTTTCTGTGCAATCCAAGTGTGCTACACACAGGTGAGTGGGCCTGTACAAACCACCTGTAGTAACACACTCTCCTCTATGCACTAGACACTTTTCCTAACACTGCTATGTACACAATCCCACAAAAGACTCGGCAATATATGCATGTTTACATGCTCATGCACCACTACAAATCATCTTGTACTGTTCCCCAGCCAGCTGCTGACTCCCAATGTTTCTCTCTGCACATGTACAGTATTTATGTGAAGCATTCGCATAGTTTGTATAGTTTGTATTTTTTATCTTTATCTTTAGTTGTATAGGATAAACATTTAGGGTAAACAGTTTGTATAGTTTGTATTTTCTATCTTTATCTCTAGTTGTATAGGGTAAACATTTATATATAGTATACCTAGTCAAATCTGTCAGTAGGTTAGTTTTGTGTATAGGTTTATAGTGTTTTACTTCATTGTTGTATGTCTGTATTTATGTAGCACCGTGGTCCTGTGAGGCACGACATTTCGTTCCACTGCATGTCCCCACATGCAGCGGAATGACAATAAAGCTCAACTTGACTTGACTTGGTGGGTTTGTTAGATTGCCTTACTCATAGTATTAATGACTGTTTTTCTTACTGCTCTTGTTCTCGGAGAGAATTTCAGCAAGTGTATTTCTAGGGATGTGTCCGAGTTGTCAAATTCAGTAAAAGGTTATTGTTATTAAAGGGGTCATGAGCCAAGAAATCAAAATTCCCTTGATCTTTTGACATATAGGAGGTCATTGTGTTATTAAAAAAAAAACTTTAAGTTTCAGAACTCAACTTTGTCCTTAGTCTAAAAACAGCTTATATTGAAGCCAGTCTGTCAAAACGACTGTTTTTGATTGTGGAATGTACCACTTTTTCACATAATAGTGTGGCTAAACACTGCCTCTGCAGAAGATCAATGTCTGCTTCTACATCACTGCCTGTTGAGCCCCGCACACCGATTCGCACATGTAGTGTTTACGAGAGAGGCGAACACCCAGGTCTATGCAGAAACCAAACGATAAACATTATTTGAACTTTATTTTTAATGAAGTGCCAGACCATCACGTGTCAGTAAGAACTTGGTCCTTTTTTTTCCACTTCATTTTACCATGGATTTGTTTACAAACAAGGCACAATTCGACACAGGATTTTCAGAAATCCTGAAACTAAAAGACGATAGTGTGCCGTGTCTGACTATATTGGATCTGATATCACACCACACAAGTGTGAGTAAATGTTTTTATTATGTGGTCACTATTGCTTTGTCTGTTATTACAGATCGTTTGACATGTACTGAGTATTTATGCGTTTTTAACCTAAAACACAGCAGCGTTCATCTGTGAAGGATGTAGGCTGTCAAACTTACACAACTTTGAGCCAGTGGGCGTTTACTTCAGAGTCTACAATCCGCCACGCCTATTCAAACAGCATTCATTATGATGTTTTTTGATGAAAAAATCTTTAACATTATAAGTGAACCTCTCAGAGAACAGTACAAAATAAAAAACAAATGCAGTTCATGACTCCTTTAAATTTATGACGCCTGTAGTCGTGAAAAATCTAAATGGCAAATGTGTTTTAAATTATTGGGGTCAGTAAGGGGGAAGAAATTAATACTTTTATTCAGAAAGCATACATTAAATTGGTCAAAAGTGACAGTAAAGACATTTTTATATCACAAGGATTTCTATTTTAAATTTATTCATTTAACCTTTTTATAAAAAAAATAAAAATCTAAAATATGAAGTAATATTAAGCTCTTTTTAACATTGAAGATTAAAAAAAAAATGTTTCTCGAGCAGCAAATCAGCATCATGTGACACTGAAGACTGAAATAATGGCTGCTGAAAATGTCATCACCGGAATAAATTACATTTGTATTCAAATAGAAAAGTTATTTTAAATTGTAATTATTGCACATTATTGCTGTTTGTACTGTAGATTTAAAGATTTCAAAAATATTAAAACATCTTATTGACCCAAAACCTTTTAAATAGTAGTGATGATAAAATAATATTTGATTTAATTTAATATTTTAATTTAAGTTATTGGATAAAAATGTTTTACAATTGTAATTGATATTGGCCGTAATACAAATAGTTATTGACTAAATATTGGTGCATCCCAACTAGAAATGTGTGTTTTTTTTTTTTTTTTTCTTTAAGTCTAATCTAGCTAACAGCAGTTTATATTTGACACTGTTAAATTCATGGTGTTTACAATTGTAAAAAGACCATATGTGTTTTTGCATTCAGATATGGGATAAACAGACTCTGGAGTGTTTGAAGATCCTGACGGGGCACACAGGCTCTGTGCTGTGTCTGCAATACGATGAGAGAGTCATTGTTACCGGCTCCTCTGATTCCACTGTCAGGTCAGATTTCTATCGTTCTCTTGCTCTCTATAAGTCCTCTGTTCATTTTTTCCAGTTTTCTCCCCCCCCACCCCCTCATCACTCCACATGTCTGTTCAGCTGGAATGAATAAGGGACTGATAAAATCAGGTCTGACTTTGCTTGTCTTCTCTTTTTACCCAGAGTGTGGGATGTGAACTCGGGGGAGGTTCTGAACACTCTGATCCACCACAACGAGGCCGTGCTTCACCTGCGATTCTGTAACGGGCTGATGGTCACCTGCTCGAAGGATCGCTCCATTGCCGTGTGGGACATGGCCTCTCCTACGGACATCAGTCTCCGCCGGGTCCTCGTCGGACACAGGGCTGCAGTCAATGTGGTCGACTTTGACGACAAGTACATTGTCTCTGCCTCTGGGGATCGGACCATAAAGGTCAGTGCTCTGATCTCTGAATAACCGTTATCAGCTGTCAATCAAACCACAAATCAATGCTTTGTGTTTTATCTGATTTCATATGCATCAGGCCCTGTCCTGTCTGGAGTGTGTTGATATTAGATAACAATGTTACTAGATAACAATAAGCTGCAGCGTACTAGACTATATTGTCATGCAGCTAGACTTTGACTGGCTTGTTCTGTCCAAAGCACAGAAGTTCCCAGCAGAGGGCAGCAGTGTAATAGTTTCCTAATTCTCTGTAGACTTCAGAAGCACTATAGTCCTTGCTCTTGCCTATAGTCCTCTTCAGCACTCGTGCCGCTCTAGATGCTGGACTCGGAGCATTTGAGATTCCAGAAACAGACAGCCCTGATCCAGTCCACCCATCACTCTGGGAGGGGTGCCAAGTCATTCTGCAGCCCCCACCCTATCAAAACATTCCCCAAATAATGAGGCAGGGCAGTGAGGGCTGGTGTGTGTAGATGTCTGGAGGTGTTTTCTCATGCGCACACATGACTTCCTGAGTTTAAATGTACTGGTATTTTATTAAATATGCCTACAGATTATTCTAAGGATAGATGGCAGTGATTTGAAACAGATTTAAAGTATTTAATGTTTAATCCTGTTGTGTGACGTACTGTGTTTTGCAGGTGTGGAGTACAAGCACCTGTGAGTTTGTTCGGACACTAAACGGTCATAAGCGAGGAATTGCCTGCCTGCAGTACAGAGACAGACTTGTGGTCAGCGGCTCCTCAGACAACACCATCAGGTATGTGTGAATAAGCAATCATTCAGGTTTGTTTAATAGTAGTTGAGTGAATCTCAAGAAATGTCAAAAATATCTGACATTTCACCCCAGGATAATTAAGTAAATGTTTTACCAGTAACACGTAGAGGTGTGTTTAACTTGTTTATTTAAAAATATCACCTGAATTTTTGTCTAGTGTACATCTGAAATGTCTTTTATAACCTTTCTTTAATTGTATACCTTGTATAATTTATTCAGAGGTCGCCATGAAAATAGCCTTGATGCTGACATGGCGTTAAAAAGTGAATAAATAAATACCAGTAAAATGTTGTTGTTTTTTTTGTTTACTCTTGTTATTTACTTATTTTGTTTAAATTATTTTATTTTAATGTAATAAACAGCAGTGAAAAAATCTGAATGATTTCTGAAGGCTAATGTGACACTGATATTAAAATATAATTATAATTTTGTTTAATATTTAATGTATTGCGTATTACTGTTTTTAATGTATTTTTGATCAAAAATGTGGCCTTTGAGAATAAGATGCCTAATTAATTTTTTTATTTCCCTTTCTTTCTTTTTCTTATTTCTTTTTTCTTTCTTTCTTTTTATTTTTTTTCTTTCTTTCTTTTTTCTTTATTTCCTTTTCTTTCTTTTTTTCTTTTTTCTTTCTTTTTTTTCTTTCTTTCTTTTTCTTTCTTTTCTTTCTTTTTTCTTTTTCTTTTTTCTTTTTTCTTTCTTTCTTTTTTTTTTCTTTCTTTCTTTCTTTCTTTCTTTCTTTCTTGTATTTATTTATTTCTGTTTATTCATTTCATTAAATCAAATTAACTACAAGTGCTACCATGGTCCATGAACTAAGTTTAAGTATAATTCTTTTTTGTAATGAAAAAAGTAATTTGAGTTTAATTGGTCTGAAAATAATGTGCAAAAAAAATCATAAGGGACTTTACTTTCTTCATGTGAAATGTAACCCAATTCTTTGATTTTCTTGTTGGTATAATTGTTCTTTTTGGGGGTAAGAATGTGACCTGGATTCAGCCAGTTAGTATTCTTTACTTGTATGATTTATTTTCTCACAAAATTTGTTAATGTGTTTCTCCAGGCTGTGGGATATCGAGTGTGGAGCTTGCTTGCGGGTTTTGGAAGGGCACGAGGAGCTTGTTCGCTGTATTCGCTTTGATAACAAGCGGATCGTGAGTGGAGCGTATGACGGGTACGCTTGAGTCCTGATTAGTTCAAAGTTGAAAGAAGTTGTATTGTCATTTTTTGCACTGCAGTGCAATGAAGAATAACAGAATGTGGAAAAACTATTTTTGCAACTCTTTTGCGACAGCCAAATAAGACTGGGAGGGGAAGTTCTCATAAATAGTCTAAAAAAAAAAAAGTATGAAACATTGGAAATTGAGATGTGCATTTTAAAATGAATCTGATCAAAATCCCTCTTTGATCTCCTCACACTGCCATTGCTGAAACGTAGTGTAGTCTGGGGGATTTAATTTAAGCTTTTTTTTCTTCTTTTTTTGGTCTGGATTATGGCTGTTTTTTTTCCTGGCCTTAATGTGAATAATCTCTTCATTCTCGCATCTTTAATTGCGGAGTTGCATTTGTCTGCTCCCTGTGCCCCGGTCATTAATCTGATACATGAGCAGTGCACAATACCCACACAGCCGAGGGAGCAGTCACTTTTAATCCCACAAAGCCCACAATTGAATCATAGATTATCTGTAGATTATGTGAAATGTGCCTCTAGAGCTGCTTTACAACATAAGAATGAGAAAGGGTATTTTAACCGATGTACCATGGATTTATGAAGGTAATCCTTTATTAATTTTTTTTTTTGTGCATCGTCTAATGTTTTAATGTTTGTGTGTGCACAGTAAAATTAAAGTATGGGACCTACAAGCTGCTCTCGATCCACGAGCCCCTGCCAGCACTCTGTGTCTACGTACACTAGTGGTGAGTTTCCATCTCCTCGTCTTCAGGCTCTCAAGTTTTTTTTTTTTTTTTTTTTTTTTTTAAAAGGACAAATCTGTAAATGTGTACAAGACAACAAACTTTGCAGCAATAATCTCAAATACCCAAACATCATCTGATTAATTGCTCTGTGACAAAAGTTAACCGCTCTGTGTTATTCACTCCTAAGAGTCTCTGATCTGTCACTCATCTCGGTCATGTGATGTTAATCAGCCCACTGCATTGTCACACATTTATAGCACCATAGTCTTGCGTCACATCATTCCCAGTCTGGGACTGATTTTGATTTGCAGCAGTGTTGTCATGGATGAATAGTTTTAATATAGTCTGTTTGCATGTAGGAACATTCTGGCCGAGTGTTCCGGCTCCAGTTCGACGAGTTCCAGATCATCAGCAGTTCCCACGATGACACTATCCTTATCTGGGACTTCCTCAACGTGTCGACCAACGGGCAGACGGAAGGACGATCGCCGTCCCGCACGTATACCTATATATCCAGATAGCAGGTAGCACACGTTTTAACTCTTAAGTTTACACACATCAAAATACAACCTCTAACTTGCATGTGTGTGATCTCTTGACAGGGAAGCCCTGGTGGCGTGCGGAGTGTGTGCGAGTGTGTGTGGGGACTGTTCGGGTGACCCAGTCTCTGTGGAAGTGTGCCAGGATCAAAGGTCGAGGAACGCCACCACCTTCACCCTCCTCTCTCCATCTGTCCGTTTTATTTCTCCCCCTCTTCAGTCGTTTTGAGGGCCGCCCCACGACACAAACCAGTTCTCTTTCTCCCTCTCTGCGGAGGAGGTGGTGGAGAAAAGATGGAGAGAGCGATGCCATTAAACGGAGAACGTGAGGGTGGGCGTGGAGCCCCCCTCTCACCCCCGCCACCGCGTACAGAGTGACGGCTGCCCCGGCTCCGCCCCCTGGGCCCATGAACTCTGTATCTATCTTTTGTTTGTTTTATTTTTATTGATTCAAATGAAAAAGATGAAAAACTAAAGGGAGAAGGCAAGGTATGAGTGCCTGCCTTCTCTCAGGACTGTTCTGCATGAATGAGCGAGCGATGGGACGTGTAATGTGTGCTGGTCAACCCCTCGGTTTCTGTCTTACGTTTGTTTTTTTTATGCTTTTTCCTTTTTTTTTAAGTTGGGAAATTGACTTCATATTTTCTTTTCTTGTGAAATCGTATGAATAATTGTAGTTTTTTGACTCTTCTCCTGATATGTCCCTCCATTTCTCGTTTTTAGCGCTGTCCGTCTCGTTCCCCTTTTCACTGTCTGCTTGTCTAGGTTCTGAATGACCCATAACTGATCTGAATTTAGTTGTAAACAGAATTGTCTCGTCTAAAATGGTGTTGTATATTGAAAAGATTTTTTAAAGAAAAAAGCGTTATTAATAAGAATAAAATACTTGACTGTGAAGGAGTGTTAAGAAGCTTGCACAAGCGCGTCGTGTTTTTCGTGTGTGTTTGTATGCATGATTCGCCCTTTTGAGATAAAGACTTTCCGACAGGCCCAGATTTCAGTAACCTGCTGCCGCGCTTGCCAAGACCTCCAAAAAATCGCAGGGCCGCTGTTCAAATATTTAAGTTTACCTCCTGCTCCGAATATGTGGAAATTGGCAGTACTGTCATTTTCGTCTTATTTGATTTCAGCTTTCCTTATGAACGCCACCATGGCAACAGCCACAATACGAGCCCAGTTCAGCGCTGTAGCAATTCAAAAAATGTTTGAATGCAGAGCAATATTTTAGTCTGAAATTCAAGAATCACAGAGTTCCGTTCTGTGCGAACTTTAGAATGGAATTCCATTGAAATAAGGCATTAGAATGAATGATGGCAGGCTACTGTCAGATTGCGAGACATAAGGGTGGATGTGAGAGAGATGGAGACATTATAAAGAGGGAGGATCAAAGTCAGTCTGCAGACGGGGGAGAGAGAGACGACTAACTGCCCAATATGGCTGATCCGGAATGCAGTAGATGACTGGAGTACAGACAAACCCTCAGAAGAGTACTTGTTTAAATCTTCTTGGTTTTGCTCTACAGTTTAGCTTTCTTATTGTTTGGAACTCTTATAATAGTTAAACTAGTTCTAGTCAGTTTTACATGGTTTGCATTTTGGTGTGTGCCTTTCAGGGCTGTAGTTTATACCCTCTGGGTCCACCAGGTGGCGATAAAACAGTGAGAGTTTGGACCCCAAAATACACCAATGTTCAGGGTAAAGGTGTCAAAAGATGAAACCCATTGATCAATGCATCCACAAAATAAATATTTTAATAACATGAATAGTATCAAAATATTTCATCTCTCAAGATTTCACCAGCCCCAAGTGGTTCTGGGACAGAGTAATTTGCAACAGTAACCGCAACATTTAGCATTACAACACTTGCAGGGCTGGAAGCTCCGGGGTCAGTTCAAATAACTCTGATACATTTAACTCTCTAGAGTGAAAATCAACTCATGTTGTGGCCAGTAATGGATATTTTGTTTTAAAACCACCATGAACATCAGTGCAGATCAGCGTTTGCTCGCATACGTTGTCTTTTTTTATGTCCTTTTATCATACTTTCTTTTGTGGATTATGGGGTATTTTACCATCTTATTAGTGGTCAGAATATTTAATTTGACATTCTGTGTTGCCAAATTATATTTGCACTACCGTTCGAATGTGTAGTGTCATTATTATTTTTTTGTTTTTTTTAGTTGATCAATTGTGTTAAAGACAATTTATTGTACTTTTGGATGAGATTTCGACAAAATATGGAGCAGCACAACTGTTTTCAACATTCAAATCAAGAAATTTCTTGAGCGGGAAATCCGAATATTAGAACGATTTCTCAAAGATCATGTGACACTGAAGACCGGAGGAATGGCTGCTGGAAAGTCAGCTTTGCCATCACCGGAATAAAGTACATTTTAAAATATATTAAAACATAGAATGTACTGTAAATTGAAATTTTCACAATATTACTGTTGTTTTTTTCTGTATTTTTGATCAAATGCACTTTTTGGTAAGTCTAGGAGTCTACAAAAACATTTAAAAATCTTACCAACCCCAAACTTATGAACGGTAGTGTATATCACTCCCATTAAATTACACTTTTTCATTGGATGAATATGAAAGACTCTAGGTGCTCGTGGTGAAATATCTGAGGCAAAACCAAAACTACACATTCACAAGGATGTCAAATGAGATTTTCTTGGCAAATACATTCTGAATGACTTTGGTTCTTGTTTACAATCTCGTGGCTCTTACAGGCCCAAAGTTGAATTTGATGAGTTCACAAAGCAGGTCCTTTAATCGCCCTTTTGGTCATAAGCATCCAAGTCGCAAAGTCTCAACTAATGCATATTATGCCACGCACTTGCCAGTTTTCCAGCCATACAACTTCACGCAAGTAGAGCTCTTTGCTCTTTTATAGTGGCACTGGACATTAGAGGGGAATTCTTTGGCCTCTGCAGTGCTTGGTCCCCTTGTTGTCAGGGTTTAGTGACTGGACACTTGCCCAGGAGTCTTTGGTTATATTTGCATGATTACACAATGTTTAAGCAACCTTGTCCTTTGACTGTGACTTCTACCGAGAGGTCAGTCCTAAAGCCTAACCTACTTGCGTTGTAAGGAAGAGCGTCTCTAGATCCTCTGTAAGACATGATCTTTGCGCAACAGTCAGTGTTTGTTGTATTACTGGAGTGGTGGTGGAGTGGTGGAGGTCTGCTGGACTCTTTTGCTCCTCTTGCTGACCGTGGTAAAGCTGCAGGGCTGCAGGTCAGGCTGCTCTCCTGGAGGGAGGCGTTTCATGAAATGCACGTCTCGCTGGTTGGGTAACGTGTTCGGACCTCGGCGCGGTCGGCCCCTTTTGGTGAAGCCAATGTACCAGCCTACATAGCGCGCTGACATCCAAGCGGTGTAGTTATTCTCAAGCATTATCTCAATGAAAATGCAGCCTCCATTTACGCTGCTGTCTTTCTGCAATGGAAAAGCATATGCGTTTTCATTATAAAGAGGCATGTTTAATATACACTCACCGGCCACTTTATTAAGCACAGCTTCTCAATGACGCATCTAATCAGCCAATCACATGGCAGCAAAAGTGCATTTTGGCATGTAGACATGGTCAAGACAATGTGCTGAAGTTCAAACCGACCATCAGAATGAGGAAGAAAGGTGATTTAAGTGACTTTAAATGTGAGGTGATTGTTGTTGGTACCACAGTATTTCAGAAACTGCTGATCTACTGGGATTTTCACGCACCGCCATCTCTAGGGTGTACAGAGAATGGTCTGAAAATGTGAAAATATCCAATGAGTGGTAGTTCTGTGGGTGAAAATGCCTTGAAGCCAGACATCAGAGGAGAATGGCCAAACTGATTTGAGATGATAGAAGTGCAACAGTAACTCAAATAACCACTCACTACAACCAAGCTATGCAGAAGAGCATGTCTGAAAACATAGCATGTTGAACCTTGAAGCAGATGGGCTACAGCAGCAGAAGAGCACACCGGGTGTCACTTCTGTCAGCTAAGAACAGGAAACTTAGAATGCAATTTGCACGGGCTCACCAAAATTGGACAATAGAAGATTCGAAAAAGGTTGCCTGGTCTAACGAGTCTTTATTTCTGCTGCATTATTAAAATGGTAGGGTCAGAATTAGGCGTGAACGACATGAAAGCATGGCTACATCCGGCTTTGTATCAATGTCCAGGTTGGTGCTGTAACGGTGTGGGGTGTTTTCTAACCACAATTTGGGCCCCTTAGTACCAACCTGGGTAATGTTGCTGCCCATGTCCATCCCTTTATGACCACAGTGTACCATCTTGTGATGGGGCGTTTTTGTCTGTTGGAAGTGGCCATGTCTCAAAGCTCAAATCATAACAAACTGGTTTCTTGATCCTTGTTGAATCTATGGCAGTTCTGAAGGCAAAAAAGTGTCCAACACGGTACTAGCAAGCTGTACATAATAAAGTGGCTGGTTAGTGTAATTAAATCCAGGTGTATCACTATATTTGGCCCATGATCTATGCTGAGAATTTCATTTAGCAAAAAGAAGCTTACTTTTCTTGATCTTGATCTCATTGGAATTATTGCGAAACAAGCTTGTTTTTGCCTTTTTTTTTTCATTACGAATTCAACAAAGATGTGAATTTTATGAGGTTTTCACACGGCCAAGTGACTTCAGGTTGTTTCAGATCAGTGTGTGAAAAGCCTCTTCAGGGCATGAATGATTTAAAGGATGGTAACCCTACAATATCAAGTACAGTAATTTCTCAGTAACTCACCTTCCCCACAAGCTTCCCCTTACGGTTCATGCACAAGTAGTAGTTTGTCTCTTTTCCTCTTATTCTCACTTGACTCCCAAAGGTGTCAGCCTCCACCACGAGCTGGGCTTGTGAAGAAACACAAAAATACAAACATACAGGAATATAAATGAACTCAGATGCATAATTGACTCTCAAATGCATTAGATTCATTGTCACAGAAACTTTACCAAGTTTAACAAGACAACTATGTTTGGCAGATGATTTTGTTCACTTCAGGTTTTAATACAGAAGTGTGTTAGTGGTTTCAGATCTAATTAGATTTCGATTTAGGTTTTAAATATTTATTCTATATTACTATACATTTATTTAATATACATTTACATTTATTCAGTTAGCAGAAGTAGTAGAAGTTATAACATGATGCAATTGTTGTATTATACATTATATAGGCCTATAATAATATAATATATTGAAAAATATATTTAATACAAACAGTATATACATATACACATGTATGTATGTATGTATATGCATATATATATATATATATATATAGTAAAATAAACATATACATATACACTGTATATATGTATATGTATATATATATATATATATATATATATATATATATATATATATATAGTATATATATAAACAATATATAAAATAAACTAATTATATATTTTATATATATATATATATATATATATATATATAGCAAATATAACTAATTAAAATATATGAAATTCATTATTACTGAATAATATTATATTTTGTGTATATTAAGTGGTGTATTTCTTATAAATTATTTATCAAATATCTAATATAAATAATTAATATTTTAATAATATAAATAATTATTACACACACACACATACTTTATTACATAGATAAATAGATATAATTCTTATGAATTAATCAGTCAGTCATTTAATTTAATGTGTACAGGTAAGCTGACACATTCAGATTATTCCTTACCATATTTATCCCCATCTTCTCCCAAGGCAGTGATTTTCTTGCCGAGCACCTGGACGTGTTTTCCGCTGGTCCGACTGTATAGTTGGTAAACCCGATGGTGTTTCCGGCTCAGGCCGTCCCGCACCCCTGTCTGATTCTCTACGTGTACTCCAAAGTTAACATTTTCCACCGCTAACACCTGCACAAACACAGGAGTCAGTCACAAATCACTTTCATTGATTTATGAACTATCAATTGATATATGGTTTTATTATCGGTAACACATGCAGACCGTAAGCACCTGTAATGGGCTGTAGAACAGTAACACGACCTGGAAGCATCTGGCCAAAGAGAAATAGAGAAGACACATGTGATTGTGGGACATTTGCATTTGCTCTAGTGGCTTTTCTAACTTATGCAGGGGAGACTGAGGTTGGAGGTTTTTAGTTGAATATCTCTGTTGCATCAAATGTTAAGACAAGCCAAAGGTGCAAATTAAAGCTTAAGTCCTTAAATAAAAAAGGGACTCGGTATTACAAAATATTTCCCTTTTTTAAATTCATGATATTATTTTAGGGTTGGTTGGTACAGTGTTAAAAGACTACAGTTATAAGAAGGATGCAACATGAAGAAAAGATGAAAATGTTTATTTTAACCCAAACTAGCACCACATGTGAGTGTCTGCATGTATTTAAAGATCAATGTTCAAATCTGCTATGAATTGTTAATAATACTTTATACATATGCCAACCAGCCTCGCTCACTCTCTTTTCCTAAATGATGTCAGCCAGGAATCATAATGTATCACAGACTTCCAAATCTACCAAAATGTAATCGTTTCCCATTTTTATTAACCAACATTCATATGTTTCACATCTTTCTCTAATTATTTTTAGCTAGTGGGGTTAAGTGCGTTTTGTTTTAACATAAAAGTGATTTTGTGACCACCTGAATATGACCCATGAACGAACCCTGATCCAACCAACTAACGGTCACTTCTATTTTATGCCACTTCTTGGTGAACAAAATATCACTACTGTTTTTGATATATGGGTAAACGATGCTCAATTTCTGTGTGGATTAAGTGCATTAAAATAAATACATGAGCATGCTGTCAATTTCTAAATTGACAGTAAAAATGTAAAAAAAAAAAAAAAAATCTATGTAACAGTCTGATTATCATAAAAAGGAATAAAAAATATAAATCTGAATTTATTTAGGAAATATATTCTGGCATAAGTATTGGTACTAAAATGAAGGAAGCCATTTTGTTGTCAAGTGTCAAGAAAACCATAAAAACATAAAGACCATAAAACCATAAAGAGGTGACCCTTTAGGCCCTCATGACTGTGTGCCATGAGTATTAAGTTAAAAACAACAACAGCAACAAACATTTTAACTTTAAAAATAATAGTTTTGCTAAATGTATTGCAAAAAAATATTCTTGGTAGTTTTAATTTATGGTAATTTAATTTATATTTAGCTATGTTTTAATTTAATTTATGACATCCTTATTTGTCATTGACCAACACAGGACTTGTACTCCAGTCTAAGCAGGATTCAGACCTAGAAAGTCTCATCATGAGTGTGCATGCAGCTGTTATCTGAGGAGACACTGGGTGATGTGTTATTATGAGAACACAGCATCTGCTGAGGCTATCGTCTGACCCAGAGATGGGAAACACAACAAATGCTCAGGCTGGACAAAACGGTGGACCCATCAGTAGATGGAGACTCGCTACAAAACAGCCTTCAACTCAAACTGAATAATTACACGTGAAACTTACAGCACGACAGCAGAGGACAGGATGGACTGCATCGCTCCAGCGCTTCTATCACCCCGGACAGTGAGATCTTTGAGGCGATGGTTTTAAAAACTGGAGCCAAAACCGGACACAGACCCAGGTGAGCATCTGAGCGCGTGTTGCAGGATTGTTCAGAGAGCAATCAAACCTGTTCAGATGTATGCTGAAGAACGACAGGTGAAAAACAGGTCATCCTCCTGTGTGACCCCACACTCCACATGACACACTGACAATGGATGGATATTAAAAAGCTTCCCAGTGTTCCTTCCTGCAATATCCTCAAGAACGCTGCTGTCTTCACACAAAAACGCAGAATTCAGGGGTCCTCCTGCCCTTTAAGAAGTCTTTGCTAGATTTTCTCCTTTTCCAGGCTTCTTTTGTTTGGCTGTGGGGTGGAAAGGACCCCTCTCTCGCCACAGGACAGTGCGTTTGCTGAATGAGAAGGAAGCGCAGCTGAAGTGGAACGGAGATGGGCGGGGTGCGCGCAGGGGCAGGGATGATGATGGGACGATGTTTCTAGCTCACTTATCATCACCAAGGTGGGGCGATGGAAGCGAAGCGCTTCGACCGTCCAGCAATAACCGAATTCAAAACTTTCAGCACTTTGAAACTGCTTACATAAACCGAGTGACCTTGTATTAAACGGAAAGCGTTCGGGAAAGTCTGGACGTCCGGCTTAAAGGGGCATTCAGTCATTGTTTTGCGATGTAAACCATTAAACAGTGTTTTGAGAAATACCACGTGCGATAAGAGTCAAGTTCTGTCAGTTTTGCAGAAAAAAAGCGGTTTTAATCTACATGGAGCGGGGCGCCCCCTCATGGTGGCCGCCATGTTGACATCACATCGCCTTGTCAATCAACTGGCCAAGTTACTACTAATAATATTGCTTAATTAATGCATTTTTTAGCATAAAAATACATTTAAACAAAACAGGGAAATCCAAACATGCACACTAGCTCACACATAAATCCTCTATAACCTGCAGCCTCTAATGGAGTGATAAAACAAACAATAGCTACCACCATAAAAATCTGACGTGATTCAATCTAGAATATTCATTATACAGATATGTGTAGTGTAAGTTAGCCTAGAGAAAAACAAATGAACTAATAAAATGATAAAAATAAACAAACAAGCAATAGTGCATCCACACCAATAGGTGTCAGTATAAAGTGTAAAACCACTGACACTATCTTGGCAAATAAGTACCAGCTAAACCTAAACAAACACGTACTTACTGCATCCTTTAAAAATTTGATTTCTGTTAAACCTAAAAGGGGTACTGAGCAATATTAGGCCATATTTAAACACTTCAAAATAGAAGAGAGGGTGTGAGAGAGGTATGTAAGCAACAAGTCGTTCCAAAATGAACATTTCACAGGGATTTCAGAAACACCGCCCGTTTTCCCCCTCCTCTGACCACGATAGAACCGCAGACACCCGGGTCAGCCAACAAGCGCCAGCACTGCATGCTCCTCCACCCCCCTTTTCTCGCCCCAGCACCCCTGTGCCCCATCCAGGAGGAGCAATAGATGTGTGCGAGTGAAGGAGAGAGATGTAAATTAGCGGGTAGCTAGACAGGTCACGGCCCGCTTGGCAGTTTTGAACATCCTAAATGAGCCATGTCACATTTCCAAAATACTATAACTCATTTCCTCTCACCTTAAAAATCCTGTAATTTCCAGAGACAACAAACATTTTTGATTAGTGTAATGGTTTGATATTTCAGCTCCACTGGAGAGCATTGAGCAATTAGCAGGTCATAATGATCTGATATTCAACGTATACACACCCGGTTGTGCGAACAGCTATATTAGACTGAGTTAGGAAGCCTGGTTGACTGGATCACACTCACCGTTGTGATTGTATAACCTTTTGTACCAGCATTTCTCTGCTCTTTGTCTTTCAGTGTCTGGACTTCAGGCCCTCCACCCAGATTGAATTTTTAGATGAAGTCCAGAGATCTTCATGTGAAAGGTATCACATGCGCATTCTCTCAGAACTCTTTGAATTTCAATATTCTGTTTTCTTGAAGGAACATTTATGCTGATTACCACAAAAATGATTTCAACTCCCTTGTTTTCTTAAAAAAAAACAAGGTTACAGTGTTTTAAATCCTTCATAAATTGACCATAATTACATCCGTTGTTAGGCAATTACAATGGAAGTAAATGGGGCTAATTTTTGGAGGATTTAAAAGCAGAAATGTGACACTTAAGAGTGGACCTTCATGCTAATGTTTTTTTCTTCATTAAATTTGTTTGTTTCCATATGAATCACATCATATGAATTTATGCAAAGTTGCAACCAAATTTGATGATAGCCAAACAGTTGATGGCAGCCATTGACTTCCATAGTATGGAAGAAAATACTACAGCAGTCAATGGCTACCGTCAACTGTTTTGTTACCAACATTCTTCAAAATATCTTCTTTTTCTATCTTCAACAGAAGAAAGAAAATCATACAGGTTTGGAAAAACATGAGGGTGAGTAAATTATGTTTGTGTGTGTGGGGGGGGGGGGACTGTCTGTCCCTTTAAGTTTTCTCATGAGATCGGGATCTTTATAGTTATCATTCTTGGTGTGAACAGGCCTTTAGACAGTGGAAATGAATTCTTATGCAAATCAACATTACACCACAACTGCTGTAGACTGTGCATATGATTTCGCACTTATGAATATCAATATTTGAAATCAAAGCCCCCGTCAAAGCTTTGGCTGATTGGTTTGAATGTGTTCGCAGTCCAGAACCGAGCATAGTTCATCTATTCTCTCAATGGAGTTGCCCCCCCCATCTCTCTCTCTCTCTGTCTCTTTCTCTCTCTCTCTTTTATTCTCCACTCATTTCTCATGTCCAATTCCACCAGTTTCAGACAAAATAGGAGTTTCTCCTTCTTCTGTTCGTCTCCCTCTGTCTCGTTCTTTCTCTTCCTTTTGGCCCATCTTCAATCTTTCCAGACTTTGAAGGGAGTTCAGACTTCTAATATAAGACAGGTCCCTACCACAACAAAGGAGTCAGCTTTGAGTTTGAATAAACACTTTCTCTCCTTTTTCTGCCTACATGTAGCCTACCCCACTCCCATTTTTCCTTCTCTGTGTTATTTCTCTCTTGGCCTGTGCTGAAGTATGAGCACTTGTTATGCGTTCTCCATGGTAGCCTTTCTTCTGGAATAGATTAGCAGACCAGGGAGGAAGGGGAAGCGGCGGCAAACCGAAGTCGGCGGAGGGAGACGAAGGTGTAAAAGGGAGTGAAGTGTGAAAAGCAAGGGCTAGAGCGATGGAAAGAGGAAGCGAGGAGCTGAATAATGGGGGAAAGGAGGATCGTGGAATGACAGAGAAGGAAAGAAGGTCACTGTAGGTAACAGAAACACACGCTGTTTGGCTCGCACCCGTTTTTTTCTTTTGAAACTCAGCTGTGATGGATGTCATCACTCTGGCGATTGCGCCCCAAAACGCCTTCCAAAATGCCTCGCGTGTTTTAGGCGCTTTCACAAGCCCTCTTTTCAGCTTCCCCATGCCCTTACATACGCCACATTGTCATCTCTGGACTCTTTCCTCGTTCTACGGCTTATTAACCCACACTCGGTCACTTCCCAGCTCGCATTTGCAATGTATAACATCATGAGCTGTCATCACTCTGCTCCCCTTCCCTCCCTCCTTTCTGGCTGGGTTAAAACCACAGGTCTCTTCTCTCTGTGCGCTGGCGAGAGCACATGACCGCAGCCACTGAACTGCGAGTACGTAAATGGACATTCTCTACCTCTTTCTGCAGAGTGGGGATGAATTTGTTTTAGTGTGCCGACCACAGGTCTCTTGTAACCACACAGACACATGCTCATGTAGACGCACTTTTTACATGTATCTGTATGCGAGTTTTGGTTAAAAGAGAATCGTATTGTCGAGTTATGTACATCCAGCTTTTAATTAATCCATCTGCCTGCAATATGTCGACGTAAACGACATTAGCGCTGCCTAAAACAACTCGCCGATTCCAGATTTCTGTAAGTAGCAAGAGGAAAAAGAATGTGTGTGCGTTTGAATTGCTAATAGGTAGAACTGTTCCTTTGAGCTTTGAGGAAAAAGTGTTTAACATTCAGGCAGGGCCGTCCTCACAGACCGTGCTAGCCAGCTGTCACTCACCTTTAATTTGCTACAACATCATTGACCTTAGGGCTTCTGGCAAATAAACACACATGTACGCTGACAAAAAAAGAAAAGAAAAAAAATCTGGTCTTGTGAGGAGCAGTTTTTGTGCTTTTGCTAATGCTGGAATGTTGGGTTGCATTATCGTCAAGTTTTGCAAGAGCTGTGCGGCTGCCAGGTGCCTTAGCAAACATGCTATTCTACAGAGTACGTCTGTATATTTTGGGGAACTGTTGTTTTAACCCAGCGGTTTATGCAACAACATTGACTCAGAAGGATTAACTGCCCTGAATTCATAGAAATGAAGGCTGAGATGAAATATTAGATGGATAAAGACAAATAAGAACAGGTGCATTCCATACCATAAGAAATGTACACACACACACACACACACACACACACACACACAGAGATATATATTAATACAAATATATACTGTATATATAATTTCTTAAATATATATATATATATATATATATATTTACATGTAATTATTATAACAATATTGATATAATTATTTATTAATAATTTAATCATAATTTAAAAAAATAGTATTAGTTTAATATATTAAATAAATTACGTAATTTATTGAAATTATGTAATGTAATTATTAATGTAATTATTGTGTGTTTTATTTTATTAATATTTATTTAATAAATTAATGATATTATACAAATCATCATATAATTCATTAAATATTTAATAAAATATTAAATAATAAGTAAAAATATTAAATATTAAATAAATAAAAGTAAATATTAATAAAGTATGTATTTGTGTTAAATTATGTAACTAATATTATTTTTCTCATTTAAGTGTAAAATTACAATATTATATTATAACATAATATTATAATATCATAATATAATATTGTAATATTATTAAAATAAGGTTTTAGTTTCCTTGTAAATTATTATTATTATTGTTGTTGTTTTTATTATATTTAATAATAACAATAATAGTAATAATAATTATTATTATTATCATTATTATTATTTACAAGGAAATAATAATATAATAATAATAATAATAATATTATTTTAATATAATAAATGAATATATTGTATTAAAATATGATGCATTTAATTAAATTATACAATTTATTTTATAATTTTTAAAGCATGCAATTAGATAAAATTATATTAGATATTTAAATTTATTTTATAATTTAAGTGCCTCGAAAATTATTATTATTAACAAATAAAATTTTCAAGTAAAATTACAATTTTAACTTTATGCTGTTTGCATAATCAGAAATGTATTATTCTGTCCTGGTCTAAATGTAAGGTGAAACATTTGAGGTAAAACAGCTTTCATGTTTACTAAAAAAAGAATGCATTCTGAGTGTAGGAGTGTTGTTTTTATGCAGGTACAGCAGTTGTTGTGAAAGCCTTGATAATGAAATATAATGCATCTGACAGATGTTGGGAGGACACACGCATACACAACCCTGCGGACACACACTCTCACACACGCTGAACCCTCTCAAGGTCAAACCCTAATGCACCTCCTGTGCATCTGCCAGTCTGTGGTGTATTTCTCTGGACTCCACCTGCAGATGAGGTTGCACATAGATACTTAAGTTCTTTATGTGTTTTTTTCCATTGTTTTCCACCACATGTAGATTTAGTGTTCAAAGAGAATGTATTTAACCATGTAACAATGTTCAGAAAGATGTTCAACTATTTTGTGAAAATAACAGCAGATGTGAGTTAAAGGGTATGATTCCGGGAACACCAGGTATGTGTTATTCTGATTTACAATAGCTGAGTAAATCAAAACAGCTACAATTCACAAATGCACCCAACCATTTAGACGCCTGTCAGTACAGGATTAGAGAATCCACACCGCTTAATCTGTAATAAAGTAGATCAGGATAGTGTATCTATTTACAATATTAAATTCTCTCATATGCAATTAACCATCAAGGCATTTCTACATAACTATGTGTGCTTTGATCCTAAATGAAAATAAATGGGATTGGTTAGAGGCTGATTCTTATGTAAGATTTCACTGCTCATATAAGTTGGTGGTTTGGGCTAAACTACAACTGTGTGATTGTCATTTAGCCCTAAAACATTTTTGAGAACAAAATCTGATTTAAATGCATTACATGTGGCTATTTGCCACGTGCCTCATCTGTTTTCACTTATAATAAGAAAGTTCGACTCAGGAGCACTGCTGCTGCCCCCCTTCGGACGTATAGAGAACTGCTTGAAAAAGATGTATACAGATTGTTCTTACCGATCGCGTTATAATTTTTTATCTGTGTTAGACGTTATCTACAGAGGGTTGGTGTTTCCCATACAGCATAAATAAATAAATAAATCAATAAATAAATACATGCATGCATACATGCATACATACACAAAATTATATTTATTTAATGATATTATATTTATTAATATGAAAATGTAAAGTAAATACTATTCACTTGATTGTTTGTTTTTTATTCTTCCAATTTATATATTTTATATTTTCAACATGTATATTTAAATCAATTTAATTAATATCTTAACACATATTTTATATTTGTTCAAAACTGGCTAAATAAAGAATTTGATAAATAGATAAATAAATAAATAATATTTATTGCATTATATAATGTAAGATGAAATTATATTATATTTATTAATATGAAAATAAATGTAAAGTAAATACTATTTATTTAATTGTTTGATTGTTTATACTTCCAATTTATTTATTTTATATTTTCAACATGTATATTAAATCCATTTAATTAACATCTTTAACAAATATATAATATATTTGTTTAAAACTGGCTAAATAAATAATTGGATAAATAAATAAATAATTGGATGGATAAATAAATAATATTTAATACATTATTATAATGTAACATGATTACATATTAAGTTATATTATTTTATATAATTTAAAATCTAAAACAAATAATATTTTTGTTTGTTTTATTTTATTTTTAGCATATACATTTTGTTCTGGACAAAATATATTTTAAATATATAACATATGTTGAAAATATGTATATTTTAAAATGTATAATATATTTGGGCAAGAAAATACTTTTTCTTAAATCTTACAATTACCTTTGAGTAAAAGCTTTATAAATGTTTATAAAAATGATAAATGTCTTATAAAAATGTATTTCAACATTTTGAACAATATAAATATATTTAGATGTTTAAAAACTGAATACATTGAAAATACATTTATGTAAATATATTTTAAAATATTCCAATAATATTTTAGCAATATATGTATTTTGACTGTTTTTTTTTTTTTTTGTATATTTTGTTTTCACTCTGACTATTGAGTTGGTTCTGCGTAGATGAGAATGACTCAGAGCATCACATGTGTGTCAATAGCAGTGTGGCTGCTGGATGATTTCCTCAGCCACTCCATAAATATCTGTCTGTCTTCTGTGGGAATCCTTCAGTTGACACAGCTGAGAAGCAGGTGTTATTCAGCGGGTTCCTCCCCCTGTCCCTCGTTCCATTCATCTTCACTATCTTCTGCACTCCTGAGTCCTGTCCTTCCAGCTGCTCTTTCAATCTATCTTCATTCTCTGTGTCTTTTGCTTGTTGTTCTTGTCCCCCCACCACCAGTCTCCACATACAGCAGGCCTGCCAGTGCATATCCAGCCCTACTAGTCATGTTAAAATGACAAACCCTGTCTATGTCTGTGTGTGTGTGTGTGTGTGTGTGTGATATGGGAGCATGTTTATGTGTGTGTGAGAGAGAGACGTTGAGGCAGTGCCCACATTCCTATGGCATTCTTGACATTCTCCGTCTGTGGCACTCTGCTCCATCTCCACGCCGTCTGTATGTGTGTGTGAGAGAGATTTGATGCGTAAATGAAAATGTACACTTTGTTCTCGTGATTGGCTGCCGCAGGCCTGTGGGGAGGAATGGGGTAATTAGCAGAAGACTCTGCCTCCACCCCGTGGCAGTTCACGAAGGTGCAATTATATAGGTCTACATCTGCAGTCAGGACCATGAGTTTCCAGTTCATGCATTTTGAGTTCTGCAGGTCTATTGATATTCCTCTTACTTCTAGCTCTGCAGATAATTCAGTTTGAACTGCTTTATTCATTTTTACTTTTAATTATATATAACATAAATAAATAAAAATAAAGATAATAATGTGAAAATCTCACATTTTACATTGTTAGAATGTTCTTTATTCATGCAGAAGTATGATTAATCTTTTCTTTATTGCATCTGTGTAACCATTTATAGCCACTTTTGCACTTCAAATATGGTATTATGCTAACTATTAAAACCTAAGCTTAACTAAAACTAGTCTTTTACTCCAAAGCTTTAAGCCCTGGTGTTTTATTGCATTGTACTTGGAGCGATGTGAATGATCATTGACATTATTGTCATACACTGCCGATCAAAAGATTATATATTTTTTTAATTTAATTTAATTTTATTCATTATTTTTTATGTTTTAGAAGAAGTCCCTTATGCTCACCAAGGCTGCATTTATTTGATCAAAAATACAGTTAAATGGTTACTTTTGTGGAATATTATTACAATTTAAAGAGCTGTTTTAAGAAATGGTTTACAATGAATTTTTCTTTGAATAGAAAGTTCAAAAGAACAGCATTTATTTGTTATAAATATCTTTACTGTCACGTTTGATCTATTTAATGCATCCTTGCTGAATGAAAGTATTTCTTTCTTTTTTTCTTCTTTTTATAAACTTACTCCAAACCTTTCAATGGTAGTGTATTACTGTTTCCACATTTTTTTTTAACATTGATAATAATAAGAAATGTTTCCTGAGCTGCCAAAACAACAACATCAACAACAACAGTTATTTTAAATTGTAATAGTATTTCACATTATCACTTTTTTCATTTTTGATCAGCATAAGAAAACTTCGCTCAGTTAAAGTTAAATGTCTTATTATTATTATTCAAACTTTTGACCGGTAGTGTAAGTTATTGACTAAATGTATAATATCTATAAATATCGATTTATTCTATTGTCAAAACTTTTGACCGGTAGTGTAATTATTGACTATTTAAATGTATAATATGTATAAATATCTATTTATTTTATTGTCAAACTCAGTTCTGAAGCCTCAGACTATTTGGATTATAAACAGTGGTGCGGTTGTGTAGCCTGATGCTGTTGTAGGTCAATCCGCATTTATGGAGTTCACCGAAGGGTAATGTAGGCTACAGACTAATTCAAAATCATTAAACCACTCTGGTAAAATCAATTCAGAGATAGAAGGAAAATGAGCCTTTAATTAGTGCCAGTCTAATGTCTGGACCACATGACACCCTGAAGTTATTAGTGGTGTTACATTTTAAAGATATTTAAAGGAATTTCATCCCAATATTCAGGTGTATCTCACAGTATAAATTGTAACTATAGGTGTTTGCAGCAAAAAGTCACAGTATTCACAATATGTGTTTTATATGGTCACAGAGTCGTATTTATTTATTTATTCAGCACTAAAAAGTCAGGGTGCAGCGAAGGGGGGTTGTGGGGAGGGGTGTCCGAGACCCCTAATTAAATTTTGATCGCCCTCCTGATAAGTACAGTGTAATGTACTGTAGGATATTTATTTACTAGTATTTTGTTTTAATACGTTTGAAATAATGTAGTTGAGCAGAAAACTAAAACTTCCTTTAAAAAGTCACACTCCTCTGGTCCTGAATGACAATAAGTAAGAAGAACGACTGTTTACACCACTCCACATTCGTGTCCTCTTTTTAGCCATTAATGAGAGTAAATGTGTTTGTTCGGTGGGTCGATATAAGTTGCTTTATTTCCGACTCGGCTCTATGCCGTTTAGTATGCACTTAAGGTAATGGAAAGCAGGAGAATATCATGGGAACCCAGTAGTTTGCTGTTCAGCCAATCGCGGGCGTCTGGATTATGCCTCACAAAACCTTTTAATACCACTGTTCACTAATGATCCGGACCCGCGGCCCTTTAATCCCCACTACATTAATTAAAAAGAGCAGGAGCCCTTGGAAGATCACGCCATCTGCTGCAGTTTCATTCCATAGACAGATTGTGTTTGGTGCTTATTTAAAACAGAATTTCTTTACTTGTCAAGGAAAGCAGGAGGAATGAGAAAGGAGTAAGATTGCAGGAATTACATAGGGAAGAAGCTAGAGTTCTTTTCAAATATGTTGAAAAGTATTTGACCCCCAGTTTCATTGCCTGCTCTTTTAACCCACCACAATATAGCCGTAATGTTAAATATTAGTCTAAATACTAAAGGGATAATGAAAATGAATGAAAATGTAAACTCTGTCATCATTTATTCACTCTCGTTCCAAGCCTGTGTAACTCACACAGGCTTGGAACAACTTGAGGGTGATTTTTTATTTTATTTTGTTGAGCACAAAAGGAGATATTATGAAGAATGTTGGTAATCAAACAGTTGGTAGCCATTGGCTTCCATAGTATGGAAAAAATGCTATGGAAGGCAATGGCTACCATCAACTGTTTGGTCAACTAAACCTTTAAATGTATGGGTTATTTTAAGGTGCCATTGTTACAGTGTAATTATACATTTAAGTACTGAGTAATATTAATTAATATGGTTAGGGTTAAGATTTAGCTTCGGGTTAGTTGCATGTAATTACGCATAATTCATTATTAAATAGTATACATATAGCATGTAACAAGGACACTGTAAACTATAGTTATCAAATGTAATTTTCACTTTTTATATCTGAACTAATATCAGAAATTGTCTAAGATTAGGTCTGTTTTTTTTTTTTGATTGCAGAACTATGATGGCATGGTTTGTTAGCCTATATTTTTTCTCATTTAGGATACATACATTTGTGACTGCGGTTTTTAGCATTTAAACATGTTGTGAATTAAATAAAAAAAATTGTGAGTTAAATAACTGAATTAAGTATTCAAAGTTAACTATGGTAAATTACAGAATTAATCGTAAAAACGAGATCTCTGAAAACCATTCAGTAAAACGTGTAATGTAATTTTGGCTAACAGGAAAATGGGAATTATAAGTAATTCCTTTTGTATTTAATATAAGGAATTACTATATATAACAATAAATAATTTTGAAACAAAATGTTATGTATTGAAAAGGAATGCACAAAAAGTATATAACAAATTAGTGTTTAAGTCGACGATTACTGTCAAGAGGCACCTTTCCTCTCCAACACACAGGTCCCATTCTACCTCCACCCCTTCTGGCTCTCTCATCCAAACACACTCACTCTCTCACTCTTGCGCAAGAGCCAATGGCCAAAGGCGCGCGCTGTAGTGCTGAAGTACGAGGTTCACTTCAATATCATTAGCGTGCTCATTCTCTCTCGAAATGTTGCTGTGCGTTTGGGTGAGTTTTTGTCCACCATGTTAAAACTTTAACTATGAATGTTTTGTTTGGTCGTTCATTTGAAGTCACACATTAAGAAGGAGCCAATATTTCAATGGAGCTGTGGATACGGACATGGTGTGTATCCTGCCTGGCTCTCATGGTGTTGGATGTAGTTCTAGCACAGATTCGTTACTCGGTCCCAGAGGAACAGGAGCACGGGGCTTTTGTTGGAAATATTGCGGAGGATCTGGGACTAGACACCAGCAGACTCTCAATCCGACGATTTAGAATAGTCTCAGGGGCGAAACGGCAATATTTGGAGGTGAATTTAGAAAACGGGGTTTTATTTGTCAATGAAAGAATTGATCGAGAAGAGTTGTGCGAACAAAATCCATATTGTTCATTCCATCTCCAGGTTGTGATCGAAAACCCATTAGAATTGTATAGAGTGGAAGTTGAAATACTAGATGTCAACGACAACTCTCCGGTTTTTCCATGGAGTGAATTTAACCTGGATATCTCCGAATCGGCCGCTCCTGGATCGCGCTTCCCACTGGAAAGCGCGCAGGATCTGGACGTCGGTGACAACTCTCTGCGCTCGTATCTGCTGAGCGTAAACGAATACTTTGTCCTGGATGTCCAGACGCGCAGCGACGGCAGTAAATTCGCAGAACTGATCCTCGAAAGTCCGCTGGACCGGGAGCAGCAGAAGACTCACCTGATGGTTCTTACAGCGGTGGACGGAGGCTCGCCAGAACGATCTGGCACTGCGCAGATAAACATAACGGTGCTGGATGCCAACGACAACGAGCCCGTGTTCGATCAGAACTTTTATAAAGTGAGGCTGGTTGAAAACGCGCCGAGAGGCACAGTTATGATAAAACTAAACGCCACTGATCTAGATGAAGGACCCAATGGAGAAATCACCTACTCTTTTAGCGGCCACGCTCCAATGAGAGTGCGCGAACTGTTCAGCGTGGATTCCCGCACTGGAGAAATCAAAGTAAAAGGACTTATAGATTATGAAAAGGCACGGATGCACGAGATTTATGTACAGGCCAAAGACAAGGGACCGTCAGCGGTGGCGGTGCACTGCAAAGTTATGGTTAACATCATAGACGTCAACGACAATCTTCCAGAAGTGATTCTTACATCAGTATCCACGCCGGTTCAAGAAGACGCGCCACCTGGCACAGTGATAGCAGTCATTAGCGTAATGGATAAAGATTCTGGAGAAAACGGAAATGTTGATTGTGAAATCCCTCATCATGTTCCCTTTCAGCTACATTCCTCTTTTAAAAACTATTACACGTTAGTTACGTGTGATTTTCTGGACAGAGAAACCATTTCAGAGTATAACATCACTCTCACGGCGCGTGATATGGGCTCACCGCCGCTTTTTACTAGGAAAACCATTTTAGTGCAAGTGTCTGACATCAACGATAACGCGCCGCGTTTCAAACAGCCCTCCTACACGGTCTACCTGACCGAAAACAACGCGCCAGGAGCCTCGATTTGCACCATCACCGCTCAAGACGCAGACGCGGATCAGAATTCCTATTTATCCTACTCTATTCTAGAAAACGACATCCATGGAATGCCGGTGTCCACCTACGTGTCCATCAACTCAGATAACGGCAACATTTACGCACTGCGCTCTTTCGACCACGAGCAGCTCAGAAACTTTCAGATCGTGGTTCTAGCCGAAGATGCTGGTTTCCCGCCTCTCCGCGCGAACGTAACCGTCAACGTGTTTGTTTTGGACCAGAACGACAACCCTCCGGTCGTTGTATCCCCGTTGCCCGAGAATGACACCGCGGCGGTTGTAGTTGTCCCCAGATATGCTGATGCCGGGTACCTAGTGGTTAAAATCACTGCCATGGACGCGGACGCCGGGCAAAACTCGCGTCTCTTTTATGAAGTCCTCCAAGCTACAGATCTCAGTTTGTTCAGTGTTGCTCTGTACACCGGGGAGATAAGGACAATTCGCCGGCTGATGGACAACGACCCCAGGAGCCAGAGGCTGGTGGTTTTGGTCAAGGACAACGGTCAGCCGCCGCTCTCGGCCACGGCCTCCATCATGTTGTCAGTTGTTGACAGAGTGCCAGAATCCTTGCCTGATTTTGGTGACCTCGCGCTCAGCCCCCAGTACCGGTCAAACCTCACGCTGTATTTAATCATATCTTTGGGCGCCGTTTCATTCACGTTTCTCGTGGCTATTATTGTCCTGGCTACAATTAAGGGAGCGAAGGACAGGAACTCGTGCTGTGGATTTCATTCTAAGGACCCCGCCACTGACGTCGTTAAAAAGTCTAACTTGAACATTCACATATCACCGGGATCAAAGGGACCCACGCAATGCGTGGAAATAAACGGGAACAACCCAATAGGTCAAAACTACTACTATAAAATGTGTCTGACTCCAGAGTCATCTAGAAGTGACTTCATGTTCCTCAAGCCTTGTAGCCCCACGGGAACATCTTCCCGAAACAATATAAAGGAAATGGAAACCAAGACGTTGACCTGGAGTCCAGCCAGCCACAGTCTTGGCACCAGGAACGGAACGACCTCTCCAAATGAAGTAAGCGATCAACAAAAATGATCTCAAGTTTGTCCACTAGATGGAGACTTCAGATACTTGTTGTGATTTAATCACCCCAGGATAATAACATGTAAATAACAGCATGTAAATTGTAATGTAATTGAAAACGTAAAGTATATTTGGAAATGCCAATGTACGAACTACACAGGTACAACAACAACAACAACAACAGCAACAATAATATGTATACATAATGTATATTATATAATAAAATACAACATTAGATATAGAATATAGTAATTCTGTTTTAAATAAATGTATCAGTACTTTTTGATGTAATTAAAATAATTATTCTACCTTATTATATCAAATCTCTTAATATATATGATATTAAATTTAATATAAATTAATAATAATATAATTTATGTAATCAATAATAGTAGTATTATTTTGATAGTATTATTCGGAACAGCAGTGAGATTAACTATTGAGCAAACAGAATTGTTTGTTTCATTGTGTTATTCCAGCTAATATAATATAATATAATATAATGATCCATAATAATAAATTAATAATAATAATAATATATAAATATAATGCAGTGAATAATAATAATAATAATTATTATTATTATTATTAGTAGTAGTATTTAATAAAATAATGTTTTATTAATTTGTTAAACAGCAGTGAGGTTAACTAACTATTGAGCAAACAATATTGTTTTGTTTTTTTTACCTTTGAGCTATACTTTGTGTGTGTGAACTAGACCTTGAAATTCTTAATGCATAGTTCATAAATAAATTATAAAATAAACAAAATGCATTTTTGTCATTGCTCCAAATTGTAGGTGTACTGCAACAAGGTGATGATTTAGTAAAGTCACTTAGTGCTTTAGGGATGTTTTTTTGATGTATTCTGAGGTCTTTTCTCTTCTTGGCATTATGTTTGTAGTACATTCTTTAACCTCTGAAGTATAAGTGGAGTAAATATTTTAACTCTTTTTTTTTGTTTCCTCTGCAGCTCAAACAGGGCAACAAAGACCAAACCCTGACCAAGAACCAGCTCAATTATGCATATAAAAGGTAATTAAAGTTAAAGCTAATTCTATCTCTCTCTCAGTCCTCCCTCTCCCCTCACTCTCTCTCACATGCACCAAGCATCTGATGTGTCCATGTTTTTGTTTTTCTAGCCATACTCCAATTAACACAGGTAGGACACTGCAGCACAGACTGATTCAGGACTCAGACTACTATGCTTACACATCTGTCCCGCAGTACTGGACCTGGGGAAATCACATGCATGGTAAAATCATTATATTTATCATAAAAGACCAGCTTCATATATACAGTAGGTTCCTTATGGTTTAACGGAATTGTTTAACCAACCATTTTTTCTTTGTCATTTAAAACAGACTATAAGACCTTATCTAAGGGTGGAAGCTTTCCAAATCATTCATGGACACGTTACAATCAGCAGGATTCAATTCAACCCCCACCAGACTATCAACATAATGTTTACATTCCCGGAACACCATCAACACTCTGTACACTCAAACTGGCAAACAATGGGGACATTGATGTCTGCAACTCATTCTCAACTTTTGGCAAAAAGAAAAAGCCAAACAATAACAATCAAGAGGACGCAGTAATAACCAATGATTTTTTCAAATGATTTTTCCAGTTTCACCTGTAGGTCACTTCCTGTATATAGTTGTGTATATTTTAGTTGGATTATATGTACTATATGATTTGGCAACAACAGGATTTAAAAGTACTCTGATAATCATTTCATTTTTGCATTTTTTTTCAGTTATCTGCAGTGTTTATGAAAGCATTAAGATGGTTGCTTTAATTGTAATTACCCATATTGATAAGAATAAAAGGTTATATTTTCCTATTTTATATCCCTCTTGTTACCAAAATGTACAGAATAAAGAATATTATTAGAATTAATTTAATGTAATGCTTTTATCTGTCGTCTTGTTTAAAAAAGGTAGGTTTTCCACTGCAGTGGTTCTTGCTGTGCCAAAATGACAAGAAACATTAAGAGCATGACGATATAAAACCATGCATCTCTTGTCTCTTCACACTTTCTGCTACATATACCAATGACAGAAAAAAGGACAGTTAGAATAAAATGAAAAAAGTTGGAGAGCAAAAATATGACTTTAAAAGTGACTTTATTTTTTTATAATTTAAATTTACATTTAATCATTTAGTAGATGCTTGAATCAAAAGCAATTTATAAGTAAGGACAATAGAAGCAATCAAACCAACAAAAGAGCAACAATATGTGAGTGACGTGACAAGTCCCAGATAGCACACATAGCAAGCTTTTTTTTAAAATAATAATAAATAGAAAGAGTAAACCGTACATAGACTAGAAATAGAATAGAGAGAGAGTTAGTGTTAGAAGATTAAGGGTTATTTTAATAAAAGGAAAACAAGTAGATAGAATAGAAATACATGTGCAACATTAAATCAACATGTCTTAAGGCTATTCACAGTTTATGTTTTAATTATATATATACTTGGCACAATATGGATCTGTCCGTGGTGCTGAACTTCCTTTTTTTCATTTGTCGAGAAAAAATAACTAAAAGTACTTTAAATGTCAATACATTTATTGCTTTGTTAATAAATGTTACTTTCAACATTTGCAGCCAAACTATACATTATATATAGACTCTCATTAAGGACATTAATAAAGAGTTTCGGTATTTCGCAACAAAGTCAAAGTCAACAAAGTAATTTTTTGACAAAAAAAAAAAAAAAAAAAACTTATCTTTCTCCTTATTTATTCCTTCCCTTGCTAGCTTGTACTTATTTGAACAATGACTGAGACTTGGTGTTACGAGCACTTCCTCTGTCTGATTGCCTCTTCAAGATGAATCGCTTTATGTATTCCCCAATTGTAAGTCGCTTTGGATAAAAGCGTCTGCTAAATGACTAAATGTAAATGTAATTTCAAATGTTGAGCAGAAATACTATTCTTTCACAAATAACCTTTTTTGTCCTAAAATATATTTTAATGCAAACTTTTATCTTCACACAATGTCGTTGCACTACTGATATTCACTTTAAGGGGAGGATGCGAGAACAGACATGCTTGGCTTTCTGTTGGACGGAGGCAGAGAGAGCAGCACTGAAGCTCAGCTGAATCTGATCAGCGGGCGGGATCCACGGCACGGCGCTATGGCGATGCTCGGGATGTTTTCGAGAATCCAAACACCCGCTAACCTCGATTCGTTTTGGAATACACTACTATATTTCTTTTGAAAGACAGTGAAAGCATTGACATGCGCTCTGCAATGGATCCGTGGAGGAGAAGGCAGCTCGGTTTTGTCGTCCTCTCTGCGATGTGGAGTCTCGCCTCGGCTGTAACAAGATACTCCATCCCTGAAGAAATTCCAGTGGGCACAGTGATCGCAAATATCGCCACGGATTTAGGCCTTGACGCGCAAAGTCTGTTGGAACGAAAGGTAAAGATGGATTATATCCATAGCAAGAAATACCTAGAAATAAACGAAAACACTGGAGAACTGTTTATCGCTGAGAAAATTGACCGGGAGTATTTATGTCCGGCCAAAACATCATCGTTTTGCTTCCTCAAGATGGACGTGATAATCGAGAGTCCAATACGGATATTTAATATCGAATTAGAAATTATGGACATCAATGACAACGCGCCTCAGTTCAGAAGGGAGAGAATATCGCTCGATATTTCAGAATCAGCAACACCTGGAGAGAGATTTTCTATAACAAACGCGGTGGATGAAGATGTTGGAGAGAACTCAATCGAGACCTATTATCTGAGTGACAGCGACACGTTTACGATTGAAATCCAGTCTGGAAGTGACGGGACTAAATACGTCGACCTGGTGCTAAAAGCGAGTTTAGACAGAGAAAAACAAGCCGTTCATACACTAACCCTCACCGCCGTGGACGGGGGCGTACCTGCGCGCTCAGGTATGGCCAGCCTTATCATTCAAGTGCTGGATACCAATGACAACGCCCCTCAGTTTGATCGACAAGTCTACTCGGTTGACCTCATTGAAAATGCACCAATCGGGACACTGATTATGCAGCTGGATGCAACCGATTTGGATGAGGATGTCAATGCGGAGGTCATATACTCCTTCACTATATACACATCCGAGAAAACACAAGAAAAGTTCTCTTTGGATCCCAGCAGTGGAGAAATAAGAGTAAAAGACATGATTGACTTTGAAGAAGTGAAGAGCTTTGAGATGTACGTTGAAGTTAAGGACAAGGCCGTGAATCCACTTTCTGGTCAGTGTAAAATTTTGGTGTTCATCACTGATCTAAACGATAACCATCCTGAGATTACAATAAAATCTTTTCAGAGTTCGATTAAAGAAAATGACCCTGTAGGAACAGTGATCGCCATCATCAGTGTGAGTGACAGGGACTCTGGAGATAATGGTAAGGTTGTTCTTTCCATCCACAATGCTGAGATTTTACCATTTGCTCTTAATAAGTCATCTGAAGACTTTTTTGAGTTAATAGTCACCGAATCGCTTGACCGTGAGCTCAAAAACAGTTATGATATCACACTTTATGTGACCGACAGAGGAACTCCTCCTTTGACTGATAACGAAACAGTCAGTCTTACAATTCAAGACGTCAACGATAACGCCCCAACGTTCCCTCAATCCTTCTATACCATTCATCTAATGGAAAACAATGAGCCTGGGGCTTTGCTCGCCTCCTTAACGGCCCATGACCCAGACTTGCATGAAAATCAGTATATTGTTTACTTCATCATAGAAAAGGAGATCGCCAACACCTCGATGTCCATGCTGTTTTCCATCAATCCCGAGAACGGCAACCTCTACACATTACGCACGTTTGACTACGAAAGAGAGAAGGAGTTTCTGTTTCACATCGAAGCTAGAGATTCAGGACTTCCTCCTCTTAGCAGTAACATGACCGTACACATCATCATCCTGGACCAAAACGACAACTCGCCACTCATAGTCTCTCCATGGCGTCCGCAAGGTGCTGTTATAGAAGAAGTAATCCCGAGGTCGAGCGATATAGGATCCCTGGTCACCAAGGTCATTGCATTGGATGCTGACTCCATGCAGAACTCTCGAATAACGTATCAGTTCCTCCAGATCACCGACACCACGCTATTCAGCCTCAACCAATACAACGGCGAGATACGAACCACTCGCATGTTCAGCTACAGAGACCCCAGACATCAGCACCTGGTCATCATAGCCAGAGACAGCGGAGATCCTCCTCGCTCCGCCACAGTGACCATCAAGATCTCCACAGTGGAGCAAGTGGTCACGCAGTTGACCGAAACCACAGAGGTGCCTATCGAATATGACCTGTTCACCGATCTCAACCTGTATTTGCTGATCGGTTTGGGGTTGGTGTTGTTTCTTCTGCTCATAACCATCCTGGTGATCATTGTGCTGAAATGTCAAGAACCCAAACCCTCACAAGCAGCTCCTCAGAGTAGGAACAGCATCATCAGCCAGAGGAACTCTTCCACCATTGCTGACTCTACTCTCATCTCTAGTGATGCTTACTGGTACAGTCTGTTTCTGGCAGAGACTAGAAAAGGGACAGTGGTGGTGCGGCAGCCCCTTCCAAATGGAGCAGGGTTCGTTGTGTCGAGCATCCCAGGAAGTGCTGCACTCACTGAGACCAGTGCTTCAAGGTCTTCCACTTTACAGGTAATGTAGATGCACTTAGACTTGTATGTACTCATATGCATATACAGTGAACCCCAAAAGTACTCAAAAATTGATTGCTTGTAATTGCATTACATAACCAAACATAAATAAACATAGTTTAAGAACAATTTTTAAGCAAAACATTTCACAAAAAAAAGGTTTATTTGGTTTTAAATGATAAAATAATGCATATACAGTTCAAATTAAGTATCTGGATACTTATTGATTCTCAAACTTTAGTGATAATTTCATTGTTAATGTGATGAATAAGTGTAAACCTGACTTCAGACATCCACAAAAAATGGCCTGTTGATTAAAAGAAACTAAAAGTGCAAAACATGTCTACTGTAAATAATAACCAGGAACAAAACAGATATTTTTTTTCACATTTATAATATAAATAGTTGGACCGCTAGTATTAATGCACCAGTATGTGTCTATATTTGGAGATGAGTGGGAGAACGAGTATGACACACATTGGTGTGTGAAGTAAAGGAAGAGTGAGACAGAGGTGCTGACAGTGAGAATGTTGCACCTTTTTGCAGCTTTGATGTAGTATGAGTGATAGGATGATTCTCTTTCTCTGATATGAAATAATCAAAGTAAAATAACAGTAATATAAAAGTAAAAGTGGTCTCAAATCTGTCTTAGAGTGATTCCTGTGCTGTCTCTAAATAAATTAACTTATTATATATATATATATATGTGTGTGTATGTTTCAAATAGATTTTAAATGCATTTTCAAATTTATAATATAATAATCAAATATAAATATTGCTGACAACATTTTTAAATATATTTTTCCATAAAATATTTTGTTATATATTTTGGTCTTTATATAAATATATTTTCAATCTAAATAAATGTATGGTGTCCAAAATATATTTGCAGTTACCTAGAATGTATTTTTATAACTGGAAATATATTTTCTCGCCCACTGACTTAAGTGCAAATATATTTTGCCACTGAAGGTTAAAAACAAACTGCATTCTCCATTTAAAAATAATAATAAAAAAGTCGTACTCTGTGCTTTTTACAACATATATTTAGCAGATATTTAAAATATGTTTTGGCCAGAAAAACAAAACAGAAACCGAAGGCATGGATAGTTGCAGATAAAATAATGAGCAAAAAGATAGATAGATAGATAGATAGATAGATAGTGCATAAACTGATGGAATGCAAAATGTCAACATTTACTGTATGTTCTTGTTTGATTAATGATGTTTCCGTCTATTGACAGGAGTCAAGCAGTGATTTACCATGATCTGGACATGCTGACTGATGGATTACAAGCCTTCCACACCAGGCTCACTGTCCGTGAGAGACAGATTGATCTTCTGTTTTACCGGTTTTCAGGGTTTCATTCGATTCAAGACTGCAGAATCAAAGTTTTCAAACACCTCTGTGTGTAGATTCAAGAGATCATTTTAATATTCTTTCGTATTTTGTATTCATTTATAATATTAATCATTTAATTTATATTACTTATTATTTTCCATGTTCTTGTGATGCTTGTGTCAGACTAGGCATAAAGAAACACACAACTTGGATTATTCAGTTACTTCTATTGAGTTGTTTTGACCATCACTTCTTCTCCAGCTTCCTGTTCTTCGTGTTGCCTTTTTGGCTAATAGAAGAATTAACTTTCAATTGACTTTCAAGACCAACAGTGTGTCAGAGAGAGACATTCAGTGCGGCTTTGTGGTGATTTAAGGCTGGGTCTAACAACTGTATATCAGCCACTTGTAACCACATTGAGCATGACTTTGCATGGCTAAGACTAACAAGATGGACTTTTTGTATCTAAACGACTTCGACATAGACTGTACTACAGAGCAAAGACAGAAGTGATACTTCACGACTACAAGAAGAACTGGACTTTCAGCTGTCTGGTCCTAGTAAGATATGAATTACAAAACAGCTGGTAAAGAGATAAAAAGAGGGTCAAGACTGTTAAAGGGCTCTGGTATTAATGATGCTCTATTTTTACATTGATAAAACACGCTGATGAGAAAGCTGTGATCATATGAGCACAATCTAATGAGCCAGGCATTGTTTATACCTCAAAACACTTGGTTTGCCAGCTATGTGGTGCACATGATTCATGTTTATTTTTATCCTGCCTACCAAATACCATAAACGGCCTAAAACATTAAAAAGTACATTTGAAATTCTAGACAAATGCTACAAAGAGTGTTAATCTCATGAATGACACTTTACAAAAAGGTTTTACTTGTTTACATTAGTTAACTACATTAGTTTTTATAAACTAACAATTCTAAAACATTTATTCATCTTAGTTAATGTTAATTACAACATATACTAATCCAATATTAAAATCATACGGAGCCCCTAAAGGGACATGGTGGTGGAATAAATTCGGGGTGGGAGTAAAAAATATTTTTTTCTATTTTTTTGCATTCTCTTGCAACACCTTTGCGTTCTCTTGCAAAGATATTTGCGTTCCATGTCCAAACTCAACAGGTTTTGCGAGAGAACGCAAATATCTTTGCGAGGGAATGCAAAAGTTTTGCGAAGGAAAGCTAATATCTTTGCGAGAGAATGTAACCGTTTTGCGAGGGAATGTAAAGTTTCTCGAGGGAATGCAAAAAAATTTGAAAAATATTTTTCCTCCCACCCCCAATTTTTTCCACCACCTTGTCGCTTTAGGGGTTCCATAAAATCAAAAGTTGTATCTGTTGTAACATATTATATTATATTGTAATATTATATTAATATTACTGTAATATAGTAATATTATAGACATGATCTACCATAAATTAGCAATGAACAGTTGTATTTTTATGAACTTATGTTAAATATTCATAAATACAACAGAAAACGCCTGCTTATTGTTAATTAATGTTGGCTATGGCATTAATTAATGTTAATAAATATAATCCTTATTGTAAAGTGTTACCTGGCATCTGCCATAGGGATGTGCCAAAATTTTACTGAAAACCAAGGAGGCATAAATGAAATTATTTAGTGCAAACCTATTGTACTAGGTGCGAAAACAACAAAAAGGTTTAAAACATTTATTAATCTACCTTTTTGCAGATATATGTAGCCAGTGCTAGAATATTAACCTTGCCACATTGACAACAATAATATAAACCTATAGATCTTTTTTGTACAAGAATCAACCATTGTACTATCAAATTGCTATCCAGTGTCATTTTTGGCCTTGTTTACATACATTTTTGAGGTTTATATTGTTTTGTATTATGAAATTGAGATAAAAAAATGCTTGTTAATGTATTTAATGCTGCTTCTTATATATGATGACAGTGCAATGTTTTAAGCATTTATTATTTGTGGTGATATATTCAGCAATTTCATTTTATCATTTTGTAGATCTACTTATATCATGACAGAAATTAAATCTATATTCCTTTCCTTGTATTAAAACAATGTGTCAGCTACTGACGTGAGTGGGAAGGTGGAAAGGACTGACAATAGTGCAAGAAAAAGTGGTGTAGGAGGAACAAGGAGAAAGAGAGAAGAACAGAGAGAAAACAGCAATATAGGTCACTTGAAACATGTGATTTGTATTTAGATTGACACATCCAGTTACCAGGACACAGAAACACACTACAAGTTGCCATTAGTATTGACAGCCGTGTAATTCAGTTTAACTTACTTTCTGAATAATGACAGCTCACATTGGAGTACCTGGCAGCAGATGTGAGAATTTAGAGATAAATGACACGAGTAAAAAAATGCTGTGCCTTTAGCTGTTTGCTTTAGGGCAGAGAAAAGTGTGCCTGAATTTTTAATGACAAAAAAACAGAATGATGTTAATAATACTATCAGCATATATGTCATAATTTCATCTCATTTCAGTATTTGTATTTCTGTTGCCTTACTTGCGAAATGTCCTTATGCAAACAGTAAACAATGCCTTTGTATCCTTGCTGGACTTTATGAGTTGCCCTTTGCTTGTAAATACTGCAATGTGAATAAAAGCTTTTACAGTATGTTTCTGAGGTGTTTGTATTGTGACAGTGTGTGAGGATATATGATCACATACTGACAAAACACACCTTCATTGGTGCTGACCTAGGCAACACTGTCTCCATAGAAACAGTTGCCATGACAACACCTCCATCTCTTCAGATTTTGAGAAGCACACTTTTTTTAACCTCCCCGACATACTGTCCAACTGCCTATTTATTCTATCTCGCTTTACCTCTTTCTTTTAGAAACACACATGCAGATCCACAATCAAATGAGTTTAGGATATTGCATCAAACTTCTAATTAAAGGGATAGTTATAAAACATACATAATGTTCTTAAAAAATATATTATAATGATTAAAATACCAAATAAGCCATCTATTTATAATGTGTTTTTAATTGTGCTTCTACAATTTGTCTGTGTGTATTTATTACAGTTACAGTTCAAGGATATACACACCTTGTGAATTCTGAAAGGGTCTTGAACGAGCAGGAGGGAAATTCTGCTGATACTGTGTAATGCATGCATTTGTGTTATACATAGTTCTGCCACTAGTAGGGGCTATTTAGCACGCAAAGCCTGACAGTGCAGTTTGCAGTTCTGTATCTGACCACAGGCACGCTATAGCTTGGTCTGTGGCTTTGTAACAGTAAAGTCACTTCCTAAAAGTAACATACATGAATTTCAGTATTCTTTGCTCAGTATTTTTCTTTGTGAATAATATAACACCACATAAAGCTCCTCAACATCACAGAAATGCCATTTAGAGTGAAACAAAGTTTTACATTTTCTTTTAGAGTGCACTGTCTCTGTCCTAAAGAACAAAACCACATCCAACATTTGTAAAATATTTCCATCTCATGATTATCAGTCCAGTGTTATATTGTCTTAATCTCCGGCCTTTTATATGTACCAGAGCTGGATGTTGCTTCTTATTGTCGTTGTTGTTGTTATCATCATCATCATCACAAATAAGTTGTTTTAAATGTAATGAATTTAACACTGTATTTTGTAATTTGCTGTAAGTCGTCTGGAGTTCTCTGCATGCGTGTTTGCTTCTTTTATTTAAACTGGGTCCTCACTATGTTGAGTGATGGAAACAGAGCTTAACAAATAATAATAATAATAATAAAAAAAAATGAACATCCAAAAAATGCAATTTTCTTGAAACTACCTAAAAATCCATGTCTGGCCAACATAATCATCAAATGTTGTAAGGTAAATTATGTGGTTACTGTTAAAGGGTTCTTGTTTTGCTGTTTGCTGACTTAATTTAAACTTCTGTTGTTATTTTGTTGTTATTGTTTATTTGTTGTGTTGTGATGTAAATATTGTTTTACATTCGTTGATTGTCAGTATCTTCAACCATTTAAAACTATATACTAGATATATTTGCTTTGAAGGATGATTGTTTTTTTGTTTTTTTTCATGAAGAAAGATTTATTAAGCGTCTAATCAATTTATTGTGTTACTAAATGAAAATTTGCTGAACAATAAATCTGTTGTTGTCTTGAAAAATATATTACGTGAATGAGGCATTTTGAATTTAGTCAACAAACATATTCAAACTGACAAAACAAAGTATTAGGAGAATAGTTAGAGCATTTCTCTCATTCTAAACACATTACGTTGCTTGGATTTTTAAAGTTTCTCAACCATTTATTTTTTTACAGCATGAACTATTAACAAATTAGTTTGAAGCATGTAACGGCTAATACCTAGTGTCTGTCCTCCTGCACACAAAATACATGTTTTGCTGATTTTACTTAAAACAAAGAATTCATTATATATTTTACTTGAAATTCCACTTCTTTTTCTTTGTTCTGCTTGGGTGACAAATTTGAGACGAGAGTGAGTTCATCGCTTCAAAAATTGAATCAAAGGCATTACAAAATACTTACAATTTTAAACATACAAAAGCAAAGCATTAAAAAACACATCACATAAACAGTACGTCATGGTGTTGCAGAGACAATGTCATATGTTCCAAATACAATTAATGTAATGAGTTGTTATGAAAAAAAGTTTTTTGAACTCATCAAACCTCCATAACCTGAATCGTAGATCAGATCAGATTTAGATTTTCATTGTTGCTTTCTGTGTGATTTTGTGATATCATACTGATTGTGAGAATTTTATTGGATAATAATAAACAATACATGGCTTATAAGTCAATGAGGTACTGGTCATATTGGATTTGGACCAGTTTATGTAACTGAGTTTTTTATTCTCAGTTAGTAACTGTTTTATCTCTTCCATGAGGTCGGCAGTCTTGATTTCTAACTTGGTTCCATTATTTTTGTTATATTTAATTATTTATATTCTCAATTAGTACTTGGTCTCTCTTGTTTATCTCTTTTTTTAACTGGCTTATCTCTTTCATGAGGTCTTTATACTTGTTTTGAAGCTCATCTCTAAAGTTCTTGATCACAGTTTGACAGTGGTGAGTCTCTGTACTGAGCTGGACACTTAGCACTATGATGACAGTCAACAGAACACACAATAGCACTGAACACACTGCAGCTGCTCCGTACATTCTGCTCCTCACACTTCCTAAAAATGACAGACATGAAAGAAATGTTTCGAAATTTTGTTTACAACTCTGAAAATGTCTCTTTGTGTTTGTATTTCTTAACATAATGAGAGGAGTCTGTACCTGTGTTTTGAAGTATTCGTAGTCTCTTTGTATCTGAGTCCTCCACCCTTGTTCTGCCATCATTATTAATTATAACGTCTGCGTTGGCATAGATCACCTCCTCCTCTTCATCGTCTCTGTCCATCTCTTGTGTTTCAGTGGAGTTCATGTTGTCATAAGTACTCTCAGATCTATCTGATGCACACAGATGATAATTGTTGTTTCTCTGTGGGTGTCTTCTGGTGAAATGCACCACTTTGTGCTATACTACTTTTACATGTTCTGTAAGAAGAAGTAGTAGTTGAGGTCAAAGTGTCAACTAAAAACACATGCAACATCAAGTCTGCCGTCACTGCATTTTTCTCTTTGTTAGACGATCCAAAAATGTCAAGTGTTGTGACCAAGTAAAGAGCAATACAATACTTTTCTTGCACCTTGAATAAACAAAGTAAAATTATTATTTTTTATTTGTAGTCAACATTCTAAAAAAAGATGGTTCTTTAAAGTTTCTTTACATATTGTGAACATAGTACAACAATTCTATTAAAAATCATATTGTCCTGAAGAACTGTTTCTAAAATGTTTATTTATTTATTTATGTATGTATGTATGTGTTAGAGTTTAGGGTTCTTTATTTCTACCATTTTGTTTTTAAATCTGTTACTCTCAAAAAATCCATTCAAAGCCACCACATTATTGATTTTCTGGAGCTTAATTAATTAATTAATTAAACATATTATCCACATTTCATTTACCTTTGAGTTTTCAATTATTACTTGGGTTTATGCTCACATACTGTCCATTACCATTTAAAGAATTTTTGAATGTGTGTATGTATCTATATCTATATCTATCTCTCTCTCTCTCTATCTATCTATATATATCTATCTATCTATCTATCTATCTATCTATCTATCTATCTATCTATCTATCTATCTATCTGATGTGTGTGTGTGTGTAGTGTGTGTGTGTGTGTGTGTGTGTGTATGTATCTATATGATATATGCATATATATGTATGTATGTATAACACTGTATGTATATAGAGGCGTACTCAGTCATTATTTTGTATCATTATTATTGTAAGTATATCTTTGTGTGCAGGTATAGCTGCTGTCATGTGTACATGTGCAAATCTGCTCTCTCTCTACTCACTCTCTCTTCTACATCTCCTTAGCTCCATGTCGCAGTAAGTTTTGGGAGTTCATTTTTAGTCCATCTCCTATCCTGAAAAGTCTGTCTTGCAGAGATGGACTAAAAATGAGCTAAAACATACTGCTATTCTGGAAGATAAATTCTTCAAACAGTACAAGAGGATGTGGTGCTGGTCCTTCAAGAGTCACTCTCAACTTATCTGTCCATAAAGCCTATAAAAATGTCTTCATGTATTTCACAACACATCAGCATGTTATTCTTATTAAGTTAGGGTCACACCCAAGCAAAGTCTCTGAGAACCTGATTGTAATTCTTAGGAAGGTTACAGTTCTGGAAAATGGTGACGCTGGAGACTAAAGGTTTGATGGTTTATAATTCTTCACATTAATTCTTAATTATTTTGCATTTACCGTGTGTCTTTTCTTCTCCAAAACCCCGCTGACCCAATGAGCATTTCGCTATGGTCATGCCTTAACTTTGCAATTTCTGTATTGTATTAGTTTTGAATATTTCTCATGGGGAGATTTTTCAGTTAAATCTCATTTTATCAGTAAAAGAAAACCTGCCTAATAATTCTGCACACCTGAATATCACTTCCAGCCTTCATGGACAAATATATCACTCTTGGATACGATCAGAATATCAACGAATAATTATTCACGCACTGTAAAGATGTGCTCACTTTACACAGAGGGCGCGTGATCGCGAAATCGATAGTGAAAGTGAACTTCTAGCGCTCATTCAAATGTGATTTCAATTATTGATAGCGCGAAAATTATATACAATATTAGAATAGCTTGTTAATGGTCAGAAACTGCGCGAGAGCGGGCTTAAGAAAACTCTAGGCTGTGCATCAGTGCTGTGCAGTTTCGTTCCGTCTTTGACAGCACACATCGGACAATTTTTGAAATAGCGCCATACAATTTATTTCAAATTTAATTCAAGCACTTTCAAGGACCTATGTTTGTTTTCAAGTACTTTCCAGGCCTTGAATCCATATGTCTGAAATTCAAGTACTTTCCAACTTTCAAGAAGCGTGGGAACCCTGTACAGTATATATATAGATACAGTACAGTCCAGCCAAAATTTATTCAGACACCTTCAACATGTCTTACATTATCACAGTTAATTCACTATAGTTTAGAAAATGGTTATGAAATATGACAAGAACTCAGAGTTATACTGTGTCAGAACAAATTCAATAATGTCAGATAACTTTGTCAGCTGTCTTAGATAATACCAATTTAGGTCAACTGCTCAGTCAAAAAGGTCACATTCGCATAAAAATAAAACACTTAAGCAAACCATGGTCAGGTCAGTGTCTGAATAATTTTTGTCCAAACTTTTTGTCAATTTTACTGGTAGTCCACTGTATGAAGAATTTTTGGGTAAAATATGACACAGCTTACTTTATTTTGCTATCCTCACTTACACAAATGAACTATAGTGTCCTGCACCCACTAGTAAAAAAAATATAAAAATATAAAAAATTATATCTGGTGTCCTAATAATTTTTGGTTTGACTGTATATATATAAACAAGATCTTGAATAAAACATTCTGTTTATGTTTTTAGCACCTAAGCCATGTAATGAAACCATATATGAATGTGTGAAGTCCAAGATCATGCAACATCCACGTTAAGTACAAGAAAGATTTAGAGCAGTTTATTAAAAGCATGTTTTTCACAGTACACAAACAATTTATTAAATAGATTACAGATAGAATGAAAATAAATTAAACTTGTTAATTTAAACTCAATTAAAATATGTAATATATAGTCATAGTGTAGTGGGCTTTTCTCCATGTGTCACTTGTTTGGGTTTAAGCACTTTCAACCAACCAACCAACCAACCAACCAACCAACCAACCAACCAAACAAACAAAATCAATCAACCAACCAACCAACCAACCAACAAAATCAACCAACCAACCAACCAACCAACAAAATCAACCAACCAACCAACCAACCAACCAACCAACCAACAAAATCAACCAACAACCAACCAACCAACCAACCAACCAACCAACAAAATCAACCAACCAACCAACCAACAAACAAAATCAACCAACCAACCAACCAACAAACAAAATCAACCAACAAACAAAATCAAAACAACCAACCAACCAACCAACAAACAAAATCAAACAACCAACCAACCAACCAACCAACCAACAAACAAAATCAAACAACCAACAAAATCAAACAACCAACAAAATCAAACAAACAAAAAATAAAGCCTCTGATAAAGAAAATTCCACCATAGTTTATATGGTCAAAACCTCTAAACTACTTTACAGAAAAACAATAATTCTTCTTCTTCTTCTTTTATGATTATTATTATTAATAATAATCAAATATAATGACATCAAATAAATAAAAGAAACAAATTAACAATTATGCAAAGTGGCTCCAACACACCAGCCCCAGTAATTTTTACATTACATACACAAGATGTCTATAAACTTAACCTTTACAGTGTAACTGGTTTGCTCAATCATGACACAATCTTGACATTTTTCCTTTTCTGTTTTTTATTTACTTATTTTTTTTTTATACAGATTATATAAGTGTGACCAGCTGTTTAGTTGAGAATATTTCTCTCCTCAGCAAAATTTAATTTATGATCCATACTGTATTGATATTATTATTATTACTTGGGTTTATGCTCAAATGTAATGAATTTAACACTGTACATTGTAATTTGCTGTAAGTCGTTCCCTGCATTAATGTTTGCTTCTGTTAGTTATGCTGTTTTTGCTATATGTTTTTCATTTTGATACAGTTGCAACCTTTTTTTTTCTGAGAGTGTATATATTTCACTTAATAAAGTATATACAACTTTTATCACAAGTAATTTCAATGTAAATATGAAATTGATTATATAAAATATTCATTGATGGTATATAATATGTTTAGGTCAAACACTTTTATAAACACGTTTTCATAAAAACACTTTTTTTTTGTTTCTTTTTTTTTACGTTTTAGCCATGTAATGAAACCATATGAATGTGTGAAGTCCAAGATCATGCAACATCACATGTAAAGTATAAGAACGATTTAGAGAAGTGTATTAAAACCTTTTTCACAGTCCAAAAACAATTAATTAAACAATTATATTGATATCACACAATCTCTAATACTGTCCGAGTACAAGAACACAACGTCAGAACAGAAGCAAAAAGATACATCGAGAATAAATTCAACATATTTATTTAAACATTTAAACTGACTTGAAATACATAGTTATAGTGTAGTGTAGATGCCTTATGTCCATGGGTCACGTGGTTGGGTCTAAGCACTTTAAAAAAAAAAAAAAGAGAGAGAGACCTCCTCTGATAAAGAAAATCCCACCATAGTTTATATGGTCATAACCTCTAACTTCTTTCACAGAATAATAAAAGTCCTCTTGCAGCTAATTATTATTTATTGATTTATTATTATTATTATTATTATTATTAATCAAATGTAATAACATCAAATATACAAAAGAAACAAATCAAAAAAGCTGCTCCAACACACCATCCCCTAAGCATGTATAGCGAGCAAATAAAATAAAACATGACTTTAATAGGCTACATCAATTTTTTTAACACTAAAACTATCAATAATGCAAGTAATACAATGTTTTGAACAACTACTGAATAAAAAAAATGTATGAAAATACATGAATTAGGATGCTCTCAACGTCAAGGATATTGTTGTGTTTAGATAGGACTCAATAACCACACCGTGTAGCTTCGTTTATGCGTTTTACTGAATTCCCGCAAACCCCACATTTTACGACCTTTACCGTCAATCACTGCCGTAAGCCTTAAAGGCACCATAACCTGTCACTCGCAGTGCATAACATAACAGAGTCCAACAGGACACAATCCTGAACGTTTTCAGACATAACATTTTCCCCCCCTGCCCCCTGGAAACTGAAACATAACATTTAGCTCACATTCCCCAGTGTCACTATCACCCTGTCACATAGTCCCCATGCCAGATGGGCGGTACCCTCAACCTCTGAGGGCGTGCTGGCCGTGAAGCTGCGTCGGGCGGTGCTGGAGGATTACCCCCCACCCGGTTAGCTCTTGGCCTCGGCTGCCAACCTAGAGCCGCTGCTGGGGCCAGATGTGATGCAGGTGCTGTGGGGGCTGCGACTCTGTGCAGGTGGTTTGAGTGCCAACGAGTCCCATTCTCCAGTCTGTAAGTGGCCGGCCCCAACTGCTTAGTAACCCGCAGGGGCTCTGACCAGTATGACTGCAACTTATTTTGGCGATGGAGGTGTTTGATCCTGACCCAAACCCCTGGAGAAAGTGAGGGGGTCTGCACTCTGTGCGTGGCATCAAACCTCGCTTTCATCCCAGCCTGCGAACCTTTCACCTGAGCTCTGGCTTTCTGGAGCCCTGGGTTCTCACATGCAGGAGCTGGCTCAGCTCTCAAGCAGTCCAGTGGTTGCTTTAGTTCGCGCCCAATCATGAGCAATGCAGGTGACACTCCCGTGGTGGAATGCTTAGATGCCCGGATGGTCAGGAGAGTTTGGTTGAGTGCATCGCTGAAGATTTTCCCTTCCTCCAGACAGGCTCGGATTCCATTTTTGAGAGTTTTATTCAGCCTTTCCACCCCCCCATTACTCTCTGGGTGATACACTGCCGTCCTGATGTGCTTGATGGACCGTACCGTGAGAAACTCTGAGAACTCTGCAGATGCAAATTGCGGCCCATTATCCGTTGTGACGACACTGGGGAGGCCCCAGCGCCAAAACAGGTTGTCCAGGCGGTCGATGATGGAGTGTGCAGAGATGGAGCTCAGTTGAAAAACCTCTGGCCACTTCGAATGGAGATCGTGCACAACCAGCAGGTAGCGAGCGTGAGCAGGTGCCCCGTGAAGTTCGCCACAGAGGTCAACCTGAATATGTTCCCAGGGTGAAGACGGCCAAGGAGTCGGGGTGAGAGGGGCTGTGGCAGGCTGACCAGTTTTCCCACTCAGGAGGCAGCAAGCACAATTACGTACCAGCTCCTCAACATCAGGATCTATGTGGGGCCACCACACTGTGTCACGGCAGCGCTGCTTCACCTTGACCACCCCCAGGTGCCCCTCATGCGCCATTTGTAGTACTCTGGACCTGAGACTCTCCGGAACGACCGCACGGTGGCCACGGGCCAGGCACACCGCCCCCCAGCAGGAGAGCTCGTTGCGGAAGCGGTAATAGGGAAGCAGCCTGTCATCCACTTTGGCAGGCCAGCCGTCCTGGACGTAGGTACGGAGAGTTGTGAGGGCCTCATCAGCAGCTGAGGCCTGCTGCAGCTCCGCTAGAGTGACTACTGAACTGAGGGGCCCGTGCAGGATGTGGACCCAGTCTTCGTCGCTCTCTGTGTCTGCTGCCACACTGCCCGTCTCCTTCGTCACTGACACAGCTCTAGACAGGAGGTCGGCCACTGTGTTGGCCCGCCCAGGCATAAACTCCAGACTGAAGTTGTACTGGTTTAGCCTGTCAGCCCACCTCAGCAGTCTCATGGGCCTGTGCCCTGAGCCTTGAGTCGCCAGCAGTGCCGTCAGTGCTTGGTGGTCTGTGCGGATGGTGAAAGGCCTCCCGTATAGGTAAACATGCCAGCGTTCGCACGCCCACAGGCAGGCGAGGGCCTCCCTCTCCCCCACTGAATACTTCTGTTCTGCAGGAGTAAGTGCCCGTGAGGCGAAAGCCACCGGGCGTTCCCCCCCCCTCTTGAGTCTGGGAGAGCACAGCGCCTAGCGCTACCCCGGAGGCGTCGCAGGTGACCATGGTGGGCGCGATCAAGCTGAAATGGGTCAGTGTGGGCGGGGACGTGAGCTTCCGTTTGATGATGCGCACGGCTTCGTGGCAGGCTGGGGTCCAGTCCCACGTAACATCCTTCCTGAGCAGCCGGCGCAGGGGGGCCGTTGAGTCAGAGTAGTGTGGCATGAATCTAAGATAGTAGGCGGCCATCCCCAGGAAGGAAGACAGCTGGGATGGTGACTGCGGGTCTGGCAGGGACAGAATGGCCTCCGTGTGGGACATAATCGGGGCGATGCCCTTCTTCGAGAGTCTGAAGCCCAGGAACTCGACCTCCTCGACCCCAAACATGCATTTCTCAGAGTTCAGTGTGACCCCATGCTGTTCGAAACGCTGAAAGACCTGCTCCAGGCGATCGTCATGCAGTGCGGCGGAGGGCGCATGCACCACCACGTCATCCAGATAGATGGAGACACCCTGGATACCAGCCAGTATGAGTGACATTATCTTCTGAAAACAGCTCGGGGCTGATGAAAGTCCGAATGCCATGCGTTTAAATCTGAAAACCCCCACGTGCGTGACAAACGCTGTAAGGTCCATGCTGGCCGGTGCCAGAGGGACCTGCAGGTAGCCGTTACGCAAGTCCATCTTACTGAAAACGGTGGAGCCGTGGAAATGGCTAGTGAGCTCCTCAGCTGTAGGTAGGGGGTACTTATCAGGGATGATGGCTTTGTTTACATCCGTGAGGTCGACACAGAGTCGCAGTCTGCCCCCCTTTTTCTTGGCTATCACCAGGTTAGACACCCACGGCGAGGCGTCGACGGGCTCTATGACGTCTGCTTCCACCAGGCGATGCAGCTCGGCCTCCACAGCATCACGGAGTGCCAGGGGAATGCGCCGGAGGGGTTGAATAATAGGGTGGACCGACAGGTCAACAGAAGGCTGGTGTACAAATCCAGTCATGCGGCCCAGCCCGTTGAACAGTAGTGGGTAGCGGTCAGGCCATGAAGCGGCGACCTGCAGGACATGCAGGCCCCTAGCATCACTCACAGTAAAACCCAGGGCAAGGAACAAGTCTAGGCCCATAATGTTAGCTCCCTTCCGGGTGATGCAGAACTTGGCGGCAGGCGCACATTGTTGATCATATCTGACAGGGAGGCGGGCCACACCCAGAGTGGAGATGGGGAAATGGCCGTAACCTAACAGGGGTTTAGCCGCTGCTTCCAGAGGCACGTGACTGAAGAAGCGGTCATATGTGCATTTGTTCAGGATTGACACTTTAGCCCCTGTGTCCACGAGGAGTGGAATGAGAGCCGTGCCCACATGGCATGTGCAGAGCTTGAACGAAGGCTGTGAGGTCTGTACAGTGTTTATGGGAACAGCAGCAGTATCATGGCAAGCAGGAGAGGAGCGACAGCAGCGTGCAAAATGGTTCAACTTGTTGCAGTTACGACAACGTTTTCCCTGAGCAGGGCATGACTGATCTCTGGTTGCATGTTTAGGAGAGCCACAGTTGCTACAGCTCCTGTGCCCACTCTCCCTGGGCCCCCTGTCCACTCTCTGCACATCCAAACTGTCACTCACCCCGTCAGCCGCCTCTGTGTGCTGAACTGACGGTGGTGATGATGTCACAGGCTCGTGCACAGCGCGGCCGAACCTGCGTGCCTCCATTAGGGCCGTTTCCAACTGCTTTCCAATTACTAAAGCATCTGCTAGTGTCCTGGAGTCTGGCTCAAGTAAAAGTCTCTCTCTCAGTTGGTTACATGACGTTTTCTCTATTAACTGGTCAACTATAAGTCCATCCTCCAAAACCCCAAAATCACAAAATCTAGCCAGCTCACGTAATGCTGATACATAGTGGGAAACGGTCTCACCCGACTTTTGGGTCCTCTGACGAAACTCAAAACGGCCCCACATTTTACGACCTTTACCGTCAATCACTGCCGTAAGCCTTAAAGGCACCATAACCTGTCACTCGCAGTGCATAACATAACAGAGTCCAACAGGACACAATCCTGAACGTTTTCAGACATAACAGATATGATTTAGCATTGTTTTAATTTGCCATTACATGTGCAAACGAGAAATTCTGCAGCCCTTTTAAACGTGTACTGTCAGCATCTCTTTGGTAGTGTCATACATCTCACTGGCACTAGTGGGGGCTATTTAACAAACTTAAAGGGATAAAGTGAGTTGACCCAAAGCTGCAAATTCTGTCATTTACTCACTCTTGTTCGTTCCTACCTATATGACATTGTTTCTTCTGTGGTACAGAAAAAGACATTTTGGAGAATTATTTCATTATTCTTTTATTATTTATTTATTTTTTTAAGCAAGTGGGGTCCAATGTTGTTTTCTTTCCTTTTTCATTTCTTTTTTTTCTTTATTTTTTTAAATTATTTATTTTATTATTGTTTTTTTTCTTTTGCATTATAGTGATGATAATCAATCGTATAGTGTTTTTGGCTTCTGGACAAAATATAGGCCTTTTAGTAACGAAATACAGTCTAGTTTAAACCTTTAAATTTCAAATTATATTAAAATTGTCCTAATGTCGAAATAGCCTAAAAAATCAGTCCCCCACTTTAAAATGTTTTAAGGGTAGTAATCGAGAAAGAAAAAGAAAATTATAATGTATTATAAGAACAGTCAAAGGCTTATAAAATATGAAATATTTTGACAAAAATACATATACAAATATATTTCCTTAAATACATTTTAGAATACATATTCTTTATACATTTTGAACATTTTGTAATGTTATTTTTTATGACTGATTATAAAATATACAAAAAGGGCCCAAATATATGTCAGGGAAAATAAAATGATTTAGATCTATTCAAAATATATTTCTATAAATAGCCTATATATTGTCGAAATTGTTTTGCCATTAATGCATGTTTTCCGGGACAGAATGCAAACTCTTGTCTCCCTATACAGTATGACCATATGGTGGCACTATCCACTAACAAACCAAAGAAAGTCGTGTTTCCGTGGAGCTCCACCTTACACACAAGCACTGAAGAGCTGCATGTTGGGGATAAATGTTGTCTGCTGAAGAAGGAGATTTAAGACGGCAAGGATTTTTTTTTTCTCTTTGGATAAACCTTCACCAAATCGCTGTTTGTGAACAACTACTTAATCACTGAAACGATGGCATCGTTCAAACAAGCTACGTTTGTATGGATTCTCCTTACATTCTTGCTCTCCTATCTAGCAGGGGATGTGATGTCGCGGCAGATTGTTTATACAGTGTCCGAGGAGGTGAGTCCGGGAACATTTGTTGGAAATCTAGCCAAGGATTTAAATCTAAAAGTGGATGATTTAGAATCGCGCGGGATGAGGATTGTTGCAGCTTCATCTAAGAATAATTTTGCTGTGAATTTAAAAACTGGCGTTCTCTCTGTGAAAGAGACAATGGACAGAGAACAACTGTGCCCCAATGCTCACACTTGCACAGTCAGCCTGGAGGCCATTGTTAATAATCCTTTGAATGTTTACAGTATAGAAGTAAAAATATCGGATATCAACGATAACTCTCCTAATTTTGCCGAAAAAGCTCAATATATCCAAATTTCTGAGCTAACATTACCGGGAACCAAATTTCCATTGCTTAGCGCAGAAGATCCAGATATGGGAAGCAACTCAGTTACCACATATAAAGTGTCAAACAATCCGTTTTTTGGCCTAGAAGTGAATACAGATGCAGAAAGTGGTCCTTCTCCAGAGCTGGTGCTGCAAAAAGCGTTGGATAGAGAGAGACAGTCCACGATCCAACTGGTTTTAACTGCTGTCGATGGAGGAAAACCTTCGAGATCTGGCACTACAAGTGTTATTGTTACTGTTTTAGATATAAATGACAACGCACCGGTATTTTCCAAGACTGTGTTCAAAGCTCAAGTCTTAGAAAACGCGCCTATTGGCACTACAATACTAAAGCTTAATGCCACTGATCCTGATGAGGGTCTTAACGGTGAAGTCGTGTATAAATTTAAACAAGGCCAAAAAGGAATAGCAGATAAGTTCGCGGTCAACAACACCACGGGGGAAATAACAATTATTGGCTCTTTGGATTATGAGGACATCAATGCGTACGAGATCCGCGTGGAGGCCCGGGACCGAGGCCAGAGTCCGCTTGCATCGCATTGCAAAGTCCTCGTGGAGATACTTGACATCAACGATAATGCACCTGACATTACACTCTCGTCGCTGCTGGATAATATTAGTGAAGATGCAAAACAAGGCACTGTAATAGCCTTTATCACGGTCCAAGATAAAGATGGGGGTAAAAATGGAAAGGTGCATTGTTCTATTCCCCAAAACTCTCCCTTTGTATTACAGAGCACACAGGGGAAATACTACTCGCTTGTTTTAAGCGGGACTCTTGACAGAGAAGAGACTGCACAGTATAATATTTCAGTCACGGCTACAGATGAAGGAACCCCACCTCTATCAAAAACCACAGTTATAGCAATTCATATTTCTGATGTGAATGACAACGCGCCTCCGATTTCAAGATTCTGCTATTAATGTTTATGTGAAAGAAAATAGTCCAGCTGGCGGTCAGATAGCGACTGTTTCTGCCCAAGATTATGACTATGGAGAGAACTCTCAGGTAACTTATTCATTACTCGGTCCCAGTGTCCCGTTATCGACAGCAATCAGCATAAACTCTGTGACTGGTGAGATATACAGCATGCAGACTTTCAACTATGAGCAGGTAAAAACCTTACACTTTCAAGTTATGGCGACAGACTCTGGTGTTCCTCCTCTGAGCAGTAATGCGACTGTAAATGTGTTTATTCTGGATGAGAATGACAACAGTCCGGTTATTTTACCGCCTTATTCTGAACCTGGATCAGTTAATAGTGAGAACATTCCCTACTCTGCTGAAGCGGGATACTTTGTAGCCAAGATCAGAGCTGTTGATGCTGACTCTGGATATAACGCACTTCTGTCTTATCATCTAACTGAACCCAAAGGAACGAATCTCTTCCGCATTGGAAGCAGCTCTGGAGAAATAAGGACTAAGAGACGAATGAGTGACAATGACTTAAAAACTCACCCACTTCTGATCACAGTGTCTGATAATGGAGAGCCATCACTCTCAGCGACTATGTCCATGGATGTTGTGGTTGTTGAGAGTCTGGATGACATAAAGACATCATTCAGAGAAGTTCCTGTTAAAGAGGAGAGTTTTTCAGATCTGAATCTGTATCTGCTCATCGCTATTGTCTCAGTATCAGTCATCTTTTTACTGAGTCTGGTGGGTTTGATAGCAGGTAAATGCTACAGGACAGACAGCAGTTTCAGCAGGTACAGCGCTCCAGTGATCAGCACACATCCAGACGGAAGCTGGTCCTTCTCTAAATCCACACAACAGTACGACGTGTGTTTTAGTTCCGACACGATAAAGAGTGATGTAGTCGTTTTCCCCTCGCCATTTCCTCCAGCAGACGCAGAACTGATCAGCATTAATAGTGGAGATACTTTTTCGCGCACACAGACTCTTCCTACCTCAGAGAAGGTAAGACGCTGGTTATTTCTCTTTATGTAATATTATTTATTTGAAACAAATTTTCAAGCTTTACGAAATTGTTTACCTGTCATTACATTTAATTTTCATTATGTGTTCATAACTCTGTGTCTTTCATGTTATTACAAAACAATTTACGAGCACCTATACACCTTTCATTTGGGGAAAATAAATAAATAAATAAACATATAGATATAGCTATGTCTCATTATTTATTTGTGGTAAGAAGCTCATTGTGGTGTTTTTTTATTATACTTTAAGTTATTTTTACATTCGAAACCAATCCGGATGCATTTTGCTGAAATGATGCCACCAATGATGGAGGATTGTTTTATTATTTTTCACGCTTTCCACTAATAGTGTACACAAACAGCTGTTTTATAGTCTTTTCAATTTCAGTTTAGTTTGCAACTCACATTTGATATAAATCGTGAGTGTAAATAGAGTTTAAAACCATGATTTGTGGGCGCACAACAACTTGTAGGAGAATTCAGAACTGAATGGCTTTGAGAAACGCAGTCAACAAATTTTTTTTTAAAAACGTACTAAATGGATTGATATTTATTTCACTCATTGATGTAAAAGATTCCAAATAATGTTACGTCCTGGGTGTCACAGTTTTGCTTTATTTTATTTTATTTCTTTCAATGTAAAATTGATCCGGTTGCAGGATTGAGTACAGAATGTGCGACAGAGCTTTGCGTTATTTATTTTTTAATTTGTTTTGCAATTAAAATTAGTCCATAAAAGTTTTCATTAAAAAAACGCGTTCAAATACTTCTTCCTTTTCTTCTTCTTCTTTCGTATTTTCGTTCTTTTCTTAAAAGATTTCTAAAGCAGAGTTCCAATTTGAGTTTGAGCAGAGTTTGAATTTCAGAACTTCTCACTGGACAGCGACAGTTGTTTTCATTGTGTTCTCTTATGCAACTGAGAGGATATACCTGTCTCAGTATCAGTCATCTTTTTACTGAGTCTGGTGGGTTTGATAGCAGTTAAATGCTACAGGACAGACAGCAGTTTCAGCAGGTACAGCGCTCCAGTGATCAGCACACATCCAGACGGAAGCTGGTCCTTCTCTAAATCCACACAACAGTACGACGTGTGTTTTAGTTCCGACACGATAAAGAGTGATGTAGTCGTTTTCCCCTCGCCATTTCCGCCAGCAGACGCAGAACTGATCAGCATTAATGGAGAAGATACTTTTTCGCGCATGCAAACCCTTCTGAGCAATGAGCAGGTAAGACATTGTTACTTGCTTCTGTATTGCCTTCCACTTCTACTGCACCTGACTTGTAAAATTAACATTTGAGAAACGATTAATTTTTAAAGATTTTTTTAGTTTAGATGTTTATAAAATAACTAAAGTATTATGAACTAGAAAAAAAAATAGCGTTTTCTTTTAAGGGCATTAAAAATAAATAAAAAATAACGCGTACCCAAACAAAACATAACGAGTAATTAACTGGACGCTATTGACAAAGTCGAAATATTGCTTTGATTTTTCACTACTTGTTTAAAATATACATTTCAGTTTTGCAAGTTATTTCGGCATCTCGTGGCTCTGGCGTATTTTTACTTGTATCACTGTGCAGCTTTTTTTTTCATCTTAGTTTGATTTGCTTGTACTGCGTTTCTAATTTCTCTTTGACTCGGCTTCTGTATACTCAGTGTATGTATATAGACCAATTCGTACGTTCTTTTTTCTTTCTTTCTTTCTTTCTTTCTTTCTTTCTTTCTTTCTTTCTTTCTATTTCTTTCTTTTTATGTAGTAAAAATTATCTTGTGATATACTGCTATTTTTTTTCGCTGCTTAACTGTATAGTATTTTGTATTTAAAGAACAAAATCACTTCAGTACCACGGACAGCGACAGTGACGTACTTTCCTTCTCAGTTCACATATTTGTTTAAATAGCACAGTTTTTTAGTTAATTCATTTATTTTTTTATTATTATTTGTTGTTGTTGATTCGTAATGATTGAGTCGACACGAATATTATTAACTGTTTGAGGATGGTGATACCTTCAGTTTACTTTTTTATAGAAAACTGTATGAAGTAGCATCTTATTGTCTCTCCACTTTTACAACACGCGATGGCACTGCAGACCATGACTTTGAGAGTTATCTGAGCTCCTCCTTTACAGCATCAGAACAAGAGGAAATGCGCTGAAGGCGTGTAAATAACCAAGGCTAGTAGCTACTGCGTCGTGCTGTCGGATTGTATCGAGAGAGGTGTTTATTTGTTTTAATCGTTTTTACAGTAAATAATCGCTGGACATTCTGCTGCACAATCATGGATGTTACAGAATCTTACGGCTTCTGGATCGTTTTATTTCTGTCTTTATGGAAATCTTCGCTTGGCCAGATTGTCTATTCCGTCTCCGAGGAGGTAAATAAGGGAACTGTGATCGGGAATATAGCAAAAGACCTGAAGATCAGTGCTCAGGAACTAGAATCACGCATGTTTCAGATTATGCCTGGATCAAATGCAAACTATTTTGATGTAAATGTGAAAACGGGCTCGCTGTTTGTCAAAGACCGGATTGATCGTGAAGAGTTGTGTGGCAGTAATCAGAAATGTGCGTTAAATTTAGAAGCTCTTGCTCAAAATCCTCACAGACTTTACCGTCTTGAAATTATAATATTGGATATCAATGACAATGCTCCCTTTTTTCCAGACAGCACTCATATTGTGAATGTTACAGAGGATGCAAGTGTCGGGGACAGATTTCATCTACCAACTGCAAAAGATTCAGATGTTGGCAGTAATTCTCTAAAAGAATACAAACTCAGTTCAAATGAATATTTTTCTATAGATGTTCACAGTGGGCAAAAGAGTTTGTCTTCTGAATTAGTGCTACAGAAAGCTTTAGATAGAGAGAAACAAGCTGTTATTCACTTAATACTCACCGCTATTGACGGAGGAAAACCTCCTAAATCTGGAACACTGAGTATTGTTGTTAATGTCATAGATGTTAACGATAATAAACCTATTTTCAGCAAACCTTTGTACAAAGTTAAAGTGAAGGAAAATGCACCTATTGGAACCAAAATAATTACTGTTTCTGCCAGTGATTTGGATGAGGGTATCAGCAGTGAAATTCAGTATTCATTACATGGAAATGCCGATGAACTGAACTTGTTTAGCATAAATTCTAATTCCGGGGAAATTGTTGTGCAAAGTCAGATTGATTATGAGAAACACCCTGCAATTGAACTGCGCGTTCAGGCGAGAGATAAAGGCGTTCCTCCTAAAAGTACACACAGTAAAGTTTTAATAGAAGTTGTAGATGAGAATGACAACGCGCCAGAAATAGTTACGACTCCTCTGTTGGAAAGTGTGAGAGAAGATGCAAAACCGGGAACTGCAGTTGCTTTAGTCACAGTGTCTGATAAAGATGGAGGTAAAAATGGCATTGTACACTGTGCTCTGAAAGGCTCGTTTCCTTTCAAACTGGAGACATCATATAACAATCATTATTCTCTAGTGGTAGATGGACCTCTGGACAGAGAGAGTGTTTCTCTGTATAACATCACAATTACAGCTGCAGATGAAGGAACTCCGTCTCTTTCCAGCAGCACTGTTATAACTGTACATATGTCTGATGTTAATGACAATGCTCCACGTTTCCCAGCTCCCGTTATTAACGCTTTTCTAAGTGAGAATGGTCAAGCTGGAGGTCTCGTGACAAAAGTGTCCGCTGATGATTCAGACACTGGTGAAAACGCAGAAGTTTCATATTCACTGTTAGACAGTTCCAGCTCCAGTGTTCCTATAACAACACTGATAAATATAAACTCTTTAAGTGGAGCAATATTCAGTTTACAGTCATTTAATCATGAAGAAACAAAACGATTTCAGTTTCAAGTTATGGCGACAGACTCTGGTGTTCCTCCTCTGAGCAGTAATGCGACTGTAAATGTGTTTATTCTGGATGAGAATGACAACAGTCCGGTTATTTTACAGCCTTATTCTGAACCTGGATCAGTTAATAGTGAGAACATTCCCTACTCTGCTGAAGCGGGATACTTTGTAGCCAAGATCAGAGCTGTTGATACTGACTCTGGATATAACGCACTTCTGTCTTATCATCTAACTGAACCCAAAGGAACGAATCTCTTCCGCATTGGAAGCAGCTCTGGAGAAATAAGGACTAAGAGACGAATGAGTGACAATGACTTAAAAACTCACCCACTTCTTATCACAGTGTCTGATAATGGAGAGCCATCACTCTCAGCGACTATGTCCATGGATGTTGTGGTTGTTGAGAGTCTGGATGACATAAAGACATCATTCAGAGAAGTTCCTGTTAAAGAGGAGAGTTTTTCAGATCTGAATCTGTATCTGCTCATCGCTATTGTCTCAGTATCAGTTATCTTTTTACTGAGTCTGGTGGGTTTGATAGCAGGTAAATGCTACAGGACAGACAGCAGTTTCAGCAGGTACAGCGCTCCAGTGATCAGCACACATCCAGACGGAAGCTGGTCCTTCTCTAAATCCACACAACAGTACGACGTGTGTTTTAGTTCCGACACGATAAAGAGTGATGTAGTCGTTTTCCCCTCGCCATTTCCTCCAGCAGACGCAGAACTGATCAGCATTAATGGAGAAGATACTTTTACGCGCACGCAAACTCTTCCTACTACTGAGAAGGTAAGAAATTGAATATTAGTCCACTTCTACTGCATTTGACTTATGTTAACATTTATGCTAAAATGTCTTTCTTTTTTTTTTTGTTTAGATGTTTAAAAATAAATCGAAGGAAATTATCATTTTCCCCAATATTTCAAGTGTTTAAAAATAAAAGTTCATGCACACCCAAACTGATGTTAACAATTAAAATACTGGATGCTGTTGAGAAAGTGGAAAACGTAATATTCTCACGAATTTTTCAAATGTTGTTGAGTAGATGCATTTTAGTTTTGTGAGTTATTTCAGCATCTCGTGATTCAGATTTGGAACATTTATAGTCGTATCTTACAGATTTGGGATTTCATCACATAGTTATTTGCTTGTACTGCGTTTCTACTTAATCAGTGACTTTGCCATTTTGTACACTGCAAGACAGCGTATATGCCATTTATTTATTTGTTTTTATTTATTTTTTATTCTATTTTTTTGCATGTTGGAACAATTACCTTTTGATACCATATTGCTGTTTGTTTGTTTCGTAGCTTATCATTAGCCTGTTTTGTATTTAAAAAAAACAAATAAACCTTCAGTACCACGGACAGTGTCAGTGACGTCTTATATTCCTTCTCAACATATTCTATTAATATCCTCTTATATATGATTTTTTTTTTGTTTTTAATGATTGCGTATATATGAAGGCTTAGATTTGACTTAATTTAAGAGGTGATAAGTTTGGTTCACTCTTTTGTTTAAGAGAAAAATATATGAAGTAACATCGTCTCTCCACTTTTACAACACGCGATGGCACTGCAGACCATGACTTTGAGAGTTATCTGAGCTCCTCCTTTACAGCATCAGAACAAGAGGAAATGCGCTGAAGGCGTGTAAATAACCAAGGCTAGTAGCTACTGCGTCGTGCTGTCGGATTGTATCGAGAGAGGTCTGTTTAGTTGTTTTAATCGTTTTTACAGTAAATAATCGCAGGACATTCTGCTGCACAATCATGGATGTTACAGAATATTACGGCTTCTGGATCGTTTTATTTCTGTCTTTATGGAAATCTTCGCTTGGCCAGATTGTCTATTCCGTCTCCGAGGAGGTAAATAAGGGAACTGTGATCGGGAATATAGCAAAAGACCTGAAGATCAGTGCTCAAGAACTAGAATCACGCATGTTTCAGATTATGCCTGGATCAAATGCAAACTATTTTGATGTAAATGTGAAAACGGGCTCGCTGTTTGTCAAAGACCGGATCGATCGTGAAGAGTTGTGTGGCAGTAATCAGAAATGTGCGTTAAATTTAGAAGCTCTTGCTCAAAATCCTCACAGACTTTACCGTCTTGAAATTATAATTGTAGATATGAACGACAATACTCCCTTTTTCCCAGAAAGCACGTATGTTGTCAATGTTACAGAGGATACAAGTGAGGGAGACAGATTTCCTCTTCCAATTGCAAAAGATTCAGATATCGGCAGTAATTCTCTGAAAGAATACAAACTCAGTTCAAATGAATATTTTTCTTTAGATATTCATAGCGGGCAAAAGAGTATGTTGGCTGAATTAGTGCTACAGAAAGCTTTAGATAGAGAGAAACAAGCTGTTATTCACTTAATACTCACCGCTATTGACGGAGGAAAACCTCCTAAATCTGGAACACTGAGTATTGTTGTTAATGTCATGGATGTAAACGATAATAAACCTATTTTCAGCAAACCTTTGTACAAAGTTAAAGTGAAGGAAAATTCACCGATCGGAACCAAAATAATCTCTGTTTCTGCCAGTGATTTGGATGAGGGCATCAATAGTGAAATTCAGTATTCATTTCTTGGACATGACAATACTGATGAAACTAACCGGTTTACAATTAATTCTAACTCAGGGGAAATTGTTGTTCGGGGACAAATTGATTATGAAGAAGACTCTGCAATTGAACTGCGCGTTCAGGCGAGAGATAAAGGCAGTCTTCCTAAAAGTACACACTGTAAAGTTTTAATAGAAGTTGTAGATGAGAATGACAACGCGCCAGAAATAGTTACGACTCCTCTGTTGGAAAGTGTGAAAGAAGATGCAAAACCGGGAACTGCAGTTGCTTTAGTCACAGTGTCTGATAAAGATGGAGGTAAAAATGGCATTGTACACTGTGCTCTGAAAGGCTCTTTTCCTTTCAAACTGGAGACATCATATAACAATCATTATTCTCTAGTGGTAGATGGACCTCTGGACAGAGAGAGTGTTTCTCTGTATAACATCACAATTACAGCTGCAGATGAAGGAACTCCGTCTCTTTCCAGCAGCACTGTTATAACTGTACATATGTCTGATGTTAATGACAATGCTCCACATTTCCCCGCACCCGTTATTAATGCTTTTCTAAGTGAGAATGGTCAAGCTGGAGGTCTCGTGACAAAAGTGTCCGCTGATGATTCAGACACTGGTGAAAACGCAGAAGTTTCATATTCACTGTTAGACAGTTCCAGCTCCAGTGTTCCTATAACAACACTGATAAATATAAACTCTTTAAGTGGAGAAATATTCAGTTTACAGTCATTTAATCACGAAGAAACAAAGAGATTTCAGTTTCAAGTTATAGCGACAGACTCTGGTGTTCCTCCTCTGAGCAGTAATGCGACTGTAAATGTGTTTATTCTGGATGAGAATGACAACAGTCCGGTTATTTTACCGCCTTATTCTGAACCTGGATCAGTTAATAGTGAGAACATTCCCTACTCTGCTGAAGCGGGATACTTTGTAGCCAAGATCAGAGCTGTTGATACTGACTCTGGATATAACGCACTTCTGTCTTATCATCTAACTGAACCCAAAGGAACGAATCTCTTCCGCATTGGAAGCAGCTCTGGAGAAATAAGGACTAAGAGACGAATGAGTGACAATGACTTAAAAACTCACCCACTTCTTATCACAGTGTCTGATAATGGAGAGCCATCACTCTCAGCGACTATGTCCATGGATGTTGTGGTGGTTGAGAGTCTGGATGACATAAAGACATCTTTCAGAGAAGTTCCTGTTAAAGAGGAGAGTTTTTCAGATCTGAATCTGTATCTGCTCATCGCTATTGTCTCAGTATCAGTCATCTTTTTACTGAGTCTGGTGGGTTTGATAGCAGTTAAATGCTACAGGACAGACAGCAGTTTCAGCAGGTACAGCGCTCCAGTGATCAGCACACATCCAGACGGAAGCTGGTCCTTCTCTAAATCCACACAACAGTACGACGTGTGTTTTAGTTCCGACACGATAAAGAGTGATGTAGTCGTTTTCCCCTCGCCATTTCCGCCAGCAGACGCAGAACTGATCAGCATTAATGGAGAAGATACTTTTACGCGCACGCAAACCCTTCCGAGCAATGAGCAGGTAAGACATGTAATTGCTTCTGTAGTGCATTTCAGTTCTATTGCACCTGACTTTTTTTTTTTTAGTTTAGATGTTTATAAAATAAAGTATTATGAACTAGAAATGCAATTTTCTTCCAACTATTTTAAACTTCGGATCTTTTAGAATTAGTTTTGGAAAATTAGGCTACTTTACTGCTGAATTATTTTTCTCAACTTTTCGCAAGTATTTCATATGATGTCATAAAAGTTGCTTTGTTTTTAACAACTTGTTTTTTTAAAAGCTTATTGTTAATTTACGTTAATTTAAGTTGCTTTGATTAATTAATAATTTTGTTCTATTTGTCCGTGATATGGTTTGAAGAGCATATACTGTACTGTGGTTAATCTGGTCCTTTGTGGTGGGTGTTTTTAAAAAGTCTTAATGTTTTAAAGCATTTAAATAATCATGGTATAATATTTATAATACTTTGAGCGTTATGTTTTACAAATGAGAAAATCAGTAGACCTTTGGAGCCCTTATTTGTAACAATATATCTCAAGGAGACATACATTTAAGACATTAAGATGTACGATATAGGCAAAGCGCAAATAAAAATGCACTATGCAAAAACGAAACGAAAATTAGATCTTAATAATAGTAATAATGCTACTAATTCTGGAACTCAGTGTTTCGTCAATACAGTGTTCCAGTCGTCTTTTCTTCCATTATATTAACAGATATTACTATTTCATCGGTAAGTGCAGGTCACTTACCGGATCATTAGTTTTATCAGCAACTTCTGTTAGGCTCTGACCTATTTAATAGACCACTGCATTTTACAGAGTAGATTCTGTAAAATTCTGTAAATTACTTTGAGTATAGCTGCTGTTGACGTCGTTGTTGTTACTGCATTTGTAAATAGAATATTCCTGTTATAATATTTAGGCACATGGTGTCACTGCAGACCGTCAGTTAAATGTCTATGTTTGTACTCTGCTGCCTCTCTCTCCCTCTCTCTCTCTCTCTCTCTCTCTCTCTCTCTCTCTCTCTCTCTCTCCCTCTCTCTCTCTCTCTCTCTCTGAATCTTGGTATTAGTGAGTGTATCCGCTGCTGAGACGTGATGATGCTGTTTCGTCTCGTGTTTCCTGAATGCTTAAAAGAAATACTAGATTCTCCAGCGTTTATTGTTGTTTTTACTGCTACGAGCCAGTTGTAAATGACCATCATGGCCTTTATGGGATATTTCGAGTGTGGATTTATATTTTCCCTTTTTTTGCTGGATTCTGCGTTTGCTCAGATCGTCTATTCCGTACCGGAAGAGGTAAATAAGGGGACAGTTGTTGGGAATATAGCAAAAGACCTGAACATAAATGTTCACGAGCTGGAATCTCGTATGTTTGAGATTGTGTCTGGATCAAATAAGAAGTATTTTGAAGTAAATCTGAAAACTGGCGTTCTGTTTGTTAATGAAAGAATTGATCGCGAGGAGTTATGTGCCTCGAGTCAGAAATGCTCTTTGAATATAGAGGCCCTTGCTAAAAATCCTCATCATCTTTACAGAGTGGAGATTAAGATCGTGGATATAAACGACAATGCGCCACATTTTCCTGTTAAAGTATTTGTCTTGAATATTAGTGAAAACGCAAGTCCAGGAGAGAGATTTCCTCTCCCTGTAGCCGAGGACTCTGATGTTGGCAGTAATTCGCTGAAAGAGTACAAACTGAGTCCGAATGAACATTTCAGTCTAGATACACAGAGTGAAGACCAGAGTGTGTCTGCTGAGTTAGTGCTGAACAAAGCTTTAGATCGAGAGAAACAAGCGACAATTGAGTTAGTTCTCACTGGAGTAGATGGAGGAAAGCCACCTAAATCCGGGACTTTAAATATTATTATAAACGTCATGGATGTTAATGACAATAATCCAGTGTTCAGTCAACCTCTTTACAAAGTCAAACTAAAAGAAAATGTTGCTACTACTACGAAAGTTTTATCCGTTTTTGCTTCTGATTTGGATGAAGGCATAAACCGTGAAATTGTGTATTCATTTGTTGGTCATGGAAAAAAGAAAGATCTATTTGACATTATCCCCGAGACCGGAGATATTGTTGTAAAAGGGCAAATAGATTACGAGGAAAATCCAGCGATTGAGTTACGAGTTCAAGCGAGAGATAAAGGCAGCCCCCCAAAGAGCACACAATGCAAAGTTTTAATAGAAGTTATGGATGAAAATGACAATGCACCAGAAATAAATTGTTACTCCACTGCTGGAAAGTGTGAAAGAAGACACAAAGTCAGGAACTGCAGTTGCTTTAGTCACAGTGTCTGATAAAGATGGAGGTAAAAATGGCATTGTACACTGTGCTCTGAAAGGCTCTTTTCCTTTCAAACTGGAGACATCATATAACAATCATTATTCTCTAGTGGTAGATGGACCTCTGGACAGAGAGAGTGTTTCTCTGTATAACATCACAATTACAGCTGCAGATGAAGGAACTCCGTCTCTTTCCAGCAGCACTGTTATAACTGTACATATCTCTGATGTTAATGACAATGCTCCACATTTCCCCGCACCCGTTATTAATGCTTTTCTAAGTGAGAATGGTCAAGCTGGAGGTCTCGTGACAAAAGTGTCCGCTGATGATTCAGACACTGGTGAAAACGCAGAAGTTTCATATTCACTGTTAGACAGTTCCAGCTCCAGTGTTCCTATAACAACACTGATAAATATCAACTCTTTAAGTGGAGAAATATTCAGTTTGCAATCATTTAATCACGAAGAAACAAAGAGATTTCAGTTTCAAGTTATGGCGACAGACTCTGGTGTTCCTCCTCTGAGCAGTAATGCGACTGTAAATGTGTTTATTCTGGATGAGAATGACAACAGTCCGGTTATTTTACCGCCTTATTCTGAACCTGGATCAGTTAATAGTGAGAACATTCCCTACTCTGCTGAAGCGGGATACTTTGTAGCCAAGATCAGAGCTGTTGATGCTGACTCTGGATATAACGCACTTCTGTCTTATCATCTAACTGAACCCAAAGGAACGAATCTCTTCCGCATGGGAAGCAGCTCTGGAGAAATAAGGACTAAGAGACGAATGAGTGACAATGACTTAAAAACTCACCCACTTCTTATCACAGTGTCTGATAATGGAGAGCCATCACTCTCAGTGACTATGTCCATGGATGTTGTGGTTGTTGAGAGTCTGGATGACATAAAGACATCATTCAGAGAAGTTCCTGTTAAAGAGGAGAGTTTTTCAGATCTGAATCTGTATCTGCTCATCGCTATTGTCTCAGTATCAGTCATCTTTTTACTGAGTCTGGTGGGTTTGATAGCAGTTAAATGCTACAGGACAGACAGCAGTTTCAGCAGGTACAGCGCTCCAGTGATCAGCACACATCCAGACGGAAGCTGGTCCTTCTCTAAATCCACACAACAGTACGACGTGTGTTTTAGTTCCGACACGATAAAGAGTGATGTAGTCGTTTTCCCCTCGCCATTTCCGCCAGCAGACGCAGAACTGATCAGCATTAATGGAGAAGATACTTTTACGCGCACGCAAACTTTTCCTACTACTGGGAAGGTAAGAAATTGAATATTAGTCCACTTCTACTGCATTTGACTTATGTTAACGTTTATGTTAAAATGTCTTCTTTTTTTTTGTTTAGATGTTTAAAAATAAATCGAAGGAAATGATCATTTTCCCCAATATTTCAAGTGTTTAAAAATAAAAGATCATGCACACCCAAACTGATGTTTGATATTTTAACAATTAAAATACTGGTTGCTGTTGAGAAAGTGGAAAACGTAATATTCTCACGAATTTTTCAAATGTTGTTGAGTAGATGCATTTTAGTTTTGTGAGTTGTTTCAGCATCTCGTGATTCTTGGAACATTTATTGTCGTATCACTGTACAGATTTGGGATTTCATCACATCGTTATTTGCTTGTACTGCGTTTCTACTTAATCAGTGACTTTGCTTTTGTACACTGCAAGACAGCGTATATGCCATTTATTTATTTGTTTTTATTTATTTTTTATTCTATTTTTTTGCATGTTGGAACAATTACCTTTAGATACCATATTGCTGTTTATTTGTTGATTTTTGTTTGTTTCGTAGCTTATCATTAGCCCCTTTTGTATTTAAAAACAAACAAAAAAAAACTTCAGTACCACGGACAGTGTCAGTGACGTCTCATATTCCTTCTCAATATATTCTATTATATCCTCTTTGCATTTGTTATTTTTGTTACTTAATGATTGCGTATATATGAAGGCTTAGATTTGACTTAATTTAAGAGGTGATAAGTTTGGTTCACTCTTTTGTTTAAGAGAAAAATATATGAAGTAACATCGTCTCTCCACTTTTACAACACGCGATGGCACTGCAGACCATGACTTTGAGAGTTATCTGAGCTCCTCCTTTACAGCATCAGAACAAGAGGAAATGCGCTGAAGGCGTGTAAATAACCAAGGCTTAGAGTAGCTACTGCGTCGTGCTGTCGGATTGTATCGAGAGAGGTGTTTAGTTGTTTTAATCGTTTTTACAGTAAATGATCGCAGGACATTCTGCTGCACAATCATGGATGTTACAGAATCTTACGGCTTCTGGATCGTTTTATTTCTGTCTTTATGGAAATCTTCGCTTGGCCAGATTGTCTATTCCGTCTCCGAGGAGGTAAATAAGGGAACTGTGATCGGGAATATAGCAAAAGACCTGAAGATCAGTGCTCAGGAACTAGAATCACGCATGTTTCAGATTATGCCTGGATCAAATGCAAAGTATTTTGATGTAAATGTGAAAACGGGCTCGCTGTTTGTCAAAGACCGGATTGATCGTGAAGAGTTGTGTGGCAGTAATCAGAAATGTGCGTTAAATTTAGAAGCTCTTGCTCAAAATCCTCACAGACTTTACCGGCTTGAAATTATAATTGTAGATATGAATGACAATACTCCCTTTTTCCCAGAAAGCACGTATGTTGTCAATGTTACAGAGGATGCAAGTGAGGGAGACAGATTTCCTCTTCCAATTGCAAAAGATTCAGATGCTGGCAGTAATTCACTGAAAGACTACAAACTCAGTTCAAATGAATATTTTTCTTTAGATATTCACAGTGGGCAACAGAGTATATCTGCTGAGTTAGTACTACAGAAATTTTTAGATAGAGAGAAACAAGCTGTTATTCACTTAATACTCACCGCTATTGACGGAGGAAAACCTCCTAAATCTGGAACACTGAGTATTGTTGTTAATGTCATGGATGTTAACGATAATAAACCTATTTTCAGCAAACCTTTGTACAAAGTTAAAGTGAAGGAAAACACAGCAAGTGGAACCAAAATAATTTCTGTTTCTGCCAGTGATTTGGATGAGGGTATCAGCAGTGAAATTCAGTATTCATTTCTTGGACATGGAAATACCGATGAACTGAACCGGTTCACAATTAATTCTAACTCAGGGGAAATTGTTGTTCAGCGACAAATTGATTACGAGGAACACCCTGCAATTGAACTGCGCGTTCAGGCGAGAGATAAAGGCAGTTCCTCCTAAAAGTACACACTGTAAAGTTTTAATAGAAGTTGTGGATGAAAATGACAACGTGCCAGAGATAGTTACGACTCCTCTGTTGGAAAGTGTGAAAGAAGATGCAAAACCGGGAACTGCAGTTGTTTTAATTAAAGTCTCTGATAAAGATGGAGGTAAAAATGGCATTGTACACTGTGCTCTGAAAGGCTCTTTTCCTTTCAAACTGGAGACATCATATAACAATCATTATTCTCTAGTGGTAGATGGACCTCTGGACAGAGAGAGTGTTTCTCTGTATAACATCACAATTACAGCTGCAGATGAAGGAACTCCGTCTCTTTCCAGCAGCACTGTTATAACTGTACATATCTCTGATGTTAATGACAATGCTCCACATTTCCCAGCTCCCGTTATTAACGCTTTTCTAAGTGAGAATGGTCAAGCTGGAGGTCTCGTGACAAAAGTGTCCGCTGATGATTCAGACACTGGTGAAAACGCAGAAGTTTCATATTCACTGTTAGACAGTTCCAGCTCCAGTGTTCCTATAACAACACTGATAAATATCAACTCTTTAAGTGGAGAAATATTCAGTTTACAGTCATTTAATCATGAAGAAACAAAAAGATTTCAGTTTCAAGTTATGGCGACAGACTCTGGTGTTCCTCCTCTGAGCAGTAATGCGACTGTAAATGTGTTTATTCTGGATGAGAATGACAACAGTCCGGTTATTTTACCGCCTTATTCTGAACCTGGATCAGTTAATAGTGAGAACATTCCCTACTCTGCTGAAGCGGGATACTTTGTAGCCAAGATCAGAGCTGTTGATGCTGACTCTGGATATAACGCACTTCTGTCTTATCATCTAACTGAACCCAAAGGAACGAATCTCTTCCGCATTGGAAGCAGCTCTGGAGAAATAAGGACTAAGAGACGAATGAGTGACAATGACTTAAAAACTCACCCACTTCTTATCACAGTGTCTGATAATGGAGAGCCATCACTCTCAGCGACTATGTCCATGGATGTTGTGGTTGTTGAGAGTCTGGATGACATAAAGACATCATTCAGAGAAGTTCCTGTTAAAGAGGAGAGTTTTTCAGATCTGAATCTGTATCTGCTCATCGCTATTGTCTCAGTATCAGTCATCTTTTTACTGAGTCTGGTGGGTTTGATAGCAGTTAAATGCTACAGGACAGACAGCAGTTTCAGCAGGTACAGCGCTCCAGTGATCAGCACACATCCAGACGGAAGCTGGTCCTTCTCTAAATCCACACAACAGTACGACGTGTGTTTTAGTTCCGACACGATAAAGAGTGATGTAGTCGTTTTCCCCTCGCCATTTCCGCCAGCAGACGCAGAACTGATCAGCATTAATGGAGAAGATACTTTTTCGCGCACGCAAACCCTGCCGAGCAGTGGGAAGGTAAGCATAATTAATGTTGGATAATTAATTTACAGCTGAATTATTGTTCTCAATTTTTCGCAAGCATTTCGTATTGTTGACATTAAAGTTGCTTGGTTTAAACAATGTGGTTTGTTAAACGTATATTGTCAATTTACGTTAATTTAAGGTGCTTTGATTAACTAACTAACTAGCTAACAACTATCAATCAATCAATCAATCAATTAATTCTTTCTATTTGTCAGTGAGATGGTTTGTAGAGCATACTGTACTGTGGTTAAGTTGGTACTTTGTGGTGGATGTTTTAAAATGTTTTAAGATTTTCAAGCGTTAAAATAATCATGTGTATTGAATTATAATAGGCATTTCGAGCCTTATGTTTTTTTTTTTTTTGAAAATTTGAAAATCAGTAGACCTACGCTCTTTTGGAGCCTTTATTTGGAGACATGCATTAAGACATAGGCAAAGCGCAATTAAAATGCAGCATAAACGAAACCGAAAATAGATCTTAATAATAATAATACAATTCTGGCATTCAGTGTTTCGTCAATACAGTGTTCCAGTCGTGTTTTCTTCCATTATATCAACAGATTTTACCTTTTCATTTATCACTGTGCAGCTCACTTACCGGGTCATTAGTTTTGTTATAGCAACTTTATATTATGACCTGTTTAATCGACCACTGCATTTTACAGAGTAGATTCTGTCATAACAAGCATCTGTTTGATTGTTTGCAGTCTTATTACATTATTCATGTGTTGATGCAGTGTAATTATTACTGAGTATTTTAATGTTGTTTTTCAGCGTTGCATTACTTTGAGTATAGCTGTTAACGTCGTTGTTTGATCTCAGTATACTGTTACTGGATTTGTAAACAGATAATTCCTGCTATAATATTTAGGCACATGGTGTCACTGCAGACCGTCAGTTAAATGTCTATGTTTGTACTCTGCAGCCTCTCTCTCTCTCTCTCTCTCTCTCTCTCTCTCTCTCTCTCTCTCTCTCTCTCTCTCTCTCTCTCTGAATCTTGGTATTAGTGAGTGTATCCGCTGCTGAGATGATGCTGCTGTTTCGTCTCGTGTTTCCTGAATGCTAAAAAGAAATACTAGATTCTCCAGCGTTTATTGTTGTTTTTACTGCTACCGAGCCAGTTGTGAATGACCATCATGGCCTTTATGGGATATTTCGAGTGTGGATTTATATTTTCCCTTTTTTTGCTGGATTCTGCGTTTGCTCAGATCGTCTATTCCGTACCGGAAGAGGTAAATAAGGGGACAGTTGTTGGGAATATAGCAAAAGACCTGAACATAAATGTTCACGAGCTGGAATCTCGTATGTTTGAGATTGTGTCTGGATCAAATAAGAAGTATTTTGAAGTAAATCTGAAAACTGGCGTTCTGTTTGTTAATGAAAGAATTGATCGCGAGGAGTTATGTGCCTCGAGTCAGAAATGCTCTTTGAATATAGAGGCCCTTGCTAAAAATCCTCATCATCTTTACAGAGTGGAGATTAAGATCGTGGATATAAACGACAATGCGCCACATTTTCCTGTTAAAGTATTTACTATAAATATAACTGAAACAGCCAGTCCAGGAGAGAGATTTCCTCTCCCTGTAGCCGAGGACTCTGATGTTGGCAGTAATTCGCTGAAAGAGTACAAACTGAGTCCGAATGAACATTTCAGTCTAGATACACAGAGTGAAGACCAGAGTGTGTCTGCTGAGTTAGTGCTGAACAAAGCTTTAGATCGAGAGAAACAAGCGACAATTAAGTTAGTTCTCACTGGAGTAGATGGAGGAAAGCCACCTAAATCCGGGACTTTAAATATTATTATAAACGTCATGGATGTTAATGACAATAATCCAGTGTTCAGTCAACCTCTTTACAAAGTCAAACTAAAAGAAAATGTTGCTGCTGGTACAAAAGTTATCTCTGTGTTTGCCATTGATTTGGATGAAGGAATAAACCACGAAATTATGTACTCATTTGTTGGTCATGGAAAAAAGAAAGATCTATTTGACATTATCCCCGAGACTGGAGACATTGTTGTAAAAGGGCAAATAGATTACGAGGAAAATCCAGCGATTGAATTACGAGTTCAAGCAAGAGATAAAGGAAGTACACCAAGGAGTACACACTGTAAAGTTTTAATAGAAGTTGTGGATGAAAATGATAATGCACCAGAGATAATTGTGACTCCTCTGTTGGAAAGTGTGAAAGAAGACACAAAGTCAGGAACTGCAGTTGCTTTAGTCACAGTGTCTGATAAAGATGGAGGTAAAAATGGCATTGTACACTGTGCTCTGAAAGGCTCGTTTCCTTTCAAACTGGAGACATCATATAACAATCATTATTCTCTAGTGGTAGATGGACCTCTGGACAGAGAGAGTGTTTCTCTGTATAACATCACAATTACAGCTGCAGATGAAGGAACTCCGTCTCTTTCCAGCAGCACTGTTATAACTGTACATATCTCTGATGTTAATGACAATGCTCCACATTTCCCCGCACCCGTTATTAACGCTTTTCTAAGTGAGAATGGTCAAGCTGGAGGTCTCGTGACAAAAGTGTCCGCTGATGATTCAGACACTGGTGAAAACGCAGAAGTTTCATATTCACTGTTAGACAGTTCCAGCTCCAGTGTTCCTATAACAACACTGATAAATATCAACTCTTTAAGTGGAGAAATATTCAGTTTGCAATCATTTAATCATGAAGAAACAAAAAGATTTCAGTTTCAAGTTATGGCGACAGACTCTGGTGTTCCTCCTCTGAGCAGTAATGCGACTGTAAATGTGTTTATTCTGGATGAGAATGACAACAGTCCGGTTATTTTACCGCCTTATTCTGAACCTGGATCAGTTAATAGTGAGAACATTCCCTACTCTGCTGAAGCGGGATACTTTGTAGCCAAGATCAGAGCTGTTGATGCTGACTCTGGATATAACGCACTTCTGTCTTATCATCTAACTGAACCCAAAGGAACGAATCTCTTCCGCATGGGAAGCAGCTCTGGAGAAATAAGGACTAAGAGACGAATGAGTGACAATGACTTAAAAACTCACCCACTTCTTATCACAGTGTCTGATAATGGAGAGCCATCACTCTCAGCGACTATGTCCATGGATGTTGTGGTTGTTGAGAGTCTGGATGACATAAAGACATCATTCAGAGAAGTTCCTGTTAAAGAGGAGAGTTTTTCAGATCTGAATCTGTATCTGCTCATCGCTATTGTCTCAGTATCAGTCATCTTTTTACTGAGTCTGGTGGGTTTGATAGCAGTTAAATGCTACAGGACAGACAGCAGTTTCAGCAGGTACAGTGCTCCAGTGATCAGCACACATCCAGACGGAAGCTGGTCCTTCTCTAAATCCACACAACAGTACGACGTGTGTTTTAGTTCCGACACGATAAAGAGTGATGTAGTCGTTTTCCCCTCGCCATTTCCGCCAGCAGACGCAGAACTGATCAGCATTAATGGAGAAGATACTTTTACGCGCACGCAAACCCTTCCGAGCAATGAGCAGGTAAGACATGTATTTTACTTATACTGCACCTGACTTGTAAAATTATAATTTCAAAAACGATTAATTATATTTTTTTCTAAGCCTGTTTAACATTTTTTTTTAGATGTTTGTAAAATAAACTGTTATGAATATATATATATATATATATATATATAAAAATTCATAATATTCTCTTTTAAGTGTTAAAAATGAAAGCTCCCACTCAGATAAGATAAATGTATACGGGACGTATTGACAAAGTCGAAATATTGCTTTTCATTTTTTATTTTTCATTTATTTTAATTTTATTTAATTTTTGCTCCCGTGTTAAGATGATACATTTTTAATTTTGCAAGTTATTTCGGCATCTCGTGACTCTGGCGTATTTTTATTCGTATGACTGTGCAGCTTTGTGGTTTCATCTTAAAGTTTCACTTGTTTGTACTGCGTTTCTAATTTCTATTTGACTTGCTTTTGTACACTATAGGACATTGTATATATACAGACCGTTTCTTTCTTTCTTTCTTTCTTTCTTTCTTTCTTTCTTTCTTTCTTTCTTTCTATGTTGTAACATTATCTTGTGATATCATACTGCTTTTTGTTTCTTTGTTTATTTATTGTTTAACTGTAGTATTTTGTAAATCACTTCAGTACCACGGAGAGCGAAAGTGACGTATTTTCCTTCTCCCTTCATTTATTTCCTTAAATAGCACATAGTTTAATTTTTTTAACTAATTCGTTTATTTATTAATATTTGTAATAATTTAGTCAACACGAATGTTTATATTTTAATATTTGAGTATGGTGATACCTTTAGTTCACTTTTTCTTTTATAGAAAACTACATGAAGTAACATCTTATTGTCTCTCCACTTTTACAACACGCGATGGCACTGCAGACCATGACTTTGAGAGTTATCTGAGCTCCTCCTTTACAGCATCAGAACAAGAGGAAATGCGCTGAAGGCGTGTAAATAACCAAGGCTAGTAGCTACTGCGTCGTGCTGTCGGATTGTATCGAGAGAGGTCTGTTTAGTTGTTTTAATCGTTTTTACAGTAAATAATCGCAGGACATTCTGCTGCACAATCATGGATGTTACAGAATCTTACGGCTTCTGGATCGTTTTATTTCTGTCTTTATGGAAATCTTCGCTTGGCCAGATTGTCTATTCCGTCTCCGAGGAGGTAAATAAAGGAACTGTGATCGGGAATATAGCAAAAGACCTGAAGATCAGTGCTCAGGAACTAGAATCACGCATGTTTCAGATTATGCCTGGATCAAATGCAAAGTATTTTGATGTAAATGTGAAAACGGGCTCGCTGTTTGTCAAAGACCGGATTGATCGTGAAGAGTTGTGTGGCAGTAATCAGAAATGTGCGTTAAATTTAGAAGCTCTTGCTCAAAATCCTCACAGACTTTATCAGCTTGAAATTGTAATTCTGGATGTGAACGACAATGCTCCATTTTTTCCGGACAGCACGTATGTTGTCAATGTTACAGAGAATGCAAATGAGGGGGACAGATTTCCTCTACCAACTGCAAAAGATTCAGATGTTGGCAGTAATTCACTGAAAGAATACAAACTCAGTTCAAATGAATATTTTTCTGTAGATATTCATAGCGGGCAAAAGAGTATATCTGCTGAATTAGTGCTACAGAAAGCTTTAGACAGAGAGAAACAAGCTGTTATTCACTTAATACTCACCGCTATTGACGGAGGAAAACCTCCTAAATCTGGAACACTGAGTATTGTTGTTAATGTCATGGATGTAAACGATAATAAACCTATTTTCAGCAAACCTTTGTACAAAGTTAAAGTGAAGGAAAACACAGCAAGTGGAACCAAAATAATTTCTGTTTCTGCCAGTGATTTGGATGAGGGCATCAACAGTGAAATTCAATATTCATTTCTTCATCATGAAAATACTGATGAAACTAACCGTTTCACAATTAATTCTAACTCAGGGGAAATTGTTGTTCAGGACAAATTGATTATGAAGAAGACTCTGCAATTGAACTGCGTGTTCAGGCGAAGAGATAAAGGTAGTCCTCCTAAAAGTACACACTGTAAAGTTTTAATAGAAGTTGTGGATGAAAATGACAACGTGCCAGAAATAGTTACGACTCCTCTGTTGGAAAGTGTGAAAGAAGATGCAAAACCGGGAACTGCAGTTGTTTTAATTAAAGTCTCTGATAAAGATGGAGGTAAAAATGGCATTGTACACTGTGCTCTGAAAGGCTCTTTTCCTTTCAAACTGGAGACATCATATAACAATCATTATTCTCTAGTGGTAGATGGACCTCTGGACAGAGAGAGTGTTTCTCTGTATAACATCACAATTACAGCTGCAGATGAAGGAACTCCGTCTCTTTCCAGCAGCACTGTTATAACTGTACATATCTCTGATGTTAATGACAATGCTCCACATTTCCCCGCACCCGTTATTAACGCTTTTCTAAGTGAGAATGGTCAAGCTGGAGGTCTCGTGACAAAAGTGTCCGCTGATGATTCAGACACTGGTGAAAACGCAGAAGTTTCATATTCACTGTTAGACAGTTCCAGCTCCAGTGTTCCTATAACAACACTGATAAATATCAAACTCTTTAAGTGGAGAAATATTCAGTTTACAGTCATTTAATCACGAAGAAACAAAAAGATTTCAGTTTCAAGTTATGGCGACAGACTCTGGTGTTCCTCCTCTGAGCAGTAATGCGACTGTAAATGTGTTTATTCTGGATGAGAATGACAACAGTCCGGTTATTTTACCGCCTTATTCTGAACCTGGATCAGTTAATAGTGAGAACATTCCCTACTCTGCTGAAGCGGGATACTTTGTAGCCAAGATCAGAGCTGTTGATGCTGACTCTGGATATAACGCACTTCTGTCTTATCATCTAACTGAACCCAAAGGAACGAATCTCTTCCGCATTGGAAGCAGCTCTGGAGAAATAAGGACTAAGAGACGAATGAGTGACAATGACTTAAAAACTCACCCACTTCTTATCACAGTGTCTGATAATGGAGAGCCATCACTCTCAGCAACTATGTCCATGGATGTTGTGGTTGTTGAGAGTCTGGATGACATAAAGACATCATTCAGAGAAGTTCCTGTTAAAGAGGAGAGTTTTTCAGATCTGAATCTGTATCTGCTCATCGCTATTGTCTCAGTATCAGTCATCTTTTTACTGAGTCTGGTGGGTTTGATAGCAGGTAAATGCTACAGGACAGACAGCAGTTTCAGCAGGTACAGTGCTCCAGTGATCAGCACACATCCAGACGGAAGCTGGTCCTTCTCTAAATCCACACAACAGTACGACGTGTGTTTTAGTTCCGACACGATCAAGAGTGATGTAGTCGTTTTCCCCTCGCCATTTCCGCCAGCAGACGCAGAACTGATCAGCTTTAATGGAGAAGATACTTTTACACGAACCCAAACTCTTCCGACCACCGAGAAGGTAAGAAGAATTTGGAACTCTAGTTTTGTAAAAAAAAACAACTTTGTAGATTTATGTATGTATGAATTTATTTATTTATTTATTGTAGTAGGACCTAGTTGTTGCGTTGGATTTGATATTACGTTGGATTTGAGTCAAACTATTGCTGTCGCTTCTTTTAATTAATTTCGCTGAACTGAATTGCATTGCCTTTGTCGTCGTTTCTATTATTAAATGACAGAAAAAAAGACAAGTATAAATAAAAGGTGGTTGACAAAATGCAATAATGTGCGCTTTATGAAAAACAAAGACAATATAAGTTAAGGTGGTATCAGTACCGCCGCTCCCTATAAGCAGAGTACGCAGTTTGAGTAGGGCACCAACTCCCAGGGGGGCACCATCCCAGTTACTCCAAAAAAAACAAAAAAACTTTCGTTCTGTATTAATATTACAATTAACATACATACACATATATATATATATATATATATATATATTCATGTTTAGATTTTTATTTATGTATATCATTATAAAAAAATGCATTTTACGGTGAACACAGTAGGCAGCTAAGCACACGTGACGTGCCATTCCCGCATCCGCGCGCGACCGCTCGCACCTTTTGTTTGCGGCTGACTGCAAATTATCATAATTGATGGACAACTATACACGGGAAAAGACATCAGCAATCCAGCGCCAAGAAAAAGAACAAAAGATGAAACCCGTGCATTACTTCCAGGTACATTCTTACGATCAAATCCTTGTGTAATATTGACCAAACATTTAGGCTAATTCAAATATCCACTTAATCTTTAATTTTTAGCCACCTTTTTGGGATAGAAATGCTACAGCCTCTATAATTTCTTCAACAAAAACCTGTTGACATCACAACCCTTAGAAAAATTAACCATGGTTTTATCATAGTAAAACTGCTTAATTCTCTTTTGCGTGATTTCTGAATGCTTGAGACTATAAAATCAAATCAAACAACTGTATTAATAAAATCGTAGCCAGCCATAGGTAACTGTCTAGAGCTACAATTGTATTTGTAATTTGTAAATAATATAATTTAATTACAATTTATTTATTAACTTTTATATTTTATTACAGTTCTATTTTAACCCCTCTATGTGTTTTTTATTATTATTATTTTTTTATTTCCATAATATTTGACGGAGGGGGCACAACAAAACAATTCTGCTTAGGGTTCCCATTTGGCCAGCAGCGGCCCTGGGTGGTATTATCCTATACCAGTTTTCAGCACCATGGACAATGAACATTTCGTCCTCGCGTTTCTTTCCGTACATTTGGTCATCTCGATTAGATGTAGATACATTTGATTTTGTCTGATTCCTATACAACCAGTAGAATTTATTCCCTTTTTAACAAGTGCTGGGAACATTTACAGGCGAAAGTGTGTTGATTGCATTTATACTTTGCAATTAACCAATTCCATTCTTTTAAAGCATAAATGTATACTCTGGAAAATTGCAATTTAAATAAAATATCTTCAATAATCATGCAGTTAAAACGCGCGATGTCGCTGCAGACCACACATTTGAAGCACTTTTTTATTTAAATGAGGCTCCTCCCTTACAGTGGAAGAGCAACCACGTATATACTGTAGTCATGTGGAATTGATGAGGTATTATACAGGCTTCAGAGGCTAATGTCCTGGCAGCAGCGAGACAAAAAACTGCGTTTTTTTAAACGGATTAATATTTAGGCTTTGAATATACAGTTATGGAAAGCTTAAGATATTTGTGCGTCATAACAGCTCTGCATTTTTGTTTATGGCGATCTTCATGCGGCAAGATTGTCTATTCCGGTCTCGGAGGAAGGTAAATAAGGGAACTGTTGTCGGAAATATAGCAAAAGACCTGAAGATCAGTGTTCAGGAGCTGGAATCTCGTATGTTTCAGATTATGTCTGGATCCAACAGGAAATATTTTGATGTGAAATTTGAAAACGGGAGCGTTGTTTGTGAATGAAAGAATTGATCCGAGAGGAGTTATGTTCGCTCTTCAGCAGTGTGCTCTTAATTTGGAGGCTCTTGCTCAAAATCCTCATAGCCTTTATCGAATTGAAATTAACGTTCTGGATGTTAACGATAATGCTCCATATTTTTTGGACAGTGTTATAACGATAAACATGACAGAGGATGTTGTTCCGGGAGAGAGATTTCCTCTTCCTGTAGCTGAAGATAATGATGTTGGCAGTAATTCACTGAAAGACTACAAACTGAGCAAGAATGAACACTTTTCTATTGACATACAAAGTGAAGAGAAGAGTGTGATCTGCTGAATTAGTGCTCCAAAAAAGCTTTAGATCGAGAAAAACAAGCAGTAATTCCTCTTGTACTGACAGCGATTGATGGAGGAAAGCCTGCCTAAATCTGACAGGAACATTAAGTGTAATAGTTAATGTAATTGATATAAACGACAACAAGCCTGTTTCAGCAAACCTTTGTACAAAGATAAAGGTGAAGAAAATGTTTCTGTTGGTACAAAAATAATCTCTTTGACTGCTACTGATTTGGATGAGGGCATCAACAGTGACAATTATTTACTTCAATAGCTGAACATGGAAACATAAAAAAGCAAAGTCTATTCACTTGGTTCCTGAAACTCAGGGGACATTGTTGTGAAGGGTCAAATAGACCATGAGTTAAATGCTGCAATTGAATTGCGAGTTCAGGCGAGAGATAAAGGCAGTCCACCAAAGAGCACACAATGTAAAGTTTTAATAGAAGTTATGGATGAAAATGATAATGCACCAGAGATAATTGTGACTCCTCTGTTGGAAAGTGTGAAAGAAGACACAAAGTCAGGAACTGCAGTTGCTTTAGTCACAGTGTCTGATAAAGATGGAGGTAAAAATGGCATTGTACACTGTGCTCTGAAAGGCTCTTTTCCTTTCAAACTGGAGACATCATATAACAATCATTATTCTCTAGTGGTAGATGGACCTCTGGACAGAGAGAGTGTTTCTCTGTATAACATCACAATTACAGCTGCAGATGAAGGAACTCCGTCTCTTTCCAGCAGCACTGTTATAACTGTACATATCTCTGATGTTAATGACAATGCTCCACATTTCCCCGCACCCGTTATTAACGCTTTTCTAAGTGAGAATGGTCAAGCTGGAGGTCTCGTGACAAAAGTGTCCGCTGATGATTCAGACACTGGTGAAAACGCAGAAGTTTCATATTCACTGTTAGACAGTTCCAGCTCCAGTGTTCCTATAACAACACTGATAAATATAAACTCTTTAAGTGGAGAAATATTCAGTTTACAGTCATTTAATCACGAAGAAACAAAGAGATTTCAGTTTCAAGTTATGGCGACAGACTCTGGTGTTCCTCCTCTGAGCAGTAATGCGACTGTAAATGTGTTTATTCTGGATGAGAATGACAACAGTCCGGTTATTTTACCGCCTTATTCTGAACCTGGATCAGTTAATAGTGAGAACATTCCCTACTCTGCTGAAGCGGGATACTTTGTAGCCAAGATCAGAGCTGTTGATGCTGACTCTGGATATAACGCACTTCTGTCTTATCATCTAACTGAACCCAAAGGAACGAATCTCTTCCGCATGGGAAGCAGCTCTGGAGAAATAAGGACTAAGAGACGAATGAGTGACAATGACTTAAAAACTCACCCACTTCTTATCACAGTGTCTGATAATGGAGAGCCATCACTCTCAGCAACTATGTCCATGGATGTTGTGGTTGTTGAGAGTCTGGATGACATAAAGACATCATTCAGAGAAGTTCCTGTTAAAGAGGAGAGTTTTTCAGATCTGAATCTGTATCTGCTCATCGCTATTGTCTCAGTATCAGTCATCTTTTTACTGAGTCTGGTGGGTTTGATAGCAGTTAAATGCTACAGGACAGACAGCAGTTTCAGCAGGTACAGCGCTCCAGTGATCAGCACACATCCAGACGGAAGCTGGTCCTTCTCTAAATCCACACAACAGTACGACGTGTGTTTTAGTTCCGACACGATAAAGAGTGATGTAGTCGTTTTCCCCTCGCCATTTCCGCCAGCAGACGCAGAACTGATCAGCATTAATAGTGAAGATACTTTTACACGAACCCAAACTCTTCCGACCACCGAGAAGGTAAGAAGATTTTGGAACTCTAGTTTTGTAAAAAAAAAAAAACTTTGTAGATTTATGTATGTATGAATTTATTTATTTATTTATTGTAGTAGGACCTAGTTGTTGCGTTGGATTTGATATTACGTTGGATTTGAGTCAAACTATTGCTGTCGCTTCTTTTAATTAATTTCGCTGAACTGAATTGCATTGCCTTTGTCGTCGTTTCTATTATTAAATGACAGAAAAAAAGACAAGTATAAATAAAAGGTGGTTGACAAAATGCAATAATGTGCGCTTTATGAAAAACAAAGACAATATAAGTTAAGGTGGTATCAGTACCGCCGCTCCCTATAAGCAGAGTACGCAGTTTGAGTAGGGCACCAACTCCCAGGGGGCACCATCCCAGTTACTCCAAAAAAAACAAAAAAACTTTCGTTCTGTATTAATATTACAATTAACATATATACACACATATATATATGTTCATGTTTAGATTTTTATTTATGTATATCATTATAAAAAAATGCATTTTACGGTGAACACAGTAGGCAGCTAAGCACACGTGACGTGCCATTCCCGCATCCGCGCGCGACCGCTCGCACCTTTTGTTTGCGGCTGACTGCAAATGATCATAATTGATGGACAACTATACCGGGAAAAGACATCAGCAATCCAGCGCCAAGAAAAAGAACAAAAGATGAAACCCGTGCATTACTTCCAGGTACATTCTTACGATCAAATCCTTGTGTAATATTGACCAAACATTTAGGCTAATTCAAATATCCACTTAATCTTTAATTTTTAGCCACCTTTTTGGGATAGAAATGCTACAGCCTCTATCATTTCTTCAACAAAAACCTGTTGACATCACATCCCTTAGAAAAATTAACCATGGTTTTATCATAGTAAAACTGTTTAATTCTCTTTTGCGTGATTTCTGAATGCTTGAGACTATAAAATCAAATCAAACAACTGTATTAATAAAATCGTAGCCAGCCATAGGTAACTGTCTAGAGCTACAATTGTATTTGTAATTTGTAAATAATATAATTTAATTACAATTTATTTATTACCTTTTATATTTTATTACAGTTCTATTTTAACCCCTCTATGTGTTTTTTATTATTATTATTATTTTTATTTCCATAATATTTGACGGAGGGGGCACAACAAAACAATTCTGCTTAGGGTTCCCATTTGGCCAGCAGCGGCCCTGGGTGGTATTATCCTATACCAGTTTTCAGCACCATGGACAATGAACATTTCGTCCTCGCGTTTCTTTCCGTACATTTGGTCATCTCGATTAGATGTAGATACATTTTATTTTGTCTGATTCCTATACAACCAATATATTTTATTCCCTTTTTAACAAGTGCTGGGAATATTTACAGGCGAAAGTGTGTTGATTGCATTTATACTTTGCATTTAACCAATTCCATTCTTTTAAAGCATAAATGTATACTCTGGAAAATTGCAATTTAAATAAAATATCTTCAATAATCATGCAGTTAAAACGCGCGATGTCGCTGCAGACCACACATTTGAAGCACTTTTTTATTTAAATGAGGCTCCTCCCTTACAGTGGAAGAGCAACCACGTATATATTGTAGTCATGTGGAATTGATGAGGTATTATACAGGCTTCAGAGGCTAATGTCCTGGCAGCAGCGAGACAAAAAACTGCGTTTTTTTAAACGGATTAATATTTTAGGCTTTGAATATACAGTTATGGAAAGCTTAAGATATTTGTGCGTCATAACAGCTCTGCATTTTTGTTTATGGCGATCTTCATGCGGCAAGATTATCTATTCGGTCTCGGAGGAAGTAAATAAGGGAACTGTTGTCGGAAATATAGCAAAGGATCTCAAGATCAGTGTTCAGGAGCTGGAATCTCGTATCTTGCAGCTGGTGTCTGGATCCAACAGGAAATATTTTGATGTGAATTTAAAAACGGGAGCGTTGTTTGTGAATGAAAGAATTGACCGAGAGGAGTTATGCTTCGCTCTTCAGCAGTGTGCTCTTAATTTGGAGGCTGTTGTTCAAAATCCTCATAGCCTTTATCGAATTGAAATTAATGTTCTGGATGTTAATGATAATGCTCCATATTTTGTGGACAGTGTTATAACGATAAACATTACAGAGGATGTTGTTCCGGGAGAGAGATTTCATCTTCCTGTAGCTGAAGATAACGACGTTGGCATTAATGCACTGAAAGACTACAAACTGAGCAAGAATGAACACTTTTCTATTGACATACAAATTGAAGAGAAGAGTGTGTCTGCTGAATTAGTGCTCCAAAAACCTTTAGATCGTGAAAAACAATCAGTAATTCCTCTTGTACTGACAGCTGTTGATGGAGGAAAGCCTGCAAAGACAGGAACATTAAGTGTAATAGTGAATGTAATTGATATAAACGACAACTGCCTGTCTTCAGCAAACTTTGTACAAGATAAAGGTGAGAGAAAATGTTTCTGTTGGTACAAAAATAATCTCTTTGACTGCTACTGATTTGGACGAGGGCACCAACAGTGACATTATTTACTCAATAGCTGAACATGGAAACATAAAAAAGCAAAGTCTATTCACTGTGGTTCCTGAAACTGGGGACATTGTTGTGAAGGGTCAAATAGACCATGAGTTAAATGCTGCAATTGAATTGCGAGTTCAGGCGAGAGATAAAGGCAGTCCACCAAAGAGCACACAATGTAAAGTTTTAATAGAAGTTATGGATGAAAATGATAATGCACCAGAGATAATTGTTACTCCTCTGTTGGAAAGTGTAAAAGAAGACACAAAATCAGGAACTGCAGTTGCTTTAGTCACAGTGTCTGATAAAGATGGAGGTAAAAATGGCATTGTACACTGTGCTCTGAAAGGCTCTTTTCCTTTCAAACTGGAGACATCATATAACAATCATTATTCTCTAGTGGTAGATGGACCTCTGGACAGAGAGAGTGTTTCTCTGTATAAGATCACAATTACAGCTGCAGATGAAGGAACTCCGTCTCTTTCCAGCAGCACTGTTATAACTGTACATATCTCTGATGTTAATGACAATGCTCCACATTTCCCAGCACCCGTTATTAATGCTTTTCTAAGTGAGAATGGTCAAGCTGGAGGTCTCGTGACAAAAGTGTCCGCTGATGATTCAGACACTGGTGAAAACGCAGAAGTTTCATATTCACTGTTAGACAGTTCCAGCTCCAGTGTTCCTATAACAACACTGATAAATATAAACTCTTTAAGTGGAGAAATATTCAGTTTACAGTCATTTAATCACGAAGAAACAAAAAGATTTCAGTTTCAAGTTATGGCGACAGACTCTGGTGTTCCTCCTCTGAGCAGTAATGCGACTGTAAATGTGTTTATTCTGGATGAGAATGACAACAGTCCGGTTATTTTACCGCCTTATTCTGAACCTGGATCAGTTAATAGTGAGAACATTCCCTACTCTGCTGAAGCGGGATACTTTGTAGCCAAGATCAGAGCTGTTGATGCTGACTCTGGATATAACGCACTTCTGTCTTATCATCTAACTGAACCCAAAGGAACGAATCTCTTCCGCATTGGAAGCAGCTCTGGAGAAATAAGGACTAAGAGACGAATGAGTGACAATGACTTAAAAACTCACCCCCTTCTTATCACAGTGTCTGATAATGGAGAGCCATCACTCTCAGCGACTATGTCCATGGATGTTGTGGTTGTTGAGAGTCTGGATGACATAAAGACATCATTCAGAGAAGTTCCTGTTAAAGAGGAGAGTTTTTCAGATCTGAATCTGTATCTGCTCATCGCTATTGTCTCAGTATCAGTCATCTTTTTACTGAGTCTGGTGGGTTTGATAGCAGTTAAATGCTACAGGACAGACAGCAGTTTCAGCAGGTACAGTGCTCCAGTGATCAGCACACATCCAGACGGAAGCTGGTCCTTCTCTAAATCCACACAACAGTACGACGTGTGTTTTAGTTCCGACACGATCAAGAGTGATGTAGTTGTGATTCCTTCAACCTTTCCACTGCCAGACGCAGAACTAATCAGCATTAATGGAGAAGACACTTTTAATAGGACTCAAACACTTCCAAGCACTACCAAGGTAAGCTAAAACTTAAATTTCACAGTACGAAAACATCATCATAGTGAACTTTTTGTAGCTTAGTAACTTTGTACTACCGTATCAAGCAAAAATTTGATTTTAGTACATGGAGCATTTCAGCTTCACATATCATTCCAAAGGCCATAGTATCTGTAGGGCTATGTGGTCTCACATTTTTCAGCTGTATAGACAATTGTGCGTGTTCAAATGTATGTGTACACACAGAGATTGTTTTATACTTTACTCCAGTGTTACATAATTCTTCTGTTGGCTTTTAAATGTGATATATCTCTGTATTGCTACCTACGTGTAAATAAGATTCACTTAATAACCTTGGTGACACTGCTGCTGAAATTGTAGATCACTGTAGTTAAATTCCACCCATTTGCCATCAAATGCAGTGGATTACGTATAAAGTTTCAAGTTTCAAGTTTTATTTGTCACATACACGACTATACAGATATTGTATAAAATGTCAACTCAGAGCTGATGAAATGGCAAACAAGCATTACGTTTCCCATGTTAGAATTTCTTAACTGAAAAAATGAATAGGTTCACTGAAGTGAAAGCATATACTCTTGTCAAGTTTTGAACTTTGTTCCATGGAGTCAAAACGAGGCTAGTTTTTGAAAATATGGTGAAGGATTGAATCTCGGTGAATTTAAAAGACAATTAAAATTGTAATGAAAATCTGTGTTGTAAACAAACCAATAGCCTAAGGGTTGTTGTTTGTCACTCAAAATGGCCATTGCTTCTCATGTAGTGTAGGAGAGTAGACCATATGTGGCAGCAATAAAATAAACACATTGTATATACTTATGAATTAAAATAAAATGTTTTAACAACCATTTTACATGTTAATGTTATATGACGGGGTTGAGTTGTTAAGCTTGACAGTACCCTCTGTGAGTGTAATATGCCTCAAAAATATGAATAAATAGTATGATAATACTAACCATTTTCTGCACCACTATTAAAGAGACCTGAATGATGTCATTTCTGGTGAATGATGTCACATGAGTGGAGACTAAATTATTATGGGCGTAGAATGGTTAGTGTGACGGTTGAGTTCAGACTGAGGGACATCATTTAAAAAGTCTGTTTCTTTTTATAAAATATCTTGCTTTTTTTTTTTGCCTTTTTTTTATTTACAAGAAAGGAACACAGACACTATGCACATTTTGTTAAGAATTTTCTAAGTACAAACTGAAGTGCCTCAGGGACATGACAAAATGCTTGGTTTAGGACAGATAGCTATAAGACATTATTTTATGCTTAAAAATATTACAATTAAATAATTATTTTTATTCATTACAATGGGCATACCAAAGTATTGTGAAAAGCTTCTAACAATTCATTTTGGTGAACCGTCTCTTTCGAAACTCCGAGGGACTGAAATATTACCGAATCCCAGGAATGACCCATAAACGAAAAATACTTTTTAGGCAAAAGCACTTTAATACTTTAATAATCAATTCAATCTTTTGTCATGTCTTTTTTTTTTTTTTTAGATGTTTATTATATTTTATTTGCATTTAAATCAGTCAAATATACTTTTTCAATAAAACTAATGTTTTCAACATTTAGCAAATTTCAACAGCATTCTGGGTACGCGTAATAATTTAAGTGTGTTGCAAATGTATTCAAAGGATCCAGTTCCATTTATAATACGAGAACGAAAAAGTCTTCTCATGCTTTCACAGTTTGCCCGAATGTTTTAATAATTAATATAGTATTCACACAAAACCATTAATACTGTACTGATTTACTGTATTCTGAAGTCGTTTGCATTTCTTATGCTTTTTTGTATATATATATATATATATATATATATATATATATATATATATATATGTATGGTTTATGCAGACTTTTTCAGACTCGCAAAACTCTGTCGGTGTTATCCTAATTTACAATACGTGGTTATTTTCTTTAGTGATGCTGTATGTTATGTTTGTGTGGTTTCGCCACACAGAACCGCACGTGGGCACGGACACGTGGTGTCACTGTAGACCGCTACACTTTAATAATTTCCATATGCCGTCTGAACTCCGCCTACGATTTCGCTGAGTGACGTGCTATAACCGAGCGTCACGGTCTGGATGCTTTTCGTGGCGTGTTTGTTTCCGTGAGTCTCATTCTTCATTGCGTCTACAGAGTTTTGATGCTCTTTTGACCACCTTTGTAATTGTTTTCATCACGTTGCCATCTCACGCGGAAGGATGGCAGATAGGAAGGACTTAAGGTTCCCACATATTACTTTCCTCTGGCTCGTGATGTGTGTTTCAGTGGATAGTCAGATTGTCTACTCCGTGTCCGAGGAAGTAAATATCGGAACTGTCGTCGGGAATGTGGTGAAGGACATGCATTTAAACGTCCAGGATTTGGAATCGCGGGCATTTCAGCTTGTGTTCGGCTCGAGGACGAGGTATTTCGATGTCAATCTGAAATCTGGCGTCTTGTATGTTGCTGAAAGAATTGACCGCGAGAAGCTATGCCCTAATACTCCATCCTGTTCCTTGAATTTTGAGGCTATAGTAAACCACCCTCTCAGTCTGAGTCGAGTGATAGTTAATGTTAATGATGTGAATGACAATTCTCCTGCATTCCCTGTTGAAACTCAGATTTTGAATATATCTGAATCAGTGCAGCCAGGAGCTATATTTTCCTTGATCAGTGCAGTGGATGAAGATGTAGGGACTTTCTCTGTTAAAAGCTATAAACTGAGTCCTAATGAACATTTCTCATTAGAAGTAAACCAGGGTGGTGGACATGGCATGTCTGCAGAGCTAATCCTTCGAAAAGCTTTAGATAGAGAGAAAGAACCTGTCATTCGACTAGTATTGACTTCTTTCGATGGAGGGAAGCCATCCAGGTCAGGCACAATGCAAATTATTGTCAATGTTTTAGATATTAATGATAATGCTCCAGTGTTTAGCAGTCTTCTTTATAAAGTCCGTATGACAGAGAACACACCACGAGGAACTAAGATAATCAAGCTCAATGCCACTGACATGGATGAAGGTTCAAATGGAGAAGTAAAATACCTGTTTAGCAGTCATGGTCAGGAAAAAAATCTTGATGTTTTTGCTATCAGTCCTGATTCTGGGGAGATTGAAGTTAAAGGAAATATTGATTTTGAGGACAAAGCTTTTTATGAACTTAGAGTAGAGGCACATGATAAAGCCTCTTCCCCCATGACAACAAATTGTAAAGTACTAATTGAAGTCATAGATGTCAATGATAATGCACCAGAAATAGCAATAACATCCCTGCTGTCTTCTTTAAGGGAAGATGTAAAAACTGGCACTGCTGTGGCTCTGGTCACAGTTTCAGACAAGGATGGTGGAATTAATGGGAAAGTGAGTTGTAAGCTGCTAGGAAATGTGCCTTTCAAACTTGAGTCTTCCTACAATAATTATTACTCTGTTGTTTTGGAAGGCCAGCTTGATAGGGAAAACATCTCCAAGTATAATGTAACCCTCGTAGCAGTAGATGAAGGAACCCCGCCACTTTCCAGCACCAGTGTAGTTTATGTTGACGTTTCAGATGTGAATGACAATCCTCCACAATTTAACGAAAAAATAATTTCTGTCTATGTAAAAGAAAACACTCCCCCGGGAACCCTCATTCACACAGTGTCAGCAGTTGACAGAGATTCAATTGAAAATGCTGAAATTTCTTATTCCATTGTGGATAACAAAACAACAAGCATAAATGCTGTTAGTGTTAACTCATTGACAGGCCAGTTGTATAACCTACAGTCTTTCAATTTTGAAGAACAGAAAACACTTCGTTTCTTTGTTCAGGCTACCGACTCTGGTGTTCCTCCTCTGAGCAGTAATGCGACTGTAAATGTGTTTATTCTGGATGAGAATGACAACAGTCCGGTTATTTTACCGCCTTATTCTGAACCTGGATCAGTTAATAGTGAGAACATTCCCTACTCTGCTGAAGCGGGATACTTTGTAGCCAAGATCAGAGCTGTTGATGCTGACTCTGGATATAACGCACTTCTGTCTTATCATCTAACTGAACCCAAAGGAACGAATCTCTTCCGCATTGGAAGCAGCTCTGGAGAAATAAGGACTAAGAGACGAATGAGTGACAATGACTTAAACACTCACCCACTTCTTATCACAGTGTCTGATAATGGAGAGCCATCACTCTCAGCGACTATGTCCATGGATGTTGTGATTGTTGAGAGTCTAGATGATGTAAAGACATCATTCAGAGAAGTTCCTGTTAAAGAGGAGAGTTTTTCAGATCTGAATCTGTATCTGCTCATTGCTATTATCTCAGTAGCAGTTATATTTTTACTGAGTCTGGTGGGTTTGATAGCAGTTAAATGCTACAGGACAGACAGCAGTTTCAGCAGGTACAGCGCTCCAGTGATCAGCACACATCCAGACGGAAGCTGGTCCTACTCCAAATCGACGCAACAATATGACGTTTGTTTTAGCTCAGACACAATGAAGAGCGACATGGTGGTTTTCCCTTCGCCATTTCCGCCTGCAGAGGCTGAACTGATCAGCATTCATGGAGAAGATACTTTTACACGAACCCAAACTCTTCCTACCACTGGGAAGGTGAGCATTATTTAAGACCTTAGTTTATAAAGTCGCTGAAATTTCACTTATATGGACTATTCGCATATTCACTATATGCATGCTTAGAAGTGGAGCAAAACATCATTCACTTTTCTAGCTTGATATTATGCTGAAAATGTGTTTCATGCATGTGTTGCAACTTGCAGCACAAAGCCTGTGTTTACATTCAATTTACTCAAAATAAATTATTTCAATTAACCTTCATTTTAAAAAGCAGTCATCAGTTTTTTTTTATTATTAGCATTCTTTCTATCACATTTAAGATTTGGAGTTTTTCTGTGTCAATCAGTACCACAACTCAGATGCCTCAACCTTTTATGTAGTGTGGTTTCAGCACCAGCAGTGCTGGACAGCGCCACCTCACTGCTATACAATCTCATCAAGAGCTTAGTGGCACTGCACTCATTTTGTGCTCAATCTTTAATGATTTGATTATTAATTAATCAAAGAAATCTGTTTTAATTATAACTCTTTAATGATGTTAAACTGCAGTTGCAGATTGAAGCAGGTTGCAACAGCTATTCCCCAGTCTTCAAAGAGAATTTAAATGATGTTTAATAAGCTTCACTAACCTACTACTTAGAATACTGATTTGAATTGGGGTTTTATTTAAAGGTTTTTGAATAACTTTATTTTTGTTACTGCGTTTTGCATGTGAAAAAGTTACTAAATGCTCTAGTTTTACACTTCTCACTCTTTTTTTCTGCATGTTCATTGATGCTGCCAATGTATGGATAAAAGCATAAATGCATAAATGTAAATTTGTATGTTTATTGTGAGTCTTGAAATGGTCTCCGACTTATGCTCCATGTTCCTAGTAGCTTCGTCTAATAGTTAGTCATGCCTCTTTGAGTCTTTCCCCAAGTCCTTGACAGAGGACAGGAATCAGGGCCTGTGTAAATTTCTGTGCAATTGGGTCAGCACTGGGTTCTGCTTTGCCCGGCTGGTTGAAGGAGATAGATGGATTAGAAGTCTGTGGGTCTCTGGACTGCTGGAGTGCTGCAGTCCCACCTGCATTATATTGAAGTCTCTCAATGCATTAATGAGAGGGACTTGCTGCTGACTCTATGAGAAAACACACAGCAGATTTCATGCTGTGTAAAGAAACTGATCCTCGTTTCCCTGTTCTGTGCAACCCATTTCATGTTACTGTGCATGTTTTTATTTGTTGTTTAAATAATTCATGTTTATTACTTATGAAATTACATAAGATTGGTCTATATGGCTTTAAACAATATCTTATGGTGCTTGTTCTTTCAAGGTCTCATTCCCTCTCTTGCTCCCTCTTCTGAACTTGTCAGATGGAATGATTCCTCTAGTGGCACAATGGCATTTTACTTCCCACCCCTGCGAGGATCTATCTATCTATCCAGATAGAATGTTCATGCAATTTAATGTCATCATGTCATCAAATAGTTTTACAAATTTCTTTAATAATTAGTAATGAATGTGTATTAAGTGTGTCCATAACATATTTCAGCATGTGCAGGATGCATTTGCAAATTTAGTTGTTTGTAAAAATATTACTACTTGGCTATAATGGTCCCCTATGTGGGGAAATAAGCCTTTTTACAGAATGTATAAATTATTGTTCATGTCATTCTTATTAATACTTAAATATGTGTTTCAATATTGTAAAATCCAAAATCAACTATTCTATTTCAAATTCTATTTTGTCAGTTTAGTTGAATAATTCAGTAACCAATGACAGACAAAGCAAAATCAGAGTAGAAGAGATTCATCTGAAAGGTAAATTTATTATTGACTTAAATACAGGCATATAAGTATTTACATCTATTTCATAATTGCAAGTCAGTGAATGCAAATTGAATGATTTCACTTAATTAGCCTATAGGTTTAAATGAAAAGAGAAGCTATCTGAAATGTAAATCTAATTTATGGAAATACTGAATAATAACCCCACCAATTACATTATGTATTTAATAATAATAATAATAAAATAGTAACAACATGCACATCATGTGTCCACAAACCACTCATTAACAAATAGACAAAAAAAAAAAAACTTTGATATTCAACATAACACAATGTCATACATATCATCATGAGACACAAAAAAATTAACCACAATTAACCTCAAAACTCACAAATGTTTATATTTAGATGAAATTACAAAATTAAAAATGGTGTATAAGTGTTAAGATGAGATTTTGTATCATATGCATTTTCTTTATGTTGTTTGTAGCCTACATTCTTGGTAAAAAAATGTGTTATGCTCATTTATAGATATACATCTGCTTACAAATCAAGATTTAACAGTATCACCTCTTATTTCTCAGTCTGTGTGCATGAATGTCACCTGCTTTGTCTTCTGCATATCACATGTATTATTCAGCTTGAGTCACACGGATTATGTTTCAGTTATGACATTACTGCTTCAGCCAGCTGTGAATATGTGGTTTATGGGCAAACTTCAAGTCTATTTGCAGAATGTAATGCTACAAGGTTAACACAGGAAAGTGAATGAGTCTTTTTGTGCTTGTGTACGCTATTCATTAGAATATATGCTTGGCAGAATCATGGATTTGAGTCAGTACTTCAGCATTGTGACAGACAATGAGTCATAGTGCAGACTGTGGGTAAATACAGACACTATCATCGCTTCAGTGTTATTTATTGTGAGCTGACTGTAAACGGCTAAGCCTGTTGTCTGTGCGCTGCAAGGCATGAACTGTGTGTCTGCTGGCTTCTGTTTCTATCAGACAGAATGACCTGAACCTTTTGTTAAGGTCACTCTGGGATTTCTGTCCCTCTGGATGGATGCATTTTTTATGAAACAGAGGTGCAGAGCACAAACAGATTGCACGAATGACGAATGTTTCACAAATTCCCCATTTATCTCCACAGGTTCTCTAAATTCCCTAAAGCTCAAATTTGAGAGGATGTGCATCTGCATAATTTCTTGTTTACAAGGTTATCAACAAGGATTCTGCAGAATCTCTTTCACTAAAAATGTCAGAGCATACAAATAATTTTGTAGCTTTATAGCGATCCATTAGCCTGTCATTATTGTACAAATGCATGCAAATCAGCAAAGCATTTTAAAAGCAAGCTGATGGTGCTGCAACATATATTATTGCTATATATCATAATTTATTTGCTCTTTTACATATGCATGCTGGTTTACATATCCATTCTGTTCAGATGCCTCTCTCTGGTTGTTGGGTCTGGCAATAGAAAGAACAGTTGATGGTTCCCTGCAGTGTATCAGTGAGAGGAAGGGTGGGTCATCTCTGCAGAGGGCTGCAGGTGGCAGAATGAGTCAAGCTGAACAGAATGCGGAGAGACAGAGGCTGTGGATGGTTTGCTAGTGCCCTCTGTTGGCTGCAGATGGCTTTCAGGGATGTGTGAGATCCTTACCATGAAGTGTTTATTTCATACCTCAGCCAGTAGGGGTCTTACACCATCCTTCTGAACCATACTCTGCCCACAATCATTTCAGATACCCTCTTTCTCTGTTTTTTACTGTCACTTTGTGTTACACACAACACGCCTTCTGCTCCCATGATGTTTTGCCTCTCATTTCTGTGAGGACATGCAGTCCTATTATATTTCTCTTTCTCTCTGTCTCCTCACATACACTTTCTAGCACTGTGTTTTAAAATAATTTCAGGAACCAAGATCTAGGAACTATACAAGTGTATTTTGTTATACTGTTTAAAGCAAACAAACAGCAATAAAGGCAGCAGTCACTTATTCTTATAAATAGAGTCCTAAACAGCATATGCACACTGTTTTTGACATGTTTTATCATATTTGATTTTCATTCAGATATCTAAAAAACAAACCCCTAAAACAAGATACATTTATTTGAGAAACAACATTGAATATATTAAGATCCACTTTCATAGATTGTAGCTTGAGTGTATTTTGATTTTGTTTCAGTCTACTGGAGATTGTTTCATTTTTAACTTGTTTGTACTTATATAAAATTCGACCAGTAGGTAAAACAGACTTTTTGGGGTGAGTTTTTTTTAAACAAATGAATACTTTTATTCTGTAAGGATACATTGAAGTGATCAGAAGGGACAGTACAGACATTTATAATTGTTCTTTTTCAGATTAATGCTGTTCATCTGAACTTTCTAATCCTGAAAAAAGTATTATTGTTTAAATAAAAATGTTAAACAGCACAATTGCTTTCAGCATTGATAATCAATGTTTCTTGAGCAGCAAATCAACATATAATGATTTCTGAAGTATAATGTGACACTGAAGACTGATCATGTGACACTGTATCATGAGACACTGAAAAATCAGCACTCAAACACAATGTTACTGTTTTTACTGTATTTTTACTGCATCAAACAAATGCAGCTTAAGTGCATAAGACTCTTACATAAAGACATTAAAAGATGTTCTCTGAAAAAAAATATCTATAATTTATCTATAATATATAATCTGTATATCTTATAGAGTGTTACTCATCAGGTAATTTATCTTGTTTGAGGATTTTTAGAAATTTGTATTAAAAACAAGTCATAAAGACAAATTAAATCCCATTAAAATATTTTTAGCATGTATTTCTGCATTCTTTACTGTCTATATATTATAGATATTTTAAACATTGGACCAAAATACTGTGCATCTGCGAGAAGAGACTTTATCATTCATTCCGAGGGGAAAAAAAGTGTCAGAGTTGGCTCACAGCCAAAATATCTATCATTCAGTAGCGCAAAAGAATAAAAAACTCTAATTTTACCATTCAGTTATCATGACCTACATCACCAAGACCAAATATAGGCCACAACTGGCAGAGCAGAGAGAAAGAATGAGAGGAGAAGACATGCATGTAAAGGGAGTGGGAACGACAGAGGAAGAGAGGTTTTTAGTGCACACTGCGGTGGGTGGTGTGACTCTGGATGCCCTTGCTGAGGGCACTGTTAGTGCAGGCTGTCTGTGCGGTGTCTCTCAGATGGGTGCATCTCTTTTAAAATCTGGCACACTTATGTAAGTAGGGTCAGGGGAGGAGGAGTACCACTTGTAATGGGTTTCTGTCCAGCCAAAGGTCAAAGTTCACAAGTCAAAGCTCAAGATACTATATCTTTTAACAGTCTGATTAGCTAAATATTATCATTTAAGGATATAGGGAGGAGGTCTAACTCTATATTTAGGGTTTTAAAAAAGTGTGAGAGCCATTTAATCTGTCTTAATCTTAATCTGTCTCCCTAGTGCAGTTGTAGTCTGATCATCACAGATGGACAACATAAATTCTACTTAGTAAAGAAAAATGTGAGAATTATAATTTTAGGCTGTTATATTCTGTTTTGAGGTTGTCAGTTGGCAGTCTTATACTTACTGCTTTCTCTATCATTCACAACTCACCACACTCAGTTCCCCAAAGCTACAACTCACTTCTGCAAATGTCAAGACAGTCTTGTTATTGCACACTGACAGTGAAAGTACATGCACATGCAGAATGATAGGCCTGGTTAAGCTTTTAACTTTCCTGAAGTGGAGACCTTATAGAACAAGGACTTATAAGACCAAGCCTGTCATTGTTAAAATACTTGATTTTTAATATGAGACTTTGTTCATTTGTCTCTGCAGTAAAGTTTCATTCTGACATACATGTATGTGTATTATTCCAGTTTTATTAGTTGAACAATAAAAATAAGTTTGTATTTTGCATATATGTCTTGATAATCTAATCAAGACATAATCAACAATTCAGTGTCAAAAACAAATGTGCATTGTGTGTTGGTTTAGGAGAGACAGCAGGTGGGATCAGAAATAAAATTTGGATTGTAGATATTTGAAATTCAGAAAAGTAAACATTTGGGTATCTGACCCACTTGCTTACAGAGTGTTTTGTGCAGCAAAACATCTGCTATCACTCAGTTGTTTCCAAAAAGATCAAAACATAGACACTATGAAAACAATGCACAAACACTGGCTACTGTTTCACCTATACTGCATATTCAGTCCAGGGAAAAAGGTAAACATTAACTGAAAGAAAAATATATATTTTGAAAATACGTCGGTTATTTCTATCTTTTGCTGTAGTGTGTCAGAAGGAAATATCAGTTTACATTTCCAAACATTTATTTTGCCATTAATTGTAATAATCCAGTGAGATTTTTGTTTGCACAAAGAGTCTGACAACAGTCAGTGCTCCACACAGAGATCTGATCTAATCATCCAATCTGTCTGGAATGACATGAAGAAGCAGAACAAACTGAGACAGACTAAATCCAGAAGAACTGTGGCAACGTCTCCAAGATGCTTCAAGAAACCTACCTGCAAAGCTACAGTACTGTTATAAGTTTTATGCACTTGTGTAAAAATGCTGTCAAATGAGGATGCTGTCAAAAATGTCATAAATAGATTAGGTTTATCTCTAAACTTCTATTAACTAAATTACATCAGCATTTGGTATGACCGTCCTTTGCATTTAAATCAGATTTTGCCCTAGGTGCACTTGCGCATAGCTTTGCCGGTATGGTTCCTTGAAGCATCTTGGAGACGTTGCCACAGTTCTTCTGGATTTAGTCTGTCTCAGTTTGTTCTGTTTCTTCATGTCATTCCAGACAGACTGGATGAGGAGATCAGATCTCTGTGTGGAGCACTGGCTGTTGTCAGACAAAAATCTCACTGGATTATAAACTGATATTTCCTACTGACACACTGCAGAAAAAAATAACTGACTTAAAACCATTTTTAGCTGGTGAAAATACTAGTGTTCTAATAATTTTGCATCCGTAGACTAGCGCAAGTTAAGTCTCACACTTTAATAGTATTTATAGCTCCTTACAGGCTGTGTAACTATGATAAGTTATTACCTCAAAATGTAGAGCAGTATGCAGTTTTCCCTATTGCTCACGTACCAGCGATTATCCCTCTGCGTGCCACTGTTGGTTGCCCTGCTATACATACTGATTTAAAATAGTGATCCCAAATCGATACAAATTCAGCCTACACCTATCTGGCATTGAACAAAGACATTTGATTGCCGCCTGCTGTTCTGTGCTCTAGTGACCCCAACCTGCAAAAAAAAAAAAAAGGAAAAAAGTTACAGTTCCTATTGTAATGAATTTTTACCTATGAATGGCCCATTGCATTCTTAAATATGTTGCACAACATGCCTAGTTAACGTTAAACGACATAATATAATAACATTTTTGATAATTGCTAGATTAAAAAAAAAAATCTGAATGAAGCGTTTAATCTACTGCTTTATATGGTGATGACACGAGGCGACTCTAATGCGACGGGTTCACGCTGACAGTCTGCCCTGGCTTAGTTTATGTCATCGGTTTTAGAGTGACACGCTCCCTCACTGTGGTGCATTTTGACGGATGCATAGAGATCGCGCCCCAGGCGCGCACGCCCGAATGACCTGGTCTGTCTGAAGTCAAAGCCACAGACGGAGAGAGAAATGCGCATTCTGGGGCAATGATAATTATAGATTTTAATGAATATAGCCGTTCTGTGACCAATAAAGAATAAACGTATTCTCTATTTCAAAACATTAGCAACATTTTTATTTTATCTTATTTTTGTCTGAAACATTAAAACGCTTGGTAATCTACAATAATTTGGACTGCCATTCTTTGGGCGCTGACAACGATAATCATGTTTGAGAAGTCTCAGCCTGTCAGAACAGTGAGATTCTACAGATTGTCAGGTGTAGATTTACTTGACAGCAAACTAAGGATTGTTTAACTAAAACAAAATAAAATGAATGAATTAGTTAAAAACAACTAACTAAATAAAAGGTAATTTTTACTTTTGCTTTAGCATTTTTACAATATTAAACAGTACAAATACGTTTTATGTGTTTTTAAATACAATTTTGTTTACTACATGGCAAGGTATCCAATTAACAGCTTTTTACTTAAGATTTTTGCTATAGATTTAAAAAAAAAAATTACACTCTTTTTAATTTTTTAATACAGGGTAGTATCACAGACAGTTATATACAGGTGCATCTCAATAAATTAGAATGTCATGGAAAAGTTCATTTATTTCAGTAATTCAACTCAAATTGTGAAACTCGAGTATTAAATAAATTCAATGCACACAGACTGAAGTAGTTTAAGTCTTTGGTTCTTTTAATTGTGATGATTTAGGCTCACATTTAACAAAAACCCACCTATTCGCTATCTCAACAAATTAGAATACTTCATAAGACCAATAAAAAAACAAAAACATTTTTTTGTGAATTGTTGGCCTTCTGGAAAGTATGTTCATTTACTGTATATGTACTCAATACTTGGTAGGGGCTCCTTTTGCTTTAATTACTGCCTCAATTCAGCGTGGCATGGAGGTGATCATTTTGTGGCACTGCTGAGGTGGTATGGAAGCCCAGGTTTCTTTGACAGTGGCCTTCAGCTCATCTGCATTGTTGGGTCTGGTGTCTCTCATCTTCCTCTTGACAATACCCCATAGATTCTCTATGGGGTTCAGGTCAGGCGAGTTTGCTGGCCAATCAAGCACAGTAACACCATGGTCATTGAACCAGCTTTTGGTACCTTTGGCAGTGTGGGCAGGTGCCAAGTACTGCTGGAAAATGAAATCAGCATCTCCATAAAGCTTGTCAGCAGAAGGAAGCATGAAGTGCTCTAAAATTTCCTGGTAGATGGCTGCGTTGACTGTGGACTTCAGAAAACACAGTGGACCAACACCAGCAGATGACATGGCAGCCCAAATCATCACTGACTGTGGAAACTTCACACTGGACTTCAAGCAACATGGATTCTGTGCCTCTCCACTCTTCCTCCAGACTCTGGGACCTTGATTTCCAAATGAAATGCTAAATTTACTTTCATCTGAAAAGAGGACTTTGGACCGCTGAGCAACAGTCCAGTTATTTTTCTCCACAGCTCAGGTAAGATGCTTCTGACGTTGTCTCTGGTTCAGAAGTGGCTTGGTAGCCCTTTTCCTGAAGACGTCTGAGCGTGGTGACTCTTGATGCACTGACTCCAGCTTCAGTCCACTCCTTGTGAAGCTCTCCCAAGTGTTTGAATCAGCTTTGCTTGACTGTATTCTCAAGCTTGCAGTCATCCCTGTTGCTTGTGCACCTTTTCCTACCCAAATTCTTCCTTCCAGTCAACTTTGCATTTAATATGCTTTGATACAGCACTCTGTAAACAGCCACACCTTTCAGTAATGACCCTCTGTGACTTACCCTCTTTATGGAGGGTGTCAATGTTCATCTTCTGGACCATTGCCAAGTCAGCAGTCTTCTCCATTATTGTGGTTTCAAAGAACAAGAGATACCTGGAATTTATACTGTAGGGATGGTCATTAATTTAAACTCAAATGTAAATATTCTAATTCAAATTTTGAGATACTGATTTTTTACTTTCATGAGCTCTAAGCTCTAATCCTCAAAATTATATATTTTTTTTAAATGTTTTACTTTACATGTAATGAATCTAAAATATATGAAAGTTTCACTTTTTGAAATAAGTTACAAGAAAAAATGAACTTTTTCACGACATTCTAATTTATTGAGGTGCACCTGTAGATACAGCAAAATCCAATCTCTTACAAAAAAGCAGTTGGAACGCATTTAATTTAGAGTCTTTTTCCTCATCCTTGACTCTCCAAAAGTGATGAACCAAAGCTTAAAACGCACTGGCCTAGTTCAGGGAAATATAATGCATCCCAAATGCTCGCTTTCTAATTAACGTGTAGCTTTTCTCTCCAAATTTAATGACATTAATAAATATAGCTGTTGCTTTTTGGCTGCTTCCATTAAGCTGTTATATTTTCTTACAAGGTTTCGAATATCAGAATGCATTATATTTGAGTAGGCGGCCCCTCTCCCGGTGTGCCGCACCAACACCATCGAACTGAGCTATGAAGAAGAGGAGGAAAAGGAGTACGAATGGGAGGGGTGGCTTGAAACTGAGAGAGAAACGGAGAGAGAGAGAGAGAGAGAGAGAGAGAGCGAGAGCGCACGGCGAAATATGCAGCACCAGTGGCAAGGAAACACACCCGTCAGCTGCGCGCAGAGAAAAAAAAAAAAAAAGGATAAGCGCGGACAAAGGAAACATGGACACATCCGAGAAGTATCCGTGCGCGTTTAGAATGGAATTGACAATTAGGCCATTGTGCACATAAATGCAAAACCTTTAATGCTGAAGTGGGAGGCAAGATATTGCAAGCTGACAAGGCGGAGTGCTGTTTTTAATCCGTCTGCGGATCCTATGATCTTGCGATGGCTGTTGCAGGGATATGTGATTGCCTAGACAAAAAAGTGCCTCTTCCTTTTTTGCTATTTTTATTATTTTGTGGCCTTGCTCTCGGACAAATACGATATTCCGTGCCAGAAGAGTCGGAGAGTGGAACGATTGTAGGTGATATTGCACAGGATTTGGGTTTGGATGTTCGAAAGCTCTCCACCCGAAAGATTAAGGTAACGTCTGACAGCGGCAAACGGTACGTGGACCATAAGAATGGGAAATTATTGGTAAACGAGAGAATTGACAGAGAGACATTGTGTGATACAAGCGCAGCGTGCGTTTTGAATCTAGAGGTTCTTCTTGATGACCCAAATGAAGACCATAATGTCGAGGTGGAGATAACAGACGTGAATGATAATACGCCGCAGTTCCCCAGAGACGAGTATCAATTGGAGATCACAGAGTCGGCTTTGCCGGGCTCTCGTTTTCCGATCGAACACGCGCAAGATCCGGACATCGGTACCAATTCGGTTCGATTGTACCGACTCAGCCCAAACGAGCATTTCGCTCTCGATTCCAACAAGCCTTCGTTGAATACTAAGCACATCGAGCTCGTTCTCAAAAAGCCCTTGGATCGCGAGCTCGCCCCTTACCATCAGTTAATCCTGACAGCGACAGACGGTGGCACACCAGCACGAACAGGTACCGCAAAAATTAACGTTCGCGTCTTAGATTCGAATGACAACAACCCCGTTTTTGACAGCTCAGTATATAAAGTCAAATTGCTTGAAAATTCGCCCAAAGACACTTTGGTTATCAAACTGAATGCCACAGACCAAGATGAAGGAACAAACGGGGAGGTGCTTTTTTCATTCAGCAGTTACACCCCAGACAGGGTCAGGCAAATGTTCAGCATGGACACCAACACTGGAGAAATCAGAGTCAAGAGCAATGTGGACTACGAGGACACTAATTCGTATGAAATGTATATCCAGGCCATGGACAAAGGCCCAGCTCCAGTAGCAGCCCATTGCAAAGTGGTGGTGGAGGTCGTGGATGTCAATGACAACGTTCCAGAGATCGTGCTCTCATCTTTGTCCAGTCCAGTGCGTGAAGATGCCCGTGCAGATACCGTGGTGGCTCTGATCAGTGTGACTGACCGGGACTCTGGCCCTAACAAACAGGTTGCCCTTGAAATTCAACCTGGTCTTCCTTTCAAAATCAAGTCATTTAGAAATTACTACACCTTGGTAACCTCTGCCTTTCTTGACCGCGAGACCACAGCAGCCTATAATGTCACCCTCAGCGCTACCGATGCCGGCAATCCTCCCCTTTCGTCTCAGAAGACCATTCAGGTGGACGTTGCAGATGTGAACGACAACCCTCCACGCTTTGAGCAGACCTCCTACACTGTGTATGTCATGGAGAACAATGCACCTGGAGCCTCGCTCTGCACCGTCAAAGCTCAGGACGCGGATGTCAATGAAAACGCTCGCATCACCTACACGGTCCTAAACGACAACAATCACGGGATCCCAGTTACCTCCTATGTGTCGGTTAAAGCAGACACAGGTGTTGCCTATGCCCTGCGCTCCTTTGACTATGAGTCACTACGGGAGTTTCACTTCCAGGTTAAAGCTCAGGATGGGGGTATCCCACCACTCAGCCGTGTAGCTACTGTCTATATCTACATAATGGATCAAAACGACCATGCACCCGAGATTGTGAGTCCTCCAGCCAATGGCACGCGCTTAACAGAGACGGTTCAGAAAAATACAGAGCCAGGAACTTTGATCACAAAAGTAGTGGCTTATGATGCAGATGCAGGACAGAACGCATGGGTCGTCTATCTGCTGGACCAGGCCAGCGATCTGGATCTATTTAAAGTTCACGAACACACAGGAGAAATTCGTACAACGCGGCGCGTCCTTGAAGACAACTCCACCTCTTTCAGTCTAATTGTACTAGTAAGGGACCATGGCGAACCACCTCTGTCATCCACCGCTACAATCAATGTCGCTATCATGGAGGTGCCACTAAAAGTCACGCCTGACCCCAAACGAATCATCCGCCCTCACAGCTCTCTCTTGTTTTCCAATGTGACACTGTACCTAATTGTAGCCTTGAGTGCCACCACCTTTGTGTTCTTGGTGACCGTGGTTGTGCTGGCTATCGTTCGCTGCCATGCCTACTGCACCCAGCCCGGGTCCTGTTCACCCTGCTGCGTGTCCCAGAAGGCCCAGGCGGAAGGTGGCTCAGGAGGGGGCGGCGGAGGTGGTGGTGGTGGCGGCGGCGGCGGCTCTCAACCCAATAACAATGTGGCGCTTAGACGAGACCTCAAGGTTGAGCCTCATTATATTGAGGTCCGGGGTAATGGCTCTATGACCAAAACTTATTGCTACAAGACCTGTCTGACTGCTACATCGGGCAGCGACACGTTCATGTTCTACAACACGGGCCGACCCATCAGTGGCACCTGGGGCTCCGAGCGCTTTTTTACAGGAGGGAGCGGATTTGTTCGCAGGCTTAGTATGCCAGATGCAGCACTACAGGTGTGTCTCATTAGAAAGTATTTATCCGTAAAAATACAAAAACTGGGCAAATCACATTTACAGTAAAAAAAAAAAAAAAAAAATGTTGCCAATGTTTGGGGTTTTACATAAATTCTAAATAACAGTAAATAAATAAATAAACAATAAAAATAATAATTATTTAAATAAAATATAATCATAATGTGATGCATCACACAGAAATTTCGGAGAATGTTTGTTTATTGATTTTTTTTTTTACCATAAATTTAGTCATTCATTTTGAGTTTTTTTGTAGATTTAAACTGCAAATTTTATGGTAATTCACTTTTTTTTTTTTTAAAAGCTATTCATCATACAGGAATTTCTGAGAATGTTTGTTTATTGATTTTTACCATAAATTTAATCATTCTTTTTGAGTATTTTGTAGATTTAAATTATATGGTAATTCACTTTTTTTCTTCCAAAAACTCATTATACAATATTTAACCGGGAAATGCTGTATGTTAAACAAATTCTCACCATTTATTTGCTATGACATATATATATATATATATATATATATATATATATATATATATATATATATATATATGTATATATATATATATATATATGTATATATATATATATATATATATATATATATATATATATATATATATATATTGGTTACACTTATGTTAAATTACTAAACATAAAACCCTAAAATGTTCTCATGCAGCACAAGTTCTGTCTAAGTTTCAATAAAACTAGATATATTGGAAACCAGAATTGAGCTTTAGCTCAAAATAGTGCTACTCTTGTTTCCAGTATGTTTTAGTGTAAAAGGTAATTTGGTCAGACCAAGAGTTGCAATAAAGCTCTGTGCCCACGTGTCAGAAGCTTTTGACCTCGTCATCTCCTGTTGTACTGTGCAGTTATCTAGTGCGGCTTCACCCTGCATTAGTGTCAAACATCAAGACTTTCTAGAGTAGCACATTGCATTTGTGATGATTCAGGCGTTTGCTCCTACATCTGAAGCTGTCATCACATTTTCAGGATTATTTCCTTCCTCCCACTACCATGTCACTGTCTTTACTCCAAGATTGTGTTTGAATTTCAACATTATTTTGTGTACACTATATTCCACTGAAGTAAATACATTTACTTTGGGTGCCACATAGACCATTTTGGGAAAAAATCTCCTCACAGTTAATGCAGATAGGATACATTTTAGTATATTGCCTTGCAATGCATTTGCTGTCATAGATGTCCAATTGATGTGTTTTTGTCAGTGTAATTGGCGTGAATTCATGTTCACTCTGTCAGCCATGGATTCGTGAAATGTGTTTTAATTAGCCAGAACATGATCCAAAGGCTGTGCAGCCTTGATCTCTGGCTCATGGGAGGAGATGTTGCAGATGGTTTAAAAAAGACAAAAATAGTCTAAAAATGTCTACAGTACAAGAATAACTGGAGTTTGCAGAGATGCTCTTGACAGCCTCAGATGTGTTGTGAGAGGCACTGCAGCACATTCGACACTGCAGAGGATTTAGGAGCAGAGGCCGTCTGTCCAAGATAAGAGAGCAGGCAATGTAAATTAACCTCCAGTCTTTGATTCTCAAGCCCTGCAAATTACATTGTGAGAGCGAAGCGAAGTCTCTTTGCACGCACTCTCTCCCCCCTGAATTCACCTGATTAAAGAATGTTATTTACTCAAATTATCTGGGCCATTCTCTAATGCCTCATCCTATCGCATATTACCCAACCTAGTTTTTTTTTTTTTTTTTACTAGGGCAAATATAAAAAGAGTGGCAACTACGTGCGTGTGATCTCCCTCTGTGCAAGGCCATTTAATTCATTCACTGTGAATTGCTGGAGGAACATATGACCATCTTATGTTTGAGGCTTGCAAGGTGAATGGTCATCTTGTGACCAGTGCTCAGATTGAGTTGCTTTGGTTGAGAGCAGAAAATGCTCAAGTATCATATTACATGAGGTCAGCTGGTATCCCAGGATGATATAATTCCGTACCATGGGGACTGAGGAGATGGATGCTGGGAGAAGAGAAAGATGTTTAGGGACTTGATGTTGAGCAGAAAGGGTGAAGTCATAAAAAATGTGTGGTAATGGCTATAATGATGCACCGATATAAAATTTTTTGGCTGATACCAAATAAATATGGATTTATTTCAATGTTATGGCTGATAAGTGGTAAATGGCTGATATTAAAATTATGATTCTATAATAATTAAATAAAATCACTACAATCAGTCATTTTAAAAAGCTATGAAATAAATTTAGTCATCACAGAATTACAATTGAAAATATAAAAAGAGCATATTCAGTCATAAATATATTTACAAATTCTTTAAGATTAATTTGAATGAGCACTAGATTATGGCAAAGATTATCTACACTGTAAAAATGATTTTTCAAAGTTGTAAATGAATAATAAAGATTATTGGAATATATTTCACAAGAAAATGCCATTTGAGTCTTTCTACCTCAAAATGTATTTTTTAATTCAATGTGTTCTTGCCATTTCTTTGAAACAATTTTCACTCAAAAATTGCTAGTAAATTTGCCTAATTAACTAATTACAAATTAAATCTGAGACTTTTTATAGTTTAAATGTAAAAACATACTGACAAAAAGGTGTAGAAACAGTTTTCACTAGTAAATTTCACAAATAGCTGCAAAGAAATTGCAAGTAACACTTTTTTTTTTTTTTTTTTTTTTTTGGAAGTGGAAAGACTGAAATGTTTTCTTTCTAAAACCTGCTCAAATAATCTTTATTAACAACTTCAAAAGTGTAGGTGGAATTGATCATATACATAATAAAATATCTAATATCTGCCAGTGCCAATATATTAAAATCACTAATATCAGTCATTAACCATATGGTACCATATATCGTGCATCCCTTGTAATGTAGTGTATGTTATTAGGTGAATGTCAAGTGTCCTTCATGTGCTTTATTATGAAGAACGCTCTCTCCAAACATTCAAGTTTTATACCAGTGAGTCATGGGCCATGGCATAGTGCCAATAATCGTCCCTGTAGTTCTGGTCTCCTTTAGCTGTGGTTCATATTAAAATGCAAGACAGAAACACACACACAGAGCAGCATGATTTATTGATGAGAATGTATCTAACCCTTTTCTGTCCTTCCACCCCTTCTTTCCTCCTATCTCTCCTCATCTTTCTCTTTCTCTCTCTCCATCTCCAGCCCAAAGGACCAAATGCTGAATGGCGTTACTCTGCGTCGTTGAGGGCAGGAGTGCAGAGGTAAGCACTTTTGCTGTTAATAATGTCCTGAAAGAGTTACAGTCCTTTCTGAACAAATATGGAAAACATATATTCTCTGTTTGCTGTAGCTAAATAAGAATTAAATGTTAAGTGTTTGTCCTGATCTTGAGTTTGGTAGCTGAGTAAAAGTGTAAAAGCACTATGAATCATGTCCATCTCTAATTTCCTCATTTCCTGACGGGTAATAATCAAATCCGGTCCCTCAATGTCATTATGGAGGAAACCATCTTGTTTGAACTTAATCAAATAGAAGGGAGAGCAGAAGCTAAAAAGCATCTTCAAAATATTATACATTACATAAAATGTTTAAAATGATTTTCATTAAACAAAGAATTACACTTTTACAGTAAGGTTCAGTTTGTAACATTAGATATGAAAACCATTTAGAATTTAATAAGGTTAATGATTTTTTCTTTATTTATAAATATACTATTGTTAATTGATATTGATATTTTTATTTTAGTATTATTAATGTACTACTATGGTATTTATTCATATTTTGAATTGCCTTTTATTTTTATATTTTCAGTTTTATTTTTTTTAAAGATTAATATAATAAAATGTAATAATTAATAAGGTTTTAATCATTATAATTATATTAATTGATATTTCTATTTACCTTTATTATTATTATTATTTTACTTAAATATGTACAAGTAGTTAAACATGTTTTTGTTTCATTTAGTTGCCAGAGCATAATTTCAAATTTTTGTTTATGTTTTACAGTTTAGGTATTTCATCTAATATTTAAATTGTATTTTATTACAATATTATTATAAAACAATTTTAATAGTTTTGATTTTAGTTAACAGTAACAACACTGGTTTATACAACTTACTGAAACAGCATTGTTCATATTGTTCAGTTCATATAAAGTCTGATGCACTACAAATATATTTTTATGGTATTAACCCATTTTAACCTTACTCTGTCATCCAATATATTTCCCCCTACATATACAGTATCTTGATTACAAAGTTAATTTAAGAAGCAGTGCAAATCAGAAATATATCAGATTCAATTCCACCACCACATGAAATTGTAGTACAATAGAGACTAATTTGTCTCTGTATATGTTTGCTGTTGATCAAATTTAACAAAAGAGGGTGGGATAAGAAATTACAAGGAGCCAGTTAGTGAAACAGAAAGACTGTCAGTTCTTCTGTCTGCAGTATCTGTAATAGAGCCTCATCCAAACACCAGAACCATGACCACCAGGAGCTCTCTGACTTCTTCCTGACCTCTTGTCTCTTCCTCTGTGGACCAACTGTGCTCTGTCTGTCTTCATCACGCACAAACACAAGCTTCGAAGCATTTGCTAAGGGCCTTTCCCTGGCATAGTGGCTCTGCAGTCTGATCTTGTGTATGTAGGTCATCAGCATTCTCCACAGCAGATGCACAGTCCTTCACAACCAAGCATAAAGGACAAGCTAGCAGATGAGCTGATTGTGTGAGCTTACCCACACCCGATAAGCAGGGAATTCAAATCTCAGGGGGGGTATTTCGATGCACAAATACTGACAAAATGAGTCATCTCTGAAATGCAAAATATTTTTACACACGCACACACACACACTTACATCTGGAGACAACAAGGCCCTCTCCTCTATCCACCACAAACATACAGTTTCTGGGTGAATGACTGTCTGTTTTATGTGATAATGTTGTGCTACCCTGTGGGCTCATCTCCGGGGATGGTTTTGTGTGTGCGTGCGTGTGCGTGTTTTCTGTGGTTTTCTGTGACTGAAGGCTGGTGCAAAAAGGGGCACAGGGGACATTATACACAGGGGACAAATTAGATGGAATTTCAGAGAGCCACTTAGAGCACCATATAAACATAGTACACATTTGCATACTAAAAAATGTACATTTAGATATGCACCAGTATTAAATTAAATATTAATTCTGTCAGATAAGATGATTGTTATGGCCGATAACCGATAAATTGCATATATTAAAATTCTATACGGTTTTATCGAAATAAATTAAAATTAAAACACTAAAACTGAAATGTAATAATTTTAAATGTTAATTTAGGGAAAGGTTAATTTAGACATCACAACATTATAATGTACAGAATATTCACTTTGAGATTTTGAGACATTTTGAGAGAATTTGCTACAGTGTTATTAAATTATTAGTGTTTATTATTATTAGTGTAAAGTGAGCATTAGATGAAGGTAAAAGTGATATTAACGTGATTATATTTAAATAGAAAAAAGTGAGCATGCAAAACTGAATAGCCAGTATAGACCGATACCAATAAATCAAAGAGATTTAATATCATGCATTAAATTGGATGAATTAAATTAATCAAAAATGACAATAAACACATTTATAATTTTACAAAATATTTATATTTCAAATAAATGTGTTCTGCTGTTAAGCAGAAATGTTTCTTGAGCATCAAATCAGCATATCAGAATGATTTCTGAAGGATCACGTGACACTGAAGACTGGAGTAATGGCTAATGAAAATCCAGCTTTGCTGTCACAACAATAAATAACATTTTAAAATATATATATAAATAGAAAATGGCTATTTTCAATTCTAATAATATGTATTCTAATGTATTTCTGATCAAATAAACGCAGCCTTGGTGGTGAGCATAAGAGACTTCAAAAACAAAAACAAAAATCTTACCAACTCCAAAATTTTGAACGATAATGTATAGGCCTATTGCATATCCTTAATTAAATTGATTGTTTGAATTTCAACAATTATATGTAGTATGTAATATGTATGTATTCATACAACATGTTCTCACTCCCAACTCGTCACATATTGAAGTTTGGTCAGGACCACTTGGCGTCGCTTTTTGATGCTCAAGGTACCCCTTTTGCATCATTTTTCGACGTGCAGGTCCTCCGTTGTTTTAAATAAGAAACCCTTGGCGTCAATATGCTGACGCAAAAGGTACTGGGAATTTTATTGTTGTGATTAAATTATATATTGGGTAATATTGCCATTATTGCATATTTGTTGAGGTGTGATTTTTTTTTCAATGTAAACAGTCACAACAGTTTTATTTAAATAAATATTAAATTATATAAATATTATATTTAAATATAAATAAATAAATACATTTATATTACACTATTTACACATTTATGAGCACGTAACCCAACCCCTGCCCCTAAACCCACCATTTGTCAATAAAACACAAGATATAACAGCCAGATACAACTACCGTCATAATTTATTCAAAAAGTGTTAATATTCCAAGTCTTCCGAGGCAAAATGATTGATTTGTGAGAGGAATAGACGCGATCGCCGTCTCCGTCCACAGTAAAGCTCATCCTGTGTGCTGCTGCTGCAGTCTCTGTGCGTAAATTCAAAAAATGCCGCCAGAAGAAGCCTTAGGTCAGCCTTGGTTGTGAAATGCTCGTGACCGATTGTGTCATGCAACGGGACGGGAGTATGCTTTTGAATGAGATGTGAGCGCGTTAACGGAGCGGGATCATTTTCAGAGATTAAAACCTTATGTTTTACACTCTTCTTCGCATAAAGACATCGTATGGCTTCAGAAGACTTGGAATGCAACACGACTTGTTTGTAATGCTTTTATACTGCTTGTTTGTGGTCAGTTTTTGCAATGAATACCTGTGACTGCACTTATATTTGCATGTTACTTGTTTTATACAGTATTGTTCTGGGTAGGTTTAGGGTAGGGGTGGGGTTAGGTGCTCCAATGAAAGTATACATTTATATAAAATTATTTCTATTTTTTACAAATGCATGCAAACCATTAAACTAAGACAAACAACTGAAAACAACAGAGGACACTGCAAGTCGAAAAATTATGCTAAAGGGGTACATTTAGCGTCAAAAAGCGACGCCAAGTTCTTCTGACCAAGCTTCAATATGTGACGAGATGGGAGTGAGAACGTGTTGATTCATAACTTTTTATTGACCCTCAATGAACCAACAATTAAGATGAATTGCTGAATTGCTCAACTCTCTGTCATACTTCCTCTTCATTTAGACTTACTCCAAACACCTCCAGAATCCAAACCTCCTCTCCAGTGGCTTTAAATCCACACCCCTCAATCGACAAGCCTCTCCTTAGGCAAGAAAGTTACTGATTCACTCTGCCACAAGGCACGGGTGCATTTCAGCTTTAAGGGAATTAGAAAGATCCATCATGCTAACACACACACACTGGATGAGAGTTATGGGAACTGTAGCAGGCTGGGCACACCCTGTGCTGCATTGCAGATGCCCTGCTATACCCACTTCCTTTTTGCTCCTCATGTCTGTACATTTATAATGGATGTATAGGAGTGCTGTGGCAAAATTCACATTCTTGCTCTTTATGTGGGTGATTGTCTGATCGTGGTTTCCATGGTGATAAACACACCGATCCGTGCTGAAAGCCAAAGGCCGTCGCTGGAAAGTGTATGTAGGAAATGAAATGTCCCTTTAACGTAATGCTTTTTAATGCATACTCGCAGCTCTAGGGTGCAGCGTGGTATTGTTGACATTTTAAGTACATACTACATCTTCAACTGTCTACCACAAATTCCCAGGCTTATGTTATGCATGGCCTGCTGACAGTCCGAGAGAGAGAAATGGAGAGAGGAATGGAGGGAAGATAAAGATGGTAAAGAAACTGAACAATGTAGGGGAAATCAGATTATGAAATGGGCCTTTGCAAGAGCAGAGAGGCGCTGAAATGGTAATACATTTCCATACAATCCACATATTTTTCTCTTTGATGAACACTTTCACTTTTATATCATCTTTCTTTTCACATTTATTCTGTTTCTTCATCATTCCTACACTGCAGAAAATCCTATTCGTATTGCTATTCCTATATATTTTTTACTAATACTTTAATTAAGCAAGGAAGTGTTAAATTGATCAAAAGTGACAGTAAAGATATTGATAATGTTATAAAAGGTTTACATTTCACATAAATGCTGTTATTTTGACATTTCAATTCATCAAAAGTATCCTGAAAAAAAACCTATATATCACAAATTCCATGAAATTTTAGGCAGCACAACTGTTTTCAACATTGATGATGATAATAATAATAATAATAATAATGATGATAATAATAATATTTTTGAGCACCAAATCACATATTAGAATGATTTCTGAAGGATCATGATGTGACACTGAAGACTGGAGTAATGACTGCTGAAATTTCATATTTGCATCATTGGAGTAAATTACATTTTAAAATAATTATTTTAAAGTGGAACAATAATTCACAGTATTACTATTTTACTGTATTTCATCACATAAATGCAGCTTTGGTAAGCATAAGAGACTTCTTTCAAAAACATTAAAAAATCTTAATGACCTCAAACTTTTGAACGGTATTTTATATTCATGATACAAATCTTAACACCTCATTTAATGTCGGTACTCAAGTAAAACAAGTAATCTTGTGGATGTTAAAAAATATCTAAAATATATATTTTAATATACTTAAAAAGAGGTTATTTTGTATCATCTTGTGTATCTTCCTGCCTTCTTTCCTGTATATATTTAGACAGTCTATCGATGTGCTTTCCAGTCAACATGTCTGAAGGAGTTAAAACATCATGACACCATCGTGACAACTCGCACGCCGCACACACATCACCTCACGCACAGACACATTAGATCACAGATAGTCTAGCACACTCTGTCACATGTACCTTCACCATCACGCTCACCTTCAGACCAAAGCTTAAATAAATACTTGCGAACACAGCAGCTCTTGACACATAACACAACTGTCCCCCTCAGCTGCCACAGCCCAAAAGTGAAGCTGTATTTTAATGTGAATTATTTTTCGAATCAGTTTCACTGAACATTTTCTCTGTGCATTTTTAATAGCACTCAAAAAATTACTGGATGCGTGATATGTCAAGACTAATGACATACTAATTGTTTTCTTTTTAGTTCTGTGCATATGGAGGAGGCATCAGCTGTGATGCAGGGAGCACAAGGCATGCTGGTCCATAACTGGCCCACAGTCTCCAGTGCAGCAGGTGAGGTCACATCTTAAAGACGTCCGCAGTGTAATTAAATTTTAATCATCCGAAACCAACGACTCCATCATCTTCTCGCAAAACTTCATGCTCTTGCTAATCTAGTAATTTTCTCTCTAGCAAATTATCATGTTCATCAACCTATTACATCTGTTTTAATTAATATGCCTAATACATATGGTGATTCTGGATTTCTCGTAATGAATCTTAGGAAGAAATCAAGACCGACTGAAACTTTTGACCCAAATTGAAGCTGATTCAAAGTGACATGGATTCATGCATGTTTAAAACAACCTGTTTAAAGCAGGTTAGGTTTATTCATCCAAAAATGTCAGCTCTTCCTCTCTCTCTGTCCTCTTCTTGCTCTTTTACGGTCTTGCATGCCCTGAAAGATCCTCAATCCAAGTACAAGATGTACTTTGCGTTGTCTCTTTGTGTTGCAATACTGTTCCCAAGATCCAAAATGACAGGGAACAAGTCTGCAAGTCTGGCTCGAGCTTTCCCATTAATTTTTTTCAGACTTTCATGCAACTAGCAATCCAGACAATGACTTGCTGTGGTCCGTGGTGTGTCATTTTTATACATCTACTAGCATATTTTCCTTCTCTTCTTCCTTAGAAGTCTATTCTTTATTAACATGTACTGATGTATCAAGGCCAGTCCTTCCCTGACAGGATTTCATTTGTAATTTAGTGGTGTGTCCCTCAAATGCCTCATTTCAGCACATAATTAGGCAACATAATCATTAGTTGACACAATGAACCAAATGTGTTTATTTTGGGTAAGTGCACAATGGCCAAGCACACAGTTTCAGGAGTGACAACCGCATTTAAATATGGGAGTGAATCCCCTAAATTCTCATTTTGTGTGTTTGGAACAGATCTCTCTCTTGAAATTGCAGTGATTGACACCAATGTTCTGTCGTCTGGCATTTGGTATATGCTATTTTTGACCAAAGTGATATTACAGCAACTAAAGACTCATTACGTTCGGTGATTTTTAACTAAACCACTGTCAACAGAGCCATCATGTTTTGTTTTTGTTTGTCATGTCTACTTATTAATATAAGCAACATGTATTAAGCATCTTTGGGCTTGTCTTGGCCCATAAAGCAATCCAGTTTATGGAGGTAATAAAGTAGGCAAGTGCAGGTAGAGATATTTTGGTATGTGGCTTATTTCCAAGATAGAGCATTTGGATTTTTTATGGGCTCTTTCTTATTTGTTACCTAGTTCCATGTGATTTTTTTTTTGTGCCGTGCATAAAGAAGAGCAACACAGCTGATTTGAGTTTAAATATATCATTAACAACTAGTTGTTCAGGGGTTGCATTTCCCCTACAACAACGTTGACAGCGTACAACTCGCTGCTTAACAAGCATAGTATGATATATTGTTGTGAAAACTAACTGTTTCCTGAACATGGTCGCATTTCTGTGGTTTGAACCATGTTGGTTCAACAATATAGGACAGTTGTTAAAGGGATAGTTCACCCAAAAATGAAAAATCTGTCATTAATTACTCACCTTCATGTCGTGTCAAACCCATAAGACCTTTGTTCGTCTTTGGTACACAAATTAAGATATTTTTGATGAAATCTGAGAGCTTTCTGACCCTGCATAGACAGCAACGCAACTGAAACATTTATGGCCCAGAAAGGTAGTGAGGACATTGGCTCGACCGTAATGTTATGAAGCTATAAGAATAATATTCGAGCGCAAATAAAACAAAAATAATTACTTTATTCAATAATTTCTTCTCTTCCGTGTCAGTCTCCGCTGCCATTCATGAGAGTACCATGACACACCATCTTTTTTAGTTCATTGTCTGCATATTCTGGTTCAAATAAGTAAGGCTGGAAAAAAAATAATTGCAAATCATATTCTCTGTTGCAATCTTCTGACATGTTTATGAAAACTGTTTTATGTACAGCGTGCATCTTCTTCTGCTTGTAAACAAAGTGCAGTGCATCCGGGTTCTACGTCAGCAGCACCACACGCATGCATTGCAGTACTCTCATGAATGGCGGAAGAGACTGACATGGAGAAGGAAAAAAATGTGGAATAAAGTATTCTCGAAGCTTCATAACATTACGGTTGAACCACTCATGTCACATGGACTATTTTATCAATGCCCTTACTACCTTTCTGGGCCTTGAACGTGAAAGTTGCATTGCTGTCTATGGAGGGTCAGAAAGCTCTCGGATTTCATCAAAAATATCTTAATTTGTGTTCAGATGATGAATGAAGGTCTTACGGGTTTGGAACGACATGAGGGTGAATAATTAATGACAGAATTTAAATTTTTGGGTGAAATATTCCTTTGATGACGACATGTGCAGGTGGTAGACAAATAACTTCTACAACTTTATTAATTCAATATCTCCGAGATGATTCTGTAATGAACATTGCAGCTGATGATTACTTCATCATTTGTTCTTGTACTTGATGATTTTTCTTTTCCATTTTGCTTTATTTTAGGTTTGATTCATCACGGTCCCCCCTTATGTCACAGTGACCCATTTATTAATATGCGCACTCTTCAAAAACAGGATTTATTAAGGACATCCTAAAATATATAGATTCAAATGTAGAGATTGTATAGATTGTACTGCATGTTAGCTTGCTTATTGTGCATAATTTGTTTAAGACCACATGCCATACTAAGAAGAATCTATGCTTCTAACCACAGTTCCAACCACACAGGTTTGCAATGCTGTTTGTGAATGTTTGTTTCAAATATGGTTTTGGGAAACACTGAATCGTTGATCTATGATGGTAACGACGGAACTTAAGACAATAGCTTGGTAACAGTGCTTTTGGGAAATGCACCCCAGCAGAATTTCTGTAAATGCTTTTGTCACTACCTGATTTTTTAGGAGTTAATTCAGTTGTAGAAGGCAGTAAATTACTGAACTGTGTGTGTACAGAAACAGGATTAAGCATTAATAGGTAAATTGACAACCCAATTTACCTCAAGTGTGTACATGCCCATTTTGCTCAAATGGCATCTTTCATTTACTCTGCTGAAGTTCAGAACCAAAGTATCTAAATATTGTGATGCATGAGGCCTGTTTGGGGTTATTGAATTTGCATTACTGAGATATGCTTCTCCTCAAAGATCAGCCAGATAGACAGAGGACGATCAATCTAATGTGCCATTAGAGGAATGAAGCAACAGTGGTGGGTCTCCTGGGTGGTGGATGGTGGAGATATTGACAGGCTGATAGAGCAGAGCTGAACTGGAATGATGGCAGACAGTGGGAAGAAACGGATAGAATAAGTGGGACAGATCGAGAGAGGCACAGAGCAAAAAAGAGGAGAGGAGAAAGAGAAATCCATTGATCCTTTATTAGCAACCTGCAGAGAGGTGAAGCAGAAGGACAAACTACACACCACAAATCTGATAGACTTTTGAAACCCAGTCTAGTTGTCCAACTAAATAGTGTTTATTAGCAGGCTAATGTTGTGTTATTGAGGCAACGCAGGTGTGTTGTGTAAGCGCTGGTTTAGTGCTTGTAAATTACAACACGGTTGAGGTCATGGGAACAGGAGGAATGGAAAAGAGGCCAAGCAGGAAAATGAGACAAAGATAAATATGAGAGATATATGAGGATGCTATACTGAGAGTCATTTAAAAGATAAAGCATGTGGGATGCAGAGAGACGGCGAGTAATAGAGGAGGAAAGGGATGATAGAATGAGAGTGATGCTGGAAGAGACGAGGGGGGATGCGGGGGTTGGAGATGCACAGAGGTTCAGGATTGGCAGACCCCTCCGGTGGTCCTGTTGCTAGGAAACACTGTGTGACTAGTTGCCAGGCAACAACAACTAATCTTAGATACTGCAGCAGGAGCAGCTGATAGTGGGCGAGTGGGGGTGGGGGAGGAGGTTTCCATGGCAACCAGCCGTACTCAAAATGGAAGAACAAGCAAGGTGTGGAAGGGGAGAGGAATGGAGAGGTAGAAACATCACAGGAAAAAATAAAGACCGGAGGCCTGAAAGGACCAGAAATAGCACAAAAAGTAGCACATATGCATCCAACACATGGATGCATATTAGATCAAGTATTTGTCTTTAACTGCACACATTTATCTGGCTGCACTGATATAGCAATACAATACATAATGCTGCTCTATATCGTTGCTGTCAGGCATAAACCTCAAATGTCCAAAGCCGCTACTTACCATGAAAGGGGGGAAATAAATAAATACTGTCAAAGTTAAAGTTGATATTTTGGCTTAATTTATGGTTGGACACTTGCATGTGTTATATTATTAACATTTTACTAAAATTATGAGAACAGAACAGGATTTTACCAACAGTTTGAGGATCCAGTGGAGTTACAGGAGTTTAGTCTCAAGCTCTTTTTTATTACTTTTCATTGGTTCATTTTTTGTAAAACCCACTGATGAAAAAAAAAAAAAAAGAAGATTAAATGATTAATCATATTTTATATTATTTAAAAGGAAAAGTAATAATTTTGGATATTAAGGATAGACCACAGAACAGCATTATCTAATGACCATAATACCCTCTTTGGGTACAATTAAGGCAAATAAAATCATCAAGCTATCACAATCTTGACTGAATATCAAGACACAGACCCCCCCCCAACCCAACCAAAATAAATTCAAAAGTACATAAAAATAAAATTTGTATATACAATGACTTGAAAACATTTCCCCTATGATAAGCATAATTTTAATTTCTGGAATAAAATTAATTTGTTTCAGAGTGATACAACTATCCTGAGAGAAAAGAAAAGAATAATAAGGAATAATAAGTAAACTGCTTTACTGTTTATTAATAGTTGAAAAACGTTAGCCGAATTGAAGTCATGTGGTGCAACCAACAAGCAGAAAGATTCAGGGACAAAAATATTATTATTTTTTACTTTTATTTTTAGAGACATTAAATTGAAAGTTCTTGAAAATGGTAAAAAAAAAAATAACCATATGAAAAAATTAATACAAAAGTATAGTAATTTATTGAAAAATACATTAAAAAAAATGCACTTCAAACATACAAACACCTTCTGTGATGAACATGTTTTTAATTTCTAGAATAAAATGAGAAAAGTCAGAGTGTCAATGTGACAAATATCCTGTTATCATACTAAAAAGAGCTTTATTAAATGAATAAATTCTTAAAAAGAAAAACAAATCTATTTTGGCATAATCTTTTATTGTTTTTCAGAATCAAAGTCATGTGGAGCAACCAACAAATGGAAATTTGAAGAACATTTTTTTAGTACTTTTTAGTATTTATTTTTAGAGTCATAAAATTAAAAGTTCTTGAAAATTGTAGGCTACTTTTTCAAAACTATATGAAAACAAAATTAATACAAAGGCCACGTACACACTGCAGCTAAATTTGGTTGTCAGTTCACCTTTTACTCCTTAATCACATTCTGTAGACACATAATTCACTAAAATACGGGAGTGACAACCGCATTCGACAACCACATTAACTCCCGAAAAATACAGGTAGTGACAACCGCATTTACAGAAACACTTTTAATCCTGTGTTCCTGTGGCTCAGTGGTAGAGCATTGCGTTAGCAGCGCAAAAGGTTGTGGGTTCAATTCCCAGGGAACACACATACTGATAAAAATGTATAGCCTGAATGCACTGTAAGTCTGCTAAATGCATAAATGTAAATGTAAAATGTAAATGCTACGCAGTGTGTATGGAACTGAACTGAACAACTAGTTGTTAATGGTGTGATTTGAACGTGCATCAGTGTCTTCGTCTGTATGTGAGATGCAAGAAAATAACAGTGGAATAACAGTTTATGAGATAAGACCAAACAACATGCCTAAAAGCGCTTGTAAATATGAGGACATGGCAACACTGCAAGACAGCGCTCTCTAAAGCAGCCTCCCGAGCATAAACACAACGCTGCAAGTCTATCAGCGGTAGTTTAGTTAAAATCGACGGACAACAGGAGTCTTTAGTCAAAAAATGTCACATAACAAACGGCTAAACTTTTATTCACTCCCACAAGACGACAGAATGTTACTATGGTTACAAATGTGGGAGTGAGTGCTGTTCCGTACACACATGGAACGATAATTTACGGGACTCACTCCTGCATTTAAAAGCGGTTGTCACTCCTGAAACTTGTAGTGTGTACGTGGCCAAAGAGTAAATTTTTAAGAACTTAGCACTTGTAAAAACATTTTTTTCCCCGTTTTTTTCTTTTCCTTTTAAATGTGGACACTTTTGTCACTGACCTGTACAACAAAGAGAGAAATGCAATGAAAGTTAGTTTTAGACTGTTGCTTCCAGCTCCACTTTGCCAATCTTCTCTTTAGTCTCATGAGGACAAAAACTAGTCTGCTCAGTTGACCTGCTCTGACATGAAACTTAATACACAGACACACACATGCACTGATATTGCTGCCATAATGAAAGCCACAGGGAGATGGAGTGAGGTGTGACTAACACATGAACACATGAGTTACTCTCTCGCTAGAGATCTGACCACTCTGCAAGTAAATGCTACCACTCTAAACCACAATTTCTGACCTTCTCAGCCAAATGTGATCTGTCAAGCCCAGGGGGCGGCACACAGTTCTTCTGTGAATGTGTGCATGTAAACACTCCCTCATTGACTCTTTTCTGTGCCATCTGTGTACCATGACTGTTCTGTATGGATGGAGAGGTGGTATATTTTTAGGATGGTCAAGATTATACATAATAGATCAGTAGACACAGAAAAAAAGAGCAGTTTGCATATTAATGGCAGGATTTGACATGTCTAAATTTAGACATGTGCCTGAAACTGAGCAGGAGAAGGATTTCTAATTTAGTCTAGTTGTTGCGCACTCACATAGACGCACAATCTACCCATGCAGATTCATTTAAGCCGAGGAAAGAATATCAAAATGGATAATCCCTGCTAGGTTTTGCATTTATTGAAATAAGCCGTGCGGTACTGTCATAATAAACGTACAGATCAAAAACAAACAGAATTGCATTTCAGGGCCATGGTGAGATCTAAATAAAACACAGAAATGAAAGTAGGTCATAGAGTAACTGGTGTGGCAAAGAGCCCTGTTTCTGTAGGGAAAGTAGTACATAAGTCTCTCACTCTGGACTCAGCTCTCTGTCCCTGTTGGGGTAGTACACTTTCAAACATGAACATTGTATGAAAGTGCACTCCAGAGTGATGCAGTGTCCCTCTCTGTGTGTATTACTTGTAGGTTTAGATCAGTGTTAAATAATGAAAACCAACGTGCTTCTCCAATCAGGATTTTGATGCAAATACTTTTTGCCATACATCTTTAGAAAGAAAGAAAGGGAAAAAAAACATTATTGATCTATTATATTATATTATATTATATTATAAAACATGTGCCAAGAAATACAGTGTTTTTAAAGAAAAGTTTAAATGCAGAGACTCTTGTTATGTTGTGTAACCATGAAGTAAAAAGGAATAACATTCATTAATTCATGCATTTATTTATTTATGTCATGAACTATTAATAATAAATATATTATTCATAAACAGTTTTTGGGGAGTCACACCATATTAAATTTTACAACCGCAATTAACCCTGCCAAACTTTTTCATTTCAAGATTTTTTTTTTTTTTGGGGTTATAATATCAGGACACGTTGCATCACTCTGACATTTCTGCCTCCCCAAAAAATTCTACTACTAGAAATTTAGGGCTTTCTTCACTGAAAGCTCCTCATAAAACTTGAATTGCATATGTAGTTTCACTGTAGAAACCCATTGTTAGGTGTCTATGTCTCAAGACAATTAGTAATTGTGTCATCTTATTTTTGGTTTTAATCCTGACTTTTGATCCATTAGACAACGCAGTATCTTGATTTAAATGAGGAAAGTAATGATGACACAATCTAATCATTGTAATTTTTCTCACTCAGATGGGGAGGGAGAGGGACAGCTGTCCCCTCCTGTTGGAGCTGGAATCAACAGTAACAGCTGGAGCTTCCGCTACGGTGCAGGCCCCGGCTACGGTCCTCCACAAGCCCTGAAGCCGGGAGAGATCCCTCCTGAAGCCTTCATTATTCCCGGCTCTCCTGCCATCATCTCCATCCGGCAGGACCCAGGTGCCGTCGATGATAAGGGCGAGTTCATCACCTTCGGAAAGAAAGAGGAGTCTAAGAAGAAGAAAAAGAAGAAGAAGGAAAAGAAGGACAAGAAGGATAAAGGAAAAGATGATGGCGAGGAGTAACGTCCCATTAAAATATTACAGTTATCAACTTATGTTTGTAGCAAATGCTGACAGAAAGAGAAAACCAAAAATACTGAAAATGTAAAGAGAGGAGAAATTCCTTCTATATACCTTATTTACCAATTCCAGTTGAAGAAAGAAGAGAGTTTGAGCTGTACGCACAAACATAAAAATTGCAAATTAACTCTGTGAACCTGTGACTCTGATTGGCTATTTTTCTAGTTCTGATGCAGAAATTGATCAGTGATGTCCAAGAAAGAACTCTAGTCTGCAAAATGCAAACCAAGCCCACTCGCACCTTGTAAATTACATTTTCAACCATGGTGAGGGAAGTCCATCTCCTCTTTTAAAAGGATCAAATGAATCCAGTTAAACTGGATATGAACTCATGCCATACCAAGAGTTTTCTCTAATTCCATCCCTGCCTTCCTCCCTCAACGTCAAATGGGGAAGAAACAACCACCCCTGGCCCTGTCTCACTCCTTGATCTGCTGGAAACAAAACTTTGTAAAAGAAAAAAGATACTACAGCTTTATCAGAAAAGCCAGTGTCTGATTTCTAGAGCAGATAAAAAATAAACGCCTACAGAGATGGGAATGTAGCAGCGAAATCACTTGCTTTACACTCACAAAAACGTCCTAGAACAGGGCACAGAGATCTCTAACGCTTCTGTCCTGCTCCCAAAGTAATGCTGAAATCTCAGAATGATGCTTTACTCAGTATATTTTCTAAGAGCAAGTAAATCTCATCTTATACAGTCCAAAATCATACACACCCATGATTTGTATGAATACAAATCACAAATTGATGTGTGTTCTTGCTCTCTAATGCATAAAACACTACGAACAGGCTGTCCACATGCTGTACACCTAAAATCACCACAGGACTGAAGCACAACAGCCTCTCAAAAGTCTGTAAAATAGTAGAATGAATGCTTGTGGCTTCATTTCAAAACACACCCACTTCCTTTGCTGCTGTTTTGAATGTTTGATAGATGTCATCCCACTTCCTGCCAGCTTTATGTCTTAGTCCAGCTACTTGCCCTTAGCTAAAGCTTGTAACTTTCGCATATCTAATGTTGCCAGCTGGTGTGCATTGCTGGCCCCATGTCAGTACTGCCCCCTGGTGGCTCATATTGTACAATGTGACAAGAAAGTGCAGAAAAATCAAGTTAATATTATTGTCACTTCTGCTGGAAACATAAGCACAGGTACTGGCCCCTACATGCACACACACACACACACACACACACACACACACACACACACTCAAGACACACCAGTGTTTATGCTCTCACAGCAGTTGAACCACCATGGACAATGCAGCCATGATTATGGACATGTTTAACTACAGAATATGGTGCTTTCTAGGGCAAAAAAAGAAGTTGAGTGGATATTAGACTGAGAAGACCACAGTGGTGGGCAGTACAGAGTTTTTCTACTGTATGTAATCAATGATGAGATAAAGCTTCATGACAGTTCCATAGTTGTTGATTAACATTTTGTAAATAATGGGAATGTTTTCTTAACATTCAGACGTCATGCTTAAATTTTCTGTTTTTAAGAGGGAGCGCATCTCTCCTTTCTTTCCCTTCTAAGTCTGTAGAGATACTGTTCAGTAAAGGAGAGATGTTCGTGCTGCTATGTCTTTGTATCATCACAAAACACACACACACACACACACACACACACACACTCACTTGAGTCTCTTTCAGGTGTGGTTCAGTGCTGTCAGATCACCAAGTGACTGTTTTGCATGTTAAACGCAATTAAAACAGATAATTATATATAGATATAAATTAATAATTATTTTTTTTCTCATTTATGATGAAACTGGAGATGTGTATCCTCTCTACTGAAGTATGTAGACATTAATCAAATTATTCAAACACAAACATACACTGATTACATACATGCATAGAGCGTAAAAAGAAGACACCGAAACGATGTCGGCTCTGTGGCGATCAACGTTAACATTAACATTCTAGCTATATGTAATGCTGTAGTGTTTTGGTATAAATTGCTTTTCTTTACAACCTTATGATTTTTGCAACTTGAAAGGATCAATCCTTCGTTTTGTGCTAGGCTTTGAAATCAATGACACTGTAATGTGAGCCAGTTCATACTTCCCTATGATATAAACCTCTCCCTTCAAAAAAAGAAAAAGAAAAAAAAAATCAAAAATGATAAAACAGGAAATAAAAAGGTCTATGTATTATGCTTGTGTGTAGTAATTATATATCAATTCATCCAGTGCCTAAGTGGCACTATGCTTTTGACTTTGACAGTGCAAATCTGTTGGACAATTTTTTTGTACACCTGCTCATCTGTGTAATGGTGTTTATTATTTTATATTACTTTATGAAATCTGGTAATGTGTTTTGTTTATAAATCACAAATAAAGTTTTCTTTCATAAGTATTGGAGATTTATCTGTGTTTTTTATTTTCCCTGTCTATATTGTTAGTAAACAGCATTGGATTGAATAACAGTCTCTATTAAATATTCGTTCATCTTCTTGCACTAAAAATAAAATTACCCCACATGCATTTTATCTTAAACATCGAATGTGCTAACCTACCACTTTTTACCAGCTGGATATTTGTCATGAAACTGGTTCCCAGCTTACAGTGGCAGGCCATGTGGTAACTTGACTGAGCTTTCTATTGCACGATTTTCAGTGACTATTCAAAGAAGGTGGACCTGAACGTTTCACCTGCACAAATCATAAATCTTCTGAAACAAAGCGATGTTATTGTTCTGCAAGGAATGAAATACAAGGATTAAATTAAGTTCGCGTGTTTGGGTCGGAAATTATTTGAAGTAACGCGAAATGCACATTTGAACGGCTGAACTTTGAGTGTAAATATGATAAAATAGTGGAGCATAATACAACAGCTTAATGTATGCATTGAAACTGCTATCTCTCGGGTCGCATTTGATTTTTCTGCAACATTCTGACGTATTATTTACGTTTGGTGCACACACACACAAAGGCGATGTTTTGAACTTGGAACATTTCTGTTTAAATATACGTTAGATGTAGGCAGCTGACTGTTACGCAGTGTACCAGATGTGTGCAGTTCAAGTTCAATACAGTAGAAAAGGGCTGTTTCTTTTCCATTTGATCAGTTAGCAAATGTAGTGCATTGACTTCTCTATCAGTTATTCTTTTATTGTTGTTTCTATTTTTAGGCTTAATTGTACTCTCTCTCTCTCTCTCTCTCTCTCTCTCTCTCTCTCTCTTTCTTAACTATGCATACTCTATTTTCTTAAACATTTAATTTATCATTTAATTTCAGTATACTGAATATGGAATACCTTTCCAAATCAAATTTCATTCAACGGACATTTTAGCCTATATCTGCAGTAGGACAGTATTTCATTTGCCTTGTTCCGCGACTATACGGAGTGCGCTGTCCATGGTGCTGAAAACATGCGCCGGTTTGTGGCGTGTGTAGCTGGCATGAACTACATCTATACATGCTCTAAAAACAAATGATAAAGAAATTACTTTTTATCCATATATATGCTAACATACAGTTTAAATTAAAACAAAGACTATAATCTCATATTAGTAGGCGGCAGGCCTACTGTTGGTTTATGTGATTTATCTGACTGAACAAAAGCCCACGGTAATACTTCGTGTATATTTAGGGTTTTGTATTAACCAGATCTTATTTTTAGGAAATAATACTATTTCAGGGTTATCTGAAACTGTGGATTTAAACCTATGTTACCAAAAAAAAAAAAAAAAAAAAAAAAAAAAAAAAAATCTCTGTAAATATGGAGCATCTGCTAACCATGAAATAAACCTCACAGACTAAACCTAAACTCTGTTCAACCACACAGCGTCGCTGTTGACTAACTATGCTGTTTTAGTGCATAAGAACACACCCATTGGTGCGGGCATCTTTCTATTCTGTTAACATTTGTCTGAAAGAGCAGCGCGGACGACGACATACATTGGTTGTTTGTGGAGAGCATTTCGAAACAAGGCTTTACTTTATTACATCAAGAAAATATGGCGAAAATGCCTAAACAGCGTTTGGCCAAATGGCGATTATGGATAACATCGCTTCTCTTCTGCATTGCCGCTGCTGATGTTCGTTATTCTGTGCCGGAGGAAACAAAGACAACATATGTGATTGGAAGTTTAAGTAAGGACCTTAATTTGGATTCCGATCGCTTGAGGTTTCGCAAAGCCCGTTTGGATTACCAAGGGGATAAAAAATATTGTGAAGCAGACCTAGATTCTGGAAATATTTTTGTTTCGGAAAGGATCGACCGAGAGATGCTGTGCGGAACGACCTCCCCCTGCCTCGTGCACTTTGAGTTTATTCTTGAAAATCCATTAGAGCTTCATAACGTTGTTTTGGAGGTCCAGGATATCAATGACAACCCTCCTGTTTTCCCCAAAGATTCAATTAAGCTAGAGATAAGCGAAGCAGCACCTACCGGAAGTAAATTACAAATAGCTCGGGCACGCGATTTGGATGTTGGAATGAATTCAGTCCAGACGTATATTCTTAGTCAAAACAAACATTTTGTTCTTGATACAAAATCAAATAAAGACAGGTATGTGGACATTGTTTTGAAAAACAGCCTAGATAGAGAGACAAAAGGAGAGCATTCCTTAATATTGTCTGCGGTGGATGGGGGAAATCCTCCTAAATCTGGAACTGTTGTTATTGAAGTGCGCGTTCTAGACATGAATGATAATGCACCAGTATTTTCGCAGCCTATGTACAATACTCGCTTATCTGAAAATGCAGCACTCGGAACGTCTGTCATCAAAATTGCTGCGACCGATGTGGATGAGGGCGCAAATGGACAAATAACGTATTATATCAATCACCTATCTGACAACACAAAAGAATTGTTTAAAATTGACGAAAATTATGGAGAAATATCTGTGATTGGGCAGCTGGACCACGAGAAGTCCTCGTCGTACGAGATGGAAGTGCAGGCGGAGGACGGTGGAGGTCAGACAGGCCACTGTAAAGTTGTTATTGAAATAGATGACATAAATGATAACGCGCCTGTTATATCAGTAAAGTCTCTGAAAAACCAAATCCCAGAAAACATCCCACCCGGTTCAGAGATCGCTGTAATAAACGTGAAGGACCAAGATTCCGGTGAAAACAGCCGGGTTAGTTGTTCCATTTCTTCAAGTCTACCATTTCAACTACAGCCGTACATCAAGTCTTATTTCATTATCACTACAACTCGTTCGCTTGATCGGGAGCAAATCGAAAATTATAATGTAAAAATAACAGCAACGGATGGAGGTACACCCCCCTTATTCTCGAATCTAACTCTGAACATACAAGTGTCAGACATCAACGACAACTCCCCTACATTTGAGTTACAGACATATGCTGTTTATATAAGTGAAAATAACAAACCAGGCACATCTGTTTGTTCTGTCAGTGCTAATGACCCAGACTGGAGACAGAACGGGACTGTTCTGTACTCTCTGGTTCCCAGTGAAGTCAATGGGGTCCCAGTGTCCTCGTTTCTATCTATTAATGGAGATACAGGGGTGATTCATGCTGTAAGATCATTTGACTATGAGCAGTTCAGAAACTTCACTGTCAAAGTTGTTGCCAGAGACAATGGATCTCCACCGCTCAGCAGTAACGTGACTGTGAAAGTCTTCATAACAGATGAGAATGATAACTCTCCACAGATATTACACCCTGTTCCTGATGGAAAGTCTTTAATGACTGAAATGGTCCCTAAAGCGACTCTCTCAGGCTCTCTGGTGTCCAAGGTGATCGCTGTAGATGCTGACTCTGGACAGAATGCATGGCTGTCCTATCAGATTATCAAATCTACTGATCCTGGACTTTTCACCATTGGTCTCCATAGTGGAGAGATCAAAACACAACGAGACATTTCTGAATCTGACAATATGAAGCAGAACTTTGTTATTTCAGTGAAGGATAACGGACAGCCCTCTCTGTCCTCAACATGTGCTGTAAATTTACTCATTTCTGACAACCTTTCTGAAGTTCCTGAACTTAAAGATATGACTTACGAGGACAACAACTCTAAATTAACGTCCTACTTGATCATTGCATTGGTTTCTGTGTCTACCTTCTTCCTGACGTTCATCATACTGATCGTGGCAGTGAAGTTTTGTCACAGGAGAAAGCCCAGACTGTTGTTTGATGGAGCAGTTGCTGTTCCCAGCGCCTATCTGCCTCCCAACTATGCAGAGGTGGATGGAGCAGGAACTCTCCGCAGCTCTTACAATTATGACGCGTATCTAACCACAGGCTCGCGCACCAGTGACTTTAAGTTTGTGAGCTCGTATAATGAAAACACGCTTCCTGCTGGTGGGACTCTGATAAGAAGTGACATCGATTCTAATATGTTGCACCTGTCTGACGAAGGAGAGTGTTCAGAGGTAAATATCTGTTTTGATTCTTAAAAATTGCCTGTCTGTATTGTGACTAGGAAACACAGCTTAAAAAAAAAAAAAGATGACGATGACGTTTTTGCCTTAAGTCCTTAAAATGCGTTCGAACTGATTCTGTTTTGTCTTCCTTTGATAGTTTAATATAAGTTATTTTTTTTCTCTCCAAAATCTAGAATGCATTCCCTTTGATTTTCACTACTGTTAGTGTGAGGAAAACCTTTGCTAGTTGTATCTTCTTGTAACAAAATAAATCATAGTATCGGTGCCTCTGTCTGCTCCTGAGCATTATGTTATTCAAATTGTACATGATCATTTTCAATACCCTGAAAGAGTTGTAGACTACGGTGCCTTTAGAAATTTACCTTTACAAATGAAATAAGTTCACTGACTAGAGTAACATTTTGCCTGTAGATATTTTCACACTACGCAGTGTGTCGCTGTTGATCTGTGCTGGGAATTTGTTCATCGGTCCACCCATTTGCTTTGCATTCTACTTTCAGATCACACTTCTCATGTTCATACCACTGCTTTTTGTGTCTGAGGACAATACATATCTTAGTAATAGGCCTATGAAATTATCTTTAAGAATCTCCTTCACGTTTACTTAGAATGGAATACACTGCAGCATATGCGTCGCGGCGATCAATGTGGAAAGCCATTGTCCTTTATTCGTTTGCCGTTTCATTATGCTTGGGAGATTTCCGTTATTCCTTTCCAGAAGAAATGAAGCGAGGGTCAGTGGTCGGCAAAATTGCGCAGGATTTAGGAGTCAATAGGAATACATTTTCATCACGGGCGCCAAGGATTGAGTTTGATGGAAAAAACCGCTACTGTGAAATCAACGCGCAGAATGGGGAATTGGTTATAAATCAAAGGATTGACCGAGAAGAGCTCTGCGGACAAAAACCTTTGTGCACATTATCTTTTGATTTCTTCATGGAAACCCCCCTTGAAATACACCGTATAACTCTGGAGATTCAAGACATAAACGACAACAACCCAGACTTCCCCCACAGTGAGGTAAAATTAGATATCCCAGAGTCCGCAGATAAAGGGTCTCGGTTTTCCATAGACGAGGCTGCGGACCCGGACAGCGGAATAAATTCAGTACAAGGTTACAGACTCTCAAATAACCCGCATTTCAGTTTAGCTGTACAGACTAGTGCTGAAACTGGGAAATATGCAGAAATAGTGTTGGAGCATGAACTGGACCGTGAAAAGCAAGACAAGCATTCTCTTATTTTGACAGCTTATGACGGGGGCAATCCTCAGAAATCAGGCACTGTAGTTATACAAATCCGCGTTTTGGACATTAATGATAATAAACCATTTTTTTCTCAGCCAGTCTATAAGGTGAGTGTCCCTGAAAACCTTCCGGTAGACTCAGTTGTGGTTACTGTGAGTGCCAGTGATCCTGATGAAGGAGCAAACGGAGATGTTACTTATGAATTTAGTCATATGCCAGTGAATGCAAAGTCTATTTTTTCAATAGACCCAGCCTCGGGTGAAATAACAATAAAAGGGCCATTAGACTTTGAAGACAGTCCTTCGTTTGAGATTCGAGTTAAAGCAAAAGACGGAGCTGGTCTAGCAGCTACTTCTAAAGTAGTGGTAGACATCAGTGATGTCAATGATAATGCTCCCTTTATCATGATTAAATCTCTTAAAACGCCGTTTATGGAGGATGCGACTGTGGGTACAGAAGTTGCCGTTATATACGTGCAGGACAAAGATACAGAATCTAATGGAAAGATTAAATGTTTTATTCAGCATAACGATCGCTTTAAACTAACACCATCAATTAAGAACCATTTTGCATTAGTAACAGCAGAAGCGTTGGACCGAGAGAGAGAATCTGAATATAATATCACGATTACAGCTACTGACGAGGGTTCCCCGCCCTTAACGTCATCTAAATCTATTAGATTATTTGTCTCAGATGTGAATGACAATCCTCCTGTATTTGAGCAGCAGTCCTACAGCGCTTATATAAGTGAAAATAACACACCAGGCACTTCTGTTTGTTCTGTCAGTGCAAATGACCCAGACTGGAGACAGAACGGGACTGTACTGTACTCTCTGGTTCCCAGTGAAGTCAATGGGGTCCCAGTGTCCTCATTTCTATCTATTAATGGAGATACAGGGGTGATTCATGCTGCAAGATCATTTGACTATGAGCAGTTCAGAAACTTCACTGTCAAAGTTGTTGCCAGAGACAATGGATCTCCACCGCTCAGCAGTAACGTGACTGTGAAAGTCTTCATAACAGATGAGAATGATAACTCTCCACAGATATTATACCCTGTTCCTGATGGAAAGTCTTTAATGACTGAAATGGTCCCTAAAGCGACTCTCTCAGGCTCTCTGGTGTCCAAGGTGATCGCTGTAGATGCTGACTCTGGACAGAATGCATGGCTGTCCTATCAGATTGTCAAATCTACTGATCCGGGACTTTTCTCCATTGGTCTTCATAGTGGAGAGATCAAAACACAACGAGACATTTCTGAATCTGACAATATGAAGCAGAACCTCGTTATTTCAGTGAAGGATAACGGACAGCCCTCTCTGTCTACAACCTGTGCTGTAAATTTACTAATTTCTGACAACCTTTCTGAAGTTCCTGAACTTAAAGATATGACTTATAAGGACAACAACTCTAAATTAACGTCCTACTTGATCATTGCATTAGTTTGTGTGTCCACCTTCTTCCTGACGTTCATCATACTGATCGTGGCAGTGAAGTTTTGTCACAGGAGAAAGCCCAGACTGTTGTTTGATGGAGCAGTTGCGGTTCCCAGCGCCTATCTGCCTCCCAACTATGCAGAAGTGGATGGAGCAGGAACTCTCCGCAGCTCTTACCATTATGACGCGTATCTAACCACAGGCTCGCGCACCAGTGACTTTAAGTTTGTGAGCTCGTATAATGAAAACACGCTTCCTGCTGGTGGGACTCTGAAAAAGGAGCACAATTTTCAATTGGGCTCTAGCATGATAACACTTGACATTACAGGAAATGAAGATGAGGTAAGAGAAGTTTAACTCCTCTTGACTGTTTAATTATTGTATTTCCTGGTGACTCCTTTGATCAAATATTTATAATAATATTAGACACTTCTTTTTAAAGTGGTTCTTAACGATGCTGGGTGGCTATTCATGAGAACCTCAAACTCCATTACACTTTTCTGTATTATATTGCTATCAGCTATCTTCATTTCCTGGCTTTCATTTCAAGGTATCTATTAAACACGATGGACACATCCAACGGCGTAAATTTTATCTAACAGTGGGGAGTGGTATTTTTTTTTTTTTTTTTTTTTTTTTTGGGGGGGCAACCCTCAGATGGGGGAGGGGGATCCTGGCCCTCCGTCCCCCGCAATTTACGCAACTGGACACATCTATAGAGAAAACTATTTAAATAGACTATTAAAATGGTCTTTAACTAGTTTTTAGTCCTATGATTTCGTACATTTTCGGCACACTGCTATCAGTATCTGGTATGACGCAACATCACGTTGCATTGATGAGTTTTGGACACGATATATAGAATTATTTCCGAGGTAATATTCTGTTTTACTTACTTAATTTCCTTTTCTTTATTTTATTTCTTTCTTGATTTTATTTATTTATTTTTTGTATATACATTTTTTTAGGTTGGTAAGTAGCCTATGGTGCACAACATTTAAGCATGTACAAAAGAACTACGTTTGGACGTTTGGTTGAAGTAGTTATTACAAAGACATTTTTATTTTAAGTCACATGCATTTCTCATTTAGTAAGGGTAAATTCAGAATTACTTTACTGTTATTTTTTTTCACCTAAACTGTCGGTGAAGTCATTCGTCTTCTGAACCACAACTCTGAAAACGGGATCTATTTCACTTACTTTCCAATATAATTTCTTCTAAATTAAATAATAATTTCACAATAATAAGCATTGAAATAAATCATACCTTCATTAAATGGACCAGATTATGGAGGTCGATAATTTTTAATCTCATAAATGTGTGTACTCCCTGCCTTCCTGCACAACTTTAACAGTACTCAAACCTTGCGTTTAAGTCTCCTGAACACATTGCAATGTGATATGTGTGGGGTTATAATGTAGAGTTGGGTTTTGGATGTTTTTAATAAAGTGTGTTAAAAGTAAAAAAAAAATATATATATTTTTTTTTTCCATGGGAATTGCGGTCTTCAAACGTGTTTAGAAAAGATAATGTGGCATTGGCTAAGTTTGCAGTGTACATATACTGTACGTTAAAACTTACGAAAAAGGAAATGGTTGAAGCGCTGAATAGAATGATAAGCATTCCTTTCTTTTAAAACGGATTTACTCTTTTATTCAATATAAATTTAAATTGAAGTTAGTATTTTCTCGTTGAATGTCTTTGAGCTCATCCCGTTTCAGCACCACAAGCAAGGACAGCGCCAGAACTGTTTGTTGTTCTTCATCTCTGGATGTGTGACCATTTTCAATTTATTTCTTATATTGATTTTTATGAAAACTGATATTGATGTAAATTGACGCGTTGACAAACATCAAACTTCACTTGGTTAATCCCTGCTGTCTTTTCAATAAATACATTAATGATGCAATGACCCCAAAAAAACTCACAGAGTCGCTATTCACCAAGACTGCTGCGTCTCTCCTCCCACACTTAATGTATGCAGTATGAGATCTGTCTGTAAGAATAGCAGTACAAAATGGAGCAACCGTCCGTCGATGCTGATAGAATTACTGGAATATCATCCGTTTAAGAGACATTTACTGTTGAGCATTTGCAATATCAAACCTTTAACAATGAAACACAGATTATTTTCAGTTCCTTTTTTTACGTATTTCGTTGCTCTCATTCTCTTTGCTCTAAGAACCGTCTGCGATGATCTGAACTACAATATTCCGGAAGAAACGAAGCGCCAGTATGTGATTGGAAATATAGCCAAGGATCTCAGAATGGAAGTGAAACAATTATCTACTCGTAAAACTCGGATAGACACGGAGGACAGCAGCAAACGGTACTGTGATATTAATCTGAATACTGGTGATTTAATCGTGGCAGAGACAATAGACCGAGAGGAGCTTTGTGGATCACAAATTCCCTGCATTATTAGCTATGAGCTCGTCCTGGAAAACCCTCTTGAAGTGCACCGTATCATTCTGCAAATTGAAGATATAAATGACAACACTCCGCGATTTGCAAATGAGCATATAAAAATTGAAATCAGAGAATCAGCAGTTAAAGGCCAGCGATTTCGTTTGGATGAGGCGCATGACATGGATATTGGACAAAATGCTATTAACAGCTATTCACTACAGAAAAATAGACATTTTGTTTTGAATGTTCATGATACTGCAGATGGAGGAAAATTCGCTGAACTCGTGTTGGAAAATGAGTTGGATCGTGAGCAGCAGAAGGAGATAGATATGATACTCACAGCCACTGATGGTGGTTCACCGCAGAGGTCTGGCACTGCTGTCATACACATCACTGTTCTCGATGCTAATGATAATGTCCCAGTGTTTAGTGAGTCTGTTTATAAAGTCACTCTGGCTGAAAATACACCTTCAGGAACAGAAATAATCAGAGTGAGCGCAACTGATGCTGATGAAGGTCCAAACGGGGAAGTGACGTTTGAATTCAGCAGAATGTCAGATAAAACTGCTAAATTATTTTCTATTGATAAGGCAACGGGACAAATTGTGGTGATCGGAGAACTTGATTATGAAAAAGAAAGAAAGTATGAAATGGGCATTCAAGCTAAAGATGCATCTGGATTAGCATCAACTGCTAAAATTATAATAGATGTAACTGATGTTAATGATAATCAACCAAGAATCATCCTCAAATCTTTGAATAATCCAGTACCTGAAAACTCTGAGCCAGGCACTGAGGTGGGAATCATTAATGTTCAAGACAAAGACTCAGGAGAAAACCGACAGATTCGTTGCTCTGTTCAGCAAAATATTCCTTTCAAACTGAACCCATCTGTTAAAAACTATTTCTCTCTAGTAACTACAAAAGCTCTAGACCGAGAGAAAGAATCTGATTATAACATTACCATCACAGCCACAGATGGGGGATCTCCACCATTATCCACCTCCATGACAATTCATTTATTTGTCTCAGATGTGAATGACAATCCTCCTGTATTTGAGCAGCAGTCCTACAGCGCTTATATAAGTGAAAATAACAAACCAGGCACTTCTGTTTGTTCTGTCAGTGCAAATGACCCAGACTGGAGACAGAACGGGACTGTACTGTACTCTCTGGTTCCCAGTGAAGTCAATGGGGTCCCAGTGTCCTCGTTTCTATCTATTAATGGAGATACAGGGGTGATTCATGCTGTAAGATCATTTGACTATGAGCAGTTCAGAAACTTCACTGTCAAAGTTGTTGCCAGAGACAATGGATCTCCACCGCTCAGCAGTAACGTGACTGTGAAAGTCTTCATAACAGATGAGAATGATAACTCTCCACAGATATTATACCCTGTTCCTGATGGAAAGTCTTTAATGACTGAAATGGTCCCTAAAGCAACTCTCTCAGGCTCTCTGGTGTCCAAGGTGATCGCTGTAGATGCTGACTCTGGACAGAATGCATGGCTGTCCTATCAGATTGTCAAATCTACTGATCCGGGACTTTTCTCCATTGGTCTTCATAGTGGAGAGATCAAAACACAACGAGACATTTCTGAATCTGACAATATGAAGCAGAACCTTGTTATTTCAGTGAAGGATAACGGACAGCCCTCTCTGTCTACAACCTGTGCTGTAAATTTACTAATTTCTGACAACCTTTCTGAAGTTCCTGAACTTAAAGATATGACTTATGAGGACAGCAACTCTAAATTAACGTCCTACTTGATCATTGCATTGGTTTCTGTGTCTACCTTCTTCCTGACATTCATCATACTGATCGTGGCAGTGAAGTTTTGTCACAGGAGAAAGCCCAGACTGTTGTTTGATGGAGCAGTTGCGGTTCCCAGCGCCTATCTGCCTCCCAACTATGCAGAGGTGGATGGAGCAGGAACTCTCCGCAGCTCTTACAATTATGACGCGTATCTAACCACAGGCTCGCGCACCAGTGACTTTAAGTTTGTGAGCTCGTATAATGAAAACACGCTTCCTGCTGGTGGGACTCTGAAAAAGGAGAACAATATTCAATTTACAACCAACATGATAACACTTGATGTTACACAAAATGAAGATGAGGTAAGAGAGGCTTAACTTTGACTGTTTTTGCGGGTGTTTGCGTTGATTATATATTTTGAATAGCATTTCCATTGCAGCTACTTTACTGTTTAAGGCGATTCTTGTTTAAACATTTTTGGGGAGTATAATTCAAGAGAACCTCTCACACTTTATTATTTTGTATGATATTTCTATCACCCCATTAGCAATATTTTTTTTTTTTTTATCTCAGAACAAGTTTGCCACGGATATAATGAAAACTGTTTAGTGGACCAGATTACTGGGTCATCACATTTTGATCTCATGAATTTGTATAATTTCTGCACGCCATTCAGACTTTTTGGTGGTGTGATGGACGAGAATTTTGCCTTCCTCAAATATGAAAAATGCAACGTTCTACTTTAGAGGCATTTCTTTATCTTATGGTTTCCTTACTGCATTTTGTTTATGACCACTGAAGGCCCAAAGTTTTTTTTTCGTTTTTTTTTTAAAATAAACTTAGTGAATAATATAACATTGACTAGTAAAACTGTGTACTTGATCTTTGCCCGAATTAACAGCTTCATGGCATTTCGATAGAAGGTTTTTGACGATTTTATCACTCTGAGGTCGATAGTAAAATGTACAGCATTTAAAACCTACTAAAGAACTAAGTTTATTTGAACTGGTGAAAAAATACATTTATTATTACAATGGAGTTACTTATTTATTTAACATAAATTTGGAGTTACATCACTTTTTTCTCATCCAGTTTGTCTTTGAGTTTAGCTATTCATTTTTAGCACCACACGCATGGACACCGACAGCACTGACTGTTGTATATTTTCTCAGAAGACGTGACAGCTTATACTTTTTTCCCTGTATAATTATTTTAAAGTAAATAAATATTGTAAAATAGCACACTTTGAAAAAAAAACAAAAAAAAAAAACACCAGACGTATTCTGGTCCATACCCGTCGTCTTTTCATGCATGACGCAATGAGCAGAAAAATACTCACAGTGTCGCTATTCACCAAGAATGCAGTGTGATACGTCTCTCCTCCCACACTTAAAGCATGCAGTATGAGCTCTGTCTATTAGAATAATCGTTGCACAAAATGGAGTAAACGTCCGTAGACACCGATAGAATTATTGGAATATCATCCGTTAAAGTGACACTAACTGTTGAGCATTTGCAGCATCAAATCTTCAAAAATGGAACACGGAACATTTTCATTTCCTTTTTTTACGTATTTCGTTGCTCTCATTCTCTTTGCTCTGAGAATCGTCTGCGATGATCTGAGCTACAATTTTCCAGAAGAAACGAAGCGCCAGTATGTGATTGGAAATATAGCCAAGGATCTGAGGATGGATGTGAAACAATTATCTACTCGTAAAGCTCGGATAGACACGGAGGACAGCAGCAAAAGGTATTGTGATGTTAATCTGAATACTGGTGATTTAATCGTGGCAGAGACAATAGACCGAGAGGAGCTTTGTGGATCTCGAATGTCCTGCATTCTCAGTTATGAGCTCGTCCTGGAAAACCCTCTTGAAGTGCACCGTATAATCCTTCAAATTCAGGATATAAATGACAATGCACCACGATTTCCGAATGAACGTATTAGTTTTGAAATTACAGAATCAGCAGTTAAAGGCCAGCGATTCCGTTTGCATGAGGCTCATGATTCAGATATTGGGCATAATGCGGTCAATAGCTATTCACTGGAGAGAAACGAACATTTTGTTTTGGATATTCACGCTAGTGCAGATGGAGGAAAATTCGCTGAACTCGTGTTGGAGAAGGAACTGGATCGTGAGCAGCAGAAGGAGATAGATATGATTCTCACAGCCACTGATGGTGGTTCACCGCAGAGGTCTGGCACTGCTGTCATACACATCACTGTTCTCGATGCTAATGATAATGTCCCAGTGTTTAGTGAGTCTGTTTATAAAGTCACTCTGGCTGAAAATACACCTTCAGGAACAGAAATAATCAGAGTGAGCGCAACTGATGCTGATGAAGGACCAAACGGGGAAGTGACGTATGAATTCAGTAGAATATCAGATAAAGCTGCGAAGTTATTTTCTATTGATAAGAAAACAGGTAAAATTTTGTTGATCGGAGAAATTGATTATGAAAATGAAAGAAACTATGAAATAGGAATTCATGCTCAAGATGCATCTGGATTAGCATCAACTGCTAAAATTATAATAGATGTAACTGATGTTAATGATAATCCACCAAGAATCATCCTTAAATCTTTGAATAATCCAGTACCTGAAAACTCTGAGCCAGGCACTGAGGTGGGAATCATTAATGTTCAAGACAAAGACTCAGGAGAAAACCGGCAGATTCGTTGCTCTGTTCAGCAAAATGTTCCTTTCAAACTGAACCCATCTGTTAAAAACTATTTCTCTCTAGTAACTACAAAAGCTCTAGACCGAGAGAAAGAATCTGATTATAACATTACCATCACAGCCACAGATGGGGGATCTCCACCATTATCCACCTCCATGACAATTCATTTATTTGTCTCAGATGTGAATGACAATCCTCCTGTATTTGAGCAGCAGTCCTACAGCGCTTATATAAGTGAAAATAACACACCAGGCACTTCTGTTTGTTCTGTCAGTGCAAATGACCCAGACTGGAGACAGAACGGGACTGTACTGTACTCTCTGGTTCCCAGTGAAGTCAATGGGGTCCCAGTGTCCTCGTTTCTATCTATTAATGGAGATACAGGGGTGATTCATGCTGTAAGATCATTTGACTATGAGCAGTTCAGAAACTTCACTGTCAAAGTTGTTGCCAGAGACAATGGATCTCCACCGCTCAGCAGTAACGTGACTGTGAAAGTCTTCATAACAGATGAGAATGATAACTCTCCACAGATATTATACCCTGTTCCTGATGGAAAGTCTTTAATGACTGAAATGGTCCCTAAAGCGACTCTCTCAGGCTCTCTGGTGTCCAAGGTGATCGCTGTAGATGCTGACTCTGGACAGAATGCATGGCTGTCCTATCAGATTGTCAAATCTACTGATCCTGGACTTTTCACCATTGGTCTTCATAGTGGAGAGATCAAAACACAACGAGACATTTCTGAATCTGACAATATGAAGCAGAACCTTGTTATTTCAGTGAAGGACAACGGACAGCCCTCTCTGTCTACAACCTGTGCTGTAAATTTACTCATTTCTGACAACCTTTCTGAAGTTCCTGAACTTAAAGATATGACTTACGAGGACAACAACTCTAAATTAACGTCCTACTTGATCATTGCATTGGTTTCTGTGTCTACCTTCTTCCTGACGTTCATCATACTGATCGTGGCAGTGAAGTTTTGTCACAGGAGAAAGCCCAGACTGTTGTTTGATGGAGCAGTTGCGGTTCCCAGCGCCTATCTGCCTCCCAACTATGCAGAGGTGGATGGAGCAGGAACTCTCCGCAGCTCTTACAATTATGACGCGTATCTAACCACAGGCTCGCGCACCAGTGACTTTAAGTTTGTGAGCTCGTATAATGAAAACACGCTTCCTGCTGGTGGAACTCTGAAAAAGGAGCACAATTTCCATTTTGGCTCGAGCATGATAACAATTGACGTTACAGAAAATGAAGATGAGGTAAGAGAGGCTTTACTTTTTTGTACTGTCTTTTTGCATTTCATGGTGTCTCGGCTTATTTTCAATTTTTTTATTTTTTTATAATATTTGCATTAATTCTATCATCCAGTTTGTTAAGGCAGTTCCTGTTTAAACAACGTTTTTGTATGGTAATTTATTAAAACCTCACACGTTTGTATAAAACTGCTATCCTCTCTCTCTTTTGGCATTTCATATCACCGTATCTGTAAAAGCCATTTGCCACTACTATAATGAACACAATTTTTATAGTCCTGATTATTTATGCCAAAAATTTTGGGTCTCATAAATTTACATGCTTCTTGTACACCTTTACCAGTACTTGAAAACTGCATTCATCAATATAAAGGTTTATTTTTGAAGAATTTCTCTCTTGTTTTTCTTCCATATTAAGGTTTGTTCGCGTGAATTTTTGGTATTTAAACATGTTTACACTGGACAATATGGTTTTGGCTTGTGATGTGTCTGCTAGATTTAACAGTTACTTGCGATTTTCAGTTGTTGTTTTAGTCTAGAAATTATTTTTTTAGCTCTTCAGTAAGTTTTAACGGAGATTTCCTAAAAGTGTTGGAACATTTATCACTTTGAGATCCAAAAATACAGTCTACATCTGCGTTAAAACTTACTCAAGAACTAAATGTGGTTGAAGCAGTAACTAGAGACCAGTCATCCCTTTTCTTGTAAAACGTGTTTACCCCTTCATTTAATATGAATATGAAGTTAAGTTAATTTTTCATTTTCGTCCGATGTCTGTAAGGTCTTCTGGTTTCAGCACCAGAAGCCTGGACAGCACCAGAACTGTCTTTTGTAGTTTATCTTTGATTGCGTGACAATTTTCAGCTCCTCCCCAATATAAATCTAGTTACAAATTTATTCAAACGATTTTTAATTAATAAGCCTAGTCAAATATGACACTTCACTTAGTTGATCACTGTAGTCTTTTCATTAAATATTTGAGTGTTGCAATTAACAGAAAAATACTCACAGTGTCGCTATTCACTAAGTCTGCAAAGTGATGCGTCTCTCCTCCCATTTGTAATGCAACAAGAGCTCTGTCTGTTAGAATAAACGCCGCACAAAATGGAGTAACAGTCCGTCGGCACAGATAGAATTATTATAATATATTTCTAAGATTAGTTTACTGTTGAGTGGGTGCAACATTAACTCTTCAAAAAATGGAATACAGATTATTTTCAGGTCCATTATTTGCGTTTTCCGTGGTTTTCCTTCTGTTTCCTCTGAATACAGTCTGTGCTGATTTCAGCTACAATTTTCCAGAAGAAACGAAGCGCCAGTATGTGATTGGAAATATAGCCAAGGATCTGAGGATGGATGTGAAACAATTATCTGCTCGTAAGGCTCGGATAGACACGGAGGACAGCAAACGGTACTGTGAAATTAATCTGAATACTGGTGATTTAATCGTGGCAGAGACAATAGACCGAGAGGAGCTTTGTGGATCTCGAATGTCCTGCATTCTCAGTTATGAGCTCGTCCTGGAAAACCCTCTTGAAGTGCACCGTATAATCCTTCAAATTCAGGATATAAATGACAATGCACCACGATTTCCAAATGAACGTATTATTTTTGAAATTACAGAAGCAGCAGTTAAAGGCCAGCGATTTCGTTTGGATGAGGCGCATGACAAGGATATGGGGCAAAATGTTGTTAATAGCTATTCACTAGCGAAAAATAAGCATTTTGTTTTGGATATTCACGATAGTGCAGATGGAGGAAAATTCGCTGAACTCGTGTTGGAGAAGGAACTGGATCGTGAGCAGCAGAAGGAGATAGATATGATTCTCACAGCCACTGATGGTGGTTCACCGCAGAGGTCTGGCACTGCTGTCATACACATCACTGTTCTCGATGCTAATGATAATGTCCCAGTGTTTAGTGAGTCTGTTTATAAAGTCACTCTGGCTGAAAATACACCTTCAGGAACAGAAATAATCAGAGTGAGCGCCACTGATGCTGATGAAGGTCCAAACGGGGAAGTGACGTATGAATTCAGTAGAATTTCAGATAAAGCTGTAAAATTGTTTTCCATTGATAAAACAACAGGACAAATTATGGTGTGTGGAGAAATTGATTATGAAAATGAAAAAAACTACGAAATGATAATTCAGTCCAAAGATGCATCTGGACTGGCATCAACTGCTAAAATTATAATAGATGTAACTGATGTTAATGATAATCCACCAAGAATCATCCTTAAATCTTTGAATAATCCAGTACCTGAAAACTCTGAGCCAGGCACTGAGGTGGGAATCATTAATGTTCAAGACAAAGACTCAGGAGAAAACCGACAGATTCGTTGCTCTGTTCAGCAAAATGTTCCTTTCAAACTGAACCCATCTGTTAAAAACTATTTCTCTCTAGTAACTACAAAAGCTCTTGACCGAGAGAAAGAATCTGATTATAACATTACCATCACAGCCACAGATGGGGGATCTCCACCATTATCCACCTCCATGACAATTCATTTATTTGTCTCAGATGTGAATGACAATCCTCCTGTATTCGAGCAGCAGTCCTACAGCGCTTATATAAGTGAAAATAACAAACCAGGCACTTCTGTTTGTTCTGTCAGTGCAAATGACCCAGACTGGAGACAGAACGGGACTGTACTGTACTCTCTGGTTCCCAGTGAAGTCAATGGGGTCCCAGTGTCCTCATTTCTATCTATTAATGGAGATACAGGGGTGATTCATGCTGTAAGATCATTTGACTATGAGCAGTTCAGAAACTTCACTGTCAAAGTTGTTGCCAGAGACAATGGATCTCCACCGCTCAGCAGTAACGTGACTGTGAAAGTCTTCATAACAGATGAGAATGATAACTCTCCACAGATATTATACCCTGTTCCTGATGGAAAGTCTTTAATGACTGAAATGGTCCCTAAAGCGACTCTCTCAGGCTCTCTGGTGTCCAAGGTGATCGCTGTAGATGCTGACTCTGGACAGAATTCATGGCTGTCCTATCAGATTGTCAAATCTACTGATCCTGGACTTTTCTCCATTGGTCTCCATAGTGGAGAGATCAAAACACAACGAGACATTTCTGAATCTGACAATATGAAGCAGAACCTCGTTATTTCAGTGAAGGACAACGGACAGCCCTCTCTGTCTACAACCTGTGCTGTAAATTTACTCATTTCTGACAACCTTTCTGAAGTTCCTGAACTTAAAGATATGACTTATGCGGACAACAACTCTAAATTAACGTCCTACTTGATCATTGCATTAGTTTGCGTGTCCACCTTCTTCCTAACGTTCATCATACTGATCGTGGCAGTGAAGTTTTGTCACAGGAGAAAGCCCAGACTGTTGTTTGATGGAGCAGTTGCGGTTCCCAGCGCCTATCTGCCTCCCAACTATGCAGAGGTGGATGGAGCAGGAACTCTCCGCAGCTCTTACAATTATGACGCGTATCTAACCACAGGCTCGCGCACCAGTGACTTTAAGTTTGTGAGCTCGTATAATGAAAACACGCTTCCTGCTGGTGGGACTCTGAAAAAGGAGCAAAATTTTCATTTTGGCTCAAGCATGATAACACTTGACGTTACAGGAAATGAAGATGAGGTAAGAGAGCTTTGACTCTGCACTCTCTTAAGTTACCATTTCCTAATAGAATGTTTCATTTCATTCATATCCATTAATAATGTAAGCTACTTTCTTTAGCGGTACTTATTTAAAGTTTATTGGTGGTTGTTCATAAGAACCTTACACTTCACTTTATTATTATTTATTTATTTATTTTTATTATATATATATATATATATATATATATATACAAACACAGTGGTGTGAAAAGTAATTGCTAAATCTAATAACTGGTTGTGCCACCCTTTGCAGCAACAACTACAATCAAGCATTTGTGATAACTGGTAATGAGTCTTTCACATCGCTGTGGAGGAATTTTGCCCACTCTTCTTTGCATAATTGTTTTAATTTCAACCCACATTGGAGGGTTTTCAAGCATGAAAGGACTGTTTAAGATCATGCCACAGCATCTCAATCGGATTTAAGTCTGGACTTTGACTTGGCCACTCCAAAACTTTAATTTTGTTTTTCTTGAGCCTTTCAGAGGTGGACTTGCTGGTGTTTTTGAGATCATTGTCCTGCTGCATAATCCAAGTGCGCTTGAGCTTGAGGTCACAAACTGATGGCCGGACATTCTCCTTCAGGATTTTCTGATAGAGTGCAGAATTCATGGTTCCATCAATTATGGCAAGTCATCCAGGTCCTGAAGCTGCAAAGCAGCCTCAGACCATCACACTACCACCACCATGTTTGACTGTTGGTGTGATGTTCTTTTTATGAAATGCTGTGTTGGTTTTACGCCAGATATAAAGGGACACCCACCTTTCAAAAAGTTCAACTTTTATCTCATCAGTCCACAGAATATTTGCCCAAAAATCTTGGGGATAATCAAGATATTTATTTTTGCAAATATGAGACGAGCCTTTGTGTTCTTTTTGGTCTGCAGTGGCTTTTGCCTTGGAACTCACCCATGGATGCGTTTTGCCCAGTCTCTTTCTTATTGTTGAATCATGAACACTGACCTTAACTGAGGCAAGTGAGGCCTGCAGTTCTTTAGATGTTGTTCTGGGTTCTTTTATGACCTCCTGGATGAGTCGTCATTGCACTCTTGGAGTAAGTTTGGTAGGCCAGCCACTCCTGGGAAGGTTCACCACTGTTACAAGTCTTCTTCATTTGTGGATAATGTCTCTGACCGTGGTTCGCTGGAGTCCCAAAGCCTTAGAAATGGCTTTATAACCCTTTCCAGACTGATACATGTCAACTATTTTGTTTCTCATCTGTTCTTGGGTTTCTATAGGTCGCGGCATGATGTGTTACTCTTTAAGCATGCTTCACTTTGTCAGACAGGTTCTATTTAAGTGATTTCTTGATTCAACAGGTCTGGCAGTAATCAGGCTTGGGTTTGGCTAGTGAAATTTAACTCAGCTTTCTAAAATAATGTGGTTAATGACAGTTCTTTCATGATTTAACAGGAGGGGCAATTATTTTTTCATGTAGGGCCAGGTAGGTTTGTACAGATTTGTCCCTTAATAAATTAAATCATCATTTAAAAACTGCATTTTGTATTTACTTTCATTATCTTTGTGTAATATTAAAATTAGTTTCATGATCTGAATATTTTAAGTGTGACAAATATGCAAAAAAATAAATAAACAGGAAGGGGGCAAAAAGCTTTTCACGGCACTCTCTTCTCTCTCTCTCTCTCTCTCTATATATATATATTGCATTATATTGCTATAAGCTCTCTTTGCTTTCTGTCTGTCATGTGAAGGGAGTAATATGAGTTAGTATGGTAGCAACTTCCATTACACTGCAAACGATCAGCGAAAGTATGAACACAATAATAAGCATTTTCAAAAACTGGGTACAATGTGGTGACGGTGACATTTGCATTAACAAATGACTTTCAACATACCACCAATGACCCCCAAAGTTCGATTATTTTCGCTACAATATCATGCACGTGGCAAATATCACTGTAATAATAAATGTCTATGTAATGTAAGGTACTTTGCCTTAATCAAATTTTTTTCCTTAATATTAAAAATGAGTGATACTATTTCAAAGTGATTTCCGTCCTTATAAAATATAGCAAATAGATTATTTTCTGCTTTAGAAACATCCCAAATATGATAGCGATCAGAAATGAAAAGGGGAGACAATTACATTTTAAAGCATTCATGTGAATACAAACCTGGAAAGAGACGTGAGATTTGGGGGAGAAAAACAAGAGATTCTTAGTGCATTCCAATACATTATTCATTTGATGGAATTATATCAGGAGAGCAAACCACAAATGCGCAGTATATGATATGCTTTTTTCATACAGTTACAGCGGAATACAAAGGAATAAATGAAAACAACGAGGGAAATAATGCAGCGGACTGAAAATAGCTCTTGCCTTAAATATTCTTGTTACCACATCACATTAAAATACGCATTACGTTATCCTGACACCTGAAGGAAAAGGCTACAGCTGGTGCAGTCAAACTGCCGGATAAGAAATATTAGCGCAGCCTTGTGATTTGAAATTATTTGTTTCTTTCTTTTTGAGTGGAACGTGCCCAAACTTTAAGTGTCTCCCATAATTTTAAACGCAATATGCTCGCTAGGAAAAAAAGTGAATAGTGAAAATTATTTAAATGGGACAGAATGGGACTTTGGCTAGTTTTTAGACTCATGATTTTGCACATTTTTGGCACATCGTTATTATTTTCTGGTATGATGGAATACAACTTTGAGTTGATAATTTTTGCACAGGACATGTACTGTAGGTTTACTTTTGAGGTAATCCTCTGCCCCCCCCCCCCCCCCCCCCCGTTTCCTTATTATTGTTACTATGTCATTGCAGTCTTTAATAGCTATAGTCATAATACCCAATACTTTTCTAAACTATTATTAGGGTTGTGCATTTAATCTATTTTATCATCACTAACAGTTCGGGAATCTGTTTATATAATTTTCTTTTGTTGTTGTTTTTATTTTCTTTTTTCTTGTGCACAACATTTAAGTTAAACCTATAAAACTGTCTTGTTAAAGTAGTGAATGGTAATGAATCAGAATTTCTAATTTATTTCATATAAATTCAGATTTATTTAAGTATTTTCATAATTTCTCTGTCTATGAGGTTTTTCAGTTTCAGCACCACAGGTCTGGACAGCGCCCGTTCTTACTCTTGTACTGTAGCTCTGAGAATGTGACCTTTTTCAGTAATTTTCCAATATAATTTCTTCTGAAGTAAATAATTATTTCACAATGATACGCTTTGCAATGCCTTACATTTTAACTTAGTTGATGCCCAAAGTATTTTCATAAAATACTCAAATAATGCAATAACCCAAAAATACTCAGAGAGTCGCTATTCACCAAGACTGCAGCGAAAACAACAGAAATAAAATTATCAGTTTATTTGATCAAATTTTGTCTGAACAAAATCAACATTTATTTATTTAGCAAATGATTTCATCCAAATAATCTTATATGGAATAAAATGAAGATATTCCTCCTAATAAGACAATAGCATAAAAAAAGGCTAGATTGGGGAGGGGAAAATAAGTGAAAACAAAGTTTTTTTGTTTTTGTTTATTAAAAAATAATAATTAAAAAATAACTACAGTTAGTATGTGAACAGGACATGTCAAGTGCTCAAGATAATCTGAGTTTTTAGACTTTTCTTGAGAATATTTCTTAAAGCTCTACTTTTTCTGTCGTTGGAGCTTTTTTTCGTGAGAGCGTGAGAATCGAACATTGTTTTCTGGATTAAATTCGTCGGGTGCTGTTCATTCCGATGGTGCTGGAATGTTTTTTTTTTGTCATGTTGCCTGCTATTAGTCAGCTTGTGGTTCACATGTATATCAACATAACGGAGTTCTATATGTTTATTGATATTACTATTAGTGGAACTGAAGTGATATTGCACTTTGGCTTGTAACAGTAGCATTAAGGCTGTTGGTCTTGTATTTGCGACTTTGAAGCTCTGAGCGCCGCTGTTGATTAACATCTGAGTAGAGCGTAGTCCATCCCTTATTGACGCGTTTGTAGGTTGGACATGTGCAGTGTTCCTTCGATGAAAATAACATAAATACGTTATTTTGTATTTAAGATTATAATGATCATTCATACTTGTTCCAACTTCGTTTGACGACGCAGCTTATCAAGATGGTTTTCTTAAGGTTATCGAGCAATTCACACAGTCCACGGATGGTTTCCGCGCATTCAAAATGGCAGGTTGTGTTTTTCATTCTCTGCTTTTACGGAGTGGACGTCGTATATTGCAATGCGAGATATTCCATACCGGAGGAAATGCCAGAGGGGTCATTCGTTGGAAACATAGCTAAGGATCTGGGGATAGAGATAAGTAGACTCATATCTGGAAAAGCTCGCGTCGTTACAAAGGGCGGACGACAGTATGTCGATCTGAGCAGAGACAAAGGGACTCTAGTTGTTAAAGAAAGGATAGATCGCGAGGAGCTCTGTAAGCAAACGACGCCTTGCAGCTTCAGCTTTGATCTTATCGTTGAAAACCCTATCCAGCTCCATCGAGTCACAGTTGAGGTGCAAGATATAAAGAGCCCGGTCTCATGAAAATACGTATTATATTACGCCAAAAAAACCCCGAAAACTCGTGGTATTGATACGCAAAAATGGACTTTGGCGTTTATATGCTACGCGCATTTTTGGCGTGCATATAATACGCAGTTTTCGCGTGCATATGATACGAAATTTGTTGGCGTGCATATGATATGCAGTTTTCGCGTACATTTGATACGCATCTACACCACAACCCTAACCCTTCCCATCGCGTAGCATAGACACGCCAAAGTCCATTTTTGCGTATCAATACCACGAGTTTTCGTTTTTATTTGGCTTACTATTTATACGCACTTTCATGAGACCGGGTTGGATATAAACGATAATGCTCCGTTATTTCCGAAAGAAAATGTTAATTTGGAAATAAGCGAAAATGCAATCTCTGGAACTAGGTTTCCATTGGACAACGCTATAGACACAGATGTAGGTCTAAATGCTATACAGAGCTATAAACTACATCCAACAGATAGTTTTAAACTGGAGGTTCATAGTCAGACCGATGGCAACAAATACATTGAGATGGTTTTACAACGAGAACTAGATCGAGAGGAACGCGATGAGATTCAATTGGTTCTTGTGGCAAATGATGGTGGATCACCTCAGAAATCAGGCACTGTCAAAATTAACGTTACTGTTCTGGATGTTAATGATAATGCCCCAGTGTGTAAACAGTCAGTATTTAAAACTGAAGTTAGTGAAAATTCACCTGCTGGTACTGTCATCGGTACTGTTAGTGCTGCTGATGCTGACGAAGGTGTAAATGGCCATGTTTCCTATTCCTTCGCTGTTGCTAGCAAAGAAGCAAGGGAGCTTTTTGCAGTAAATACAGAGACAGGTGAGATTGGACTTCTTGATCATTTAGATTATGAATTTCAAAATAGTTATCAAATAAATATTAAAGCGAGAGATAAAGGAGGTCTCGCAGATACCTGCAAATTTGTCATAGATGTACTCGATGAGAATGACAACTCTCCAACCATTCAGCTGATGTCGTTCTCAAACAGCCTTCCTGAAAATTCATTAACGTTGAGGACGCAGATTCTGGTAAAAATGGTCTTGTTCAGTGCTCAATAAATCAAAACATAGGCCTACCGTTTAAAATTTAGTAATCTCTAGCGGAATATTATAGTTTAGTTACTGATGATATGCTTGATCGAGAAAGTCTTGCTGAATATGATATAACAATCTTGGTATCAGACCAAGGAAGTCCTGCGCGCTACGCAAACAAAACACTTAACGTAAAAATATCTGATGTCAATGACAATCCGCCAGTATTCGAGTTTGAGGAATATAAAACATTTGTTAGTGAAAATAATTATCCTGGTCTCACTATACTGACTGTTAAAGCAAATGATCCTGACTGGGGTCCCAATGCGCAATTGTCCTACTTCCTGAAGGATGAAGACTTGCGTGGTGCACCATTAAGTTCTCTCGTATCTGTAGATTCACTTACTGGCACCATTCGTGCAGTTAAATCATTTGATTTTGAACAGTTAAAATCGTTTGCTTTTAACGTGACTGCTCGAGATGGAGGATCCCCGCCCTTGAGCTCTGAAGTGACAATAACTATAAATATTCAAGATCAGAATGACAACGCTCCTCAGGTTCTGTATCCAGTACAGACTGGTGCTTCTGTGGTGGCTGAGATTGTGCCTCGTGCTGCAGATGTTGGATATCTGGTCACTAAAGTGGTGGCTGTTGATGTGGACTCTGGACAGAATGCCTGGCTCTCCTATAAACTACAGAAAGCTACAGACAGAGCGCTGTTTGAAGTGGGTTTACAGAATGGAGAAATAAGAACTGTGCGACAAGTGACTGATAAAGATGCGGTCAAACAAAAACTGACTGTTGTTGTGGAGGATAACGGACAGGCCTCTCGCTCAGCTGTGGTTTCCATTAACGTGGCTGTGGCTGACAGCTTTCCTGAAGTGCTGTCAGAGTTCACAGACTTTACGCATGAGAAACAGTATGACGAGAACCTGACCTTTTATTTAGTTCTTGAACTGGCTGCTGTTTCTTTCTTATTTATCACATGTGTGGTTGTCATAATATCAGTAAAGATCTACAGATGGAGACAATCTCGCTTCTTATATCAGTCCAATCTACCTGTTATTCCGTACTATCCACCGCATTACGCAGACACAGGAGTCACTGGAACTCTGCCGCACGGGTATAATTATGAAGTGTGCATGACGACTGACTCGAGGAAGAGTGACTGTAAGTTTTCTACACTCGGTGGACAGAATGTTTTAGTGGTGGACCCGAGTTTCACTGAGACGATGCAGCGCGCAATGAGGGAAAAGAACATGCTTGAAAATTCTGAGCTACAAGAAATGGTAAGATCCCTGTTTGAATGCATTGCATGAATGGATTAATGCCTTAAAATCAATATATTAATTGCCTCGACGTCTTTATGGCCATTACACCATAAGTCTTCGCTTGTTTAACCTGTTGATGTTATTCAAAGTTGAAGTAAAGAAGACGTGTTCGATGATGTTGTTTTAAAAATCATAAATTTATGATAAATACAAAATAAAAAAATTAATAAAGATGCTGTAATTGACAGATTTGATTCTAAAGAAATCGTGATGTTTTAGAAAATAAATAAGTTTGTCTTTGATGAAACGATTTATTTTGCTAAACTATAAGCTTTTTTCAACATGCTGTTAAGTTTAAATTTGAAAGAGTCTGGGAATCGATCATTCTATTCATTGTTTAGTTCTTCGGGTGCTGTTCATGGTGCTGAAATGGTTCACGGTTTCCTCTTTTTGCCTGTTACTGATTTAAACAGCCTGTGTCACATAAGGCAGTTTCTTCTGCTTCTTCTTCTTCTTCTTCTTCTTGTGGTTTTGATGTCATAATTTTGGCTTGTAACAGTCGCATTTAAGGCTTTTGGTCTTGTATTTGCGTCTTTAATACTCTGAGTGCCGCTGTTGATTAACATCTGAGTTGAGCGCGACTTTTTACTGAGTAGTCTGTATTGCCAGTCACTTACTGACCGTTGGGCAAATGCAGCGTTGGTTTTTTTCCGATGGAAAGAACATGAAAGATTTATTGCGGATTTAGGATTTTAATGGCTTTTCGTACTTGTTTCCACTTCGTTTGAGGACGCAGGTTATCAAGATGGTTTTCTTAAGGTTATTGAGCAATTCGCACAATCCATGGATGGTTTCCGCGCATTCAAAATGGCAGGTTGTGTTTTTCATTCTCTGCTTTTACGGAGTGGACGTCGTATATTGCAATGTGAGATATTCCGTCGCGGAGGAAATGCCAGAGGGATCATTCGCTGGAAACATCGCTAAGGATCTGGGGATAGAGATAAGTAGACTCATATCTGGAAAAGCTCGCGTCGTTACAAAGGGCGGACGACAGTATGTCGATCTGAGCAGAGACAAAGGGACTCTAGTTGTTAAAGAAAGGATAGATCGCGAGGAGCTCTGTAAGCAAACGACGCCTTGCAGCTTCAGCTTTGATCTTATCGTTGAAAACCCTATCCAGCTCCATCGAGTCACAGTTGAGGTGCAAGATATAAACGATAATGCTCCGTTATTTCCGAAAGAAAATGTTAATTTGAAAATAGCTGAAAATTCGGTTTTAGGAGCTCGCTTTCCTTTAGATAGCGCTATAGACACAGATGTAGGTCTAAATGCTATACAGAGCTATAAACTACATCCAACTGATAGTTTTAAACTGGAGGTTCATAGTCAGACCGATGGCAACAAATACATTGAGATGGTTTTACAACGAGAACTAGATAGAGAGGAACGCGATGCCATTCAATTGGTTATTGTGGCAAATGATGGTGGATCACCTCAGAAATCAGGCACTGTCAAAATTCACGTTACTGTTCTGGATGCCAATGATAATGCCCCAGTGTGTAAACAGTCAGTATTTAAAACTGAAGTTAGTGAAAATTCACCTGCTGGTACTGTCGTCGGTACTGTTAGTGCTGCTGATGCTGACGAAGGTGTAAATGGCCATGTTTCCTATTCCTTCGCTGTTGCTAGCAAAGAAGCAAGTGAGCTTTTTGGAATAAACACAGAGACAGGTGAGATTAGACTTCTTAATTATTTAGATTATGAATCTCAAAATAGATTTCAATTAAATATTAATGCGAGAGATAAAGGAGGCCTGTCGGATACTTGTAAAATTGTTATAGATGTAATTGATGAGAATGACAACTCTCCAACCATACAGCTGATGTCGTTCTCAAACAGCCTTCCTGAAAATTCCCCAGTGGGAACAACTGTAGCCGTCATTAACGTTGAGGACGCAGATTCTGGTAAAAATGGTCTTGTTCGATGCTCAATAAATCAAAACATACCTTTTAAAATTGAGTCATCTCTAGCGGAATATCACACTTTGGTTACTGATGATATGCTTGATCGAGAAAGTCTTGCTGAATATGATATAACAATATTGGTATCAGACCAAGGAAGTCCTGCGCGCTACGCAAACAAAACACTTAATGTAAAAATATCTGATGTCAATGACAATCCGCCAGTATTCGAGTTTGAGGAATATAAAACATTTGTTAGTGAAAATAATTCTCCTGGTCTCACTATACTGACTGTTAAAGCAAATGATGCTGACTGGGGTCCCAATGCGCAATTGTCCTACTTCCTGAAGGATGAAGACATGCGTGGTGCACCATTAAGTTCTCTCGTATCTGTAGATCCACTTACTGGCACCATTCGTGCATTTAAATCATTTGATTTTGAACAGTTAAAATATTTTGTTTTTAACGTGACTGCTCGAGATGGAGGATCCCCGCCCTTGAGCTCTGAAGTGACAATAACTATCAATATTCAAGATCAGAATGACAACGCTCCTCAGGTTCTGTATCCAGTACAGACTGGTGCTTCTGTGGTGGCTGAGATTGTGCCTCGTGCTGCAGATGTTGGATATCTGGTCACTAAAGTGGTGGCTGTTGATGTGGACTCTGGACAGAATGCCTGGCTCTCCTATAAACTACAGAAAGCTACAGACAGAGCGCTGTTTGAAGTGGGTTTACAGAATGGCGAAATAAGAACTGTGCGACAAGTGACTGATAAAGATGCGGTCAAACAAAAACTGACTGTTGTTGTGGAGGATAACGGACAGCCCTCTCGCTCAGCTGTGGTCTCCATTAACGTGGCTGTAGCTGACAGCTTTCCTGAAGTGCTGTCAGAGTTCACAGACTTTACGCATGAAAAACAGTATGACGAGAACCTGACCTTTTATTTAGTTCTCGCACTGGCTGCTGTTTCTTTCTTATTTATCACATGTGTGGTTGTGATAATATCAGTAAAAATCTACAGATGGAGACAATCTCGCTTCTTATATCAGCCAAATCTGCCTGTTATTCCGTACTATCCACCGCATTACGCAGACACAGGAGTCACTGGAACTCTGCCGCACGGGTATAATTATGAAGTGTGCATGACGACTGACTCGAGGAAGAGTGACTGTAAGTTTTCTACACTCGGTGGACAGAATGTTTTAGTCGTGGACCCGAGTTTCACTGAGACGATGCAGCGCGCAATGAAGGAAAAGAACATGCTTGAAAATTCTGAGCTGCAAGAAATGGTAAGATACCAGCATGAATGAATGAATGGATGAATTAATGCATAGACACATTAAAATTAATATTAATATTAATAATTGCCTCAACGTCTTTATGGCCATTACACAATAAATCTTCGCTTGTTCAACCTGTTGATGTTATTCAAACTTGAAGTAAAGAACACGTGTTCGATAATGTCGTTTTTAAAATGATAAATATATGATTAACCATAGTAAAACGCACAGAACTGACTGGCTTATTTGGTCGTTGCGATATTATTGTGAATTGGATACTGCTGAATTAAATAAATAAATAAACAAATAAATAAATAAAGATGCTGTAACTGAGCGATTTGATTCTAAAGAAATCGTGATATTTTTTAGATTTAAATAAGTGTCTTTGATGAATCAATGTATTTTGCAAAACTATAAGCTTTTCAACTTGCTGTTAAGATTTATTTTTAAAGAGAGTCTGAGAATCGATCATTCTATTCATTGTTTAGTTCTTCGGGTGCTGTTCATGGTGCTGAAATGGTTCACGGTTTCCTCTTTTTGCCTGTTACTGATTTAAACAGCCTGTGTCACATAAGGCAGTTTCTTCTTCTTCTTCTTCTTCTTCTTGTGGTATTGATGTCATAATTTTGGGTTGTAAAATTAGCATTGAGGCTGTTGGTCTTGTATTTGCGTCTTTAAAGCTCTGAGTGCCGCTGTTGGTTAACATCTGAGTAGAGCGCTTCTTTACTCAGTAGTCTGAAATTTGTCAGTCACTTACTGACGTGATTGTAGTTTGGGCAAAGGCAGCTTATTTTCCGATGGAAAGAACATGAAAGCTTTATTGCGGATTTAGGATTTTAATGGCTTTTCTAACTTGTTCCCACTTTGTTTGACGACACAGCTTCTCAGGATGGTTTTCTGAAGGTTATCGAGCAGTTCACACAATCCATGGATGGTTTCCATAATAATTCAGTGAGATTTTTGTTTGCCAAAGAGTCTGACAACAACCAGTGCTCCACACAGAGATCTGCTCTCATCATCATCCAGTCTGTCTGGAATGACATGAAGAAACAGAACAAACTGAGACAGACTAAATCCAGAAGAACTGTGGCACCGTCTCCAAGATGCTTCAAGAAAAGCTACAGTACAGTTAAAAGTTTTAGGCACTCGTGTAAAAATGTTGTAAAATGAGGATGCTGTCAAAAATAATGTCATAAATAGATTTTCTTTATCAATTAACTTCTATTAAATTAAGTCAACATTTGGTGTGACCATCCTTTGAGTTTAAAGCAGCTTTTGCCCTAGGTGCACTTGCACATACTTTTCAGGTAGCTTTGCAGGTTGCAGACATTGCCACAGTTCTTCTGGATTTAGTCTGTTTCAGTTTGGACAGACTGGATGATGAGAGCAGATCTCTGTGTGGAGCACTGGCTGTTGTCAGACTCCTTGTGCAAAAAAAAAAAAATAATTAATAAATATCTCACTGGATTGTTACAATTGATGGCAAAATGAATGTTTGGAAATGTAAAATATTTCCTACTGACACACTGCAGCAAAATAAATAACTGACTTGAAACCATATTTAGCTAGAGAAAATACTAGTCTTCTAATAATTTTGGCCACCACTGTATGTAGTACTGCTTTTAACAATTCAATGTGTACATACACTGCCCGTCCAAAAAAAAAAAAAGTCACACACTAATATTTCGTTGGACCGCCTTTAGGCACGCATTCGCCGTGGCATCATTTCGATAAACTTCTGCAATGTCACAACATTTATTCCCGTCCAGAGTTGCATTAATTTTTTGCCAATATCCTGTATTGATGATGGGAGAGTAGTCACTATGCATGATGTATGCATCACTTCATCCGCCTCTCTTCTTACCCTGATGCACCCATCACTCTGGAACAGGGTAAATCTGGACTCATCAGACCACATGACCTTCTTCCATTGCTTCAGAGTCCAATATTTATGCTCCCTAGCAAATTGAAGCCTTTTTTTCCGATTGCCCTCACTGATAAGTGGTCTTCTTAAGGCTACACAGCTGTTTAGTCCCAATCTCTTGAGTTCCCTTCGCATTGTGCAAGTGGAAATGCTCTTACTTTCACTATTAAACATAGCCATGAGTTCTACTGTTGTTGTTTTTTACAAATTGATTCAAGGGTGTAGGTTTGCTTTCGACATTGGTGGGCACACGCTCTTATACCAGTGTTGTTTTTTATTTTGTGGATATTTCAGCTAACAGTTTGATTTGTACATTCAGTTGAACAACATTCATTTAAAGTTAAAGACTGTCCGCGGCGACTCAGGATGCTTTTCCAAATCCTGCTGCACCACAGAGTGCCACTTACATAGTTTACCAAAAAAAAAAAAAAAATTAAATTTGTCCCAAATTATTGTTGATGTTCATGACTTTATCCTAGGCTGAAAGATTGTGTATCTTTCCGCACAACGTTTGTCTTTCTGTCCGTATGCTTTATATAGCCATAGGTCGCGCTTTCTCTTTTCACCACTTCAAACTCAATGATGCAACTTTGTTCATTCCTGAAGTGGGCTTTTATATGAACTGTTTTAGACTGCTGTCTTGAATTGGGTGCAATACCTGTGAGTTGCTCTAAACGCGGCTGCGCTTCTAGTCCGGTGTGTGACTACATTGCGCACAAACATTAAATGCGCGTCCTTGAGAGCGCGCAGTTTTCTAACACATTTACTTTAACTTGTTAGGTAATATCAATGATATGACGTTTCAGATGCGTCTGAAATGACAAAAACATATATTTATTTATTTGATCAAAATATTGCTAGGGACAGTCTGGTAGTGGCTGGATATTTGTAGGGACACGTCCCTAATTCTACGCTCCTGATTTGATTTCACCAAACGTTAAGTGATCGTCGATCACGATCAATCAAGATTTTTTTCCGACCACATTTCTTCCTCAAAGATGATGGTTCCCCACTATCCTTCCGGTTTTTAATAATGCGTTGGACAGTTCTTAACCCAGTTTTAGTAGTTTCAGCAATCTCCTTAGTTGTTTTCTTTGCTTGATGCATGCCAATAATTTGACCCTTCTGAAACAGATTAACATCTTTTCCATAACCACAGGATGTGTCTTCCGACATGGTTGTTTAAGAAATGAGAAGCTATTCACTGTATCAGTTAGGGTTAAATAACTTGTTGCCAGCTGAAACATAATCATCCATGCAGTAGTTATCCAATGGGAGGCTCTTACCTATTTGCTTAGTTAAATCCAGGTGGTGACTTTTTTTTTTTTGGACGGGCAGTGTATTAAAATTAGCAACAATTTGAACATTTCAATGTAAAAAAAAAGTGTAATAATTGCATTACTCTAGATTAATTCAATCTGTAAAATAATTATTTATTAATAGTTCATGCCTAATGCAACAACTAATGTTCATGGATGGAATCTTGTCATAAACTTTAAGTCTTTAAGCAGCTATACGGGCTATAAGGTTTTGTCTGTAAAGGCAAATATGTAATCTGTAATATCAGCATGAAATTATTTTTCAATACTGGGAAATTATAGCACTTCTGATTTCTGATACTTCTCAGTATAAAATAAGATTAACATTTACGTTAATAATTGATGGTTAATGAGCATTTGTTTTATAGATCTTTAGGGATGTTTTGTCCTTTAATGAAGCTCAAACAATAGAAAGCACCGACGTTCTAGTTCTGGGACTAGCTTTTCATAGCTTAATTATTGTTGTTTCTCTTTCTTAACTCTAAGGGCCGCTGTTGATTTGTAGAAACGCATGTATGTGATCGCCTGTGGTTGGTGGAGCTGTTCTGATGCTGGTAGGAGACTGTGGAGTGGACTAAAGAGAATCGATGAAGGGAGACGGTCACTGGCTAATAGCAAACAAACTAGATGTGTTTGTGGATATTTTGATTGCGGAGCATCATCTACAGTTTGTAATTTGAATACTTAACGTATAGAAATGTTTGTGTTCAGAGCACATAGAAGGACTCATTGTTACAAATCGCGAAAACAGCCACTGGATCGCGTTTTCTTATGGGGAGTCTTATTCATCATGGCTGCTTGTTCGATCTCAAACATAAACGCACAGATTCGTTACTCCGTTCCAGAGGAAATGAAGAAAGGGTCGCTGATCGGGAATATAGCTCATGATCTTGGTCTGGATGCTCAAAGACTGCGCTCGGGTCGGGCTCGTATCGTGTCTGGCGACAGCACTGAGTACGTAGAGCTGAAATCAGACAAAGGGATTTTGGTTGTAAAGGAGAGAATTGACCGAGAGCAGCTTTGCGCTGAAACCACTCCGTGCAGCTTCACATTTGAAATAATACTTGATAATCCAATGGAGCTACATCATGTTACGGTGGAAATACTGGATGTAAACGACCACGCGCCAAGATTTGCTAAGGACGAAATTAATCTTGAAATAAGTGAATCGGCCACACCTGGGGCACGTTTCTTACTGGGAAGCGCAGATGATCCCGATGTGGGTGTGAATGCTCTACAAAATTATATTATGTCAACCAACGATAATTTTATTCTGAAACAACACTCGCGCCCCGATGGAGTTAAATATGCTGAAATGGTGCTTCAGAAGCCTCTAGACAGAGAGCAGCATCCACGACTATCTCTCATTCTCACAGCAGTGGACGGAGGAAACCCACAGAGATCTGGTAATATGAAAATAGAGGTGAATGTACTAGATGCAAATGACAACGCACCAGTATTCAACCAATCAGTTTATAAAGCAACAATAGCGGAAAATGCGCCTAAAGGAACTTACATTACAACTGTTAATGCAAGTGATGCAGATAGTGGAATGTATAGTTTGATTTCATATAGTTTTGCTAATTTGAAAGGAAACATAAATGAAGTGTTTGAAATAGATGAAAAAACAGGTGCTATTACTCTAATTGGGGTGCTCGACTTTGAAAAATCAAAAAAATATGAAATTGGCATCGAGGCCAAAGATCAGGGTGGTTTAGGAAACTCGGCTAAAGTCATAGTTGATTTAATTGATGTAAATGACAATGCACCCCTTATTAGTGTTATGTCATTTTCAAGCTCAGTGAGTGAAGACGCACATGCTGGCACCACAATCGCTATTTTCAGTGTCAAAGACCTAGATGCAGAAGAAAATGGCCACGTTGACTGTACAGTGGATCGAAATACTCCATTTAAACTACAGTCTTCACTGCGAAATTATTACACTTTAGTCACTGATGCTGCTTTAGATCGTGAACGTGTGGCAGAATATAATATCACTATCACAGCTACAGATTTAGGATCTCCTGCGCTTTCTAGTCAGAAAACTTTAAATCTGAAAGTATCAGATGTTAATGACAATCCTCCCAGGTTTCAAAAGAGTGTTTACACTACATATGTTACTGAAAACAATAAACCTGGTTTGTCCATATTTACTCTGAGTGCTCAAGATGATGACTGGAACCAGAACGCTCGTATTTCGTATCTTCTAGATGAGACTACAGTGGGTGGATCCCCTGTTTCCTCTTTTATATCAGTAAATGCTGAAAGTGGAGTGGTTCACGCACTGCGCGGTTTTGACTATGAGCAAATGAAAAGTGTTCGTGTTTGTGTGAAAGCACAAGATGGAGGCTCTCCACCCCTCAGCACTAATGTGACTTTGGACATTATAATCCAAGATCAGAATGACAACGCTCCTCAGGTTCTGTATCCAGTACAGACTGGTGCTTCTGTGGTGGCTGAGATTGTGCCTCGTGCTGCAGATGTTGGATATCTGGTCACTAAAGTGGTGGCTGTTGATGTGGACTCTGGACAGAATGCCTGGCTCTCTTATAAACTACAGAAAGCTACAGACAGAGCGCTGTTTGAAGTGGGTTTACAGAATGGAGAAATAAGAACTGTGCGACAAGTGACTGATAAAGATGCGGTCAAACAAAAACTGACTGTTGTTGTGGAGGATAACGGACAGCCCTCTCGCTCAGCTGTGGTCTCCATTAACGTGGCTGTGGCTGACAGCTTTCCCGAAGTGTTATCTGAGCTTATAGATTTTGCGCATGAAAAACAATTTGACGAGAACCTGACCTTTTATTTAGTTCTCGCACTGGCTGCTGTTTCTTTCCTATTTATCACTTGTGTGGTTGTCATAATATCAGTAAAGATCTACAGATGGAGACAATCTCGCTTCTTATATCAGCCCAATCTGCCTGTCATTCCGTACTATCCACCGCATTACGCAGACACAGGAGTCACTGGAACTCTGCCGCACGGGTATAATTATGAAGTGTACATGACGACTGACTCGAGGAAGAGTGACTGTAAGTTTTCTACACTCGGTGGACAGAATGTCTTAGTGGTGGACCCGAGTTTCACTGAGACGATGCAGCGCGCAATGAAGGAAAACAACTTCTTAGAAGATCCCGAGTCACCAGAAATGGTAAGATCACTGGTTCTTAAAACTACTGAAGTTTTTTTTTTTTTTAAAGAAAGACTGTTAGACCGTATTAAACCTGTAACTCTGTTCAATAAAGTCTAAGTCTAAGTTAACATGAGTTTCTATAACTAAAAAAAATATGTATATATTTTTTACAAAATAGATTACTGTTCATTTCCATAGGCCTATATATTTCAATCTTTTTTAACAGTTGAAGTTGCATATTTTAATATTACTTAATTTCAAAAACAGAGATAAAGTAATTAACTTTGGCTTGGATTAATAAATGCTGTAAAACCGTTATTTTCACTGTTAGTTTATATCTAACGCAATAACTAAGGCTAAGAAGTCGAACCTTGTTGTAAAGTATTACATAAACATAAAGGACTGTATGGTTCTTGCTGTGACATTACAATTAAATCACACTTATGCGTTGTATTTATTTTTTCATTTTTTTATTCATTTGCTCTTATTTGAATTTATTTTCCCTAACTAGGAAAAATTACAGATTATTTATATTTGCTTTACTCAGTGTACAATAAGATTAACATTTACGTTAAATTTCGAGGACTATTGCCTGTTTAATTATATACAGTTCTGTTGGGATGTTTTATTCTGTTTTATGTTTGCTGAAATCAATTCACGGAATTCAATTCTAATTCTGAAACATTCCATAGTTTTAATTACTGTCGTTTCTCATTTTCAACTCTAAGGGCCGCTGTTGATTTGTAGAAATGTGATCGCCTGTGGTTGGTGGAGCTGTGCTGATGCTGGTAGGAGATTGTGGAGGAGACTAGAGTCGATGAAGGGAGACAAGTCACTGGTTAATGGCAAACAAACTGGATGCATTTGTGGATATTTCAGTTGCTGAACATCTTCTACAGTTTGTAATTTGAATACTTAATTTAGATAAAAAATGTTTGTGATTACAGTATATAGGAGCATTCATTGTTACCAATCGCTGGGACAGCCACTGGATCGCGTTTTCTTATGGAGGGTCTTATTCATCATGGCTGCTTGTTCGATCTCAAACATAAACGCACAGATTCGTTACTCCGTTCCAGAGGAAATGAAGAAAGGGTCGTTTATCGGGAATATAGCTCATGATCTCGGTCTGGATGTTCAAAGACTGCGCTCGGGTCGGGCTCGTATCGTGTCTGGCGACAGCACTGAGTACGTAGAGCTGAAATCAGACAAAGGGATTTTGATTGTAAAGGAGAGAATTGACCGAGAGCAGCTTTGCGCTGAAACCACTCCGTGCAGCTTCACATTTGAAATAATACTTGATAATCCAATGGAGCTACATCATGTTACGGTGGAAATACTGGATGTAAACGACCACGCGCCAACATTTCCTAAAGATGAAATTAATCTTGAAATAAGTGAATCGGCCACACCTGGAGCTATTTTTTTACTGGGAGGCGCAGATGATCCTGATGTAGGTCTAAACGCACTACAAAATTATATGATGTCACCTAATGATTATTTTATTCTGAAACAACACTCGCGCCCCGATGGAATTAAAAATGCCGAAATGGTGCTTCAGAAGCCTCTAGACAGAGAGCAGCATCCACGACTATCTCTCATTCTCACAGCAGTGGACGGAGGAAATCCCTCAAAGATCTGGTAATATGAAAATAGAGGTTAATGTACTAGATGCAAATGACAATGCGCCAGTATTCAACCAGTCAGTTTACAGGGCAACAGTAGAAGAGAATTCACCTAAAGGAACTTATATTACAACTGTTAATGCTAGTGATGCAGACAGTGGCGCAAATAGTTTGATTTCATACAGCTTTGCTAATTTTAAAGGGAACATGAATGGCATTTTTAAAATCGATGAAAAAACTGGTGCTGTAACACTAAATGGTGTACTTGATTACGAAAAAGCAAAGAAATACGAAATTGATATCGAAGCAAAAGACCAAGGCGGTTTAGGAAACTCTGCAAAAGTCATAGTTGATTTAATTGATGTAAATGACAATGCACCACTTATCAGTGTTATGTCATTTTCAAGCCCTGTTTCTGAAGACGCAACTGTTGGCACCACTATCGCTATTTTCAGTGTCAAGGATGTAGATGCAGGAGACAATGGCCACGTTGACTGTACAGTGGATCGAAATACTCCATTTAAACTACAGTCCTCACTGCGAAATTATTACACTTTAGTCACTGATGCTGCTTTAGATCGTGAACGTGTGGCAGAATATAATATCACTATCACAGCTACAGATTCAGGATCTCCTGCGCTTTCTAGTCAGAAAACTTTAAATCTGAAAGTATCAGATGTTAATGACAATCCTCCCAGGTTTCAAAAGAGTGTTTACACTACATATGTTACTGAAAACAATCAACCTGGTTTGTCCATATTTACTCTGAGTGCTCAAGATGATGACTGGAACCAGAACGCTCGTATTTCGTATCTTCTAGATGAGACTACGGTGGGTGGATCCCCTGTTTCCTCTTTTATATCAGTAAATGCTGAAAGTGGAGTGGTTCACGCACTGCGCGGTTTTGACTATGAGCAAATGAAAAGTGTTCGTGTTTGTGTGAAAGCACAAGATGGAGGCTCTCCACCCCTCAGCACTAATGTGACTTTGGACATTATAATCCAAGATCAGAATGACAACGCTCCTCAGGTTCTGTATCCAGTACAGACTGGTGCTTCTGTGGTGGCTGAGATTGTGCCTCGTGCTGCAGATGTTGGATATCTGGTCACTAAAGTGGTGGCTGTTGATGTGGACTCTGGACAGAATGCCTGGCTCTCCTATAAACTACAGAAAGCTACAGACAGAGCGCTGTTTGAAGTGGGTTTACAGAATGGAGAAATAAGAACTGTGCGACAAGTGACTGATAAAGATGCGGTCAAACAAAAACTGACTGTTGTTGTGGAGGATAACGGACAGCCCTCTCGCTCAGCTGTGGTCTCCATTAACGTGGCTGTGGCTGACAGCTTTCCTGAAGTGCTGTCAGAGTTCACAGACTTTACGCATGAAAAACAGTATGACGAGAACCTGACCTTTTATTTAGTTCTCGCACTGGCTGCTGTTTCTTTCTTATTTATCACATGTGTGGTTGTCATAATATCAGTAAAGGTCTACAGATGGAGACAATCTCGCTTCTTATATCAGCCCAAACTACCTGTTATTCCGTACTATCCACCGCATTACGCAGACACAGGAGTCACTGGAACTCTGCCGCACAGGTATAATTATGAAGTGTGCATGACGACTGACTCGAGGAAGAGTGACTGTAAGTTTTCTACACTCGGTGGACAGAATGTCTTAGTGGTGGACCCGAGTTTCACCGAGACGATGCAGCGCGCAATGAAGGAAAACAAACTCTTAGAAGATGCAGAATCGCCTGAAATGGTAAGACCATCTAAAATACAATTTTAATATAATATAATATAATGTAATTTGACATAATATAATACATTTGATTTTAAATGAAATATTTAGGTTAAAGTAAGCTTACAAGACGTTAATTTTAATTGTTTTGTTGAGGTCTGACGGGAAAACAAGACGTCTGAGGGAAAACAAAAATATAAATTTAGTCTTAAAAATAGGGATTATTATTATTATTTTTATTATTATTATTTTTGATTAGCAGTCGTATCAATTTGGCAGGATTATTTGGCAAGATCCTGCCTAGATGATTTATGGATTTGGTCTGGGTTTTTTTGTGTGTGTGTGTGTGTTTTTTTTCCCTTTGAGTTGATATTGAGGTCAATGCACAGAATTGCGCTTCAGGGTTGAACTATTTTAGAGTATTTACAAATGTTGTTCATCTTTTTCAACTCTATGGGCCGCTGTTGGTTAACAAAAATGTAGGCTACATGAACACTCACTCTTGATTCGTCACTGGCTGTGGTTGGTGGAGCTCTGATGATGCAGAAGAGACTATTGCGACGGAGACCAAAGTGCGTCAATGAAGAAGACAGTTACTGACAAACAGCAGATGAACAAAATTACTGTGTGATCATTTTTGCTATTGAACAACATCCGCTGTGTAATTGGAGTGCTTAAAATGGACATAATTATATTAAGTCCAAGGCTTCTTTACCAAAGGCGAATGCAGGCATTGTATCGTTTTTTCTTATGGAGGGTCTTATTCATCATGGCTGCTTGTTCGATCTCAAACATAAACGCACAGATTCGTTACTCCGTTCCAGAGGAAATGAAGAAAGGGTCGCTTATCGGGAATATAGCTCATGATCTTGGTCTGGATGTTCAAAGACTGCGCTCGGGTCGGGCTCGTATTGTGTCTGGCGACAGCACTGAGTACGTAGAGCTGAAATCAGACAAAGGGATTTTGGTTGTAAAGGAGAGAATTGACCGAGAGCAGCTTTGCGCTGAAACCACTCCGTGCAGCTTCACATTTGAAATGATACTTGATAATCCAGTAGAACTACATCATGTTACGGTGGAAATACTGGATGTAAACGATCACACGCCAACATTTCCTAAAGATGAAATTAATCTTGAAATAAGTGAATCGGCCGCACCTGGAGCTCTTTTTTTACTGGGAAGCGCAGATGATCCTGATGTGGGTGTGAATGCTCTCCAAAATTATATTATGTCAGGTAATGATTATTTTATTCTAAACCAACACTCGAGCCCCGATGGAGTAAAATATGCTGAAATGGTGCTTCAGAAACCTCTAGACAGAGAGCAGCATCCACGACTATCTCTCATTCTCACAGCAGTCGACGGAGGAAACCCTCAGAGATCTGGTAATATGAAAATAGAGATCACTTTATTAGATGTAAATGACAACCCGCCAATATTCAACCAGTCTGTTTATAGAGCAACAATAGCAGAAAATTCACCTAAGGGAACCTATGTTACAACGGTTAATGCTAGTGATGCAGACAGTGGGACAAACAGTTTGATTGCATTTAGTTTTGCTAATTTTAAAGGGAACATAAAGGACCATTTTAAAATTGATGAGAAAACTGGTGTTGTTACCTTAAATGGTGTACTTGATTATGAAAAATCAAAGAAATACGAATTTGGCGTTGAGGCCAAAGATAAGGGTGGTTTAGGAAACTCTGCTAAAGTCATAGTTGATTTAATTGATGTAAATGACAATGCACCCCTTATTAGTGTTATGTCATTTTTTACCCCAGTGAGTGAGGATGCACCTCCTGGCACCACTATCTCTATTTTCAGTGTCAAGGATGTAGATGCAGGAGACAATGGACACGTTGTTTGTACAACTGATCGAAATACTCCATTTAAACTACAGTCTTCACTGCGAAATTATTACTCTTTAGTCACTGCTGCTGCATTAGATCGTGAACGTGTGGCAGAATATAATATCACTATCACAGCGACAGATTCAGGATCTCCTGCGCTTTCTAGTCAGAAAACTTTAAATCTGAAAGTATCAGATGTTAATGACAATCCTCCCAGGTTTCAAAAGAGTGTTTACACTACATATGTTACTGAAAACAACCAACCTGGTTTGTCCATATTTACTCTGAGTGCTCAAGATGATGACTGCAACCAGAACGCTCGTATTTCGTATCTTCTAGATGAGACTACAGTGGGTGGATCCCCTGTTTCCTCTTTTATATCAGTAAATGCTGAAAGTGGAGTGGTTCAAGCACTGCGCGGTTTTGACTATGAGCAAATGAAAAGTGTTCGTGTTTGTGTGAAAGCGCAAGATGGAGGCTCTCCACCCCTCAGCACTAATGTGACTTTGGACATTATAATCCAAGATGAGAATGACAACGCTCCTCAGGTTCTGTATCCAGTACAGACTGGTGCTTCTGTGGTGGCTGAGATTGTGCCTCGTGCTGCAGATGTTGGATATCTGGTCACTAAAGTGGTGGCTGTTGATGTGGACTCTGGACAGAATGCCTGGCTCTCTTATAAACTACAGAAAGCTACAGACAGAGCGCTGTTTGAAGTGGGTTTACAGAATGGAGAAATAAGAACTGTGCGACAAGTGACTGATAAAGATGCGGTCAAACAAAAACTGACTGTTGTTGTGGAGGATAACGGACAGCCCTCTCGCTCAGCTGTGGTCTCCATTAACTTGGCTGTGGCTGACAGCTTTCCTGAAGTGCTGTCAGACTTCACAGACTTTACGCATGAAAAACAGTATGACGAGAACCTGACCTTTTATTTAGTTCTCGCACTGGCTGCTGTTTCTTTCTTATTTATCACATGTGTGGTTGTCATAATATCAGTAAAGATCTATAGATGGAGACAATCTCGCTTCTTATATCAGCCCAATCTGCCTGTCATTCCGTACTATCCACCGCATTACGCAGACACAGGAGTCACTGGAACTCTGCCGCACGGGTATAATTATGAAGTGTGCATGAAGACTGACTCGAGGAAGAGTGACTGTAAGTTTTCTACACTCGGTGGACAGAATGTCTTAGTGGTGGACCCGAGTTTCACTGAGACAATGCAGCGCGCAATGAAGGAAAATAACTTTACGGAAGAAAACAGTCTTTCAGAATTGGTAAGAAGACACCTTAAATAATTTTCTTAGAAAGTGCTTGTAGTCTCTGTGTTCTATGATTATGCATTTCGTGGCATACTTTATTATTATTATTAGTAGTAGTAGTTTACTTTTGTGGTAATTTTGTGACACTGCAACAACGCTTCAGCACCATTTATTGGACAGCGCCAAACAGTAATAATTCGTTTTTACCTTAGTTGGAGTTCAGTAAAATCACAGCTTTATTTATTTATTTATTCATTCATTCATTCATTCATTCATTCTATTATTCATTTATTGTATTATTAATTAATGTATTATTCATTCAGTCATTCGTTTGTTTGTTTTTGTTTGTTTATACTTAATAATTTAATTATATATACTTTAAATATGTAATATACTTTTGTAGCATACTTTATCAAATTGACTTACAATTTATTCCACGAATAATATACAGGTCATTTATTGCGAATTAAAAAGATTTGGATTTTTGTATCAACGTGGCACCTGTTTAGGATTTTTTTTTTTTTTTTTAAGATTTAACGAACTTGTAGTTTGACAGATCACTTGTATCCTGCTCTGATAGGTCCGAAACAAACTATTGCAATTTTTAGTTAAGGCTCGTAGGGCCGCTGTTGATCAACACAACGCAGTCAGTCTGTCAGACCTACCCACAAAATCCAGTGATGTCAGAGAACAGCGAAATAAAGCCTGATGACTCGAAACAATTATTTTGCCGGATGTACTGTAGATGGATATCTTGATTGTACTATAGATTTCATGTTGGGGTCGGGCTTTCATGTTTAACGTCCTTACTTTGTAATAAAATCGTCTGATCTTAAGGATCTAAAGAACGAAAATGGCCAGCTTCGTAATGTGGCACGCTGCAGCGTTTTTTATGATCCTGTTTCGATACTCGGTGAGAGGGCAGATCAGCTATTCCATTCCAGAGGAAATGCCAAAAGGGTCGATCGTTGGAAGTATTTCTCAAGGCTTGGGTTTGGATTTAAAAAGACTGAAGTCAGGGAAGGCACGCATATTTGCTGGAGACAACACCGAATTCGTCGGATTGAATAAAGAGAGGGGGATAATTCTCACCGAGAAGAAAATAGACCGCGAGGCTCTTTGTGCTAAAACGACTCCATGCGCTTTACACCTTCAGCTGATTTTGGAAAATCCAATGGAATGGTATGATGTCACAGTGGAAGTTATCGACATAAATGATAATGCTCCGAGTTTTCCTAAAGGTGAGATTACATTTGAAATAAGCGAGTCTGCTGTAATCGGAGCAAGATTCATGTTGGAAAATGCGATTGATCTGGATGTCGGATCTAATAGTCATCTGAGTTATTCACTGAAACCGACAGATAATTTTGTATTAAGTTTGCAAAGTCAAACGGATGGCGACAGAAACATGGAGATGGTGTTACAAAAGGCTCTAGACCGTGAAAACAAAGAGCAGTTGTCCTTGTTGTTAACAGCAGTAGATGGAGGTGAGCCTCAGCTGACCAGCACTGTGCTGATACATGTTACTGTGCTAGATGCTAATGACAATCCACCCGTGTTTAGTCAGAGGGTGTACAAAGCCACTCTTCCTGAAAATACACCTAAAGACACTGTTATCACGTCCGTCAGCGCTTCTGATGCTGATGAAGGCTCAAATGCGATAATAACTTACTACAAGTCAAGTACTGGAGATGTAAATGATTTATTCGTGGTTGATGCACGAAGCGGGAAAATAATCTTAAAAGGCTCAGCTGACTTTGAAAAGGCAAGTCGTTATCAACTTAACATACAAGCACGCGACCAAGGAGGACTGTCTGATTCATGTAAAGTTATAATTGATCTCACGGATATAAACGATAACAAACCAGCAATAAGCATTGTATCTATGTCAAACTCAATATCAGAGGAGTCTAGACCTAGCACTGTTGTTGCAATGCTAAATGTAAATGATATTGACTCCGGGTTGAATGGCCAAGTTCACTGCTACATTAATGATAATATTCCATTTGCTATTGCGTCTTCCAGCAGTTTCTTCAGCTTGCAAACGGAGCAGGAACTGGACAGAGAGAGAGAAGCTGAGTACAATATCAGTGTAATATGTACTGATGAGGGAGTACCAGCGCTCTCCAGCAGTGTATCTCTCCGTGTGCAGATATCAGATGTGAATGACAATGCTCCTGTATTTAAGAAAAGTCACTATGAGGCGTGTGTGGTGGAGAATAACACACCTGGTCTCTCTATATTTAAAGTTAGAGCCAGTGATGCTGATTGGAATCAGAATGCCCGTGTTTCTTATATTCTAGAAGACAGCACTGTTAATGGAGTCTCTGTCTCATCATATGTGTCAGTTCATCCTGACAGCGGACTGATTACAGCTGTGCGCTCTTTTGACTATGAACAACTCAAATATTTCCACTTCCGGGTAAAAGCGCAAGATGGAGGCTCTCCTCCGCTCAGCAGTAACGTGACAGTGAAAATTACTATTCAAGATCAGAATGACAACGCTCCTCAGGTTCTGTATCCAGTACAGACTGGTGCTTCTGTGGTGGCTGAGATTGTGCCTCGTGCTGTAGATGTTGGATATCTGGTCACTAAAGTGGTGGCTGTTGATGTGGACTCTGGACAGAATGCCTGCCTGGCTCTCCTATAAACTACAGAAAGCTACAGACAGAGCGCTGTTTGAAGTGGGTTTACAGAATGGAGAAATAAGAACTGTGCGACAAGTGACTGATAAAGATGCGTTCAAACAAAAACTGACTGTTGTTGTGGAGGATAATGGACAGCCCTCTCGCTCAGCTGTGGTCTCCATTAACGTGGCTGTGGCTGACAGCTTTCCTGAAGTGCTGTCAGAGTTCACAGACTTTACGCATGAGAAAAAGTATGACGAGAACCTGACCTTTTATTTAGTTCTCGCACTGGCTGCTGTTTCTTTCCTATTTATTACGTGTGTCGTTGTCATAATATCAGTAAAGATCTACAGATGGAGACAATCTCGCTTCTTATATCAGCCCAATCTGCCTGTTATTCCGTACTATCCACCGCATTACGCAGACACAGGAGTCACTGGAACTCTGCCGCACGGGTATAATTATGAAGTGTGCATGACGACTGACTCGAGGAAGAGTGACTGTAAGTTTTCTACACTCGGTGGGAAGAACGTCTTAGTGGTGGACCCGAGTTTCGCTGAAACTATGAGTCACACAATCAAGAAAAATAGTTCCATCGACGATCTCCGGTCTACAGAATCGGTAAGAAAGTTTTGGGACTATTATTTTTATTTGTTTATTTTTAACTGAGAAAATTTAATAAAAGGCGAATCAAGTAGACCATGAACATATACATTTTCTAAGAGCTCAAGATCAGAACATTGTAGCTATTAGTCTACCTATATCATTCTGCTTTGTCTATTAATTAATACTCTATATAATCATACTATGTTCACCTTCCAAGTGCATTAATATGATTAATATTTACATGAGCACTAACTTGTTTCATCCACGGTGTAAAGTAAAACAAAACTTACTTTCTTACCATCCTAATGCCAACATAAGCTGCACACCTAAACATAAACCTCAGTGGGATGTAAGCAGAAACGAAAAAGTATGAATGAGATTGTAAGAATTTATACAAATTTGCAAAAACGTAAAATTGTCACAGACTTGCCATGTTCCTTTCAGTGCTGGATACAATATCTGAGACTGTAGCCTATCGAAAAATAGACTAGAATGCTGTATAGCTGCCATAGGTGGTGTTATATTCATATGCTTGTTTGAAAAGGGACTTGAAAACTAGTGCATAAATTGTTTTGTTGTGCATGACAACTGACTCAGGGACGATGACTGTACTTATTATATTCAGCGTTTAGTGTGTGGTATATACAGAGATTAGACGGAGTTCACAAAATGTATTCCTGTAAATTTAATTACGGGAATTGATGTCAGAGTCTTAGCTAAGTGTATGTCAAGAGAGAGTGACCCTATGATTTTCTATGTACTCATTCGTTAGAATGTTTTGGTCTTGGACGAAGATCCGACTGATATTATGAATTGCCTTGAATGGAAAAAAAAACCCACAAAAAAAACAGTGTGATATTTTTAATGTAGATATACATGTAGATAACAGGTTAACATTTGTTCAAGCTAATAATCGAAAAATGAAGAATAATTATAAAATAATCATAAAAAAAGCAAGGGCACTTTGACACTGTTCAGCACCACTTGTACTGAACAGCGCCTGACTGGATAAAGCGCTACTAAAGAAGACTGTGGTTTCCTTCATTGTGTTGTAATTTAACCTAAAATCTGTTACCTGCAAAATTCACTTATTTGGTAAGTGATAATTTTCACATCCAACATACATGTCAATCTTTTTATTTAATCTGCAAAATGTTTTAGAATACAGACAGTATGACATTCATATAATAATAACTGCTTTATTTGCAGTGTGATATAGGCCTAGAAAATAATATTCGTTGATAAAATGCGCTATATGTATAAGGATATAACTTTGATATGCAGTTCCTTATTTACACTCAGAGGGCCGCTGTTCGTCGTCAAACAGTGGAGAAACTGTATTTCACAAAGACCCTCCCCACACATCACACAATATCACGGAGAAAAAGGCAATACAGCTGCCACCTCGTTTTTTTACACGATACTTCTATTTGATCGCACGTCGCCGTGTACATTATTGCGCTTGGAATTTCATATATTCGAAGGATACAAGGGTTGATTGTTTTGTATTTTTTGAGGCATCTGTGCAGTTGAGACAATGCCTGGCCCTGATGCAGTGATAAGGCATTCGGTGCTGTTTTTTACTCTTCTGATTCACATAGCGGGAGGACAAGTCAGTTACTCCATTCCTGAAGAAATGTCAAAAGGATCGAAAGTGGGAAATATTGCTCAGGATTTGGGCTTAGATTTACAACGATTAAAGTCAGGGAAAGCGCGTATATTTACCAGAGACAGCACGGAATACATCGAACTGAACAGAAACACTGGGTTGCTGCTTATCAGAGAGAAAATGGATCGCGAATCTCTTTGTGCAAAAACAACACCGTGTGCTTTGCATCTTCAAATGATTTTGGACAACCCGATGGAATTATACACTATTACAATAGAAATCACGGATATAAATGATAACGCTCCCAGTTTCCAGAAAAAGGACTTTAGATTTGAGATCAGCGAATCGGCGGCGGCGGGTGCTGGTTTTATCCTCGGGGGAGCTTTCGATCCGGATGTAGGAACAAATGATCTTCAGAATTACTCTCTTAAACCGAGTGATCAATTTCGGCTTGAACTGCACAATCAGGCAGACGGTAGTAAAAACGTCGAGATGATTTTGCAAAGACCCCTTGATAGAGAAACGCAAAGCTCACTTACTTTGTTGTTAGAAGCGTTTGATGGAGGCGATCCGGTGCTCTCTGGCACTGTACAGATACACATCATTGTCTTAGACAATAATGATAATGTTCCTGTCTTTACACAAAAAATATATAAAACCACCATAACAGAAAACGCACCAAAAGGCACTATATTAACAGTGGTGAGCGCGTCTGATGCAGACGAAGGATCCAACAGTGTAGTAACATACTACATATCCGACACAATGAACAAAAATATGGCCGACATGTTTCTAATTAATGAAAAAGGTGGTGAATTAATATTAAACGGACAGGTTGACTATGAAAAGGTGAGCCATTATGAACTTACTATTCAGGCAAAAGATCAAGGAGGGCTTTCTAATGCATGCAAAGTAATTATCGATGTTCTGGACATTAATGATAATTCGCCAAGTATTCAGATTCTGTCTAGTTCCCATTCCATACCTGAAGGCTCTAAGTCTGGTACTGTTGTTGCAATGCTAAATGTTGATGATCTTGATTCAGGTGTAAATGGTCAGGTCCAGTGTGTCATAAATGAGAATATTCCCTTTGCCATAACATCTCAGTCTAGTAGCTTCTTCAGCTTGCAAACAGAACAGGAACTGGATAGAGAGAGAGAAGCTGAGTACAATATCAGTGTAATATGTACTGATGAGGGAGTGCCAGCGCTCTCCAGCAGTGTCTCTCTCCGTGTGCAGATATCAGATGTGAATGACAATGCTCCTGTATTTGAGAAAAGTCATTATGAAGCCTGTGTGGTGGAGAATAACACACCTGGTCTCTCTATATTTACAGTTAAAGCCAGTGATGCTGATTGGAATCAGAATGCCCGTGTTTCTTATATTCTAGAAGACAGCACTGTTAATGGAGTCCCTGTCTCATCATATGTGTCAGTCCATCCTGACAGCGGACTGATTACAGCTGTGCGCTCTTTTGACTATGAACATCTGAAAGATTTCCACTTCCGGGTAAAAGCGCAAGATGGAGGCTCTCCTCCGCTCAGCAGTAACGTGACAGTGAAATTTACTGTTCAAGATCAGAATGACAACGCTCCTCAGGTTCTGTATCCAGTACAGACTGGTGCTTCTGTGGTGGCTGAGATTGTGCCTCGTGCTGCAGATGTTGGATATCTGGTCACTAAAGTGGTTGCTGTTGATGTGGACTCTGGACAGAATGCCTGGCTCTCCTATAAATTACAGAAAGCTACAGACAGAGCGCTGTTTGAAGTGGGTTTACAGAATGGAGAAATCAGAACTGTACGACAAGTGACTGATAAAGATGCGGTCAAACAAAAACTGACTGTTGTTGTGGAGGATAATGGACAGCCCTCTCGCTCAGCTGTGGTCTCCATTAACGTGGCTGTGGCTGACAGCTTTCCTGAAGTGCTGTCAGAGTTCACAGACTTTACGCATGAGAAAAAGTATGACAACAACCTGACCTTTTATTTAGTTCTCGCACTGGCTGCTGTTTCTTTCTTATTTATCACATGTGTGGTTGTCATAATATCAGTAAAGATCTACAGATGGAGACAATCTCGCTTCTTATATCAGCCCAATCTGCCTGTTATTCCGTACTATCCACCGCATTACGCAGACACAGGAGTCACTGGAACTCTGCCGCACGGGTATAATTATGAAGTGTGCATGACGACTGACTCGAGGAAGAGTGACTGTAAGTTTTCTACACTCGGTGGACAGAATGTCTTAGTGGTGGACCCGAGTTTCGCTGAAACTATGAGTCACACAATCAAGAAAAATAGTTCTATCGACGATCTCCGGTCTACAGAATCGGTAAGAAAATTTTGGGACTATTATTCTTTATTTATTTTTAACTGAATAAGGTATTGTAAAGCTAATCAAGTTGACTATAAACAAATACATGTATAAAAACACTTGTAAGGACTCTGAAATTAATTGGAAGGCTAAATGTTAATATCAATTACTTTTTAATTACTTTTCTAATATCAATTATCAATTATTTATCTAATTACTTGTTTGTTTTTTTCCTATGGTGTGAATTAAAACAACAACATCAAAAGAACAAACAGACAAATACATAAATTAATAGATAGATAGATAGATAGATAGATAGATAGATAGACAGACAGATAAAAGCTGCCTCCGGAAACCTAACACAAATGTGACGCTAGCAGAAACGGAAACGCACAAATGCGTTCGCTAGAATACGGATTTGCTACCAATTACCCAAATAAAAAAATAAGCAAGCTACGCATTGACTCAAGACTGTGTTGGTTTTCCTCATTCAAATACCAGTATCTCGTACTTCACCAAAAGTTTCCATATGTTGGAAGCAAATTTCTTTGTTTTATTGCTTGCTGTGTTGCTTACTGCTGGATAAGGTTATTCTGGAACTGTATCAAATAATATACTAAAAGGTTGTATAGCTACCATGGGTGCTGTTATAGCTATATGTTTGTTTGAAAAGGGACTGGAAAACTCGTGTATAATAGTTTTGGTGTGCATGGCAACTGACTCGAGTACGAATGACTGTGCTTATATACAGCCTTACCTTTCTGAAATATCGAGATTAGACATTTTATTCCTGTAAATTGTGGAATTGTTTTCTGATTCCTACCTAAATGTATGCCAGGAGAGAGTGGCTCTTTTTCTATGTACTCATTCTTTAGAAAGTTTTGGTTGTGAACAAATATCTGAATAAAATGCATTACCTTAAATGTAGGGGGGGGGGGGGGGGGGGGGAAATAATAAACAACAGTGTGATATTTTTGATGCAGGTCTACATGTAGACAACATGTTAACTGTTGTTAAAGCTAATCATTTGGAATCATAAAATAATCATAAAACCGCTAGGGCACACATTGACACCGTTCAGCACCACTTGTGCTGAACAGCGCCTCGCTGGATGAACGTCTACTACTAAAGAGGGCTATTGGTCTTCTTTATTGTGTTGTACTATTATAATTTTACTCAAAATCTAATTGTCACCTACAAAATCACTTGTTCCGTGAGTGATTATTTTCACATCCAACCTGCTTATTAGTCTTTCATTTAATCGGGAAATTGTCCTGAAACACAGATAGTATGACAAATATCATATAATAATAACTGGTTTTATTTGCAGTGTCATATACGCCTAGAAATAATATTCGTTGATAAAAAGCGTGTGTATGTATAACTTTGACATGCAGTTCCTTATTTACACTCAGAGGGCCGCTGTTCATCGACACACAGCTGCGATACCGTTTATTTCACAGACCCTCTCCCAGTATCACACAATTTCACGGAGAAAAAGACAATACAGCGGTCACATCAAATTATTTTCCTACACGATACTTCTATTCATCGCTCGTCGTCGTGTACGGAGTTAATGTCTGCATTTGGAATTCCATATATTTAGAGGATACGGACTGATTGTTGTATTTTTGAAACGTCTGTGGAACTGAGACAATGCCTGGCCCTGATGCAATGACACGGTATTCGGTGCTGTTTTTGACTCTACTGATTCAAATTACTCGAGGACAAGTCAGTTACTCCATCCCAGAAGAAATGGCAAAAGGATCGACGGTGGGAAATATTGCGCATGATTTGGGCTTGGATTTACAACGATTAAAGTCAGGGAAAGCGCGAATATTTACCAGAGACAGCACGCAATACATCGAACTGAACAGAAACACTGGGTTGCTGCTTATCAGAGAGAAAATGGATCGCGAATCTCTTTGTGCAAAAACAACACCGTGTGCTTTGCATCTTCAAATGATTTTGGACAACCCGATGGAATTATACACTATTACAATAGAAATCACGGATATAAATGATAACGCTCCCAGTTTCCAGAAAAAGGACTTCAGATTTGAGATCAGCGAATCGGCGGCGGCGGGTGCTGGTTTTATGCTCGGGGGAGCTTTCGATCCGGATGTAGGAACAAATGCTCTACAAAGCTACTCGCTTAAACCGAGTGATCAATTCCGGCTTGAACTACACAATCAGGCAGATGGTAGTAAAAACGTCGAAATGATTTTACAAAGGCCACTTGATAGAGAAACGCAAAGCTCATTTACTTTGTTGTTAGAAGCGTTTGATGGAGGCGATCCGGTGCTCTCTGGCACTGTACAGATACACATCACTGTGTTAGATATTAATGATAATGCTCCTGTTTGTATGAAAAAGGTATATAAAACCACAATAACAGAAAACGCACCAAAAGGCACTATATTAACAGTGGTGAGCGCGTCTGATGCAGACGAAGGATCCAACAGTGTAGTGACGTACTACATATCTGACACAATGGACAGTAATTTAGCCGACATGTTTCTTGTTAAAGAGCAAACTGGTGAACTAATATTAAACGGACAGGTTGACTATGAAAAGGTGAGCCATTATGAACTTAATATTCAGGCAAAAGATCAAGGAGGGCTTTCTAACGCATGCAAAGTAATTATCGATGTGCTGGACATTAATGATAATTCGCCTAGTATTCAGATTCTGTCTAGTTCCCATTCGATACCCGAAGGCTCTAAGTCTGGTACTGTTGTTGCAATGCTAAATGTTGATGATCTTGATTCAGGTGTAAATGGTCAGGTTCAGTGTGTCATAAATGAAAATATTCCCTTTGCCATAACATCTCAGTCTAGTAGCTTCTTCAGCTTGCAAACAGAGCAGGAACTGGACAGAGAGAGAGAAGCTGAGTACAATATCAGTGTAATATGTGCTGATGAGGGAGTGCCAGCGCTCTCCAGCAGTGTCTCTCTCCGTGTGCAGATATCAGATGTGAATGACAATGCTCCTGTATTTGAGAAAAGTCACTATGAGGCGTGTGTGCAGGAGAATAACACACCTGGTCTCTCGGTATTTACAGTTAAAGCCAGTGATGCTGATTGGAATCAGAATGCCCGTGTTTCTTATATTCTAGAAGACTGCACTGTTAATGGAGTCTCTGTCTCATCATATGTGTCAGTTCATCCTGACAGCGGACTGATTACAGCTGTGCGCTCTTTTGACTATGAACAGCTGAAAGATTTCCACTTCCGGGTAAAAGCGCAAGATGGAGGCTCTGCTCCGCTCAGCAGTAACGTGACAGTGAAAGTTACTATTCAAGATCAGAATGACAACGCTCCTCAAGTTCTGTATCCAGTACAGACTGGTGCTTCTGTGGTGGCTGAGATTGTGCCTCGTGCTGCAGATGTTGGATATCTGGTCACTAAAGTGGTGGCTGTTGATGTGGACTCTGGACAGAATGCCTGGCTCTCCTATAAACTACAGAAAGCTACAGACAGAGCGCTGTTTGAAGTGGGTTTACAGAATGGAGAAATCAGAACTGTGCGACAAGTGACTGATAAAGATGCGGTCAAACAAAAGCTGACTGTTGTTGTGGAGGATAACGGACAGCCCTCTCGCTCAGCTGTGGTCTCCATTAACGTGGCTGTGGCTGACAGCTTTCCTGAAGTGCTGTCAGAGTTCACAGACTTTAAACATGAAAAACAGTATGACGAGAACCTGACCTTTTATTTAGTTCTCGCACTGGCTGCTGTTTCTTTCCTATTTATCACATGTGTGGTTGTCATAATATCAGTAAAGATCTACAGATGGAGACAATCTCGCTTCTTATATCAGCCCAATCTGCCTGTTATTCCGTACTATCCACCGCATTACGCAGACACAGGAGTCACTGGAACTCTGCCGCACGGGTATAATTATGAAGTGTGCATGACGACTGACTCGAGGAAGAGTGACTGTAAGTTTTCTACACTCGGTGGGACAGAATGTCTTAGTGGTGGACCCGAGTTTCACTGAGACGATGCAGCGCGCAATCGAGGAAAATAACCGGTTTGGAAAGTGAATATTCGACAATGGTAAGAACAATGCTTCATACTTAACAAAACAAACAAAATTACAATGTTCAATAAAATTAGTAAAATAATAATAATAATCTGAAATATTAACACGTTCTTTATATTAATTGCAGTTGTCATGCTAAAATATCAATTTAGATTACTTTCAGCACCACATCTTGGACAGCGACATAATGCAGTCTTAGTAAATGGTCTAAAATTCTTTCTTTCCATTTGCCAAGAATAACTAGAACTTTACATAGCATTTGTACTAATATTCTTTATTTTTTCCACATCCGTTTTTTTTTTTCTTTTCTTTTTTTTTCTTTTTTCCAAAAAACGAGTTTGCTGTGGTTTTATGTGTAGTGCTCGGAGTAGACTCACAGGGCCGCTGTTTGTCAACGTACAGTAGCACATTGTCTGTGTATTTTAAACCCTGCCCCATCAACCCATATTCACAGTTCACAGCGAGAGAGGAAAGGATGAAACGCTTCCAGATCGCTCAATATTGTCTTGAAACTAATGCGACGTTCTGTACCGATTCGGATTAAAGAACTTGAATTTCTACTTTCCCTTTAAAAAACAGAACTGCGAAATCGTTGAGAACCTTCTTTTTCTCTGTGGTTTTTCGGTTATGTCAAAGAAAAAATGCCTGGTGTCGGTATTGTTTTCCGTCGCCCTGCTTCATTCGGCACGAGGACAGGTCAGTTACTCCATTCCAGAAGAAATGGCTAAAGGCTCCACTGTGGGGAATATCGCGCAGGATTTGGGCTTGGATTTACAAAGACTAAGGTCAGGAAAAGCTCGCATATATACAGGCGACAGTACTGAATATATTGGTCTCAATAAAGACACTGGCTTGCTCTTCATCAAAGAGAAAATGGATCGCGAGTCTCTTTGTGCAAAAACGACCCCGTGCGCTTTGCATCTTCAGCTGATTTTGGAAAACCCCATGGAATTATACACAATTACGATTGAAGTTACGGATATAAACGATAATCCACCTACTTTCCAGAAAAAGCGAATTGAGTTTGAAATCAGCGAATCGGCTGTAACGGGCGCGAGATTCATGTTAGAGAGAGCTTTGGATGCTGATGTAGGAATTAATGATCTTCAAAGCTATTCTCTTAAACCAACTGATCATTTTATCCTTGAACTGCACAGTCAGTCAGACGGTGATAAAAATGTCGAAATGATTTTGCAAAGACCGCTGGATAGAGAAAAGAAAGGAGTGGTTACGTTATTGCTAACCGCATTTGACGGAGGTGATCCGCAGTTATCTGGAACTGTTCAAATACATGTTACTGTATTAGATGCTAATGATAATGCTCCCGTGTTTACGCAGAAGGTATACAAAGCCACTTTGACTGAAAATACTCTGAAATGGACTAAACTGACCACAGTCAGTGCCACTGACGCAGACGAGGGATCTAATGGTTATGTGACGTACTACATTGCAAGAACTGAAGATATCGCGCGAAATATGTTTATTATTGATCAGCATAGTGGCGAGGTAACTTTAAATGGCCTCGTTGACTTTGAAAGAGCAAGTCGATACCAGCTTGATATTCAGGCTAAAGATCAAGGGGGGCTTTCTGATTCATGTAAACTAATTATTGATGTGTTGGACATTAATGATAACAAACCAGTGATAAGTTTACTTTCTATGTCAAACTCCGTGTCTGAGGACTCCACACCTGGCACAGTTGTTGCTATGATGAAGGTAGATGATGCAGACTCAGGTGTGAACGGCCAGATTCATTGCATCATAAATGACAATATTCCATTTGCTCTAATATCATCATCCAGTAATTTCATCAGCCTGCGTACAGAGCAGCAACTGGACAGAGAGAAAGATGCTGAATACAATATCAGTGTAACATGCTCTGATCAGGGGGTGCCTGCGCTCTCCAGTAGCGCCTCTCTTTCTTTACAAATATCAGATGTGAATGGCAATGCTCCTGTCTTTGAGAAAAGTAACTATGAGGCATGTGTGCTTGAGAATAACATACCTGGTCTCTCAGTATTTACAGTGAAAGCCAGTGATGTTGATTGGAATCAGAATGCCCGTGTTTCTTATATTCTAGAAGACAGCACTGTTAATGGAGTCCCTGTCTCATCATATGTGTCAGTCCATCCTGACAGCGGACTGATTACAGCTGTGCGCTCTTTTGACTATGAACAACTGAAAGATTTCCACTTCCAGGTAAAAGCGCAAGATGGAGGCTCTCCTCCGCTCAGCAGTAACGTGACAGTGAAAGTTATTGTTCAAGATCAGAATGACAACGCTCCTCAGGTTCTGTATCCAGCACAGACTGGTGCTTCTGTGGTGGCTGAGATTGCGCCTCGTGCTGCAGATGTTGGATATCTGGTCACTAAAGTGGTGGCTGTTGATGTGGACTCTGGACAGAATGCCTGGCTCTCTTATAAACTACAGAAAGCTACAGACAGAGCGCTGTTTGAAGTGGGTTTACAGAATGGAGAAATCAGAACTGTGCGACAAGTGACTGACAAAGATGCGGTCAAACAAAAACTGACTGTTGTTGTGGAGGATAACGGACAGCCCTCTCGCTCAGCTGTGGTCTCCATTAATGTGGCTGTGGCTGACAGCTTTCCTGAAGTGCTTTCAGAGTTCACAGACTTTACACAAGAAAAACAATATAACGACAGCTTGACTTTTTATTTAATCTTGGCTCTCGCAGTGGTCTCCCTGCTCTTCATAGTCTCATTATATCACATAAATATCAGTGAAAATCTACCGATGGAAGCAGAATAAGCTATTTTATAAATCTGGGGCAAATCTACCTGTATTCCATATTACCCTCCAGTCTACGCAGACGGCACAACTTACAGCATGTGTATAATTATGAAATGTGTGGAACCACTGATTCAAGGAAGAGTGACATGAAGTTTGTCAGGCCCTACACTCAGAACACACTGGTGGCAGAATGTCGCATGGGAACAGTTCAGAGAGAAAAGAAGGAGCAGGAGGTTGATGGATCTGAGTTTTAGAGGTGAGACCTTGTTTGATGTTTTAAAATCATCGCGCATCAGGCTTCCACTGGATTCAATATGTTGTGGAGACCAGGAGTTTGCACTTCTATGATGTGTGTTTCAGACCTTGAATATTCCTCACATTATCCTATAGGTAAGAACAATGCTTTATACTTAACAAAACAATATCAGCAAGTTAATGTATAAAATGTTGGCTCATACAGTGGATCCAAAAAGTATTGTCAATTTTACGATTAAAAAAGCAAATGCTTTAAAAATTAAATTCAAAACAACTTGCATTTAATCAAAAACACACTTTTCAACCAAAACATTTCACAAAATTTTTTCTTAGTTTAAAAATTTTAAGTAATAATTGTCATTAGCTAAAACTAAAATGTGTCAAAGTCAGTTCATTTGTGAGATTGTGCTAGCACCACATTTTGCTCGGTTTTCTTCCTAGTTCAGACAGATACTTATAGTAGTTTTTAAGGTGAATATTATATAAATGTTGAATTGCGCTGGATCACGTTATACACATTTTGTCATTTAATATGCATTTTTACAAATAGTTTATATTTTTACACAGATTCTTACAAGTTCTGTGCATAATACAAGTACATAACGCATGATTATATATATAGGATATTTACAAATTTTTTTTGAAAAATTTTCCAAAATTACTGATTTGTAGTGTGTATTTGTAGTGCTCTAGACTCACAGTGCCGCTGTTCAACCTATATTGCACTTTGTCTAGTGTTTGTTTTTAGCCCTACCTTTAACGAAACCCAAAGCAATGGCATAATTCAGATAGGGATGCTACATAACAGACCACCATCAGATTCGCATCCAGGTTCTTTAACACGAACGAAGACGCAATTTGTTGGAAACATATTTAGTCGTATATTTTGCTTTTTTGAATGCTTCAGCTCGATCTTTGTTGATCAAAAATGAAGTCGGGAAGGAAAAGCCTGGTGTCGTTATGGGTCGCTTTTCTTCTATACAGCGTGTGCGCCCTTGGCTTTACTTTCCCCTCGGCACGTGAGGACAGATTCAGTTACTTCTATACCTGAGGAAATGCCAGTGGGCTCGTTTGTTGGAAATATCGCGCTCGGACCTTGGGCTTGGATTTACAAGGAGACTAAGATTTCAGGAAAAGCGCGTGTATTTCACGGCGGACAGCAGCTGAGCATATTGGTCTGGACAAGGAGAACTGGCTTGCATCTGGTCATTAAAGAGAAAATGGATCGAGAAGAGCTATGCGGAGAGATATCTGCCTGCAGTGTGCGCTTTTGATCTTCAGCTGATTTTGGAAAATCCGATGGAATTATACACGAGTTACGATTGTTACGGATATAAACGATCAATGACCACCTACTTTCCGAAATCTAAGCGAATTGAGTTTGAAAAAATCAAGCGAATCGGCTGTAACGGGCGCGCGATTTCCATGTTAGAGAGAGCAATAGATCCAGATGTAGGGAGTTAACTCGATCTACAGAAATATTCTCTTAAACCCACTGATCATTTTATCCTTGAACTGCACAGTCAGTCAGAATGGCGCTGTGATAAAAAACGTCGAAATGATTTTGCAAAGACCCTCTGGATAGAGAAAAGAAAGGAGTGGTTAATCGTTATTGCTAACCGCATTTGACGGAGGTGAAAACCACAAAGGTCCGCAGTTATCTGGAACTGTTCAAATACATGTTACTGTATTAGATGCTAATGATAATGCTCCCGTGTTTACGCAGAAGGTCGTATACAAAGCCACTCAGTTGACTGAAAATACTCTGAAATGGACTAAACTGACCACAGTCAGTGCCACTGACGCAGACGAGGGATCTAGTCATGGCATTATGTGACGTACTACATTGCAAGAACTGAAGATCTATCGCGCGAAATATGTTTATTCTCCATTGATCAGCATAGTGGCGAGGTAACTTTAAATGGCCTCGTTGACTAGATTGAAAGAGCAAGTCGATACCAGCAGTTGATATTCAGGCTAAAGATCAAGCTTCAGATCACGGGGCTTTGACTGATTCATGTAAACTAATTATTGATGTGTTGGACATTAATGATAACGTACCAAAAATTACAGTGATAAGTTTACTTTCTATGTCAAACTCCGTGTCTGAGGACTCCACACCTGGCACAGTTGTTATAGCTATGATGAAATGTTCAGATGATCTGCAGACTCAGGTGTGAACGGCCAGATTCATTGCATCATAAATGACAATTGATTCCATAAACTGCTCCATAAAATCGTATCATCATTAACCAGTAATTTCATTACAGCCTGCGTACAGAGCAGCAACTGGACAGAGAACAAAGATGCTGAATACAATATCAGTGTCAACATGCTCTGATCAGGGGGTGCCTGCGCTCTCCAGTAGCGCCTCTCTTAAAGAGATCTTGAACCTACAAATATCAGATGTGAATGATCAATGCTCCTGTCTTTGAGAAAAGTAACTATGAGGCATGCCTGTCATAGCTTGAGAATAACATACCTGGTCCATCTCAACTATTTACAGTGAAAGCCAGTGACATGTTGATTGGGGGCAATCAGAATGCCCGAAGATGTTTCTTATATTCTATCGATGGAGACAGCACTGTTAATGGAGTCCCTGTCTCATCATATGTGTCAGTCCATCCTGAAATTCAGCGGACTGATTACAGCTGTGCGCTGATTATTCAGAAAAATGACTATGAACAACTGAAAGATTTCCACTTCAAAATGCAGGTAAAAGCGCAAGATGGAGGCTCTCCACCTTTATCCGCTCAGCAGTAACAATGTGACAGTGAAAGTTATTGTTCAAGATCAGAATGACAACGCTCCTCAGGTTCTGTATCCAGTACAGACTGGTGCTTCTGTGGTGGCTGAGATTGCGCCTCGTGCTGCAGATGTTGGATATCTGGTCACTAAAGTGGTGGCTGTTGATGTGGACTCTGGACAGAATGCCTGGCTCTCCTATAAACTACAGAAAGCTACAGACAGAGCGCTGTTTGAAGTGGGTTTACAGAATGGAGAAATCAGAACTGTGCGACAAGTGACTGATAAAGATGCGGTCAAACAAAAACTGACTGTTGTTGTGGAGGATAACGGACAGCCCTCTCGCTCAGCTGTGGTCTCCATTAACGTGGCTGTGGCTGACAGCTTTCCTGAAGTGCTGTCAGAGTTCACAGACTTTACACAAGAAAAACAATATAACGACAGCTTGACTTTTTATTTAATCTTGGCTCTCGCAGTGGTCTCCCTGCTCTTCATAGTCTCAATTATATCAATAACTTCAGTGAAAATCTACCGATGGAGGCATAATAAGCTATTTTATAAATCTGGGGCAAATCTACCTGTAATTCCATATTACCCTCCAGTCTACGCAGACGGCACATTACAGCATGTGTATAATTATGAAATGTGTGGAACCACTGATTCAAGGATGAGTGACATGAAGTTTGTCAGGCCCTACAGTCAGAACACACTGGTGAGCCAGAGTCGCATGGGAACAGTTCAGAGAGAAAAGAAGGAGCAGGAGGTTGATGATCTGACTTTAGAGGTGAGACCTTGTTTGATGTTTTAAAATCATCTCATCAGGCTTCCACTGGATTCAATATGTTGTGGAGACCAGAGAGTGTTGCACTTCTATGATGTGTGTTTCAGACCTTGATATCATGTCCTCACCATTATCCTATAGTTTAAAGAGGTCACCCACCCATGACTTAAGAATTGCCAGAAAAAGAAAATAAGAAAATATTACATGGATATATAAATCATAGGCTAACAATTAACAATAACAGGCAGTTTGCATGTGCCTGTTAGTTACTCTCACAACTGTATAAAATGTTGGCTCATACAGTGGATCCAAAAAGTATTTAGACAATTGTCACGATTAAAAAAGCAAATGCTTTATAAAATTAAATATCAAAACAACTTGCATTTACATCAAAAACACACTTTTCAACCAAAACATTTCACAAAATGTTGTTTCTTTAGTTTAAAAATTTTAAGTAATAATTATCAGTTAGCTAAAACTAAAATGTGTCAAAGTACAGTTCATTCTGTGAAGTATGCTAGCATAATTTTGCTCGATTTTCTTCCTAGTTCAGACATGATACTTATAGTATTTTTAAGGTGAATGGATCACGTTATACACATTTTGTCATTTAATATGCATTTATTTGATCACAAAATAAAATTATAAACCAGAAGTTTTTACAAATAGTTTATATTTTTACACAGATTCTTACAAGTTCTGTGCATAATACAAGTACATAACGCATGATTATATATATAGGATATTTAAAAAATATATATTTCCATTAAATTACTATTCTGTAGTGCTGTATTTGGGCTCTAAGTGCCGCTGTTCAACCTATATTGCCTTTCTAGTGTTTGTTTTTAGCCCTACCTTTAACGAAACCCAAAGCAATGGCATAATTCAGATATGGATGCTACATAACAGACCACCATCAGATTCGCATCCAGGTTCTTTAACACGAACGAAGACGCAATTTGTTGGAAACATATTTAGTCGTATATTTTGCTTTTTTGAATGCTTCAGCTCGATCTTTGTTGATCAAAAATGAAGTCGGGAGGAAAAGGCTGGCGTTATGGGTCGCTTTTCTTCTATACAGCGTGTGCGTTGGCTTTACTTTCCCCTCGCGTGACCGGACAGATTCGTTATTCTATACCTGAGGAAATGCCAGTGGGCTCGTTTGTTGGAAATATTGCCTCAGGATCCTCGGGCTTGAGCCGAAGAGACTGATTTCAGGAAAAGCGCGTGTTTTCACGGCGGACAGCAGCGAGTACATTGGACTGGACAAGGAGAACGGGCACCTGGTAGTTAAGAATAAAATGGACAGAGAAGAGCTATGCGGAGAGATATCTGCCTGCAGTGTGAGTTTTGATGTCATTTTAGAGAATCCGATGGAGCTTTATCGAGTTACAGTTGACATACAAGACATCAATGACAACAGTCCTGTTTTTCCGAAATCTAAAATTGAGCAAGAAATCAACGAATTAGCGGTACTAGGCGCGCGAATTTCCATTAGAGAGCGCAATAGATCCAGATGTGGGAGTGAACTCGCTACAGAAATATACTCTTCAACCCACCGATCATTTTAAGCTTAATGTTCAGAATGGTGATGACGGTAGTAAAAACGTCGAGATGGTTCTTCATTCTCCTCTTGATAGAGAAAAGAAGAAGCATCATAATCTGATTCTGACGGCTTTAGATGGTGGAAAACCACAAAGATCCGCAACTGTGCAGATAAATATTATTGTTCTTGATGTCAATGACAATGCGCCCGTGTTTAGCCAGGCGTCTTATAAAACATCAGTTGTTGAAAATGCTCCTAAAACTACAATCGTGACCACAAGTCAGTGCGACCGATGCTGACGAGTCTAGTCACGGTATTCAGTACTATTTTGAGCACGTGACATCTACAGTGAAAGCTTTGTTCTCCATCGATGCAGATTCTGGGGAGGTTAAAGTCATAGGTGACATAGATTATGAAAAACACAAGCAGTTTAAAATCAAAGTCAGAGCTAAAGATCACGGAGGTTTGACTGACTCCAGTGAAATAATTATTGACGTCAATTGACGTAAACGATAACACGCCCAAAATTACAATAATGTCTTTTTCCAGTGCAGTATCTGAAGACGCAGCACCTGGAACTGTTATAGCAATGATAAATGTTCAGGATCTGGATTCAGGTGACAACAGTAAGATTACATGTTCAATTGATTTAAACTCTCCATTTAAAATCGTATCCTCATTAACTAATTATTACAATCTGGTGACAGACTCAGAACTAGACAGGGAACAAACAGCAGAGTATAATATCACTATAACTGCTGTAGATGGGGGAAAGCCACCTCTTTCAAGTAAAGAGATTTTGAACCTAAAGATATCTGATGTGAATGATCACGCACCTCAGTTTGAGCAGGAATCATATAATGCCTTCATAGCTGAAAATAACCCTCCATCTACAACTATTCTGACTGTTAAAGCAGTCGACATGGACTGGGGGCAAAATGCGAAGATTTCATATTTTCTTATCGATGGAGATTTGAATGGTGCACCTCTGGCATCATACATCTCTATAAATTCAGAGAGTGGAGTGATATATTCAGAAAAATCATTTGATTACGAACAGCTGAAATCATTCAAAATGCAAGTCAAAGCGCAAGATGGGGGCTCACCACCTTTATCCAACAATGTGACTGTAAACATTATAATCAGAGATCAGAATGACAACGCTCCTCAGGTTCTGTATCCAGTACAGACTGGTGCTTCTGTGGTGGCTGAGATTGTGCCTCGTGCTGCAGATGTTGGATATCTGGTCACTAAAGTGGTGGCTGTTGATGTGGACTCTGGACAGAATGCCTGGCTCTCCTATAAACTACAGAAAGCTACAGACAGAGCGCTGTTTGAAGTGGGTTTACAGAATGGAGAAATAAGAACTGTGCGACAAGTGACTGATAAAGATGCGGTCAAACAAAAACTGACTGTTGTTGTGGAGGATAACGGACAGCCCTCTCGCTCAGCTGTGGTCTCCATTAACGTGGCTGTGGCTGACAGCTTTCCTGAAGTGCTGTCAGAGTTCACAGACTTTACACATGAAAAACAATATAACGACAGCCTGACTTTTTATTTAATCTTGGCTCTTGCAGTGGTCTCCCTGCTCTTCATAGTCTCAATTATATCAATTATTTCAGTGAAAATCTACAGATGGAGGCAGAGTAAGCTATTTTATCAATCCGGGGCAAATCTACCTGTAATTCCATATTACCCTCCAGTCTACGCAGACGGCACATTACAGCATGTGTATAATTATGAAATGTGTGGAACCACTGATTCAAGGATGAGTGACATGAAGTTTGTCAGGCCCTACAGTCAGAACACACTGGTGAGCCAGAGTCGCATGGGAACAGTTCAGAGAGAAAAGAAGGAGCAGGAGGTTGATGATCTGACTTTAGAGGTGAGATTCTCATAAGTGCTCATTGCAGCAGCAGGAGTTTAAAGCTTGAAGTGCATGCTGTACTATACTTTGTTTTTCTTTTTTTGAAGATAAACAGCACAGCAAGTCATTAACTTAAAAAAACTTATATGTTAGCAGAGGTTGATATGTATTGTTTTGTTTTGTGAAACTAGACTCCTAGTTCAGTTTCTCAAATACGTCACAATATTGGTGCACAGTGAACTCTATTCTACCCACAAACACCCACACACGCTCTGCTACTTGGTGTTGACACATTTTATCTTTCTCAGGCCTTCACGAAGAGATGATGTGACATGTATTCAAATATACAGCAATACATGCATTACAATTTTATTACAATGCAAAACATTAAACATTTTTAACAAGTTTTGTGTGGCCACTTTAATGCAACATTGAATACAACATAAAAAATGTTACACTACTGTGAGATTTTGACAGGTAATTCAGTCATACAGTTGTCCAGGCTTTAGCTGCCATAATAATTGCTTCAATGATTGCTTCCTTTATACTTTTCCCTGTTCATGTGGAGCCTCAGTTATGGATCATATGTCAGGGCTCTAATACTGCAAATATTCCTTTGCCATTGCTGCTATTTTTTGTTGTGATTTCTGCAAGTTTAAAACATTGAGGTGTTTTCTAAAAGGCATTGATTGATACAGAATATGTGCATTTTTTTTTTTACCACATTTAGCTGTTTTGAACTTGTGCTACATTATCTGAAACACAATCAAAATTACTCATTATGCCATATTACTGTCCATAGTCTGTATCAGATACAGGCATACATTTCTGTCATCAGCTGTTTTTCAGATTTATGATAGCCTGATATTACATTATGAAAACCCAGTTTTGGTGGGCTTTTTAATGCAAACCTTGTTGTTAGAGGATTGTGAAGTTGAATGAAGTGTATAAAATGAGGACATCAAATACTCAATTTACTGCTTGGATTTTCTTTCAGTTTCTTTCAATCAAGTCTCTCTGTCCCTCAATGCTGAATAGAAATCCTGCACAGTGAGATCTTGTGTGTTATACTGAGAGATACTCGTTGCATGCTGGTACTCGTCTTCATATGGGAGGGGGAAAAACAGAAATAACAAACCCTTGCTTCTATCCAAGCATAAACAGTTAGTTATCTCCTATGGAAAGTAAAGGACTGAATGGGCTATTCCTCTGAAGATTTCTGCTTTGCTGTCAATAACATAATTGTGTATTTAATGCATCCAAATTTTAAATCATCGCCCTTAATCCTCTTAATGATTCATGATGAGCATCATAGGGTGATTTTACTAATATTACAGTTGCTAAAGGTGTGGGTTCTGCATTAAAGTCTTACAGAAGTTGGGAGTGGCTTCTCTGCAGTGAGCATGCAGCCAGATATCTGAAACACCATTCAACATCAAATGTGTGTCACAGCTGAAGCACTAATCCTGTCTCTAAGGTCCACTGCCCAGATCTCATAAATATTACATTTATATTGAAAAAAAAAAACAATCCCTTGTGGAGTCGTTTACCATATGCAAAAAAAAAAACAGAAAGGTGAACTAGCATAGTAATTTGTTTATCATAGTGACCTCTTCCTTTGCAGTAAAATGTGTCCTCACATTACCAACAACTATTTAGTACATAAAGTGATCTGTGCAGATGTACTACAGTGAATTTTTCATCAAATTAGAAATGCAGGATCGATGTGAGTAAAGCTCAGACAGCACATGAAATCTGTGCTGGTGTTTGTGAGAATGCTGACTCTCAGCCAAGGGGGAAGGAGGGGGTTTTTCTCTCTGCAGTGAGATTCTTTGTCCTGCTTTTGCCTCCTCAAAGCTACTTGTGTCTGTATGTGCCTACGTACGAGCTGCAAACAGTGATACTGTCAATAAGTCAAACATTATATTGTATATTTTGATTTTAGTGCACACATATTTGCAGGTCCTTACATATGTAATATAAAGGTTTATATGCAGTGCTTAAAAAAACCTTCTTATTTTCTTTTACTTTACATGCTTGCTTCTGTTTATTCAGACAGCTTGAACACAACCCACACCACCTACAGATATGCATATCCATACGCTCTCTTTCTCCTCTAAAACACATATTACTCCCTTGACAACATGTGTTTCTATGACAACAGACTGAGCCAGACCATTCCATTTCTTCCCTGGGGGGGGGCATTGTCCATGTTGCTTGTGTGTAAGGGGGGACTCTTAAAGCCAAAGAGTCAGTACACCCCCCTTTCTAGCTCTCCCATGCTCCCTCTTGTGCTCTGTAGAAGTGCTTACCATTATAAGTGTCATCATTATCGATATATCTTATTTTATTTATTTTTTTAATTGTAAATATTGCACAATTACCATTAGTAAAAGGGTTGATTTTGGCATTTGTTGTGATTGCATACTGACATACTCATCCTCTTCTCCTTTAGAAGCAGAGATGATAAAACATATATTCCACCCACAAATAATTATGATAAAACATCATAATTGAGTATAAATAGTATTATATACACACACAAAAAAATACTAACCATGTTTTTTTCTCTTTTTTTCGCTCTTCTCTTTTGTCTGCTACATTCCACCTCTTCACCTGGCTTCACCAACAAAGGTAAGAACAAATTCCCTTTTCTGTTAAAAATGTGTTAATGCCTCTGAAATGCAATGCTTAGTACATATGAACAGAGTCAACTATTTCTTATTAAATTTTAATTGGAGGAGGCAAATGTGTGTTGTTTTTTTCCATATGTAGGGTAAAATTGGGCTCAATGCACGTTTGATTTCTCTCTAAATGATAAACAACGACAACAAGAACACTTGTTTGTCACTATACACACTGCCAAATTGTCCTAATACATGAAGTCATTACATGCACATTTTAAAAACTGTGTAGCTAATGAAAATCCCTGAAATTATGATAAAATATTTTAGACAAAAGGATGTGTTATGATTTTTAGCTGTTCAGTGTAATTCACTATTACATTGTATTACATAAATATTGGATTGCAATATCAAATATAGTTGCATATCGTGACAAATTTTGATTTATCACTACTGCCCCATTATCAATATAGTCTGCCCTGTGGCCTTATGCACAGTATGTGGGGTCTTTAGCTACAATAATAGGTGAAAGGCCTCTCTAGCTGCCTTTATATTTCTTGTATTTTGAATTACACTGTCAGTTAAAATTAAATAAAGAGTAATAATATGACTGTCATATTCATTGAAAGGGGCTTTTAGCCCTGTTGTACCCAAATTTGTTTGCCTAATATGTTAGCCAGACATGTATTGTCATTTTGATTCCAAATGCAACACATGAGCAACACTTATAGTACAAAGTCCAGTGTCTGGCACACTGTCAGTGCTAAAAACGCAACAACAGAGGAAAATTTATTTTTGTAACTTAACTGATGCTGTTACAACGGAAAACAAAACAAAACAAACAAACAAAAAAACAGGTAAGTAAACTAATTTATTCTGGACGTTTATTCAAACATCAATTTCTTCTGATGATCCCAACCGACGTAAAAATATTTTTCAGGGACCTCATGCTGACATGTAAGTATTTTGCGAAGATAAAAAGACAAACAGCTTTGTAATAGTGGTTACGTTGAGCATACAAGTGCAGCTGCAGGAACAGGCCGCCTGTGTGGCGCTGTCCACTCAAGTGGTGCTGAAACTCTCACTTCACTCTGCTGCTGTGCTTGCGGTCTCCCCCTGCTCATGGTTGAGTCCTTTGTTGCAAGAGGATCATGCAGTCTTGTTCGGATAAAGAGCATTTTAACCACTAACATGAATGTTAATCTAATTATTTTATTTTTTAAAGGCGATAATTATAACAAAACGTTAATATTTCTAAAAACGGCAGTTGATCTTATTGAAATTTAGAATCATTATGCGCTTTCATCAATAACCTCCACACACAGCAATGCACGCACCTGCTCAAACGTTGGTACTGCTGCGCTTCTCTCTGTCGCCACATGACGGCACACGTTCATATTCTTTCTAAAGCAGTTCTGTTTTAGATAATAGAAGCGCACACACAATAGATGCACACACACACACACGATAGAGGATAGTAGAAGATAATCATCATCATCATCATAAATAACAACAATATATGTATTATTATTATTAATAATAATAATCATAATGATGATTATTATTATTTATATTTATATTTTAATCTGACTCACTCTAAATCACTTTGACTTGCCTTACTCGTACTAGCCCTTTAAGATATTTTAAGAATTGGATTGGTTGAAGAGAAATGTACAGTCGACCAATGAGGTTCAGACTTAGACAAAGAGATCCACTCCCTCCCACTGCTGTGGCATCTCTCTGAGCTCTGAGCACAGAGAACGCATGCAATGGAATACTCATTTTTATCAAAAGGACCTCTCACACCAAATAGGAACATGCAATCAATATACTTGCTGGGATTATGTAATTGTGAAAATTTTGAAATCTTGCGAAAACTTGGATAAATCGTCAAAAGCTTGGAACAGGAGATTATGGAATCTCTATTCGTTTTGAGGAGAATTTGGTGGTGCTGTGTCTTTATTCTTCCTTGGAGTACAATAGGGGCGCAGATTCGATACACAATTCCAGAAGAGCTAAGAGAAGGATCTGTGGTCGGAAATATCGCTAAAGACCTCGGTTTGGATATATCTAAGATTACAGATCGTAAACTACAAATAGCATCTGAGACTGGTAAGCAGTATTTCGCCGTGGATGTGGAAAAGGGTGATCTTATTGTGAATGAGAGAATTGATAGAGAGGGTTTATGTGGATACAATGTCCCGTGTGTTTTGCCTCTTCAAGCCGTTTTAGAGAATCCTCTGCAGATGCATCGGGTTGAGATTGAAGTACAAGATATTAATGACAACACGCCCAATTTTAAATCTAATGAGCGTTTATTGAATATTCCAGAATCTATTAATTCAGGAGCAAAATTTCTCTTAGAGAGCGCTATTGACTCAGATGTACAGTCCAATTCTTTGAAATCATACAGTTTGAGCAATAATGATCATTTTGTTTTAAACGTGAAAACTCAAGATGCAGTCAAAATTCCAGAACTTGTACTAAAACAACCTCTTGACCGAGAAAAACAGGCTATTCATAAGCTAACACTAACAGCTGCTGACGGAGGGAATCCAGTGCGCACGGGCACATGTGAGATCACTGTTGTCGTTCTGGATATTAATGACAATGCTCCTGAATTTGAAAAACCATTTTACGAGACTGTTGTTGATGAAAACGAATTGAGTCATAAAGACATTATCAGAGTTAAGGCTATAGATTTAGACGAAGGGTTAAATGGAGAGATTGAATATTTCTTTGCAGACCAAACATCAGATGCAGCATTGTTTAATATTAATCAACAAACTGGTGTCATCACAGTAAAAGGACAGCTGGATCATGAAAAAGCAATTTTACATAAATTTGATATAGTTGCAAAGGACAAAGGAAATCCTCAAATGGAGGGCCACTGCAGTGTAAAGATAAAGGTTAATGATGTAAATGACAACGCACCTGACATAATTATTACTTCCCTCTCAAGTCCGATTCCTGAGAACTCCTCAAATGGCACTGTCGTTTCTTTAATTAGTACAAAAGATGCAGATTTAGGAGAGAACGGTAAAGTTAAACTTACGTTGGTCCCTGGAACACCGTTTAGATTAAACCCTACAATGTCCAATCATTACGCACTACTTACCAACGGTCCTTTAGACAGAGAGACTTATTCTGAATATAAAATTGAACTGAAAGCAGTTGATGCCGGTTCACCACCGCTATCTAGCGGAAAAACAGTCACAATCGGAATCTCAGACGTAAATGACAATCCTCCAATGTTCGCTGAGAAGTCTTACACGGTTTACGCTAAAGAAAACAGCGCTCATGACTCAATATTGTGCTCAGTCTCCGCCCAAGACCCAGACTTAGGCGAAAATGCCAAAATCTCGTACTCCATTTTGGACTCTAAGGTTCAGGATGTTCCTGTATCTTCTTATGTCTATATAAACTCAGAAAACGGAAGTATATTTAGCATGCTGTCATTTGACTACGAGAAAATCAAAGTGTTTCAGATCCTCGTTCAAGCTAAAGATCACGGCTCTCCATCTCTGAGCAGCAACACAACTGTTCACGTGTTTATTTCGGACCGGAACGATAATGCACCTGCGGTCATTTACCCGTCCACATCCATGGGGTCTGTCACTCATCAGAGGATGCCCCGTTCTGCTAAAGCAGGACATCTCGTTACTAAGGTAACAGCAGTGGACGCGGACTCGGGTCATAACGCCTGGCTGTTCTACAGGCTCGCGGAGGCCACGGACGCGTCTCTGTTCAGTGTCAATTTACATACGGGAGAGGTGAGGACTAAACGCGCTGTTTCAGAGCACGATGACTCCTCTCAGAGACTGCTGATAGAAATAAAGGATAATGGAGAACCGATCCAGTCCACCACAGTCACAGTGGATATACTAATAGAGGACGGCTTTCATGAGCCCATCTCAGACTATCGTTTGAAAACTACAGAAGACAACAAGAAAACTGGTAAAGTCACTTTGTATTTGATCATATCTTTGGGCACGGTGTCGGTTTTGTGTCTATTGACATTTTTCACGTTGATTGTAAAATGCGTTAAAAACAGTATTGACAGTTCAAGTTGCTGCGTCAGGCGAACTGATTCTGGATACAAGAACTCTAACAGAAACCTGCAGATCCAGCTCAACACTGACGGGCCCATTAAGTATGTGGAGGTTCTGGGAGGAGACATGATGTCTCAGAGTCAGTCCTTTGGCTCCTATCTCTCTCCAATGTCAGAATTCAGTGATCTCACCCTCATTAAACCCAGCAGCACCACAAACTTTACAGACACGCTAAACGTGCTTGATGCGTCATTACCAGACAGCGCGTGGACGTTCGAGAGCCAACAGGTGAGCACGTGAGATTTTGTACAGTATTTTTATTTATATATTATTGTTTTGTATAATAATGTTATTTGGAGTATTACAGTTGGCACTACTTATGTCAAACGTAGGTGACATGAATTACTCTATCCACATTACAACGTTCATAATCAGCATAAGTAACACTACATTTGCATTCAAGCTTTGCAGTGTTAATAGTTTTGGATCTATGTAGCTGGTTTTACTTTCATACCGATCTCTACACTGATTCTTAATACTTTAATGAATGGATACACTCGTCTTCGTTTTGTCATTTGATGCGAATATCAACATTTGTGAGATTTAGTCAGTCGAAACAGATTAATTGATCTAAATTGTCTTGATCTAAATTGTCTCAGGAAAATAGTGATTAGTGACGTTGTATTATGTGGAATATCGAATTTTGTGTATATTTGTTAATGTAAGGTTTGTGGGCTCATTAATGTTTTTTTTAGAGATTTTGGAGCAAAAATATCGTTTTTATTTAGAATTAGAAATAAATTAATACAACTTGAATAAAACAAAACAAAAAAAAACGGTTGTTTTAATGTAAAGTGAGCTATGAAACAACTGTATTTATTCTGCATGGGTGTTGAGCTTGGCTTTGCTCTGCCTCTTTAAGACTGATTCATGTTGTGACTGGAGAGCGCTCATCCAATAACGGGACCGCACTGCACAAAGGGATCTACTCCCTCCCCCGACATAAGGCTGAGAACCATTACGCACAGACCTGAGACAAAATGCACTGCACTCGCTGCAATATATTTAACAACTGAATATAATATGCATTTCTATACATTTTAAAATGTTACGTTATTTTCTTGAAGGCTTATAGTCGTAATATGAATGTCAGGGTACTGGAATCAACCATTATTTATCGTGTTTGGAAATGAGGACTCAAATACAAAGGAGGATTTTGCTCTGGCAGGCGCTGTGGCTGTTGTGTTTCGCTGTTTTGTGGAGAGATACAGAGGCGCAGCTTCGTTATACAATACCGGAGGAGCTGAAGGAGGGATCTATTATTGGAAATGTAGCTAAAGATCTCGGTTTGGATTTATCTGAGATATCTAACCGTAAATTACGGATAGCATCTGAGTCTGGTAAGCAATATTTCAGCCTGAGTTTGCGGAACGGCGAGCTGCTTGTGAATGATATTATAGACAGAGAAACCCTGTGCGGACAAAGCGCGAGTTGTGTGTTACCAGTGCAAGTCATAATCGAGGATCCACTCCAGTTTTATCGTGTCGAGGTGGACATACAAGATATTAACGACAACTCTCCAATATTCTTGTCGGAAATAAACACAATTGAGGTGCCAGAGTTAACATTAATTGGAGCAAAGTTTCGTTTGGAACCTGCTCAAGATCCTGACGCTGGAACGAACTCCTTGCGCACATATGCGCTTAATAAAAATGAACATTTCGCTATGAACATAAAAACCGATAAGGACGGAACAAAAGTCCCAGAAATAGTTTTAGAGAAAGCTGTCGACAGAGAAAAACAGTCTGTACACCATCTAATTTTGACAGGTATTGATGGGGGTAATCCAGCGAGGTCTGGAACTATGCAGATTTCTGTGAAAATTCTTGATGCAAATGATAATGCTCCCGTGTTTGAACACGAGTTATATGAGGTTAAAGTGATGGAGAGCACAGTCCCGGGTACAATGATACTTACTGTAAAAGCTATTGACTTGGATGATGGTGTAAACAGTGAGGTTGAGTATTCATTTGCGGCACATACACCTGGAATAATTCAAAATGTGTTTGCTATTAATCCTTTGACAGGCGAATTAGTCGTTTCCAAGCATCTCGATTATGAAACCAGCACCTCATATAAAATTGACATACGCGCTAGAGACAAGGGATCATTTGCAATGGAGGGACACTGTACAATCCAAGTAACTGTTTTAGACGTGAATGATAATGCACCTGAGATCATCATCACCTCCTCACCCAAACCTGTGCCAGAAGATGCGCCCGCTGGGACTATGGTAGCATTAATAAATGTTAAAGATTTGGATTCGGGCGTAAATGGAAACGTAACACTTAGCATGTCACCAGGCACTCCTTTTAAATTAAAGACAACGTTTTCAAACCATTACGCGCTGGTGACAGATTCACAATTAGACCGAGAAGAGTTTCCTAGATATGACATTGAGCTCAAAGCATCAGACTCTGGATCACCTCCACTGATATCTAGCAAACTCATTACAGTTAATATATTAGATGTCAATGATAACCCTCCTGTTTTTTCTGAACGTGTGTACTCGGTTTATATTAAAGAAAACACCGCTCCGGGATCGATTTTAGCATCAGTAACAGCATCAGATCGAGATACAGGAGAAAATGCCAAAATTGTCTATTCATTTCTCGATACTAATACTCAAGGCGTACCCGTCTCTTCGTATGTTTATATAAACTCTGAAAATGGTAGTATATTTAGCATGCATTCATTTGACTATGAAAAAATTAAAATCTTTCACATAATCGTGCTTGCTAAAGATCACGGCTCTCCATCTCTGAGCAGCAACGCCACAGTTCATGTGTTTATTTCGGACCAGAACGATAATGCACCTGCTGTCATTTACCCGCCCACATCCATGGGGTCTGTCTCTCATCAGAGGATGCCCCGTTCTGCTAAAGCAGGACATCTCGTTACTAAGGTAACAGCAGTGGACGCGGACTCGGGTCATAACGCCTGGCTGTTCTACAGGCTCGCGGAGGCCACGGACGCGTCTCTGTTCAGTGTCAGTTTACATACAGGAGAGGTGAGGACTAAACGCGCTGTTTCAGAGCACGATGACTCCTCTCAGAGACTGCTGATAGAGATAAAGGATAATGGAGAACCGATCCAGTCCAACACAGTCACAGTGGATATACTGATAGAGGAAGGAGTTCATGAGCCAATCTCGGATTATAGTATGAAAACTACAGAAAACGACAACAACAACAAGAAAAGCGGCAAAATCACTTTGTATTTGATAATCTCTTTGGGCACCGTGTCACTTTTATCTGTGTTGACATTATTTACGTTGATTGTGAAATGCATTAGAAGCAGCATCGGAAGTTCTAGCTGCTGTATCAGGAGGACAAATTCTGAATACAAGAACTCTAACAGAAACCTGCAGATCCAACTCAACACTGATGGGCCCATTAAGTATGTGGAGGTTCTGGGAGGAGACATGATGTCTCAGAGTCAGTCCTTTGGCTCCTATCTCTCTCCAATGTCAGAATTCAGTGATCTCACCCTCATTAAGCCCAGCAGCACCACAAACTTTACAGACACGCTAAACGTGCTTGATGCGGCATTACCAGACAGCGCGTGGACGTTCGAGAGCCAACAGGTGAGCGCGTGACTTTTTTTTTTTTTATAGGCCATTATTGATGCCATTATGTGCAAGCACGAATTGTTTAACCACTTTACAACTTACAAATTCACAAACATAGTTGCAGCAATATTACAGTAATAGTTCTGATGCACAAACGGTGCATTTTTATATATATATGGAACTTGTAAATAATACTTTAACACTTACAATATTTAATAATAGAATAACACTTAAAAGCGATATTCATGTGTTACATATTTGAGCGTCCATATGCTTCTATGCAGCATCTAAAGAGTGCTATTTTTAAAAATAGCCTACTGATTTCAGTTTTGCAGTATAGCCTTTTTAAATACCATATTTATCTGCATTTGCTTTTATAACAAGTAAGTGTGGAGGAAAATAGTCGTTTCAATGCAACACGACTCATAAAAGAACTGCATTTATTCTGCATGGGTGTTGAGCTTGGCTTTGCTCTGCCTCTTTAAAACTGATCCATGTTGTGACTGGAGAGCGCTCATCCAATAACGGGACCGCACTGCACAAAGGGATCTACTCCCTCCCCCGACATAAGGCTGAGAACCATTACGCACAGACCTGAGACAAAATGCACTGCACTCGCTGCAATGTATTTAGCAACGGAATATGATTTGGATTTCTATACATTTTAAAATGCTACATTATTTTCTTGAAGGCTTATAGTCGTAAGATGATTGTCAGGATACTGGAATCAACCATTATTTATCGTGTTTGGAAATGAGGACTCAAATACAAAGGAGGATTTTGCTCTGGCAGGCGCTGTGGCTGTTGTGTTTCGCTGTTTTGTGGAGAGATACAGAGGCGCAGCTTCGTTATACAATACCGGAGGAGCTTAAGGAGGGATCTGTTGTTGGAAATGTAGCTAAAGATCTCGGTTTGGATTTATCTGAAATATCTAATCGTAAATTACGGATAGCATCTGAGTCTGGTAAGCAATATTTTAGTTTAAATTTGCGGAACGGCGAGCTGCTTGTGAATTATATTATAGACAGAGAAACCCTGTGCGGACAAAGCGCGAGTTGTGTGTTACCAGTGCAAGTCATAATCGAGGATCCACTCCAGTTTTATCGTGTCGAGGTGGACATACAAGATATTAACGACAACTCTCCAATATTCTTGTCGGAAATAAACACAATTGAGGTTCCAGAGTCAACGTTAGCAGGAGCGAGGTTTCGTTTGGAACCTGCTCAAGATCCTGACGCTGGAACGAACTCCTTGCGCACATATGCGCTTAATAAAAATGAACATTTCGCTATGAACATAAAAACCGATAAGGACGGAACAAAAGTCCCAGAAATAGTTTTAGAGAAAGCTGTCGACAGAGAAAAACAGTCTGTACACCATCTAATTTTGACAGGTATTGATGGGGGTAATCCAGCGAGGTCTGGAACTACACGGATTTCTGTGAAAATTATTGATGCAAATGATAATGCTCCCGTGTTTGAACACGAGTTATATGAGGTTAAAGTGATGGAGAGCACAGTCCCGGGTACAATGATACTTACTGTAAAAGCTATTGACTTGGATGATGGTGTAAACAGTGAGGTTGAGTATTCATTTGCGGCACACACACCTGAAATAATTATAAATTTGTTTGCTATTAATCCTGTGACAGGCGAATTAGTCGTTTCCAAGCAACTTGATTATGAAACCAGCACCTCATATAAAATTGACATACGCGCCAGAGACAAAGGAGCGCCTGTAATGGAGGGACATTGTAGAGTTCAGGTGAATGCTTTAGACGTGAATGATAATGCACCTGAGATCACCATCACCTCCTCACCCAAACCTGTGCCAGAAGATGCGCCCGCTGGGACTATGGTAGCGTTAATAAATGTTAAAGATTTAGATTCGGGGGTAAACGGGAACGTAACGCTTGGCATTTCACCTGATACCCCATTTAAATTAAAGCCAACATTTTCAAATCATTATGCACTAGTAACAGATTCACAATTAGATAGAGAAAAGTTTCCAAGCTATAATATTGAGCTAAAAGCCTCAGACTCTGGATCACCTCAACTGGTATCTAGCAAACTCATTACAGTTAATATACTAGATGTCAATGATAACCCTCCTGTTTTTTCTGAACGTGTGTACTCGGTTTATATCAAAGAAAACACCGCTCCGGGATCGATTTTATCATCAGTAACAGCATCAGATCTAGATACAGGAGAAAATGCTAAAATTGTCTATTCAGTTCTCGATACTAATACTCAAGGCGTACCCGTCTCTTCGTATGTTTATATAAACTCTGAAAATGGTAGTATATTTAGCATGCATTCATTTGACTATGAAAAAATTAAAATCTTTCACATAATTGTGCTCGCTAAAGATCATGGCTCTCCACCTATGAGCAGCAACGCAACTGTTCATGTGTTTATTTCGGACCAGAACGATAACGCACCTGCTGTCATTTACCCGCCCACATCCATGGGGTCTGTCTCTCATCAGAGGATGCCTCGTTCTGCTAAAGCAGGACATCTCGTTACTAAGGTAACAGCAGTGGACGCGGACTCGGGTCATAACGCCTGGCTGTTCTACAGGCTCGCGGAGGCCACGGACGCGTCGCTGTTCAGTGTAAATTTACATACGGGAGAGGTGAGGACTAAACGCGCTGTTTCAGAGCACGATGACTCCTCTCAGAGACTGCTGATAGAAATAAAGGATAATGGCGAACCGATCCAGTCCAACACAGTCACAGTGGATATATTAATACAGGAAGGCGTTCATGAGCCAATCTCGGATTATAGTATGAAAACTACAGAAAACAACAAGAAAAACGGGAAAATAACTTTATATTTGATAATTTCGTTGGGAACAGTGACACTTTTATCTATTTTGACATTGTTTACGTTGATTGTGAAATGCGTTAGAAGCAGCATCGGAAGTTCAAGCTGCTGTGTCAGGCGAACCGATTCTGAATACAAGAACCCCAACAGAAACCTGCAGATCCAGCTCAACACTGACGGGCCCATTAAGTATGTGGAGGTTCTGGGAGGAGACATGATGTCTCAGAGTCAGTCCTTTGGCTCCTATCTCTCTCCAATGTCAGAATTCAGTGATCTCACGCTCATTAAGCCCAGCAGCACCACAAACTTTACAGACACGCTAAACGTGCTTGATGCGTCATTACCAGACAGCGCGTGGACGTTCGAGAGCCAACAGGTGAGAATTTTGCTATATTCAGAGCTGTCATTTGTCTCTAAATACATATGTCTTTAAATCGCACGGTGTTTTGCGAGTTCACATGCATATTTACTTATTTATATATTTTATTCTATTCTACACATATACTATTTGGGGGGAAAGAAGGAAAGGCAGCTTTGTGTTTTTGAGTGTGCGTGTCTTTATGTGGGCTAAAAGGTGATGAGAACAGATCAGTAAGCAAAGTTCAGCACCACAACTGTGGACAGCAACAAGATGGCAACGTTAAATGTTTGCTCAAAAAGAATGCAATTTATTTACTATAAGGAGTTGTTGAGATTTGAGATTATTATTGGCTATTAGTGACAGAAGCTAGTAAATTTGGAGATAATAATCGATTTAGTTTGCCTTTTTTTAGATTTCAAAGCACCGTTTTGTGGCTGCGTGACTGTAATTTATATAGAAAAAGAGTAACAGATGCTTTTATACATTAAAAATATATTTTTTAACTACATACATTCAGTATACACGTGCACGCACACACACACACACACAGGTTTACTTTGCTTTCTAAATGGGGACATCCCATAGGTGTAATGGTTTTTATACTGTACAAACCATATTTTCTATCGCCCTACACCTAAACCTATCCCTTACAGGAAACTTTCTGCATTTATACTTTCTCGTAAAAAAAAAAACTCATTCTGTATGATTTATAAGCCTTTTGAATTACGGGGACACTGAAAATGTCCTCATAAATCACATTCTCGTTGTAATACCTATGTCATACCCATGTCATTATACAAATTTGTGTACTCATAAATCACAAAAACACGCGCGCGCGCACACACACACACACACACACACACATATATATATATATATATATATATATATATAATATATATCCTTTTCTTGTGACAATACAGAACTAAAAGCATGCAACGTTTTCAGCAGAAAGGTGCATGTTCGCCTTTAATAGAGACTCTGTCCTCTATTGGGTAGCAGCGCATTGAGCTCAGCGCCAATGAGGTGCAAGACTATACAAAGGGATCTACTCCCTCCCTTAGCAGGAAAGGGCTACAATGAGTGATAGCAGCTGTAGAGAAGGAGAATAGACTCGCGGTTATGTTGCTGATCACCACAAAACCGACCCCTCGATCCAAACGGATTTGCGATTTTAATGAAAGAAGAAAAAATAGGTTTTTGTCTGGATATATGCAAAGCACTCATTGATGGAAACGTTCAAATTACTGTGGAAATGAGACGCATTCGAGTGTGGAAACAGGCAGCGCTTTGGCTGTTTGTTTTCTCTCTATTATGGAATACAGTTGGAGCTCAAATTCGATACACTATACCAGAAGAACTAAAGGAAGGATCTGTTGTTGGAAACATTGCAAGGGACATCGGTCTAGACATTTCTGACATCGCTAATCGTAAGTTACGGATAGCCTCTGATTCTAGTACGCAGTATTTCAGTGTGGATACAAGGAACGGTGAGCTGATAGTCAATGGTAGAATAGACAGAGAGGCGCTCTGTGGACAAAGCGCCAGTTGTCTGATGCCATTACAACTGGTTATAGAGAATCCACTGCAGTTATATCGCGTTAATATAGAAATACAAGATATAAATGACAATGCACCGAATTTTCACACAAAAGACAGCATTTTGAAAATAGCTGAATCAGTAGCTGTGGGCGCAAAATTTCCATTTGAAAGTGCCGAGGATTTAGATGTCGGTAGCAATAGTCTCAAATCCTACGCTTTGAGTAATAACGCCTTTTTCCGTTTAAATGTGAAAACACTTGAAGATGGTAAGAAAGTACCAGAACTGATAGTTGATAAATCACTTGATCGAGAGAAACAATCTGTACATAAGCTCATTTTAACAGCATTAGACGGTGGCGATCCTGTTAAAATCTGGAACTATTATGATACAAGTTATCGTTCAAGATACTAATGACAATGAGCCGAAATTTGAACAATCGCAATATAAAGCATCTGTGCAGGAGAGTACAACATTTGGTTCAAGTATCTTAACCGTGAAAGCCACTGATTTAGATGAAGGTCTAAACGGCGAAATACAGTATTTTTTCGGTGTACGTACACCAGATAACGTGAGGAAATCTTTTAACATCAACGCTGAAACCGGAGAAATCACAGTGATTGGAAAACTCGATTACGAGTTAACAAAATTATACACGTTTGATGTCTGCGCTAAAGACAAAGGGAGCCCAGAGCAGGAGGGCCATTCTTCAGTGAGGCTGCATATTATTGATGAAAATGATAATATTCCCGAAATCATTTTGACATCTTTACCTAGCCCAGTGTCAGAGAATGCATCAGTCGGTACAGTTGTAGCTTTAATCAACGTTAAAGATTTGGACTCGGGTGATAATGGCAAAGTAAATCTTACCATCTCCACTCGTTTTCCTTTTAAACTGAAACCAGCATTTGACAATCACTATTCTTTGGTGACTGGCTCACTTTTGGACCGTGAAGCTAATACAGAGTACGAAATAGAATTAGTAGCTCGAGACTCTGGTGTACCATCTTTAAAATCTTCGAAAACTGTAAATGTAAAAATACTTGATGTGAATGACAACCCTCCAGTGTTCTCACAGCCCTCGTATACTGTGTACATTAAGGAAAATAACCCACCAGGTGCTTCATTGTTTTCTGTATCTGCATCTGATATCGACCAAGACAAGAACGCAATACTGAGTTATTCAGTTCTCGATTTAACTTCAAATCAAGTTCCAGCATCATCTTATTTTTATATCAACTCTGAAAACGGAACTATTTATACCATGAGCTCTTTTGATTATGAAAAAACGAAACTGTTCAGCATTGTAGTGCAGGCTAAAGATCACGGCTCTCCATCTCTGAGCTGCAATGCAACTGTTCATGTGTTCATTCTGGACCATAATGATAACGCACCTGCTGTCATTTACCCGTCCACATCCATGGGGTCTGTCACTCATCAGAGGATGCCCCGTTCTGCTAAAGCAGGACATCTCGTTACTAAGGTAACAGCAGTGGACGCGGACTCGGGTCATAACGCCTGGCTGTTCTACAGGCTCGCGGAGGCCACGGACGCGTCTCTGTTCAGTGTCAATTTACATACGGGAGAGGTGAGGACTAAACGCGCTGTTTCAGAGCACGATGACTCCTCTCAGAGACTGCTGATAGAGATAAAGGATAATGGAGAACCGATCCAGTCCACCACAGTCACAGTGGATATACTGATAGAGGACGGCTTTCATGAGCCCATCTCAGACTATAGAGAGAAAACTATCGAGCCCAACAAGAAAACTGGGAAAATTACTTTATATCTGATCATCTCTTTGGCTTCCGTGTCCTTGTTGTGTCTACTGACGTTTTTCATCTTACTGGTGAAATGTGCGCGAGGCAGTAGAAGCTGCTGTATCAGGAGGACAAACTCTGAATACAAGAACCCCAACAGAAACCTGCAGATCCAGCTCAACACTGACGGGCCCATTAAGTATGTGGAGGTTCTGGGAGGAGACATGATGTCTCAGAGTCAGTCCTTTGGCTCCTATCTCTCTCCAATGTCAGAATTCAGTGATCTTACCCTCATTAAGCCCAGCAGCACCACAAACTTTACAGACACGCTAAACGTGCTTGATGCGTCATTACCAGACAGCGCGTGGACGTTCGAGAGCCAACAGGTGAGACACAGAACAATGGTTAATTAACTCAGCATCAGTACAGACTTGTATGTGATTATTTTTTTTTTCTATTAGAAACAAAAACATAATTTTAAGATACACACATTATGGTGGACATGCTTGAAAGTTTGTGTGTGTGTGTGTGTGTGTGTGAGACAGACGGGGTAACTTGGCTTAAAGATCGCTTCTCTGCAATAACATTAAATGGATTTAATATTTTATTAAGATTAAGCTATATGTTTTTTTTTTTCTTTTCTGTAAGCCACCACCACCACAACCATATATGACCCTGGACCACAAAACCAGTCTTAAGTCGCTTGGGAATATTTGGGTAACACTTTACTTGAAGGGGTGTGCATAAGACTGACATGACACCTTCATAATCATGACATGACTCATGTCATGAATATGAAGATTTTATGCATGTTTATGACAACTGTCATTATGTGTCATTCACTCAGTTATGTCATTTTTAATGCAGAGATGACATTGTTTGAGATGTCTTTGTCATGACAACTTGACATTACCAAGACAACATAACCTGCCATAAATCTGTCATAAACATGACACGTGAGATTAATTATCAAACTTAAGAAATGGTACTTAGCTTTATAGGTCAACGTTACATTAAACTGTCATGTGGTTGGTTTTGCCATTGGCTGTCATGAGGCCATTATTATTGTGTCATGAATATTTTTCTGACCACTTTTATTCAGTGGTACAAATTGAATTTGTCATTAAAATGTCATTAAGTGTTAATACTCTGTCAAATAATTGTATAACAGTGTCATCAATAGTTTTCTTGACCTCAACTACAGTGGTACAAATTGAAGTTGTCATTAAAATGTCATTAAGTGTTAATACTCTGTCAAATAATTTTATAAGTGTCATGAATATTTTTCTTGACCTCAACTACAGTGGTACAAATTTATTTTGATCTCGGCCAAATTGACATACATCAATGGAAAGCTTGTTTATTCAGCTTTCAGATGTATAAATCTCAATTTCGAAAAACTGACACTTATGACTGGTTTTGTGGTCCATGGTCACATATTTATGATGCCGAAACAAATTCCCGGAGATACTGGCTATATTTTTGTACTGCATTCAGCACTTTGGGCTGGACAGCTCCCGTAACGATGTGTACAGTTAGGTGCTACTCTATACGTTCTGGTTTGGTAGACATTGTTTGGCTGGTAAATAAATAAATAAATATATAAGTGGGAAACTGTATTTCATCTTCACAGAAATTGAGATCTAAACTGTTAATGTCAAAAGTTTACATAACACATTAAAAAATATGTTCTATTCGGCGCCGATAGCCTTGTAGGCAGCGCGCCGACATACAGCGCAGCGCCGTTGCGCTACGGGCGTCCCGTGTTGGAATCCCGACTCGAGGACCGTTCCCGATCTCGTCCCTTCTCTCTCTCTCTCCCTCTCCCCCACTTCGCTTCCTTTCAATTCTGATCTGTCCTGAGATCACTGAAGGCAAAAAATGCCATAAAATAAAATAAATGCCTATACATTATATATATATATATATATATGTGTGTGTGTGTTAATGTATGTGTATGTGTATATATATATATATATATATATATATATATATATATATATATATATATATAATACAATATATATACGGATATATTCGGTATTGCATGTATGAAGAGTTCGATATTTGTAAAATTCTACATAACTGTTTTTTTAATTTTCAAAAATCATGTTTTTTATTATGTTATCATGTACACTTATTGTGTTTTATTGTGTTACTTATCTGTATTTTTATTTATTTATTTTTAACCTAATCAAAATACTGTACCCAACTGCAGTTTGATTGAGATTAATTGGAATGCACAATGAAAAAAACATGATTTTTGAATCATTGTTAAAAATGGAGTTATCTGTTTTTGCAAATTAACTCTTCATAATACGTATATGTGAAGAGTTCAGATGCAAAAGCCTCTAAGTGCCATGTGAAATTTTCATCTAAAATTAGCATTTTTATCAGGTTCCTATGTTTAGGTTCAGTAACTTTACTCTAATGGCAATGTGTAGGTCCTTTTCTATGCAATTAAGGCTACATAATCGAACATAAATATAGGAGCCTGATAAAAATTGCTAATTTTAGAAGAAAACTTCAGACGGCACTTAGAAGCTTTTGCATCTGAACTCTTCATAAATATATTTTTTATGTTTTTTATATATATGTATATATATATATATATAAGCACAAATATATATATATTATATAAAGAGAGAGAGAGAGAATTTTGAGAGAGAGAGAGAGAGAGAGAGAGAGAGAGAGATATAGATATAGATATATAGATATAGCATATATATTAGTTGTTCTTAAAATTCAATGGGAAAGAACCTTAAGGAAAAACTACATGAATTTCACATATGGAATTACATACTACAATTATCAATAAACATGGGAAACGTAGGTTTGGAACATTTTCATGGTGTCCATGTGTGTTCCACCTATTTCACATGTGATTTTAATGTAACTGCACATGTAAAATTCATGTGGTTTTTCTTTAAGGTTCTTTCCCATTGAATTTTAAGAACAACTAAATAACACTTGCTTGTATACCTGTAATTCTCAAATGCTAATACCATGTTAATTTTAGGTTGTTTTGCATGCAGAAGCATTTTCCCTTATAAGCAGATGAGAAATAAATCTCAGACTAATTGCATATTTTAGAGCACAGTTGTCCACTAGATGCCGCAACACAAACAACAGAATAGCAAATCATCTATTGGATGAGTGAGCGTTGAGCTCTGTACCAATCCTGCTTCAGACCGTACAAAGGGATCTACTCCCTCCCTCAGCCAGAGGAGGAGTACAATGATGAGAGCTGTAGAGCGAGAGGAAACATGAACGCTTTATGAGGCTGATCACCACAACGAGGATGGGCTGAGTACACGTTTATTTGAAAATGCAAAATAACATTCGGTTTTATAAGGATGTAAAATGAAGATTTGTAGATGGGAATAACAAACGCGGCAGAGAAATGAGGAGGATCGGAGGGTGGAAATGGGCAGCGCTTTGGCTGTTCGCTTTCTCTCTATTGTGGAATACAACTGGAGCTCAGATTCGCTACACAATACCTGAAGAGTTAAAGGAAGGATCTATCGTTGGGAATATCGCGAAGGATCTTGGTTTTGACATCTCAGATATCGCCGAGCGTAAGTTACGAATAGCATCTGAGTCGAACAGACAGTATTTTAGTGTGGATTCAGGGAAGGGTGATCTGGTAGTCAATAGCAGAATAGATAGAGAGACGCTCTGTGGACAAAGCGCCAATTGTCTAATGCCACTGCAGATCGTTATTGAGAATCCGTTACAGATGCATAAAGTTGAAATAGAAATACAAGATATAAATGATAATGCACCAAGCTTCCATAGTAAAGAGGGAATATTAAAAATTTCTGAATTGACTGCTCCAGGCGCACGATTTACCCTTGAAAGTGCTGAGGACCTCGATGTTGGCAGCTAATAGCTTAAAGTCATATTCATTAAGCAATAACAATTTTTTCCGTCTAAATTTAAAACGAACTTAAAAACGGTGGCCAAATACCAGAACTAGTGCTTGATAAACCTCTAGATAGAGAGAAACAGGCAATACACAGGCTAATACTGACAGCTCTAGGATGGTGGTAATCCAGTAAAATCTGGCACATCTTATTGCAAATAATTGTTCAAGATTTTAATGACAACGAACCAAAATTTGAAGTTGCTGGATACAAAGCATCTGTTATTAGAAAGCGCCGTTGTTGGTTCAAGTGTGATCAAAATAAAAGCAACAGATTTGGATGACGGTCCTAATGGTGAAATACAGTATTTATTTGGTGCGCACACGCCCGAACTTGTAAGAAATGTTTTTAGTGTGAACGCTGAAACCGGCGAAATCACAGTTATTGGAAAACTAGATTACGAGACTAAACAAACGTTATACGTTTGATGTTTGTGCTAAAGACAAAGGGAATCCAGAGCTCGAGGGACAGTCATCGGTTCAGATAGATATCATAGATGAGAATGACAATCCTCCAGAGATTATAATGACATCTTTACCGAGCCCTGTACCTGAAAATGCAACGGTGGGAACTGTAGTGGCTCTGATTACCGTTAAAGATCTGGACTCCGGTAATAACGGCAAAGTCGAGCTGACTGTCTCTCCGGATGTTCCCTTTAAATTAAAGCCAACTTTCGATAGCCATTATTCACTGATAACTGACTCATTATTAGACCGTGAGGTTCATTCTGAATATAATGTAGAAATACTGGCCATGGACTCTGGTGTTCCACCTTTAAAAACTGTAAAGACGGTAAATGTTAAAGTGCTTGACGTAAATGACAACCCTCCACTATTCTCACAGTCTTCATACAATGTTTACATAAACGAAAATAATCTGGCAGGTGTTTCACTGTTTTCTGTATCTGCCACTGATATTGACCAGAGACAAAAACGCTATACTCACTTATTCAGTTCTGGATTTAAGTTCAAATCAAGTTCCAGCATCATCTTATTTTTATATCAACTCTGAGAACGGAACTATTTACAGCATGAGCTCTTTTGATTATGAGAAAATTAAACTGTTCAGCATTGTAGTGCAGGCTAAAGATCATGGCTCTCCATCTCTGAGCAGCAACGCCACTGTCCATGTGTTTATTTCGGACCGGAACGATAATGCACCTGCTGTCATTTACCCGTCCACATCCATGGGGTCTGTCACTCATCAGAGGATGCCCCGTTCTGCTAAAGCAGGACATCTCGTTACTAAGGTAACAGCAGTGGACGCGGACTCGGGTCATAACGCCTGGCTGTTCTACAGGCTCGCGGAGGCCACGGACGCGTCTCTGTTCAGTGTCAGTTTACATACGGGAGAGGTGAGGACTAAACGCGCTGTTTCAGAGCACGATGACTCCTCTCAGAGACTGCTGATAGAAATAAAGGATAATGGAGAACCGATCCAGTCCAACCACAGTCACAGTGGATATACTAATAGAGGACGGCTTTCATGAGCCCATCTCAGACTATAGAGAGAAAACTAACATCGAGTCCAACAAGAAAACTGGCAAAATTACTTTATATCTTATCATCTCTTTGGCTTCCGTGTCCTTGTTGTGTCTTTTGACATTTTTCATCTTACTGGTGAAATGTGCGCGAGGCAGTAGAAGCTGCTGTATCAGAAGAACAAACTCTGAATACAAGAACCCCAACAGAAACCTGCAGATCCAGCTCAACACTGACGGGCCCATTAAGTATGTGGAGGTTCTGGGAGGAGACATGATGTCTCAGAGTCAGTCCTTTGGCTCCTATCTCTCTCCAATGTCAGAATTCAGTGATCTTACCCTCGTTAAACCCAGCAGCACCACAAACTTTACAGACACGCTAAACGTGCTTGATGCGTCATTACCAGACAGCGCGTGGACGTTTGAGAGCCAACAGGTGAGAAACAGAATCACAATTTAACCACTTTTAACATCAATATTAATGATAATATAAGTCGATATATTGTTGAAACTTAGTATTATGGCCTGAAACCACACTTCATATTGTGTAATACTGCACGCGTTTTAAGTGTGTCTGTCTGTGTATATGAGACAGATAGAGAAAGAGCAACCAAATTTCAGCACCACCCTTTTGGACAGTGGATAACATCTGCGGTCTGCAGTTTTTTTTTTATAACAAAAATTAAACGAAACTTGAAAGTTTTGTGTCGATTTTATGTATTTATTTAATTTATTTATAAAGACTACATGGTAAAAGTATAAATACTGGATGCCAATTGGCCCCTTTCACAGATCATGACGCATTTCCACAATAATTAACGTTTTAAATGGTGCCACGTTTTAAAATATGCATTTTCATTATTTAAATAAAAATATATATAATATGCTTTTGTTATATTAACCGTGCACTAATTTAATAATAATAATTATAATAATTTTTCCTAAATTCGTTGAAATGTAATTCCTTTTTTTTCTTTTTTTTTTGCGTTTGGAGCATATGAGAACACAACGATGGTCTCCCGTGTAATCGCTATAGAATTTTACCCTGCTATTTAATTTCTGGGTTATAAACACGAAAATGTAACAATGGTCAATTAGTTAGAAGATTTTATTTTTTTCCAATTAGGTTTTAAGAACAACCAAATAAATTACACTTGCCCATTCTTTATGTTCACAGCAAATGCTCATACCTTGTTACTTTAAAGACGTTTTGCTTACAAAAAAAGTTCCCGTGTAATAATCTATAAGCATGGGTTTGTAATATTTTGGAACACAATTCTCCACTAGATGCCGTAACATTAACAAAAGAGGGCTGGTTATAAGAAACAGCAAAGCATCTATTGGATGAGAGAGCCTTGAGCTTAGTACCAATCGTGCTTCAGACCGTACAAAGGGATCTACTCCCTCCCCCAGCCAGAAGGAGGAGTACAATGATGAGAGCCGTAGAGCGAGAGGAAACATGAACGCTTTGTGAGGCTGATCACCACAACGAGAATGGGCTGAGTAGTACATTTTAAAATGAAGAATATAATTCTGTTTTCTGTGGATATAAATTGACGATTTGTTTATGGGAATATCAAGTGCAACAGAGAAATGAGGCACAGGAGGATCGGAGGGTGGAAATGGGCAGCGCTTTGGCTGTTCGCTTTCTCTCTATTGTGGAATACAACTGGAGCTCAGATTCGCTACACAATACCTGAAGAGTTAAAGGAAGGATCTATCGTTGGGAATATCGCGAAGGATCTTGGTTTTGACATCTCAGATATCGCCGAGCGTAAGTTACGAATAGCATCTGAGTCAAACAGACAGTATTTTAGTGTGGATTCAGGGAAGGGTGATCTGGTAGTTAATAGCAGAATAGATAGAGAGACGCTCTGTGGACAAAGCGCCAATTGTCTAATGCCACTGCAGATCGTTATTGAGAATCCGTTACAGATGCATAGCGTAGAGATAGAAATACAAGACATTAATGATAATGCACCAAATTTCCATAATAAAGATGCCACATTAAAAATATCTGAATTGATTGCTCCAGGGGCACGATTTACCCTTGAGAGTGCTGAGGATCTCGATGTTGGCAGCAACAGCTTAAAGACTTACTCACTTAGCAGTAACATTTTTTTCCGTCTTAATGTAAAAACTCTAAAAGACGGAAGAGTAGTACCAGAACTTGTGATTGAAAAAAATTTAGACAGGGAGAAACAGTCTATACACAAGCTAATATTAACAGCCCTGGACGGGGTAATCCAGTCAAGTCTGGCACGTCTGTATTGCAAATAATTGTCCAAGACATCAACGACAACGAACCAAAATTTGAAGTTACTGCATACAAAGCATCTGTTCTAGAAAGCGCCGTTTCTGGTTCAAGTGTGCTCAAAATAAAAGCGACCGATTTAGATGAAGGTCCGAATGGTGAAATACAGTATTTATTTAGTGCGCATACGCCTGAACTTGTAAAAAATGTTTTTAGTGTGAACGCTGAAACCGGCGAAATTACAGTTATTGGAAAACTAGATTACGAGACTAAACAAACGTTTACGTTTGATGTTTGTGCTAAAGACAAAGGGAATCCAGAGCTCGAGGGACAGTCATCGGTTCAGATAGATATCATAGATGAGAATGACAATCCTCCAGAGATTATTCTGACATCTTTACCGAGCCCTGTACCTGAAAATGCAACGGTGGGAACTGTAGTGGCTTTGATTACCGTCAAAGATTTGGACTCCGGCAATAACGGCAAAGTCGAGCTAACTGTCTCTCCAGATGTTCCATTTAAATTGAAACCTTTTCATAATCATTATTCACTAATAACTGGCTCGTTATTAGACCGTGAGGTTCATTCTGAATATAATGTAGAAATACTGGCCATGGACTCTGGTGTTCCACCTTTAAAAACTGCGAAGACGGTAAATGTTAAAGTCCTTGACGTGAATGACAACGCTCCACTATTCTCACAGTCCTCATATAATGTTTACATAAATGAAAATAATCTGGCAGGTGCATCACTGTTTTCAGTAAAAGCTTCTGATACTGACCAGGATAAAAACGCTCTACTTACTTATTCAATTCTGGATTCAAGTTCTAATCACGTGCTAGCATCATCTTATTTTTATATCAATTCTGAAAATGGAACTATTTACTGCATGAGCACATTTGATTATGAAAATGTAAAACTGTTCAATGTTGTGGTGCTTGCTAAAGATCATGGCTCTCCATCTCTGAGCAGCAACGCCACTGTCCATGTGTTTATTTCGGACCGGAACGATAATGCACCTGCTGTCATTTACCCGTCCACATCCATGGGGTCTGTCTCTCATCAGAGGATGCCCCGTTCTGCTAAAGCAGGACATCTCGTTACTAAGGTAACAGCAGTGGATGCGGACTCGGGTCATAACGCCTGGCTGTTCTACAGGCTCGCGGAGGCCACGGACTCGTCTCTGTTCAGTGTCAATTTACATACGGGAGAGGTGAGGACTAAACGCGTTGTTTCAGAGCACGATGACTCCTCTCAGAGACTGCTGATAGAGATAAAGGATAATGGAGAACCGATCCAGTCCACCACAGTCACAGTGGATATACTAATAGAGGACGGCTTTCATGAGCCCATCTCAGACTATAGAGAGAAAACTAACGAGTCCAACAAGAAAACTGGCAAAATTACTTTATATCTGATCATCTCTTTGGCTTCCGTGTCCTTGTTGTGTCTACTGACGTTTTTCATTTTACTGGTGAAATGTGCGCGAGGCAGTAGAAGCTGCTGTATCAGGAGGACAAACTCTGAATACAAAAACCCCAACAGAAACCTGCAGATCCAGCTCAACACTGATGGGCCCATTAAGTATGTGGAGGTTCTGGGAGGAGACATGATGTCTCAGAGTCAGTCCTTTGGCTCCTATCTCTCTCCAATGTCAGAATTCAGTGATCTCACCCTCATTAAGCCCAGCAGCACCACAAACTTTACAGACACCCTAAACGTGCTTGATGCGTCATTACCAGACAGCGCGTGGACGTTTGAGAGCCAACAGGTGAGACAAACTCAGATTTAAAATGTTAATATTTATACATACACTATATACTATTTATGCGTGTAGCGGTGATAGAGTGACGGTACTTCCAGTACCTTGGACAGCACCACGTGTGCTTTCGTGTGAGCAAGGTAACAAAGTAACGTTCCTCAAATAGAAAGGTGAGCTATGTTAAATATATATATATATACATATATCTGCCAAAAGTATTGAAAAAACGTACCCCCTTCTATATGTAACGGTTTGACTACAGTTTCCAGTAATGAAATCAACACTAGAGAGTACAAATCTTAATGTTAAAGCATATAATGATATTCTTTTCACACAAAATTGTGTGCTTACTAATATTATAGCAACAGTTTGGACAGGACTATTTTCTATTCAGTAACATTGCACAATGCCTCTGTGTATAAGGCAAGGTTCAAAAAGAAAATTATTGCATTCAGTCAGTGTGGAAGAACTTGACTGGTCTTGCATAAAACCAAGTCCTACATCCCAGCTTAACACCTCTGGTGTGACTTTAAATGCAGACCTTTAGCCAAAAACTCATCACCAAACACCAATGACTTGTACATATGGGTGCAGCTCACTTTAGACACTTCCAAAACTGTTGCAACAGAGATGACAATAACATTTTTAAATACATGAATTATGTTCCCATCGTTGTTGCCACAGATTTGGAATACGTTTTTATGTCCCATTACTTTTGCATTTGTTAACACTCTCGGGTAGGTTTAGGTTAGTGTTTGGTGTAGGGGATTTTTGGCCAAGGTCTGCATAGAGCTACAGTCACACCACCGGAGGTGTTAAACTGGGATTAGGACTTGGTTTTATGGTGGACAGTCAAGTTCTTCCACACTGACTGAATCACTGCAATTTTCTTTTTGAACCTTGCCTTATACACAGAGGCATTGTCATGTTAGAATAGAAACATGGGTCCTGTCCAAACTGTTGCTATAATATTAGAAGCACACAATTTCTCAAAATGGATCATTTCATGCTTTAACATTAAGATTTGTACTCATAGAAGTACTAAAGTGTTGCAGTCAAACATGTTCATTAGAAGGGGGCGACCCAATACTTTTGGCAATAAAAAGGTGTATATATATATATATATATATATATATATATATATATATATATAGTATATACATATACATATATACTTTTTTTAAAATATATTGTATTTTGCACTTTATAATACTCTACATAATAATAATAATAATAATAATAATAATAACAACAATAATAATATCACCATCACATGTTATATATTACCAAATAATACTTAATTATTTCATTAATATTGAAACAAATTAAATTGTACAAAATTATGCAAAAATCACAAATAAATTATGACCCATGATATAGCATACTCCTCTATTGCAAGGTTCTTCGGTGTGAGTTTGACAGCAGGTGCTGATGCTGCGCCTTTAAGAGGCAGCTCTCTTGCTACTGGTTATTGAGATTATTCTCTTCACCAATCACATGCAGAATTGTACAAAGAGATCTACTCCTTCCCCCACTGACATTACAACGTTCAGTGCAAGCGGAGAGGAGGGATGCTGTAATCTTTCCGATAAAATGGATTCTAACATATTTTTGAGACAAAATGGACAAGCGAAATTGTCTTCGTGGTGGGATACCTAGTTTTTATTAGAACGGTGAATAGTCTGGATTTAAAATCAAAATGACAAAGAGGGTGGCATTCAGATGGTGGAGGCATTATTTGCTCTTCTTTTTTCTCTTTCTTCTTTTGTGGAGTACAACAGAAGGACAGACTCGCTACTCAATTCCCGAGGAATTAAATGTGGGCGCTGTTGTTGGAAATATTGCAAAAGATTTAGGTTTGAAAATTATCTGAGCTATATGATCGTAAGTTGCGAATAGCTTCTGAATCAGGTAAGCAGTATTTCACCGTGGATTTACGCAGAGGAGAGATTGTGGTTAATGAGAGAATCGACAGAGAGATCCTTTGTGGAGAAAACGCAAATTGTCTGTTGCCTCTGCAAATCGTTATTGAGGATCCTTTACAACTTTACAGAGTGGAAGTCGACATACAGGATATTAATGACAATTATCCGCATTTTCAGTCGACGGATCGTGTTTTAAAAATAGCAGAATCCACTGTCCCTGGCATGCGCTTTCCTTTAGAGAGCGCAGTAGACCCAGATGTAGGCAGTAACGCTTTGAAATCGTATACTCTAAGTAAAGACGAATGTTTCAGTTTGAAAGTAAAAGATCTTGGAGATGGGCGAAAGGTACCTGAATTAGTACTGGATAAACCTCTCGATCGAGAGAAGAAACCCATTCATCAGCTGATGTTAACTGCCTTAGACGGAGGGAACCCGGTTAGATCTGGAACGTCACAAATAAATGTCACTGTTCTGGATAACAATGACAACAATCCCGTATTTGAGAAAAACGTTTACAAAGCGGCTATTTCTGAAAACACTAAAAGGGGCACGAACATTTTAAAAGTTGAAGCAAAAGACTTGGACGAAGGTCCTAATGGAGAAATAAAATATTCCTTAGGAGAGCACACATCTGATGAGTTGCGCTCATTATTTCACATTGATGAGAATACCGGGGAAATTATACTAAACGGAGAGTTAGACTATGAGACCACTCCTATGTACAACATTGAGATCAGTGCTAGAGACAGAGGTGTCCCCGAAATGGAGGGCCATTGTACAGTTAAAATAGAAGTCTCAGATATTAACGACAATCCACCGCAGATACTGCTTACGTCTAAACCGAGCCCTGTGCGCGAGGACGCGCCAAGCGGGACAGTTGTAGCGTTAATAAGCACACGGGACATCGACTCTGGTGACAATGGAAAAGTCCGACTGCAGACACAGTCTGACCTTCCGTTTATTTTAAAACCATCTTTCTCAAACGAATATTCGTTGGTTACAAACGGTGTTTTAGACCGTGAAACGTTCCCGGAGTATAATGTGGAAATCACAGCATTTGACTCAGGATCGCCCCCTTTAAGTAGCAAAACAATAATTCCAGTTAAAATTCTTGATGTTAACGACAATGCCCCAAAGTTCTCTGAAAACGTGTATTATGTGTACGTAAAAGAAAATAACACTCCAGGCTCTATTATCTGTTCGGTATCTGCTCAAGACGTTGATGTCGGCGTAAATGGTAAAATATCATACTCTATTGAGAACCCTAAAAATTGGGATACTCCAATATCCTCATATATGTACATAAACTCTGACAATGGAAGCATATTTAGCATGCATTCGTTTGACTTCGAAAAAATAAAAGTGTTTGAGGTCATCGTTCAGGCTAAAGATCATGGTTCTCCATCTTTAAGTAGTAATGCGACAGTTCATGTGTTTATTCTGGACCATAACGATAATGTACCTACTGTAATTTACCCGTCCACATCCATGGGGTCTGTCACGCATCAGAGGATGCCCCGTTCTGCTAAAGCAGGACATCTCGTTACTAAGGTAACAGCAGTGGACGCGGACTCGGGTCATAACGCCTGGCTGTTCTACAGGCTCGCGGAGGCCACGGACGCGTCTCTGTTCAGTGTCAATTTACATACAGGAGAGGTGAGGACTAAACGCGCTGTTTCAGAGCACGATGACTCCTCTCAGAGACTGCTGATAGAAATAAAGGATAATGGAGAACCGATCCAGTCCACCACAGTCACAGTGGATATACTGATAGAGGACGGCTTTCATGAGCCCATCTCAGACTATAGAGAGAAAACTATCGAGCCCAACAAGAAAACTGGCAAAATTACTTTATATCTTATCATCTCTTTGGCTTCCGTGTCCTTGTTGTGTCTTTTGACATTTTTCATCTTACTGGTGAAATGTGCGCGAGGCAGTAGAAGCTGCTGTATCAGGACAAACTCTGAATACAAGAACCCCAACAGAAACCTGCAGATCCAGCTCAACACTGACGGGCCCATTAAGTATGTGGAAGTTCTGGGAGGAGACATGATGTCTCAGAGTCAGTCCTTTGGCTCCTATCTCTCTCCAATGTCAGAATTCAGTGATCTCACCCTCATTAAACCCAGCAGCACCACAAACTTTACAGACACCCTAAACGTGCTTGATGCGTCATTACCAGACAGCGCGTGGACGTTCGAGAGCCAACAGGTGAGACAAACTCAGATTTAAACAAGTTATATTTATACATTATACATTAGAGAGTGACGCTACTATCAGCACCTTGGACAGCTCCGTGTGCGCTTTTGTCTAAGCAAAGTAACTTTCCTCCAATAGAAACGCTTGTTTTTATCCCCACCCCCTTTAACTCTTCTCCCAGACCCGCACAGGCTTGTTGCTCTCAGAGCTGTATTGTTAGTTAAGTAGAAACTTAGAACAAATGGTGGAGATCATGGATACAAAACAAATCGTGTTTCTCATATTCTCAACAACGTCTTGTCATGTCTAGGATATGCATGAATTAAAACCCTGAAGGAGTCTCTAGCTACTAGTGACAATGGAGAGTAAAGAGCTTTTTCAGAGATCTTTGGACTGGGCTGCAGTTTGGATCGTTCTTAATTCTCTGTGTTTTGTAACGCACGCCTCGGAACTGTTATATTCTGCTGCTGAGGAATCTAAACCAGGAACTATTGTTGGCCACTTGACTAAAGATTTAGGAATGGACGTTCATGTGATACTTCTAAGAGAGATGCGAATCATCTCGGAATCTAATGCTAAGTATTTTGACGTAGACTTGACATCTGGAGCTTTGGTGGTCAAGCAAACAATGGACAGAGAGAGTATGTGCGGAGGAAGTTTACATTGTCATACTCGGATTCAGATTTCTCTTCAGAATCCTTTGGAAATGCACAGCGTTACGGTAGAAATTGTGGATGTTAACGACAACGCGCCACACTTCCAAAGCCGAAACACTTCTTTAGAAATTTCAGAAGCGGCTGCGCCAGGCACGATATTCCGCTTAGAAAGTGCGCACGACCCTGACGCGGGTGTGAATTCACTGCGCGCTTATTTTCTTAGTCAAAACGATTGTTTTATGCTAAAAGTAGAAACTAAAAGTGACGGAAGCAAAATCCCAATTTTAGTCTTAAACAAGCCTCTAGACAGAGAAAAGACGAGCGAATTTAGACTGATTTTAACTGCAGTTGATGGTGGCAGTCCAGAAAAGTCCGGCAACAGTGCCATTTTTATAAATGTTCTAGATGTCAATGACAACGCGCCACACTTTCACAATCCAACAAAAAGAATCACGCTTTTAGAAAATTCACCTCATAGAACGTTAGTTACAACTCTTAATGCCTCTGATGCCGATCATGGTCAAAACGGTGAAATATCGTATACGTTTGATAAATACACCCCTGACAATGTGTTAAAACTCTTTAGCGTGGATTCTGTGACTGGTGAAATTAGAGTTACAGGACTAGTCGATCACGAGCTCGCTAATATATATGACGTCACTGTTCTTGCTAGAGACAAAGGAATACCTCCCATGGAGGGCTCGTGCAACATCAAAATCGAGATTATTGATGTGAATGACAACACTCCTGCTATCAGCATTAATGTGGTTTCTCCTGTAATCTCTGAAAATGTAAGTTCAGGAACTGTCATTGCTCTAATCAAAGTTAAAGATGAAGACACAGGGAAAAATGGTGAAGTGAGCGTGCACATCCCTTATGGGTTGCCTTTCAAGATGAGTTCGCCATATAAAGGGCTCTTCACTTTAATGACCGATGGCCTGCTGGACAGAGAGGCTGTGGCTGAATACAATATTACTGTGACGGCCACAGACTCTGGTTCCCCACCCCGTTCCTCGCAGGAATCTTTTGTGTTACGTCTTTCAGATGTTAATGATAACCCCCCAGTCTTTTCACAGCCTTCCTACTCTGTGGACATAGCCGAAAACAATGCCCCAAATGCTCCCCTTCTGTCCGTGTCTGCATCAGACCCAGATGTGGGTGAGAATTCCACCATTTATTTCTCTATTTTAGAGAGTGAATCTCTTGGTAGGTCTGTGTCTTCATATGTATATATAAACCCAGAGAGTGGGCAGATATATGCCATGAGAAAGTTTGATTATGAGCAATTGAATGCGTTTCAATTCATAGTGCAGGTTCTTGATAAAGGAACTACAGCTCAAAGCTCCAACACCACAGTGCATGTGTTTATAATAGATCAGAATGATCATCCTCCTGTCCTTATATACCCTGCACCCCCTCCTGATGGGACGCTGCAGTTTTTGGTACCTAGCACAGCCGGCATCGGACAGCTAGTCAATCGCATCACATTCGTGGATGGCGATAGTGGCCACAATGCTTGGTTATTCTACAGCTTCTCAGGGGTTGATGCTGACATTTTTCACATAGGCGCACATACTGGAGAGCTGCGTATAGCCCGTAAACTTACAGAAGAAGACAGCAAGTCTGTTTATAGCTTCATTGTGACTGTGAAAGATAACGGTAGGCCTTCTCTCTCCACTAGCGTGGTAGTTAACATCACCCTGGCTGAGAAAGCTTCAGATGTCTCTTCTGAACATAGAAGCTCTACCTCAAAAAGTCCAAAAGGGTCTGAATTCACTTTGTACCTTATAATCACATTATCCTTCGTTATTACGATCTCATTCCTGGTTATCATTTTTGTAGTGGTGCGCTGGCTCAGCCAGCCATGGTTACGTTATGTGCCTCATGCAAAAACTCGGTTTCAAGCACACTCAATCTCGTGAGCACCAACACAATGACCTCCACCTGCAGCTAAATACTGACGGTCCTATTAGATACATGGAGGTCGTGGGGGCCTCCCGGGACTTCAACAAACACACATACACGCATGGTTTCTCCACTATCTCCAGCAGGAGCGACTTTGTGTTTGTTAAGGCCCCACAGAGCACTCGAAGCATGCGACTGTCAAAAAGACTCTTCACTCACTCCCTCATGAAGGTGAGATTTTCAGGAAATATTATAGACTACCTTTTAAAAGTTTGGGGTCAGTAAGATTTCTTTAATGTTTGATGAGTAAGAAGTCTTCTATGCCCACCAAGGCTATTTTTTAATCTAAAATACATTAAAATGGCAATACTGTGAAATATTATTATAATTTAAAGTAACGGTTTTGTATTTTATATATTTTACAATGTAATGTATTCATGTGATGGCAGCTATTACTCCAGTCTTCAGTGTCACATGATCCTTTAGAAATAATTCTAACTTGCTGACTTGCTAAAGATACATTTATTTTTACCAATGTTGAAAACAGTTTCAACAGTCAATATTTTTTGTGGAAACCATGATACACTTTTTTTTCAGGATTCTATGCTGAATAGAAGGTTCAAAAGAACAACATACATGTGAAATAGAAATCTTTTGTACAATTATAAATGTCTTTATTGTCACTTTTGACCAATTTAATGCATCCCTGCTGAATAGAAGTATTAATTTATTTCAAAAATTCTTACTGACACAAAACTTTTGATGGGTAGTGTATGCAGTTACTGTCCTCAAGTAAAAAATGTTTGCATCTGTTAATGAAACAAATGATACACGGTTCAAATATTTGTGGTATGAATTTTGTTGTCACTATTTCTCGAAATCATTTTTAGTTAGATGGAACTCATACTGTGTATGTCATTAATGCAGACTAAGGCTCTAGTCACTATGACTCACTTTTTGGACTAAGCACTCAATAATGCCAAGTGTATTAAGAATCAGGCCACAATCTGAGCTATTTCTAGACCCAACGACTCAGCAGAGAATTTAACTGTATGAATCTGAGAAGAATTATGACTGAAAATATTGTGTTCAAATGCTTAAGTCAGGTGAGGCAGATTGTTAGTCATTATGATTTACAAAGCAGAAGCAGTTGGATGCAGATGTATGCACGCAGTTCCAAATAGCACACAGTCTTTGTGGAATCTATAATAGAGTGTGGATCTTAGTGTGATATTGCACATGCTTTGAATGCTATCTTGCAACATAATGACTCGACTCGGTGTGGGGAGATGCGATAGAATTGTGTGGGATACTGAGGAAAATATGACAAAATGATGAAAAAATCCAAAAGGGGTAGAAATTTTAGCCATAATCCGCCTACAGGTGAGCTCATATTTTGTTTGATACTGACGTATGTGTATACTCCTCATGTACATGCACTCATGCGTGAAAGCAACATGATTGAAGTTTCAATTATTCACACACACACACACACTCTCCCTCAACCTATTTTCTACTTTATGTTCTTTGTTGCTCTGTTTCTCACTACTCCCCTCGACATATTCTTTTTGTATCAGTAAAGGTGGAGTTTCAAGAAAACAGTCCTAAGGAAAAGCAGTGGAAGTGCGTCAAATTGTACTCTGCTGTCAATAATATGAATTTGTGTTTCGGAACTACAACCTTCTATGACAGGATCAAAGGACCTGCGATCCAGGATGGACCAGTAGTGGATATGATTCTCTATGTCAAGCTAACGTATTGAAAAATTATTTTCTTCTCATTTTCAGCAAAAGCCACCTAATGCTGACTGGCGATTTCCCCCAAACCAGAGGCCTGGACCCAGCGGGTGAGTGTTGGATTCAGTTTATGTGTCTAGCAATACCTATAAATACATTTGAGATTTTCCACATGGTATTACGTACACTGTTTTGTAATAATAATATCTCTGATTGGAATGAGATAATAAAATAATAAAATCTGGGATTACCTGCAAACATTTGAATGCCTAAATGTTTGATGGTCACTGTCTTCTGCATTTAGTCAGCAAGAAGAGTTAAGGAAACAATATTTACAGATAAAATAGACAAATACCAAACCATCTAGAGAATTAGAAATAGTTACTAGATAGAAATAATTCACAAATTTTCCGTCCTTTAGTGTTTTAATCTCTACATTTAGCCCATTGTCGCCAATTTATGAATGTTAAAAATGTCAATGACAATTTACAATAATCATGCACAAACAAATCCTGTAAAGAAATTCTGCAACAAAAGATCTGCAAAAGAAATAAAGTCCTGCAAAAATAAAATCCTACAAAACAAATCCTGTGAAGAATATCCCACAAACAAAATCCTGCAAAAGAAATCATGTGGGGAAAAACAACCCTGTAAATACACCAAATACATTATGACAGCAATCATCAGATACAAAAGCGAACCAACTTCCTGTGAGACACAACATCTTAAGAGTATGTAAGGTTTAAAGGTAAAGGAAACCCAAAGACGTTCTCAACCATCCATGTGCTCTGGTCAGTCTCTGGTCAGACGCAGGGTGATTGAGTGACAGCTGCATGCTCCTGTGCTTATGTTTCAGCCAACACAGGTTCCACACCCTGCAGCAGAGATGGACTCCATACGAGAAGTCCAGGTAGAGTGAAGGCGAAGAGAAGGCTAGTGTGTGGTAGCATTTGACTTCACCTGGTGTAGCCTTCTAGTGGAATGTTGTGTTTAGGTCTTTCAGAATATGTGTCCTGCAGCTTCCAGCGACATGCTGTCCAGTCTGTTCCTACACATATAAATGTGAACACAAATTACATGCAGTTGGTTCATTTGAGGATAAGGCTTTTGGATGTATGTGTATCGCTGATAGCTGTTTGTTGCATCTTGCTCTGCGGGTGGCCATTGCAGTGTGTTTACCTGTGCTTAGTAAACTTGTTTGTTCCGATTTGATTTATTTTGGCTTTGTAGAGCCAAGTCTGTGAAGTCTGTCCCTAAAGAGTAGAGACATATTTATGTCCTTATGTACGGACTCTGCTTTCAATCTGTTTGTGTGGGCAGAGAAAGAGAGTAAAAATCAGCTTTTTAGTCATGCCATTTTGAAACCGAGCAGCCTGTAATAACCCAACTATATTTAAAGTAAATAAAAATAAAAATTCTGTCATCATTAACTTATCCTCGTGTCGTTCCAAACCTGTATGACTTTTTTTTCTTTCTGAGAAACACAAAAAATGTTCTTTGTATTTCACAGATTTATTGGGGGGGGGGGGGGGGGGGGATCCAACACACTACTCAAACTTGCATCTTTGGCAAATAAATTGAAGCATTTGTGAAACAAAATCTGTGAAATGACAAAAATCTACCTAAATGAAAAACACATTAAAATACTTTAATGTAAGGGCATCGTGTACATTATCCTAATTAACTCATGTTCCTTTGTCCATTTACATGCTTATCTCAAGCTTTTCAGAGGATACTTTTTTATTATTACTTTTTGTTTCGTTTTAGACCGCTTTCATTTGAATGGACAGTACCCAAAATAACAGAGTAGAGAATAGCTTGAGGGACAAACTAAAAACCTTTATTAAAATTGTTAACAAATTAAATCTATAATCTATACACTGTAAATACTCACATTAAATGAGTTATTTTTACATTTGCTGATATGTCCGCATTTTTTAAAAGCCTGAGGAATGTCAATTGACCGAAACGTTGCTAAGCTAATAACATTTAGCAAGGATGCAAGTTTGAGTACTGTGCAGGTATTTACTTATTTTTTTATTTTTCTAGTTTATACTAGACTGCTGATGCAGCTGCATATGAAATAGGTGTGCAATGCACTATATTTTCTATTTAGTGTTTTAAAGATGAAAAAGTTATACAGGTTTGGAACAACATGAGGGTGAGTAAATTAAACAAAAAATAAATAAATGGGTGAAATATCCCTTTAAATACTGCTTATTGTGATTTGATTAAAGGGCAAAGTGTATGTGTTGTCAAGCCACATGGTATAAACAGACACAACTGTATTCTGATCAGTGCATCTGTCTGTTTACTTCATGTCTACCACTGCTTCTTTGACTTTAGCCTCCATTTTCTGACTGCACTGCACTGTCCTGCCCTGTCTCACAAAATGGCTGTCTCAGCTAATGAACCGGGTACATTTATGCTAGCAAATGTGGTGGCTGCTGTTCTCATATATGTGTGAAAGGAAAAAATGCGAGAAAAAAGCACCATGAGTGTGTTTGAGTGTATTAAGTCACTAACCCTGTTCTCTGTCATGTAGAGCTGGAGCTCATCCTGATGAGGCAGGTGCCAGCGCTGGTGTGATCGCAGGAACAGGACCGTGGCCCAACCCCCCTCCCGAAGCTGAACAGCTCCAGGCTCTGATGGTGGCAGCGAACGGTGAATCTCAATCTCACTTATTATTCACTCTTTTTTAAAAGGAGAGCAAATAACAGAATGAGGAGAAAGCATTAGCAGACTTGAACCAGAAATCTTAGCTTTTTAGAAATGAAAGCATAGCCAACAAGACAAACATTTTGCTTATAAAGCGAAAATATTCTCTGCCAGAGATATCCTTCAGGCTGATCAGCTTTACAAGCTAAATTTTCATGATAATCTTGCTGGATAAGCTAATTAAGGAACCCGTTGGGGCAAATCAGCCCACCAGCATCCAAAACACAGCATATGCTGGTCTTTACAGCAGGGAAGTCTGTCCACATATATTGTATTGGATATATCAAGGTCAGATTCTGAAGACCGGAAATAACTAGATGATGTAAGAAAAGAGGGAGATGGAGTGAGAGAAGAAAGAAAAGAGAGAGAGAGTGTGGCTTCCAGAGTAAAATGGATCTCACCATTTATTGACTGTTAGAGAGTCAAATTAATTGAGTGTAAAGAGACAAAGGAGCCTTTTGCCTCTCCGCAGCTGCAGTCAGAATGACAGCACTGTGCTGATGTTGTTCTCTAGCCTAGATGAATGTCGTGTTTCTAAGAAACAGAATCTCAAGAGTGTTATCTGAGTGGTGTGATTTCAGTATGCATGTATTTAGATATAAATGTATATTTAATAACGCAATACACATAATTAGATTTTCATGAATTATATATTGGCCATGGCCATTTTGTAAAAAAAAAAAAAAAATACACTTTAGCATACTTTAAAAAGAGTACTTACAGAAATAATAAAAGAATATACTTAAGTGCAAACTAAATGCAATTTATTCAGTCACTTACAAAAAAAATATTTAAATATATTTCTGTTGAAATGTAATGCATTTAAATATATCTGTGTTTTACACATTTGTAATGAAGTAGCTGCAATTTGTTACCTTTACATATATTATATTTAACACACTACAGTTAAATTTTTTATCAAGTACTTTACATGTGCTTTAGTATGTTAGTCAACACAATAAAAAGTATCCTTTAAAGCATGACAAAAGATTGTTAAAGCAATGATTTTAAATGTACTTAAAATAAAATCTGACATTATTACAATGTGCACTTTTTAAATGTATCTTAAGTGTTTTAAGAAACAGTCATGAAATGTACTCTTTTTTAAGTAAAATTAAAATGATAGACAGTTCATAATGTCATCATTTACTCACCCTCAAGTTGTTCCAAAGCTGTAAGAGTTTCCTCAGCTGTTGAACACAAAAGAAGATATTTTGAAGAATGTTGGTAACCAAACAGTTGCCGGTAGCCATTGACTTTCATAGTATGAAAAAAAATAAAAATACTATGGAAGTCAATGGCTACCATCAGCTGTTTTGTTACGAACATTCTTCAAAATGTGTTCAGCAGAAGAAAGAATCTCAACAACTTGAGGGAGAGTAAATGATGACAATTTTATTTTTTGTGTGAACTACCCCTTTAAGTGGCCTTTTATTTATTAATATCATATAAATCTGCAAATTCTTTTTTTTAAATATGCTTGTACCATTTGAAGTACACTACAAGTTCAGTACAGTTAAGTGCACTTCTCTTTAACAAGTGTGGGTTTGGTTTAGGTTAACAATTTCATGACTACAATTTCAATATGAATTTGTAAAAAAGAAACAGATTTATGATGTGGGAACAAAGGCAGAACTGCCTCACTGCTGTTAGATGAAAATGTCACTTCCATTTGCAATGCATTTCACAAGAACTGTGAAAATATTGTTTTTTAGTGTGCTATTCTTGTATATACACATGTCTTCAGGTCTGTAAGCGTGTTGCTGAGTATGTGATGTGTGTTGATGTTACGGCATACATAATGTATGGGGGATGGGCAGGCAGAAGCAGGTCACTGAGGAAGCTGCAATGCGGTTCCTGAGTGACTGAATTATGAGCTCTGTGTCGAACCAACCCATCTATAACCTTTCCCATCTCTCTCTCTCCTGTTCTGCTACTGTCTCTATACCTCCTTCTATTTCCTCTTTCTTTCTCACCCTACCGTTGCTCTCAGAAGCAAGTGAAGCCACTGCAACTCTCGGCCCTCGCTACAATCCACAGTACGGCCCAGACTACCGCCAGAACTTCTACATCCCGGGCAGCACCGCCACCCTCACGGTCAACCCTCAGCAACAGGTACCCCAGCAGGCCCTTCCCCCTCCCCAAGCCCTTCCTCCCATCGAAGCCCCCAAGGCAGCTCAGACGCCCGCCAGCAAGAAGAAGCCTACTAAGAAAGACAAGAAGTAAGACAGAAGCGTGGAAGCACTATCAGAGCTGCAGAAATATGTTGTGAGGATCTGGGCATCTCCCCTCAAAAAAAAAAAAAAAAAGTCCACAGGTTTGGTTAAAGAAACAACAATCTTTAGATTGAATGTTCTTTTCAGTGAGGTTTTTTATTTGTTTGTTTTAGATTTCCCCATTTTTAAATATTGTATTTTGAATTGTACTACAATATCTTACTCAATAACCCCAAAAATCGGGCATTTCCTGTTTTGTCGCTGAAACAGCAAGAATGACTGAACAAGAGGAGATGTGTTCAGATTCCTGAAGCTCTTTCTCTGACAGATAACTATGTCCTGTAAATAGCATTACTAAAACAATAAGAAAATATACATTTCTTCTTTTATTTTTTTCCAAATGTCATGTTTCAGCCTTCTTTTTGTGTGCTTTTTTTTTTCAAAGTAAAGTAGATGCTTCTTGTGGTTACAAAATGAAACGCTGGTAGGCTTTTTAACAATGTGCCACAACTCTCACCTTGACTGAATTAAAAGAGTATTGAGCTGAACTATGCAGTGAAAAGGGGATACTAAGAAAAAAAGAGGGCACAAGAAAGTATATTCAACTAGTTTTCGGAGTAAGAGCATACATTTACGCTCGGTGAGACACTGTTGGCATGGTATTTAAAAATAGATTCAGTCTTCATTAACTTCTTAATAGCCAGTTAAGCAGAGCCTAATGTTAGGTTAACAACATTTGACTATTCATTGCATTTATTTCCTGTTAGCTTGGTATAAGAATCCTAGAAATGCAAGTAATGTAAACAGTGTTGTTGAAGCTCAGAAAAGATCATCTCAGCCTTTGTAAGGTCAAAATCAGAGAAAGATTTAGGTCAAAGTGAATGTATTAAGAGTTCATGGAAAACTTGAAGTGAACCAAAAAGAAAGAAACAAATAATGAACATGTGGAAAGACTAATGACTAACTTAAGCACAACATTGTTGAATGGATCTTAGATGGAAGGATTCTGTCCATTGTTCTGCACCACACACCACCACAGTGTATATAAAATGTGTAACCTGTCTGTACAAACATTAGAGCCACAAGGGCTGGCTGTTACAGGAATGTTTCAGTATTTTTTAAAAAAGCAACAAAAAGTATGATAGAAAAAAAGGTCCAGTGTAGTGTTGTAGGAAGAAAAGCTTCAAGATCATTAACTAACCAAACTGTACATACTACAACTTCTGAAGACACGCAATCGTAGCTTAAGGTTTGTGGAGTATGTGCATATTTTTGTGTTTTTCCCCCTTGATCACACTTTTGAACTTTCCTTTTCTCCAATCACCTAAAACTATGAAAGATAACAGACAATACTTACTGTCTTTAGAGTACCACCCCTCCCCACATCTTACTGTACTTTCCTGTGCTTGTAATTCCAATCAGTCGGTAATGATACTGGAATGCCACTCCTGTCTGTTTGACTATGAATATATATCTATATATAAATGTCTGTCTGCTGCTTGGCTACCTTTCTGTATTTGGCTGTGATTCCTTTAAAGAAATGCTTAGCACCTCATGTTACCCTTTTTATTTTATAAGCTAATATTTATATTGCTGTTGATTTATGTTTTACTTTATTATTGGAACACTTACATTTTAAATAAAATTTTGTCAGAACTCACAGTCATGGCTAAGCGGAATTTTTTTTTATTGCTTTGTCTGTGAACACAATTGTGGACATTTGTCTCATATCCAACTATATTCAAAAGGACGGGGTCAGTAAGATATTTGAAAGAAATTGGTACTTTTATTCTGCAAATATATTAAAAAAAAATCAAAACCAAAAGTGACATTAAATGGCAAAAAAAAAAAAGTTTCTGAACATTTACAGTTAGAAAACAGCAGCAAATTGTTATTTTAAATTGTAATCATATTTTACAATATTACAGTTTTTACTGTATTTTTTTTTCTTTAATAAATGCACCCTTGGTGAGCATAAGAGACTTCTTTCAAAATCATAAAAAAAGGTTTTGAATGGTTGTGTTTGAACAAGTTTAATGACTCGATTACATTTTAAGGTCATTGTCAGGAAACTCATGAATTACTATGGATATAATTAACAGTTGCATGTTTTCTTGAAATTAAGTAAAACAAATAATAATAATAATAATTCAAAAGTATAATCATATAATATATATATGATTATTGAAAAATAATATAATATGAAATATTGTTTTCATTTTTTATTATATATTTTATATAATTTTTTTATGAATTCAGTGCAAAGAAATATAATGTGCATTGATTTTTCCAGGATGTGCCTATGACCCATTTTAAGAATCATTATTGATTCAGTTCAGAAAGAAGAATAAGAATGCTGGCGTCAGAAGGAGGGAGCTCTGCAGAGATTTCTGAAGTAGGGCATCAGCTCTTGTTCTGGTGTATCCATATATAGCAGAGACATACGTGTACGGAGGCGCTCCAAATGGCAGAGAAACACGACTCTTTGCAGTACTATGAAGAGATAATCCAGAAAATTGTACAATCAAAAGATGAATAAGTATGCCTGACATATTCTAAAGCTCATGCAAGATCCTAAACACCTGCTCATATTAAAGCATTTGAAATATGTAATTACTTTCAAAACCATTAACCCAATCCACTATTCGTACATTCAGGGACATTTAGAGTAATTGCTGCTTTGTCTAAATGAATTGTGGGAAAAATTATTGCTCTCATTTTCAGCTTCAGAAAACACACACATGTATTCACTTGACTCACCAGCTATTACATAACAGCATATACTGAAAAGTCATGAACAAAGTGTCAGCCACATATAATAATGTTGGTTTCTACGTTAAAGTGACTATTGATGTAACTAGAAATGCTACCTGCAGTCCAGAGAGCAGGTTAAAGTGAAGGTCATGTGATCTTGGATTCACTTACATAATCACATTATAGATTGTATCGAGTACAGCCGAGAACATGGTCAAATTAGATACGTTACTTTAAAGCTTAACCCTCCATTTTATTAAAGCAGACCTGCTCTCAGCCAAGCCATTTCCTCTCCCCCACAAAATGGCTGACATCTCACAAAACTGCAGCCGTTGCCTTGGTGATGAGAGAAGGACTCCAATATTCTGAGAAACAGCAGCATGCGATCAGAATCAGTCAGGTGAAATGCACATAATACAGCCTCCACACTCACAGCAAACAATACAAATCACTGACCTCATTCGGGTCAACAGAAATATTCAGTATACAAAATAATAATGCGGGTTTCTTAAAATTCCTTTAGCTGAGTTTTTAGATATGATGCATTAAAGGGCACAATTTCGGCCTTAAATAAACCACCGCAAAAGTATCTTGAGAAACGCCGCAGGGAAGAGATGACAGCTGGATTAGAGGTCATATCCTATCAGACATCTTATTAACTAGAACTGTAAGGACAGTCTATTTTATGCTCTATCCAATTGAAGGTGTTATAGCTATAGGAAGCTGTCCCTATAATCTGTGTGAGATGTTGTATCAGGACATGATAGCATTAACACACTGCTTCAGACGGGCAACACTCCAAGACAGCAGCTGCTTCAGCGCTAAACTCTCTATTTCCTCTCTGCCACAGAGATTATGCAGCCAATCAGCAACTCAACAAAATCACACTTAGGGCTGCATGAAAGACCAATCAAGAGAACAAATAACATATTCTACACACTGTACACACTGACAAATAATAAATAAATTAATTAAAAAAGAAAAAGGTATCTATCTATCTATCTATCTATCTATCTATCTATATATATATATATATATATATATATATATATTTTTATTTTTTCATCAAAGAACAAAGAACCCTGAAAAAAAGGACTCAACTGTTTTAAATATTGATAATAATAATAATAATAATAATAATAAATGTTTCTTTAACAGCAAATCAGAATATTAGAATGATTTTTGAACGATCATGTGACACTGAAGACTGGAGTAATGATGCTGGAAATTTAGCTTTCACAGGAATTAAATACATTTTAAAATATTCAAATAGAAAGCAGTTATTTTAAATAGTAAAACTATTTCACAATATTGTTGTTTCACAGTATTGTTGTCAAATAAATGCAGGCTTCGTGAGCAAAAGACAATTCTTTAAAAAACATTAAAAACCTTACTGTTCAAAAAACAATTACTAGTAGTGTGAGTGTGTGTGTATGTATATATATATATATATATATATATATATATATATATATATATATATATATATATACATATATACACACACACGCCCCAAATAATAATAGAAATATTTAGCTATACACAATACCTTTTTGTAGATACATACATATGCACAACAGTACATACACACATAAATAAATAGCTCTAAGTACCCTCATCTCTGACTTCACTATCTGGCAACATTCAATGGCCGTGTTTAGGCGGTTCAGTCAGAGCTGCCTGTTAAACAGCATAAACAAGGTCATTGATCAGAGCCTGCAAATCACGTGGCCTTGCCAGTAAATGCCCCACACAAACAGAAGCATCGTAACACACGAGCAGTGCAGATGGTCTTTTCAGCTGCCATTACACAGAGCCACCGGTCATTCCATCAGGGAAAGGTCAGTTCCTCCTAAAACACTGCAGACAATTATTCGTAAAAGATCAGCTGACCCATAATGTCCTTCACAACCCGGCAGATAGTTTCTTTCAAATCATTCAAACTTTAAAAATAACTTGCTCACTGTCAGGTGGCTCTAATGTACTTCTCAAAAGAGCTGCACTAATTTGCTTACAAAACCGCATGACGGATGGTTTGGTGGTGTTTCTTTTTCTTTTGGATGCAGATTTGTTGCATCTCTTTGCTTTGTTAGACAGCACTGAATTCATTCAGTGGGAAAACAAGAGCCGGAATAAAAGGACTCCATCTGCCAGGCGAACAAGCACCCCACCCCACCCCTCCATTCCCTTCCTCCCCCCACCCTGCGCAGACACAGGGAATATAGAGTCGACAGCCTCCTCTGCAGCTGCCGTTGCCATGGAAACAAGGCTGTCAGCTGAGCCCTCCCACCAACACAGGGATTTTGTGCAACCAAAAAGACATTTTGAGACCCTAAGAGAAGGGGGAGAGAGTGACTGTCTTTCTCTTCATCTTTTCATGAGGATTGGTAGAGAAAGATGAAAATTAAAGGAAATGACTCATATAAAAATCAACAAGGATCCAATGTGTCAACTGACCCTTCACAAAAACCCGCTCTCTTTAGTTAGTGTTGCTATGTCCGACATATGCCGCTCTCTCGTCACACATCATATTCTCACACAGTAAAAAATATCAAAGCAAAGAGGACACTGACAACACGCCGACAGACAAGACAGAGCAGGTTACTTCTGGAATGAAACAAGGTCTCAGCTTTCAAACTGTGTCATTTTGTAAGAAATTCAAATAACAAATACAGTTTTGTGGCACTTTAATGTGTCGTGACAGATCACTTTGGCACATCAGCTCAGACGACAAGTGAACCGATCATCTTTTCATATTCACGAAATAAACATAAATTAACATTATTTCAACTGTGGAAAGATGTCAGTACACACCATTTTTCCAGTTTTCCAAATCCACCGATGTTAATCTAATTTCCTGTCTGATTTGTTTGTCGGACAGTATGGTAGATTCTGTGTCATGATTGGTCAGATCGCCTGTCAATCATGCCCTTTGCAAAGGGTCTGAAATGCCAATAAAATATTGTCATCTAGAAAATCACCACCAGAGATTGTAGCTAAAACACAAAAACACTAAGAAAACTGCTCTTTCTTCCCTTTAGGCATTCAGCAGATTGCAAGGAGTGTGAAAGATTTATGATTTATTTAGAAGTCTTCTAAGGAAAGCAATGCTTCATTGCCCCATTAACGCTTACCAAAAGGAAGCAACATGATGCCAGCTTTTCCCACTAAATCCCACCAGCATCTTCCTCTTTTCCTCAGTCTTTTTCTCTCTCTCCCAAATACCTTCTTTTTTTCTGGTATATAGTTTCTTTCAAAGGCTGTCTATATTTATAGATTCTTGTCAGTGGATTGGGTCCTTGTCCTATATAATATTCATAGACCGCAGAGGCTCCGCAGAGCATGGGTTCATAAAACCAGTCTGTCCCCCACTTCCATCCTCCGTGGCCGTTTCCATAGCAACCTCGCATCCTTAAATCTATGTGCAAGTCTGCATTTCACTAACGCAGGCTACTAGCCCGACCTTAACCCACCTGTGCAGCAGCTGCAAGCATTTTGCAGGTCAGTGGAGTAGGAAATGTACTGAAAATAATCATACGCAGCCCACTAAGTCTATCGTCTTTCTTTTAGCTCTGTGCCAAAACTATCATGTTTAAAGCTGCATACAGTGTGGCATCAGTGAAGAAGATTACTGTCGGTCTGCACCATCCCCCTTTACTCCTTCTGTTCTTATTTCTTCTGAATATCTCCTCCCTGTTCCCTTACAGCAGGCATCCTCAAATCTGGCCCACTCCTGCAGAGTTTAGCTCTAACCCTAATCAAACACACCTGAGCATGCTAATCAGAGTATTCAAGATCATTAGAAAATCACAGGTAGGTGAGGTTGATCAGGGTTGGAGCTAAACTCTGCAGCAGATTGGCCCTCCAGGGAAAGATTTGAGGAACCCTGCCTTACAGGCTTTTTAATTTTTATTTTATTCTTTTGTTCGTTTTTTTCTAGCAGGTATCAAAGTATGTACAATAGCACACATGGAGAGATGCCTGCAGCAAGTACACACAACCAAACACACATGCACACACACACGGGCTGGGGGAGAGGAACCTCATCATGAACAAGGAGCAAGGTAACTATGGCAACAGACAAAGAAGGGATGACGACATTTCGTAGGGTGAACAGTGGAAGGAAATAGCTTGCAATAAGAGGATAATGTTATTTTTATACTGTGTCAATTAAAATGAGGATGCAAATGTCAACTGATCTTTTTCAATTAAATCTCTAATGGTTTATTTAATTTGTAACACTTTTAGTTAACATTATAGGTATATATATATTACGTATATAATTTCATTTATATATAATATTTGTATAATAATAATACCCTTTGTATAACAACAACAACAGCAATAATAATAATAATAATAATAAAGAATAAAAATGATATGTAGAAATTAGTAAAAACTACTAATAATGATGATAGTTGTTGTTATTAATATTACTATTAAAAGATGTGTTTATGTATATGAACGTGTGTGTGTGTGTGTGTGTGTGTGTGTGTGTGTGTAAAATAAATATTATAATACTTGTATATAATAATAATAATAAAAAATATATTACATTTATTTTGTGAGCATTTACTGTTTTTCTTTTACTAATTTCTACATTGATTTTTTTCCAAGATGTATAAATTAGAATGACACCATTTCTTATGAACTTATATGAATTAACAATGAACAATAATACCTAATTTATGAATAATGTTATATAATTAATAATGTTACATTACATTAATAATGTAGTTATATATTCATAAAATGTATATAGAAACTACTAATAATAATAATAATAATAATAATATAACAATAGTATAATTATATATCGATCAATTATTTGAACCCAATGCAGACAAAAAATTGCTGTTCATTGTTAGTTCATGATATCTAACATGTATGAGCTAATTTGATTGTTCATTCAATCTATAATTACATTAATAATCAGATTAAACTCAAAAAGTGAAAGATTTTAGTACACTTGAATTTTTTTCCCCTTTATTTGTGTCTAAGACCAAATCTGTCAAAATACAGGCAGATATGTTCATTTTACTCACAGCAAAGAGGAAACTATGACAAACATGTATAATAAACCATGCTGGTCTATTGTATATAGTGTGTATATAAACAAATTTGTATATAGTGTGTCATTCTCTGATGTGTTTTTGTTTTAATAATTGTGGCAAAAACAGCTGTGAGTGGGTGAGGAGGCGAGCGTGGGTAGGGCTTAACCACTCAGTCGGTCACTAGAGAAATGTGTTGTTGTCTGTGCAGGGCCTGCCCTCCCCTATTTCTTTATGTAGCCTGATTATGTCTCCCTGCCGTCTGATTGTGGGTCGAGCCAATGACTGGACTGATGTCACAGTCGATGCAAGCTGGCAAAGAAAAAGGGAGAGACAATATACTGTAATCTAGTTCTGTCAGTCAGCCAGTCAGTCTAATACACACAGCTTGATCAGACAGAACTACAATAACAGATACTCATACCGTTGATCAAACAGATACACACAGCCTGAAGGCTTAAAGAGGATGTGACCTCACACAGTGGCCACCCTGCCATCATATAAATCACATCAGCCCTGACTATGAACACGAAAACTGCCCTACATTCACATACTAAACCACACACCCCCTCTCATTCGATTAGCAGAAAGTGGGTGTTTTTTCCTGGAGTGATTCATGCATGAATTATGTGTAAGGTGGTGAATCCTTACACAACATACATCAAACAGAAACTGTACAATATCACCTGTTATTGGAAATGCTTTGCTCACATAACCAGTGATTCATTTTCAGACTTAATATAAGTGCCCCAAATGTATTTGGACACTTATGCATTATATATGAATCTAAAAGCTTCACAATAATAGCCATTTCTGCAATAACCTTTAACCGACTGGTCTCAAAGTGAATTGTACAGGCTGTATTAAGTCAAAGCAGAGTAATCAACAAGTGGAGCTTACCATATTCAACTGTGAACGTGTTCCACTAACATTTGACATCCAGGAAGTGTCCAAAAGAAGTGCTCATTTTCTTTGAAATACATGCCACAAGGTTTAATATCTAATGCAATAACATATATTTATTTATATGTCACTCTATGCGTAAACCACCACTGTGATCACATCCGCTGGCTTCTCTATATTCGAATGTGAACATGAGGTGATGATGAGGTGACGGATGCCATTTTGTGGGGTTAGCCTGAAGCTAATTGAGTTGTGACAGACTGACAGATGAAGGGCAGAGTGATGAGATAAGATGCCTCTCTCTTTGGCTCTGCTCTAAACAGCCATGGAAGTGTGATTCCACACTGTACACGCTTTACACACAGCCATGTAATCTGAAGCGTATGTTTGCGATTGCTCTCATAAAGGCTAATGAGGGTGACTGTAATTTAACAGGGATGAAGACGTCACTTCAGACAATCAGACTTTCTATGCTTATCAAAAAAGATTAAAGAACATCTATCTATCTGTCTATCTATCTATCTGTCTATCTATCTATCTATATGTTGCTGACTTCAACAAAGGGGGAGACAACAGTAGGAATGTTGTTTTTCTCACATGGGTGAGTTGTTTTACCTGGAGACTCCCACACACTTCCTCCAATCAGCTAGCAGCTACGTCCAGTTCTCATAGCTGATTGGCTATCTGCGCCCTCAAGCTGAATAATGTATTTAAGTGATGACTGAAGCAGTAGGCCGGCAGTTTAGAGGAGACAGACTGATCTGGCTGTGACCCCAGGCATTTAATCAACCTGTGAAAAAAAAAAACACGTTTGTGAAGCCATTTAAATATCAAATATTACTATTAAACAGCTAGCACACTGTTTAATAGTAAAAACTGGTCATTAAGAATCATTGATATACTATTTGTTAGGATCACAGGAATAGCTGTTTAACACTACCTAAGTTAACATGTCAGTCTCTGTGAGCCTGAAGAGCAAGTTATCTGACTGACCTGTTTTTTTTTTTCCGCTACAACAACTTCAACAATGATTACATCAATCTGACATCTGATACATACACTGTTCAGTTCTGCTGATGTAGAGTTTGCATCTTAAATTCGTATATTCCTGCCACTAAAGAAATAAGATATGAAATATAGCTAATTTAAAAAAAACACACCTTTAGATGCCCACAGTTATAAATTCATGTTATAAAATGCATGTATTAAGAATTACCAAAGCATATTTCAGCCATAACTAACCATTTCCCAGATGTCACTCAACTTTACTGTAAAACTGTGCAATAGGTTCAGGGTGAATTTGAGATAATCTTATTCCCTTCCCAAAAATTTCCATCCAGGCAGAGATGAAAAAGGTGAAACCTGCTTTCTAGATGTTAGACTGAGATTGGCTGAAGTTTCATAAGGAATAAAATGCAATTTGCCCAACATCTTTCTTTCAAACACAAGACAATAGACGTATTGCAGATGAGCAAACACACTAAAAAATATGCATAAATGCAGACGTCAAATAGATGTCTCCATGATGTACGTGTGCTATCAGGAAATCAATTAATGAATACAACATTCACTCAAACAATGGAGTAAACACAGTTATTTGTTTGGTTATATGTTGCTCAAAACTCCCTGACACACATTTTGCTATTGTGAGGTCGAACGACCAACTGCACATGCTGAAAAAAACAAATAACCCAAACGTCTGATCTCATCTGTGTTAATCTCGGAGACGAAGGATTAATGGAGCTCATCCCTGCAGAGAAACACACGGTGAGACACACTGATCACACACCAGACCCGCACACCCACACACTGTGAATGTGCCTGCTGTTAACACCATGCTCCTGACGGAGACCACAGCACTTGAAATCTGCTGACAACATCCTCATATACCTCTCTATAAGAAAACACACAACCAGCAATGAAAATTAGCTTCACATGTAAAGCACATCAAAATGATTTCAAGCCACATCCATGCAAATGAATGAATGCAGACACAGAATAAGAACAGAGAGAGAGAAGGAGATGGATGGAAAACCAGAAAGGAGGGGTGAGATACATTTTCATATATGAAGCTGCACAGCAGCCATTTTGGATTATTTAGGTCACAATGAGATTCTGAAAGGGTGGGGTTGGTGTTTTTAACTCTTGATATGTCATGCTGTGAGTGCATGTGTGAACTGGATGGTTGGGTGGGAAACATGGAGAGTAAAAGAGGCAGCGACTGACAGCATTATACCCAGCTAACATGATGTTGGGTGGGGAGATCCGAGAGGAAAACTGCAGTGATTGTTTTGTGCGTATGTCTTTGCCTGACTGCCAAGGTGAACAGTTTATACACGAGAACAGTGTCACAAGAATCTGTCAAGCGGCCAAAACTGATGGAGCAGATGTCTGATTTAGGTCAGCTATATGTGAAAAACAGTGTGAAATCATATGTAAAATCATAAAAATGATTACAGAATAATACCAATAACAAAGGAGAAAACACAGTGACACCAGTTAAGGAGACAAAGCATGAGAAATGGAAAAAAAGAATGTCAGATGAGGAGAGGAGAGAATCGAAGGACAAAAGGAAAAATAGTCAGGAGGGGTGTAGAATAAAGAGCCGATTGCTAGTGCTGCTAACTAGCGGCGCTTGGGAGCATTACAGTTCCAATGTGCCAAAAAAAATATGTATCTGCATAATGCTTGTGCATGTGTTTATGGTGACTGTGCACATGCATGTGGTCTCATGCACTCTTTTACTGTTCATCCTGGCCATATAAGACATCTGTGACGTCACCTTCAATCCACTGACTATATTTAGTCCAGGCTCGAAGTGTGCAGATGTAAAGCTTGAGAGCACTAATGGTCCATCTGTTCACAAACACAGCCTGAGTGAACCAGGACAAAGACCCTGCGATCCTGAACATCAATTCTCTCTTTACCTCTATCTGCAGTGTTTTTGAGTAAAACGGGCTTCTTTGCCTATGGCACTACGTGTACTGCAGAAGGAGAATATAAAATATAATGTCTGTAAACTTCAGAGTCACTTCAAGAGTTTCTATTCTGGGATTTGACAGCATTCAAGTTCCATTTACACCCCGTTCCTGTGAGGAACAATGTGTTATGGTGCGAGCAGAAAAAAATAAAAATGCAAAACACTAATTGAATTCTGCACAAATAGCCTGATGTAAAGTGAGTCAAGCCTTGATACGCAGGGGAATATAACTTTAAATCACTCTGCCCTGAAGACAGACATATAAAAGTAGGTCACTTAGTTAAAGAGGTTTTAAATATAAGACAGGAAAAAAGCACTACCAAAACTTTTAATGCACCATCACGAACTGACATTATACATTGACATTAAATATACACTGTTTAGGGAAAACTATCGTAAATCTAACTATCTAAACTATCTTAATTTGAAGCAAATATGGGAGCAATGTAGAGATGTTTGAGGGTTTATCTGGGTTTATTAGAGTGTGTTGCTCATCAGTACTGGAGTAAAGTCAATTCCTTCACACTGGCTCTACAGAAAGTGTTTAATTATTTAGTACTTGTGTATGAGTGTGAACACACTGCTATTATGACGGTAATTGTTATTTTGTGTGGTGGCTTTGCAGATGTCCCTTTCACTGAGAGACTGATGGCATTTTGCTATATATGAGCATAGACACACACACACACACACACACACACACACACACACACACACACACACAAGGCTCCATTCCAACACAGAGCACAGCAGGCCAGGCTGTCTGAAGTGGCACACTCTCAGCCTTTGTTCTTCAACACAAAGCTGTTGGGGAGACAGAAGGGGATCCGGATTTTGTGAGAGAAGGGAAGTGTGTCCAGGAGGAGGAAGCAGTGTGGAATACATTAGTTTAAGCCTGCACCTTTAAATGTGACCATTATGGCAGCAAAACACACATACACACATATAAAAGTGGTAAATATTCAGACCCTACCAAAGACAACATCTATTTGCACCAAAAATAGCACTTTGCTCATTAGCAAAACAAGCCAGTGGCCACAAATACAGACTGATTTAGAGAGAGCACAGGAGCACTAACAAATATTTTGAATGAATACATTTGGAGAAACTAATATAATATCAATATAATTTATGCTTTTGGGTCAAAATTAGCCAGAACTGGCAAATTTTATTTTGTACTCAAGTTAATTGTTCCAAACTTGAAATACCTTAGTAAGCTAATATATATACAGCCCTACTCAAACCTATATATATATATTATTTTTTTTTTTTTGACTGTTAGGGTTCCCTCCTGGTGGAATGACCTGCCCAACTCAATCCTTAGCATCTTCAAGAATCAGCTAAAACACAGCTCTTCCATCTTTGTTTGATACTTTAGCACTCTCTATTCTAATCTTATTCTTAAAAAAAATTACAAAAATAACAATAACTTGTCCCTTTTAGACTTGCACTCTGTTCATTTACTAACTGCTTGAATTCCTTATAAAAAGAAAAGAAAAAAAACGAACACTAGCTTCTCTATTCTTTATTCTTTTTGTATTCTATTTGTTTTCTTTTTATTTATTATACAATTGACAAAAAGCAAAAAAAATAAAAATAAAAATGCCTCTAACACTAGCTTGCTCTATTCTTTTTCTATTCTATTTTCTTTTTATTTATTATATAATAAAAAAAACAGTGTTAGGCTAACTGAGACTTGTTATAGCACTTGCTTTTCATTGCTCAATTGCTTCCATTGTCCTCATTTGTAAGTTGCTTTGGATAAAAGTGTCTGCTAAATGACTAAACGTAAATGTAATGTAAATGTTTACAGTGCTGTTAAAGACTAAGAGTGTTTATGCACTGAAAACAATAAAGATTAAAATAAATAATAATTAAAATAATACAAATTTCATCCTTAAAATGTTCATATTATTATTATTTAAAAAAAGATTTGTCAGTTTCAATCTGAAGAGATCTCAAATAGCTGACCTTTGGTAAAGCTGAGATACAATCACATCCAAAGCTGCAGTGAGATGGCACACTCATCCGGCACTGCTGCAGTGCAGATCGTTTAATAGGGTCTGTAATCTGATAAAGACTCCGATCTGGCTCATCAGGCCCGTTCACCCCATCATGTCTGCCATCCAGATATCTTAGGGACACCACAAACACAAACATGGTGATTAGTGTTCATGTGACCGAAAGGAGGCAAGATAAGAATGAAAACTACTCTAATACTGTAATGAAAACAGATGGCACATCCCTAACCTCCTTTACCAGATGACCTTTAATTTTATTATTTTCATAATATATTATTCATCATTTTACTTCATATCACCAAAGGCTATATTCATGGCAAACTCAAAAGGAACAAAATGTGGAATAGTCTTAACAATAATAATTTAATGAACTGTATACAAACAGTTAACAATATATATATATATATATATATATATATATATATATATATATATATATATTTTTTTTTTACAAACAAACAAAAAAGATCAATTAAACTAAGATAAACAAAAAAAAGACATTTATGCACAATACTTCAATTTGATAAAAATTAAATAACACTTTAAATTAAGAAACACATTTTCACTATTAACTAAGTGATTCCTCTCAACAAAGTAATCATTTGTGTCTTATTTATTGATAGAAAGGTAGCTATTTGCAGTAGTTTAGGTTTAGGTTTAAGGGGGCATGTAGAATAAGGCATTAATATGTGCTTTATAAGTACTAATAAATAACCAATATTCCAGTAATGCTGATAAGCAACTAGTAATTAGTGAATAGTGTTATCTAATCTAAAGTGTTATCAAAAATTCTAATATTTTACCTGATCACCTTAATCCGTGCCATTCTACATATATAGATCCTCAATATATATATGGAGGCTCAGTTTGATCAGCTACAATAAATAAATAAATTGAAAAAAAAAAAAATCAATCCCTAGAAGCACAGTCACAGGATTATGAACGTTTCAGAACAACAGACCGCAGTAAATCCCACAATGAGGCTTTCATCTTGTTTTTGATCATAAATACAAATGCTTGTGCATATATATTTCTTTTGGTGTTTGGCTTAGTGTTATGCTAGAATCATTATTATACTCTTATACCTTTTGTTCTTTAATAGTTTGAATTGTTTTTAGCTTTATTTTTAGTTTTTCATTTAAATGTTAAGTTTTGAAATTTTGTTGTATGCATTTGTCATTTTTATTTAATTTCTTTATTTTTTAAAATGTGTATAGGTAGTATTTATAAAGTTTTAGCTTTTAGTTTTGGATCTGTTTTTAGTTGTTTTAATACTTCAATTGATTTCTTCTGTTGTCCTCATTTGTAAGTCGCTTTGGATACAAGTGTCTGCTAAAAAGACTGAATAAAATATCAGCCATCAAAACATTATCTTCCACTAAACGAATTAGAAAAGACAGCCTCACTAGAATAATCACCATTAAAAAGCTTTTATGCAGACATGCATAAAATTATGGCCCCATGCTCCATTCATATCCCCTGACATGAACATAAAGCTTAAACAGCAATAGATGGCCTCATAACCTGGAAAGAGGTCAAATAAACAACATTTGCCCTGCTTTGCAAATCACAATCAAGATGAAACATGTGCTCCCGCTTTCTCTCACACAGCTTGCTTTCTATGCTGTCCTACACTGACATTATTCCCCCACTGACACAGTTTCATGTGAATCTCCCCTACTGCATCTCTCTGATGGTCTCTTCCACATGACATCAGCACTTTCCTACAGCAGTATAGGTCCTATACCCCATCTAGTGGGCATACTACTCTTAAGATTTGAGAATCAGGCTCCTTATGAAGCACAAATACAATACTGTACAGATATGTATGATTCAATGCATTTTACACCTTTTTTTTTGTCACGGATATTTTGTGAAATTCACCTGCTAAAAATAAAACATTCCAAAACACACACACATATATATAGTGCAATAATAAAAAGTCTGCTAAATCCATAAATGTAACAATTAAATAAACAAAACAAAACCGGCTCCCTATACTATAAATTTAAGTAATTACATTTACTACTGCATTTTGAAATACAATTACTTTACTTTAGAATTATTGAATTAAGTCAAGAAATATAGCCTAAAGGAAAGCCTATAGCAAATCTGCTCCCGTATGTGTACTTATATCTTTGATCGACCAGGAAAAGTAATATCTGCTATCTGGAGAGGTTAGATACTTTAAAACTGACTTATTCTCTTTTTTTCTCAAAGCAAAGGCACCAGCACCATCTGTCTAAAATCGTGAAAATCTTCTTTTACAGTCACACAGCTCCTAGTGCAGCTATCCGAGCAACACTGACTACTACAGGACACACTACAACACTGCAGCTGACCAACTAACACACAAGTGCGCACACACATACACAACCACACTGAAATAACCTCTCATTTCTGCTCTTCACAAAACAACACTAACCTCTACTGGTCAGGATAGAAAACTACACATTAATGGTCTATAACTTTAAAGGTATAAAAACAAACCACAGCACAAGTTAGTCACTAGCATTTCATTCTCATTTCTGTTTTCTCCACTGGCCAGCAAACAAGAAAATGAAGGAAAAACTCTGACTCATCAACCGGGAAAAAGTCCACCCCAGGATTTCCTCCTGTTACCATGTATTACAAAACACCCTGAAGGAATGGAAAAACGTTAAAGGAAACATTATTCAGGTTAAATTATGTGCAACTTGAATTCATCATACAAAATAAGGTTGCCTGCATTTTTGTTTATGAAAGTGTGGGAGACTAGAAGGCATAACTCTCACACAGGAATGTGGGGTATGACAGCTTGATTAGAACCAGATGTGGTCAGGCACACAGAAAAACACTCATGGGGCTTTTAGAACGCAAAGCTGGGGAAAAAAATGAGGACTGCAGCGGCAGCAGGGCTACTATCACTGTGTCATTGTACTGTAAGCCATAAAGTCATGTACTGATTGGCCAAGTGTTGTTTGTATACAAAACTGTTATAAATAATAAATAAAGCACAATCAGGAACAGGGTTATTGTAATTACTTGAAATAACTAAACTAAATGTTAACTAAAACCAAAACTAAAATAAATAAATATTATATATATATATATATACACATATATACAAATAAATAAATAACTTTTTTTGTCATCTTAGTTGCCAAGGCAAAATTGCTCATTTTTAGTTTAACTTGATGTACTAAAATAAATAAAACTAAAATTAAACAAATAAAGCAAACAAACAAACAAACAGACAGACAGACAGACAAATAAATAAATAAATATTTTTTTCCTTCTAGTTGTCAAGGAAAAATGGCTCCTTTAGTTTAACTTGATGTACTAAAATAACTAAACCTGAAATTAAAATAAAAACAATAAATAAATAAATGGCAAAACCACATTACTAAAGCAATGTAAAACTAAAATGAAAATATAAAAATAAAAACAAATTAAAATTATTAATAAAACCCATGAAAGTATCTCAAAGATACTAAAATAACACTGGTCAGTAAAATGTATTCATTAGGCAATGCCTTAATATAAAATACAGTAGGCACCCAAAAATATTTAGCGCCTCAAAAAGTATAAATGCCATTGCATTAGACAGAAAGTTGCATTTGTATTTTTTTGTTTTTTGATTAAAGATAGGCTTCCTTGTCAAGAAAAAAAGTTCACAAAAATGTTCAGTTTAAAGTATTGTTACTAATATTAATATTAGCGTTATTTTAATGTGACGAACTGACACTTTATAACAAAAAATATAACATAATAATATAAGTTATATGATAACTTTTTTAATAAATAAATGCATACATACATACCAGTTGGTTTAAAATAATAATAATAAGTCTAGCATTATATTGTTTACGTCACTAGGTATGTAACTCTTTTGAATGCCATTTTACATTGAATGGTTTGTGTATGTTATGCGCAGGAAACGAAGATGGATGGATGCAGAGCGAGAGAAAAAGGGCATGCGGTACATAAAGGACACTGCAGTGTCTCTGCACATAGAAACAGGAGACCCTCTGTTCTTCACACATTCAGACAAAGCTCTTACAGAGTCCCAGATTACCAGTGTAGTCCCACAACTCCAGCAGAATAAGTGGATTAGATGCTTTCATGCTTTCCCCCTTCCTGCTCTCTCCTCTCACACACAATCAGCCTTTACCAGTTTGAATTATAACTTGCGTTAAGAAGCTTTGAGAGATACGAGTTCTCTCTTGTTTTGGGCCTAAGCAGATAAACTGAACAAGAAGCCTTCACCTCATTCCCAAACACTTCCATCCGTCCCAGTATGCCTGTATAATCTTGCTCCCACATCCCACAAATGGATCACAGCAGTGGCCTACACTGATAAGAGGGTTTACAGACTCCAGAAAACAGCAGGGCTCTTTTTTCCAAGGTCTTTAATGACAAACAGAGACAAACAGAAGACACACAACTACACAAACACACACCTGTAAAAACCACAAATAAACGTACTGTGATGTTGGAGTGCCCCCAACTGTCCTCACAATAAAACTGCAAAGGAATGAAAGAGGAGATTGTGATGGACATTCAAATCCCATTTTACTCATTCCAAGCTATAATGCTATTAGTTATATAAAAGGCCACAATTTAGCAGAGTAAAATGTTTTGCACACATACATACATATAAATCTAACAGAGCTAACACAGCTGGGCATACACACATTGTGAATGCAAATGCTGTCTTTTATTTGCAAATTTGCAAAATATGTGACCCAGAATGCAAACACTTAGGTCTATATGAAGACTGATGGATGACATTCAGAGGATGATTTACATGGGGCCAAAAAGATTTTGTTTAGTCCAACTCACAAAACCTGATGTAAATATACTGTAGACAATTGTTTTTCAAAGTTATATATAAAGGATTACAGAATTACATTTGACAAGAAAAAAGTATTTCAGTCTTTTTACTTAAAAATGCCATGTTACATTATAATTATTTATGACATTTGATATCAATTTCTGAATGAAAATTGTTTCAAAGTAAAACCCACACATTTTTTTTTTCAGTGTGTATTAGCCACATAGATATTTCGTAAACTGTTTAAATGCACAGTTTACACAAAAATTAAGATGCACAAAATATGATTTTATAAAATATGTTGGGAACCAAACATTTTATGGGGAACAAAAACACGGAGTCATTTCCCAAAATACATTATTCGTATTCCACAGATGAAACAAAGTCATACAGGAGTGGCATGGGAGTAAACGTTGACAGAATTTTCTTTTTTTAATTTAGACAAACTATCCCTTTAAGACATGTGACAAGGCCTACACATGGCTTGTTTACCAACAGCAAAAAGCTACTTTGCATAAGAGCACAAAAGACCAGCACTTCTAATTCTGTTCCAGTCATTTTCATTCACCCACTCTCCCAGACACAATCTGTCAGCTGTTCCAGGAATAATCTAACACCAGGGGTCAAGCTAGCAGCTGCATCCAGTGGTATTTTTACTGAGGGAACCCAACCCCCCCTTCTCTCTCTCTCTCTCTCTCTCTCTCTCTCTCTCTCTCTCTCTCTCTCACTCTCTCTCTCTCTCACACACACACACAAAAATAAAATGTAAGGCTTAAGAAATGTTGCTTATGATTATCTGTGCTTTGTAATCTCTCTCTTTAAGGTCTTTGGACAGAATGAGGTCATAGTCTTTTTTCTTTTCTTTTTTTTTCTCATTTACCCATGTGTATATATGCACACGCTTTTTATATAATTTTTATTATTACTTTCTATATCAAAGAGGACTGAATTTTCTATGCTTGGGAAATAAGTGTTTTTAAAGATACATGACTCTTCACAGTGGACTCTTCTTTGTTTCTTACACAAAAACACTTGGAAGAGAGAGACAGATGGATGAATTTACTAATGCACAACTGCTGTACAAAGTGTCTTGGTAGTCAGTGTGTCTGTCCCTTTTAGAGCCCCCCTTAAAGGTCCTTTTTTCATTCTTCCAAGCCAAATCTGTGTCAGCGTGCCTGTAAGGCAGTGACTATGCATGATACAGAGAGGGGGAGGGAGAGAAGGGATGATAAGCAAAAGTTTGGTTTTGATTTAGAATAAAATCTCTTGATACAAGTACTGTGGTATTTTGTTAACATGCATGATGAGTGTTAAAGTTACAAAACATCTGCAAGATGGCTGAAACTTTCCTGTGGAGTCACACACTCAGCCCTCATCCATAGTTCAATAGCGCCCCCTACTGACCACTAAAGAAGCGAGGAGCAAGATAAACAGAAGAAGAATTCAAAACTAATTTAATTTTCTGAGACTCAAGGGCACAAACTACAACCACATGATCATTCCAGACATCGGCAGACTCTATAGTAATCACAAGCATGCTCAAAGCGCAAAAAAAGAAAGAAAAAAACTGAGTAAAGCAGGTGTAATATGCGTACTAAAGCTGTGCTCACTGGACAGTTTTTCACTTTTGTCTTTCTCAAGGACACATTCAGCGGATAACATGGATGTTATCATACAAGTGGAATGTCCAAGTGCCACATTTGCTTTTGTATTTAACCAATCTTCCCCCACACGGAGTTAAAGTGTAACATTGCTAGTTCTGTGTTCTCATCTTTCTCTCTGCTATCTGACTCTTTTCTTTCCTTAAAAGGTCTTGAGCAGTGGACTTACTCTGGATGCCAAAAGTGAGGGGGGTGGGACTGACCTAGAATTTCAACATAATGTGAAGAAAACCTGATCCATCCAGTATTAACCAAGCTTTCTCTAGTATTTATTAAATACAAAAAAGAGATAGATAGATAGATAGATAGATTGATAAAGTCATTTGTCATGTTGTTCTGTGATGTAAATGTGTGGTTTTGAACAACCTCTTGTTTTCCATGGGTCAAAAGTTTTTGCATTGCGTCTCTTTAAACTTTAAAACTCAAACAATACCTTTCCCGCGTGTGGACGCTTGGCGCGAGAACAGCATGCGTGTTTATGCGGCATTCTCTTTTGCCTCAAACTTGCTTGTTTCCCGGGAGATGAAATAAAGGAAAGGAGGAGGGAGGGGGGCGATGGATGAATGGGATCCTTTCATCCTGTTAGCCCCAGAAAAGCAGGAAGAGGATAAACTCCGGGCTGGCAGCTGGAGTGCAGGAAATGTCGGCCTTGTGGCAGATGGTCGGGTGGGGCCTGGAGAAGGGGGAGAAAATGGGAGGATATCTGAGAGGAAGTGGGAGGGTCTAACCACAGCAGATCCGCCCAGAAGGAGGGGTTTCAGAGCAGCTCACTTGCGCACATCTGGTGTTTGATTTGTGTAACTACAAGTGTATATTTTTATTTAAAATAAATTCGCAGTTTTTGTGTAAAAGAAGCAGCGTCAAAATTAAATTAATATAATTAAATATTGGCAAACAATGCAATTCAGTCTGACACACTGGAGTACGCATGTATGTACTCCAATAGGCTTTATTTCTAGACTTTAAAAATTATTTTTGGAAGCTGTAAATAAAACAAATAATATTAGAGTATGTTTTACAAGAAAATACTACTTCAGTCATCGCAATTCAAAATTCAATGTTTAAATCAACGTGTTGTTTGCCATTTCTTTGTAATTACTTGTAAATTATGCTAGCAATTTCTGAGTGAAAATTATTTCTACACTATTTTTAGTGCATATATTCCATTCCTATATAAAAACTTTTTTAAAAAAGCTATAACTTTTTTTTTTGCATTAAGATAAACTATTGCAATCTTTATGTTTATATTATTATTATTATATCATTATAAATGTTTATTTTTTCACTCACCCAGCACCATATATATATATATATATTTTAATTCAATAATATCATTGCAAATTTACACATAATGCTATCTAATAATACTTGTACCATTATCATTACCAACGTCAATCAGAAAGTTTTTCAAACCTTTCGCAATATTAAATATTAATTAAACATACTAAAACAAAACATATTTGATCATTAGTGTGGTTGGCTGATGTTTATAGACTAAAGCCCTATAGCTGGAAACAAACTTGTTAGATGCCATCATTGACTATCTAAATATGGTGTCAGTTTCAATTTCAAAGCAGTCTTTGCTTCGGCTATTTAAATATTTACATATAATCAAATCTATATATAATCACATCTGTAAAATCACTGGCAAGTCTGTATCTGTCCTAAAAGTGCATATACCTTTTGATTTCACATAGAGTTGAAGCTTCAATAATATCTGCAAGTTTGGTTTTGATTAGGTTAGAGGAACACATCAAAATAATTTCAGTAGAAAATCAAAGGTTAGTTTCAAAATTGCAAATACAATTCTTCCACTCAGGACCTGTTTGTGGTTGAAATTACCTCTTATTTCGCTCTCCATTGTCTGTCTGGAAGATGCAAGGCATTTTTATTTAGGGTCTAAGTAGAGAGAATCTGAAGAAAGTATTGTAATTTAAAACATGTATTTTAAAAACTCAAAAACTCCTTTCAATTCCAGAGAAACAAACCTGAGTTCTCTTGGCCCAGAAGAACAGGCTTTTGCACATTAATGTTTAATAGGCTGATAAAAGGGGACACATAATGATGAAACATAAAGAGTTTTCAAGTATTTTGCTGCAGCCCAGTCTTGACAACACTCTCTGCATTTTAAAGAGCTGTGTTTGAGTCTCAAGGGCATCAGGCAGGGACACACACAGGCAAGAGAGTGCACTTGACTGCAGCACTAAGATGACACTGACACAGCATTAGGCAGGCTCTTTTTATTTACATTTAACAGAACTGATAATAGCCAAACAGGCAAGGGTGGCTATTTTTATGAAATGGCCTACAGCTAAAACCTTGTTGCAGGTTTAATGTTTGTGAATGACTTTAGAGCTCAATCATAGTTATTTTAACCCTGAAATACAAACATTTGTATGTATGTGAGTATGCATGCTTGCATTTGTTTGTTTATTTGTTTGCTAATATTAACATGATTAATTATTACATATTAACATTACATATTAAAACATTAATTCAGGGTTGTGAAGTGATTCATTAATTAATTCATTCATTATCTTTCACATATTAAAATATTAATATCAATGTAATATTCACATTAATATACACTTATATTAAAATATTTCTAATATAATACATAACTTACATTAAAATAAACTACTGTAGGGTACTACTGTAGGGTAAGTAAAAAAAATCCATAACTAAATACAATATAATTATTAATCATCAAATACATCACCTGCCTAAACCCAGCACTCAAGAGTGACAGCCTGACTGTCATTTGTAGTAAAAGGGCGACATCTAGTGTTATTAAGCCAGATTTTATTTTATTTTATTTTATTTTATTTTATTTTATTTTATTTTATTTTATTTTATTTTATTTTAGAAAAAACTCAAGATTACATGACTTTTCAGAGACAAACAGAACTTTACCCCTGGAGTGTAGCTTCACTTTAATATTTGACTCTGTATTTGTATTGATACAGGTGACAAACATCTGTGTCAATAATGAGTAGCAATGATTAACTACCACAAAGTATAAAAGCTGATACCTTATGTGTTATTTCCATAAACATTCCAATAAGTTTTTGTTTGTTTGTTTGTTTGTCTGAAGATCAGGATGAGTCTTGCTCTACTGCTGTACTGTCTGTCGCTTAGCGAGGGACAACCTGAGATGCCAAAATTACTGCACAGCATCAGGAATGACAATTGGGATGTGAAAGAAATTATGATGGAAGTTCAGATATGGATAGCTAATTACAACTTCTACAACTTTACAACTAGCCTTTTTACAATTCACACTGCTGTTGTTCCTAGCTTTGCAGATGGTATAGAAGAAATAAGATAAAAGGATATAACAAGGAAAAGAGAATCATGCACTATGTTTTCCTGATTCTTCTTTTTGTTGATTTAGAGAATATGACTTTACTCTTGAACTTGGCTTTACTTTATGACATGCCACATTCTTTCTTGTAATTGGATGAATACTATCTGTGTCAATAAAGTCTAGTAATGATTAACTATGCCAAAGCCTATTTATGTTATTTTCACAAACGTGTTGTGTCTGTATCAGGATGAAGGTGAGTGTTGCTCTCCTGCAGCTGCTGTGCTGTCTACTGCTCACTGATGGACAAACTGAGGTGCAAGATTTTGTGGCCAATGGAAAAAACAACCAGCCCAACATCTGGACTGAGGTGAGAGATATAAAAGACATGGTGGTGGAGCTCAAAGTCAAGTTGGACATGGTGATGAAAGAAAATGCAAGTTAGTACTAGCGGTTGCTTCTTTTATCACCCTTTAAATAGTTAAGCAGTTTAAGATAAATCTTTAAAATAATGAATATAAGTAATTTAAAGAAACATTCATTAGATCATTATTGTTTTATAGAAATGGCGGAACAAATGCAGGAGCTGAAGAAAGACAATGCAGGTATTTAAAAGTGTATGCGGCAACTCTTTTCAAATTAAAATGTAACAAAAGATTAAAGCATATATACTGTAAATCATAATAAAATAAAATAAGATAAAAAAAGCATGAATTCATTGATAAGAAGCATACTTTGTTCTGGGGAAGACACTGTTATGTTGGAATAATTTTGTTTTTTATTTTACATATGAAATGCATCCTATGCTTCTTATGTGTATCAGTTACAATTAATGATTTTACTAATTTTAGGGATTATTGATCAAATAAAGATAACTGAAAACCAGCTTGAAGGAATTAAGAGAGAAAATGAAGGTAAATGATTCTTCATCTTCTTCTTTTTAATAGAAATATTTAAGGGATTATGTACAGGGTGCTTTTATTACTCAATAAATATTACTGTATAACTCTGAAATAACTCTTCTTGTTTCTGCTTGTGTTATGTAGTATGTAAAAAAAAAATACTAAAAAATATTTTCTATCCATAGAACAACCAAAAGTGGCATTTTCAGCTGATTTAGGCATACGTGGTGATTTAGGGCCTCAGAGTACTGAGCTCACACTGACATTTAACAACGTCTTCACAAACATCGGTAACAACTACAAAACAGAAACAGGTACTTTGAGCAAACATAGCCAATGTCATGCCTAAAGGATAACATCCAGTTCTATGTTTCATTAGACCCATTCTACATTTAATCTGACTGTTTTGTCAATGGCAGGTCTCTTCACTGCACCAGTTAAAGGAGTCTACTACTTCAGATTCACTGCATGTGGTACTCAAATCAGACAATCACTGGGTGCAAGTTTACATAAAAATGGGCAGAAGATTGTGTCAGTAGGTCAGTGGCGTAATCACAATGAGCATAGATATGCATCAAACGGAGCTGTCCTGCAGCTGGAAGTGGGTGATGTAGTTTGTGTGAAACTCCTCCCAGGTTACACCATCTATGACAGTCCAGATAACCTCAGCACTTTCAGTGGATTCCTCATTTACCCATTAAAGTGATCAACCATTGCACACTTTATTAAGTCTGTTGATTCCATAATGAAAGACACATTTACTCATCTGTGCTCTTTCTACATTGGTTTTAAGCTCTCATTTATATAACTTATAACTGGTTGCTCAGAGAAAACTAAATGAATCACACTTACTGTATGCTGTATTAATCCTATGCTGTAACATGGAAAAATCTAACTGCAAATGCAATTTTACATGCTATTATTTGTATTAAATACATTTGCATATAAATCTCTGTATTGTCTCATAACATTCTTGCCTAAAATCATCATCATCATCATCATACATTGTATTAATAGTTTATTAAATGTATTGATTTAAATATTCTAGATGTTAATATTCTGAAACGTAACCGAATCTTTGGAGAAAAAATTAATACAGTATATTCATGTATATAGTATATTCCTGGGATTTTAGTGAATTACACTGTAGTGCATGATCTGCAGAATCTCTGATCATATTGTTGTTAAAGGCTGACATCTAGTGTTGAGCTTTGGAAATCTGAACATGTAGTAAAAACATTGCTAAACAGATGCAATTACAGCTATTTATAATAGTTTACAATAAAACTATAAATTAAAAACAACCAGTAGATTATAGATTAAAAATGTATATGTAACAATTTTTTCTTCTTCTTCTTCTTCTTCTTCTCTTCTTAATGTTTACTTTTGGAAGTGTGAGACTAGTGAAGTGGAAACTAATTGATTTTGTGGCTAGTTTAACCTAAATAAACTTTTCAATCAAAATATATAAGATACATACATAAGATATGTGCATATTGTCTGTATTTTAAATGTTATTTCTGTCATTTTTCCCTTTCTTACAGCAATCATATAGCAAATAACATACAGTAATTCACATGTTATTACACTGTGGACAGGCTTCAAATCTGAACGATCCCATAATAACGTCAATTTTAACATTTATTTTTGTTTATTTTCTTTGAATTTCCCTACTTTAACAGTTTTAAAGTAATGATAAATCACATATAACAAATCACATTTTATTTCACAGTGGACAAGCTTTATGTAAAAAGCTAAACATTCCTTTACTACATCCATCAATCTGTTTTTCTATAATGTTGGTAATTTTCACACAACCCCTTGGCATGCAGAACCTCTCTCTCTCTCTCTGTCTCTCCCTTTCTATCTCTCTTTCTCTCCCCACCCTGCCTAATTTCAGCTGAATTTAGGATGCCTTTGACCCAGCACTGGATATGCATATGTGAAACAGGGTGAGATAGAGAGATAGGGTGAGGGACAGAGAGGAAGAGTGACTCAGAGAGAGAGAAAGAGAGAGTGCGCAAGGCTGAGGACACTGATCAATGCATCTTTGTGCTTGCTGCCTCAGCAAGTGAAGGTGAGAGCAAATCAAAACAAATGAAAAGCAGACGCCTCTGGAGAGAAGCAAACAGCCTCCAATCAGCCTCTGAGGGAGGATGATTACTGTCTGCGGAGAGCTAGAGGAGTGACTGTCAAGGCAGGTGCTGTTTAAACACAAGCTCATGTGCGGATTTGAGTCATCTTAGAGTCTTCCTCACTGCACCCACTTACTGGACAGCAAAACCTTTTGTGGATACTGAAACCTATAGAAAAATACCTGCAACATGGCTGGAAGCTTTGGGGGTTTGAGTCTCAGGATGTAACTGAAGGTAGGTGCTTGTTTATGTACAAAATAAAAGTCTATTGTTTTGTGTTGTGGTCTGTATCGCATTTCTGCGCGATGTAACTGATTCCAAAAGGTTAGTCCCTGTGCCAGAGCTGTGGCCTAGCGGTTAGCGCATGAGCTGTGGCGCTCATGTAAACGATGCAAGTTTGAATACAGCTCGCAACATTTCTCGATCCCATTCCTCTGCTTTTCTCGCTGTCTTTTGTGTTTATCTGCAATTAAAGACCGCATGATTGTTGTGATATCTGAAGGAAAGACTGTGAGTCTTGTGCTTCATAGACTACAATCTTTCCTAGACTGACTTCAGGCTGTTGTCATGTGTGGTGCCACAGCCTGGGCCACCCAGAGGGGTCAGCTTGCCATCCACAACAGAACATCAAGAAAGAGAGATGCTAGGGGGAATGAACAACAAGATGATCTGAAATGTTTGCACATTCAAGGCTGGGGGCTGAGGGAATGTGTGTGTGTTTGCTGGAAATGTGATGGCGAAACAGTAAGTGCTGATTGGAAAGTGATTCACATTCAGAGTATAGTTGCAATGTTTACTGTGAATCTAAAAGTACCATGATTCTTTCTATTTTTTCATGCCATGATGATATTTTTCAAAAACACACATAAATGTTTGTTTTCTATCACGGAGTGGGACTTCACCCCCTTTCATCCCTCAAACCGCACACAAACCTTTCTGATTTTCATTCATTTTTAACACAAAGGTAGTATAATGACAAACGAGTGACTGCAAATTTAAATAAAAAATAAAATGATATAAATAACAACAAAGTAATATCCAGCAGTTCTCCAATTATAATAATAATAATAATAATAATAATAATAATAATGAGAGTTGTTTTGTAAAAAGCCTGGAGGATAGTTTAGAGAATCCACATATATATATGTGTGTGTGACCCTGGACCACAAAACCAGTCAATTTTCCGAACTTGAGATTTATACATCATCTGAAAGCTGAATAAATAAGCTTTCCATTGATGTATGGTTGTTATGATAGGTCAATATTTGGCCGAAGAAACAACTATTTGAAAATCTGGAATCTGAGTGTGCAAAAAAATCAAAATATTGAGAAAAAAATCGCCTTTAAAGTTGTCCAAATGAAGTTCTTAGCAATGCATATTACTAATCAAAAATTAAGTTTTGATATATTTACTGTAGGAAATTTACAAAATATCTTCATGGAACATGATCTTTACTTAATGTCCTAATGATTTTTGGCATAAAAGAAAACTCAATTTTGACCCATACAATGTATTTTTGGCTATTGCTACAAATATACCCCAGCAACTTAAGACTGGTTTTGTGGTCCAGGGCCACACACACACACACACACATATATATATATATATATATACACACACACACACATACTGTTTTGGTCTACTTATTTATTGAGTGTACAGACAGTACGTTTTTTCACACATATGAAGCAATCCATATGCAACCGAGTGCAATATTTTTTCTCAGTTTTTCTGTACCTTTCTATTAATACATTATTTAATATGTTATTTAGCAAATTTATGCATGAACAGGTTACCATAATATAGATAATGTTAGTTTGTACTACCCTTTTGAGGACATTTGTCCCTAAAATGTAGGCAAAACGTTATGCAAGCACACATTTTCGAAACATTCACTTATTAGAGTGGCTCATTAGAAAATGTACTGTCAGTCACTGATTAACACCCTCTTTGTCAGGCAAATTATCAAGGTGCCCAAGGTGGGTTGAATGAGAGAGAGGGCAGCCGAGCCTGGTTGGCGGGGGGCCAGGTGTAGCAGCGGAAAGAAGAGAAAGTCAGGTCAGAGCAGAACAAAACGTTTGTCAGTGTGTGAAATATTTAATTAGTCACACACGCGCACACACACACACTCATGTTGACACAGTTTAACTCAGAGCAAACAGACCACAGTTTCTCTATATTCCTGGAAACTCTACGTATTCATTTTTTGCATAGATAGATCAGAAGTAATGCAATCTGAATATGTTACAGCACACTTGTACCCTCTCTCTCTCTTTCTGTTTGATATCACTCTGTTCTTTTGATTTGACTTTGTTCTCTCTCATCTTTTTGCTTACTCTTTCCAAATTGGATTCATCTAGTTTAGGCAGGAAGGTCTTTTGTACATTCTGTTATCGGGTCTTGTGCTCTGGAACAGAAATGTCATTTCTGAAGCATTGCATGAGTTTTTTTTCTTCTTCTTCTTCTTCTTCTTCTTCTTCTTCTTCTTCACGTCTCATAATAGATTGCACCCCCAAATTTTGCATTTTCATCCAGTGCCTTGATATAATGTATTCATTTCAAAAGTAACTGCAGGCGGTAGCAGATGGTTGATACTTTGCAGTTTTTATTATGTGGGTCATTGTCAGAAAACAGTGCCATTTGTGCTACATGAATGTGTGTCCCCATGACTGACTAATGATATCATTTACAGAATACTGAACTTAGTCGCATTAGATGATGGATTTGACTCTAATAAGTGTGCAATGCAAATTCAATTGTAGTTTTAAAAAAACTTATAGATTAAATATAAATAAAAAATGTTTCTAAAGTAAGTTTATTAAAATTAAAACATTTTGCTTGTACTATATAATTTTTCCCGAAATACATTTTTTTTTTTTGAATTTATCTTTATTCCTTCACTACTTCTTCACGAGTGACATCATAATTTAAACAAAGATAAGTTACTCTTATAGTTATCTATCTATCTATCTATCTATCTATCTATCTATCTAGTAACATAAAACCCCAAAACATTTTTAATGAAAAAAAAGTTTTTAGATATGAAAACAAACAAACAATTAAAAAAATAAAATAAAAATTAAAACAAAAACATCAGCGTTTTCTGAGCATGACTCATGTATCGGGGTATTTGTAGCCAAGAAAACATTCATTACTATTCACCTTTTGTCTGCCTTTTTCAGTCTATTTACTTCCAAGTGTTCTCCTTCTCTTTCCACCTCAGGTGCGCCATAGTGGTCAAATACATTGATTTCCACTCACGTCTGCCTGGACCAGTTATACTTGAGATGGGTAGACGGGCAGCTGATCACACCACTCCAGTGCCAGTTCTCGGAGAGCCTGCACTTGTTGGGACACGCGTCTGGAGGACCGTGGCAAATGGGACCAGTAGTATGGCAACCCTCACACTGTCTCATCACTGTAATGTCGGTGTGCAGACATCACCTGCAATGAGAAACAACCAACTACAACTGAACGGCAAACATGTGGACGCTTGTAGCAGTCAATCAGAAAACAAAGTGATCATGCCACCTATCGGCCACATCCCAAATGAGGCTGGAAAAAAGGAGGATAACGGGAAAGAAAAAACAAAAAGTATCATTATTAAACGAAAAAGTCTGGAGTCTAAAATGAAAAAGGGTGTGACTTTTGAGGGACTGGAAAGGGATATTTGTAAAAACATAAGAGAAGAAGTCCAGTGCCATAATTGTCCAATCAGAACCAGTCCTCCATTGAGAGGTGTGGCTAACAGCAGGTTAAAACCGAGAAGGAATTATCACTTCACCAATGGGAGCGTGGTTGACTCCGAGGTAATGGGTGGGATCAGCACTGACATCAGTGAAGGGGAGGAGTCTTCCACCGGAAAGAAAAAAACGTTACGTCCTCGCTCACCTCCTCACAGACCTCATGTGACCATCTGCAGCACTTGTGGAGGAAGGCAGAATCCTGCACCTACTGGATTCTACAGCCAAATAAGGATGAATATACCGCCAACTTCCGCAGGTTCTCTGGGACTCCAGTCGAGACATTCATCCCCTCTTTACCCTGGGAAGAATGTGCAGGAATACACGCAGATAGAAAGGCACACCGACCGCAGTGCTACACAGTCAGACCAGCACCTCATGAGCCCTAACCTTCATTCTTATCTCAACATGAATATAAACAAGGAATGGCCATTATCTCTGCTGCCTGCTCAGCAGAGTGAGGCATCAAACCTCACTAATCATCACACAGTCAAGAGGGAATATAGTGCTGGCACACACATTAATCATACCAGTCGCTCATCGGCTCTAAATACACACACGCTCACTGTTACCGTGAAAGAGGATAGAGCTTCAACAAAGGTCGTAAACACACACTTGAGCGCTCAAAAACCTCACAACTCTTGTCCCCGTAGACCTCCTGTGTCTGTCAACCCTCCCCAAACACACAAAAACAGCCTGACAGAGAAGCTAGAAGCCACACAGGTGGCAAATACCAGAATACCACACACAAACACTCACTTTAGATCATCTCACCAGCCAAACCCTGATGAAAAACGACCAACTCTTGGAAACCAAGTCACACCTACACACTCAGAGTCTCCCCAGCAACAAAATAATACACACATGAGACCTTTGCAAACTACTTTGAATCAACAGATATTCCCCCAAACTAGCACACTGCAGAACTCCAATGCACTTTCGAAATGCTCACGGTTAAATCAGACAAGCACACTTTCGAAATCCCCTGCCTGTTTTCATTTACATTCAAACGTTAAATGCCAAACTATAGTGCACAGTTGTGTGAATAAAGGTGTCATATCCTCCACTGCTTCAAATATTCACAGACCGGTTCAATTCCCTAATGGATTAGAGTCCAAGTTTGACACGCACACTAAACCGTCAATGTGCTCACACACAAATTTTGGCATTAAACCTCAAAGCGGGACGCAAATCTGTGCTGACACAGAGTCAGAATCCTCACCCTGTGATTCACGTTCGCACTCTGCACTGGTGACACGCACACATAAACTCTCAGGGCCTCACGGTGAACCACGTCATGCATCGATACACACAGGCACTCCTTCGCCCACTGACACACACAAGGAAGCTTCACACACATCCACACAGCGAACAAACACCAGTGGAACATCACTGCAGGGTATATCTGTGCATAAAGACGCACTGTCACATCCTTATCGTGAGTCAAAAAGCCAAAATGACACTCATTTGTTTTCACATGCCCCAAATATGTCAACCCATCACCAAGCAACACTTACGACACAAACAATCAACCATCAGAACCTCTCAAATGCATTTACCGCCACTCAAACGGAGGTGGAGGTGCATTCGTACACCAAAGAACGTTCTCAAACAAGCCCCAGGGTCAAAGCAGCCTCGCGTGCTTTGTGTGCTCATTCAAAAACGCAACATAGACAGACAGAGCCTACGGTTTTCAGATGCTCTGTCCTGAATCAGCTTAATAATGACACTCTTGAGTCCTCATTACTAGCCATTGCTTCCGCTAGGGCTTTTCCTCAAGCTACAACACACAACAGGACTGAATTGAAATCTTGGAGTGACACAGAGTCAAAGAAACAAACTTATATTAAGGCAGCAGATCCAGAAGGTCAAATGACCAATGGCTCACAACACTCGCTTCAACCTCCAAACAAACCACCTCCTTCTTGTCGACCTCCTAAACCTTCTTCTGCACCTCCACAAGCACCAGCTTTTAAATTCATAAATGGGGACCTGAATGTGGCCTCCAATCAAAACCCACATTTGGAAACCTCAGACACTTTGCCTACAGACCATGCACAGAAAGACGGGAGTCTCCAGAACTCAAAGATACAGATGGAATCTCATTCTGAAGCGGTTGGGTCCATTCCAAGTGAACGCTGTTCCATAAGACACGACCATCCGGATTCTGTGGCCCGGTTGCTGCCTGCATCACCTCAATGTGGCAGTCTGCGGGAACCTAAGCGTAGATTAGAGATGGTAGAAGCGAGTCTGCAGTCAAACAAGGAAAGAGTCACAACTCTGCTCAACGTCATCCAGGATCTGGAGATGAGCCATGCAATCAGCAAAGGGTGAGAGACAGAGTTATTCCAAGATTAGCAGATAATAGACAAGTGTGACTCGGCGAGCTGGATGTGTTAAAGGTAATTGGGAGAAATTGTTTTAGAGCCGAGGTGCAGGAAAAAAGGGTAGTTGTAGTCTAATTTGATGTACATTTGGTTTTATCTCCAAGTGTAGGTCAATAAGGGATATAAATGAGCTCTAACTGCATTTATGGATGTGAATGTGAGGCATACTAAAACAATGCCTTTTAAATCTTTTTCCTTGCCTGCTATTTATGTAGTCGGCGATGTTTTCAGACTGGCCAAGACCTCAGTGACTGTTCCACCTGTCAGAAGACTGCATGTGCTGTCTACAGGTGAGAGCACCCAGGGAGACTACTAACAATTTTAAAGGGGTAGTTCTCCCAAAATTGACAATTCTGTCATTATTTACTCACCCTCATATTGTTGCCAACCTGCAAGGTTTCTTTCTTCTATGGAGAGCAAAAAAATATATATTTTAAAAATGTCTCCGTGTTTCAGAAAGACAGTGTCTCAAATTATCTTATTTTGTGTTCGTCAGAAGAAGGAAAGTCTGGTTAGGTTTAGAACGACATGTGGGTGATTAAAAAATGACAGATTTTTTTTTGTAGTTTTTGATTAACTATCCCTTTAGGCATGAACTTTAGTACTTTATTGTGTTATCCAATTCAATACAATTATATTCACATTCCCACACTTCCATAGACACATTTTTTTTTCTTTTGTGTTTCATTACTTTCTCCCACCACCCATAGGTTAATAATAATAAAAAAAAGAATTGAACATTTACTAATAATATTTTTAGAAAAATATTTTGTCATTATATTCTATCATTATTCACGTATTGTAAAGTATAATAATGGCAAAATAAAAGAAGAAAAAGCACAGATTTTACTTGTAATTACACACACAAACATAGATTTGTTTATACATATACTATGTGTGTACACTACCATTGATAAATTAATACTTTAATACTTTAATAACCTTTGGCAAGGATGCATTAAATTGATTGAAAAGTGACAGCAAAGACATTTATAATGCTGTTGTCTTGTACTTACTTTTTAACTAAAATCCTAAAAGAAAATCTCAACAATGATAATAATAGGAAATGTTACTTGAGCACCAAATCAGCATATTAGAATGATTTCTGAAGGTGACACTGAAGACTGGAGTAATGAATGGTAGTGCAAATGCATGTAATTCCAAGGGGAAAAAAGAGCTATGAAGCATGAACAATCATACATAGAATGCTCTCTTTTCTGTTCCCCCTATCTTTACTCTTATCTCTGTCCCACTTTTCTTATTCACTCTTTGGACTAGTGTGGAGTATGACTTCCGTCAACAGGAGAGAAGATTCAAGGAACTCCTCCAGAGTCTGTGCCCATCATCCCCAGAGAGGAGAGAAGGATATGAAGGATCTCTTTCTTTACTCACCTCACTCATTCAGAATCACAAATTACACCAGCTAAATGCGAACATTATGAGCCAAAGCCAATATGAGAGTCAAACCCACAGTCAGCCTCAGATTATTTCTCAGATTCAGTGCCAGATTCGGGCTCAGTCTCAGTCTCAACCTCAGCCGCAGCCACAGATTCAGTCTTGGCCTCAGGCTCAGCCACAGATTGTGTCTCAGATTCAGCCTCAGAATCAATCTCAGTCACAGATTCCGTTTCAGCCACAGATTCAATCTCAAAATCAGATTATATCTCAGATTCAATCCCAGACTGAGATTATGCCTCAGATTCTGCCTCCGATCCAGATTATGTCTCAAACTCACCCCCAGAATCAGTGCCTGTTCAAGGCTAAAATCAAAAGGAAGATATTATGCAGGAAGCTGTTTAGCTGGCTGCCACACAAAGTCCAAAGGAAATGACTACATAATGCCAAGTATCCGATTTTCATGCATGACTCTCAACCCTCTGGTATGTGGAGTCACAACTCCTTTTTCTCCTAATGCAGTCGGAAGTCTGACATATTTTGTGGAATGGAGCAATGTTACATGGCATTATGGGACTGAACTACCCAGGAGGATTTAAATTATGAAACTAGTTTTCCTTGGAAAATGAAATTGTACAACATTTACTTTAAAAATTAATAATACTATTTCTCTACAGTTACAACGAACATGATGCTTGCCTTGACTAATTATGAAGGGTTTTGCACTTAAGATGCTTTTTTTAGGACATGACATTATGAATATATAGTTCATCACTTCATTTTTGATCTTCCAAATGGACAGTTTTTATCATCTGTTAAAGGCAGAGGACTGTGATGGGACTGACATATGGAGCTTCAATGGCAGAATTTTAGCTAAATAAACCACAGATTCAAGGTTATGCAACAGAGATGGGTGTTTTGCCTCTTTTCTTTCAAATCCAGCCTATATTCCTCCACACACATGCCCAAACATAAATAGGCAACTTTCACAAGAAATAACACAGCAGTGTTAATTTACAGTTTTTGATTTAGCTAGTGTTGTAGGTAGCAATATATGCAATTTGCCATATTACACTACACTTTATTCACAATTATTAAATCTACGTCTATATAAAGACAAAAGTAACTTATGGCTCTGTTTGACTTTTGACAAAGATATCCTGTAAACTTAGTTTTAAGCTTTGTCATGTCAAATGTCAAATATTATATATACTGTATATCTAAATAAATATATATAAACATTATATATATATATATATATATATCGCAAAACAATATGCAACAACTTGCATTTTAAAAACTTAATCTCATGAAATGATCATGTTACTATTATATATTATATAATATGTATATTATTATTATTATTATGGTTGTTGCTGTTATTATTATATATTGTTAATATCTATTGTTTTTTTAAATATATTTTTAACTGTGATTTTTATTTTATTTTTTTTTATTGTCCACATACTAGCATACAGTGTTACAATCCAAATAGTATATCCAATCGACTATCCTGGTACACAATAAGGACAGAGAGGCGGTTGGTCTGAAAGCAGTGAGCTCCACTCCTGGCATTCCCAAAGGAAAGTGGACCCATGCTTCAGGTCTCCAAAGCCCTAAACAATCTGTGGCCTAACAGGCTTTCTTAAAAGACTTTGAGAGTCAAACAATGACATGTTGCAAGAGTGTGGCGAAGCATGAATAACCTATGATGAATTAAAAGTTTGGCTGCCCGACACACTCATAGCTTTACATGTAGAAGCACCCTCTTAAACACAAATCCACTCCAGAGCTATTCATGCCCTGGTAGCTTCCTTTGATTAATAAGATGTTGCCAGGGGCAATGCACTATTTTGGACTAGATTCTGCTTCAATTTGGTATCCCCAAAAAAACTAAATCTCTGCAGTGCGTGTAATATGACAGGAGCCCAAAATGTCAGCATCTCTCCACAGCTGCACTCGAGGGGTTGGATTCTCTCTCCATGCCAAAGAGCAAGTGGACCTCACAGCCAGCCCTCATCCGAGAGAGCAGGCGAGTTCAGTACCTTTAGCTGTTGTAATACATTCCTACGGGCCAGTGGCTCTGGAACAAAACAATCCAGAAAGGGCAGCATTACTAAGCAAGTCTGCGTGCGTTTGTCAGCAAGATGAGGTCACTTTTAAAATGTTGTATGCTAGTTTAATCTTCAGCTTGCATGTATAATGTATGGTTTAGATTTAAAAAAATGAATAATTTATTGTTTACAGTCTACTTTCAGGCTATGTTGTGTTTAAAGGCCATGTACCTGAGTGCCAACGCTTGCTAATGTTCATTATACAAACCCTGACATATTTGAGACTAAAAACAGTTTAAGTGACAGTAATCAGCATCAGAAACAGTACAAATATGACTTCCAGATTACAGATCATTTTAAAGGAAGAATACTACAGAATTCTGGGCTCACTATCACCATCTGTGGTTGAAACATACAATTGCAAGTTTCTAGTTGAGGAAGCAAGCCTTGTTCTTGCAATATACATGTGATGATATCAAAACAGATCTGACCGGCTACACCAAGGTCACTGAAGGAAGTAAGAAGAATGTCCTACAAGACCCTACAAGACATATCCAAAGTAGGAAGCGCGTCTGCTGTTATAATTGAACTAGAACCTATAGCACCAAAGGAAACCTACATCATAAACCCAGTTTGTCACTGAGCCAGTGACCTCAAAGAGATATCTTTGTACCTTATGTACCCCTAAAAAATTCATAATAGTAACATAAGAGTACATATTACTACTCTCAGGTATTTAATATGCGACATTTAGGGGTAAAGAGTGTAGGTACAGGAGACAAGCATAGGAGACACATTGTATGACAGTGTATGCATATTTTTGGAATCTAAATTTAAGCTCCATTACTAAAAATCCTACTACAAAAAATCCAACTGTATCCTGCACACATTTCTTTAGAATTGCTTAAAAATGTGGGTAAAAATTACCCAAGGCTATAGTGGACTGAACTCTACATCTCCACACTTTCCAAATGGGTCTGTTTGTTGCTTGTTGGTCTGTTAGTCAGAAGATGTGCAGTGAAGTGTAGACAAACAGGTAAACATGGATCCTTTCTCTCTCATTCTCTCACTCTCTTTGCTGTATCTCAGAAGTCAACATAGCATTATTATTGGCATGACTGTCAGCATTTACAACAAGTATACTGTACATGCTGCCTTACAGAAGTTTGGGGTTGTTTTTGAATGAAGCCCCTTATTCTCACAACGGCTGCATTTACTTGATCAGAACTATGATAAAAATCGTCTGTTTTCTAGAATTTATTCCTGATGCAAAGCTGAATTTTCAGCATCACTACTTCAGTCTTCAATGTCACATGATGCTTCAGAAATCATTCTAATATGCTGATTTGCTTATGAAACATTTCTGCTCTTTCATGATCTCAAACTTTTGAAAGGTATGTGTGTTTATATATTGGCAATAGGCCGGGTGGGTAATTACAGAAATGGAGGGCAAATATGAAGTCTCCCCTTCTCTCTGTTCAGTCCTATTGATGAGCTAATATAGATTCCTATCACTTCTCCTAAAAAAAGGACAACTAAGATGGAGGAGGCATGGAGACAATGTATGACGGGCCACGTTCTCTCTGACCCCTCCCAGGGGAGCTTGTGTTTTAGTGGGGGTGGGACACAATTCTCTCCGTTCTTCTCCCGGTGGGGTTCTCCAGAGGGGGGTGCAGATCAGAGCAGCATGTGTCTCTGGAGATATAAGGTCGGTATTCCGTAGGATGAGAATATGATATGACAGATTGCAGAGAAGGGCCACAGCTTACGCACTTACATCTACACGCACAGATACTGACACACTAAAAAAATGGACACACACACAGCCAGAATAGATAAAAATAAACGCAAACTAATAGCCATCTCATTGAAGGGGCTGATCTGATATCAGTCAGCTCACTAATTTTGCTGCTCTAAATATCTTGAAATATTCAAGGAAAGGTCCTGACAGGCAGAGGGCATGATGATAGCTTTGTGCTCACGGCTCCAAGCTGTTTCCGGAGAGGTTGTACTTTTGGTGTCAATGTGGCTAAGATGTAAGGATGAACCAACCATTGAAGAGCCAATGAAATCGCAGTCCTGCTGTATCACCGTTTTGCCCCTGGACTAGACATTTAACCTCATGCTGCTTCAGGGGAACGTGTCAGACAGGCTTAGGTCGCTTTGGATAAAACCATCTGTTTAAATTTTTATGTGTGTCTTAGTTACAAGGTATGGTTACAAAATGAACTTTCCTTGTTTCTATTCTTAGTCTGAGTTTAATTTAGAGAGAATAATATCAGTAATAGGCTATCCATGATTCTAGTTATAAGGCACATTGAACTGGCTTTTGAAGGTCTGTTACAAACGATTTCAAATAAATACTTCTTTTGAACTGTCTATTCATCAAATAATTCTCAATAAAAATATTCTACAAAAAATATCAATCTGCAGCTGTTTTCAACATTGATAATAATAAGAAAAGAAGTTTCTTGAGCACCAAATCTGCATATTATAATGATTTGTTAAGGATCATGTGACACTGAAACCTGGAGTAATGATGCTAAAAATATAGCTTTGCCATCACTGAAATGCATTACATTTTAAAAGATATTCAAATAGAAAACACTTATTTAAATGATTGCTTTACTGTATTCCTTACTGTAAAGCAGCCTTGGGGAGCCTAAGAGACTTTCAAAAACATTTAAAAATCTTACAGGCATCAAACTTAAAGTTAACATTAAGTGTGCGTGTGTGTGTGTGTGTGTGTGTGTGTGTGTGTGTGTGTATATATATATATGTATGTATGTATGTACATATATTACCAGCCAAAAGTTTTTGAACAGTAAGACTTATAATATTTTTTAAAGAAGTAATTTAATAATAAATTCTTTTTAAGCAGCAAATCAGAATATTAAATGTTTCTGAAGGATTTAAATATATATATATATATATATATATATATATATATATATATATATATATATATACTGTATATATATATATATATATATATTCTTACATGCATATTTACCAAACACAATAATACTACTATTGCATTATGCTTTCTAAAAGCTGAAGATGAATTCTTTTGGAAGCTCTAGTTTAAAAAACAAAACAAAAAAAACAACACATACCCTTTTTCCAAGGTGCCTTTTCTGTTTTTCTTTGTAAGATTGTGTTATACAAAAGATAAAAGATGCTTTATGTTATTTTTTGCAACATTAGTGGCACCAAACTGAATTGAAAAAAGAGGTTTCGCACACACTTTCCCTGTCTTTCAGACATCATTTGGATGGCATTGGTTGAGCAATGTTGCTGTGTCGGCCTGCACAAACAAATGAGCAATGCAGAAAGAGCCACATAACCGCAGTGTTTACACTTTTGGGGGAAATCAACTTACAAACGGCTTACGTAAATTTGTCTCTGCACATTAAGCCGGAATGGGAGAATGTATTTTAACTTCAAAAAAATTACACACATCACCTTCAAGGAATAATTTATTTGACAGAAGCTTTGCTTGCACAGAGAAACTTTAGTTCTCTATAACAAGGCATCAGATACAGAAGAATGTGACCCAATAACAGCTCTAATCATGTTAAACAAGCACAAAAAGGGTCTCCAGACACATTAGCCAGGAGGAAACTCTCTCCTCTCTCACCTTCGTTAAACGCTTTTAATTTATTTACTCAGAATATTCCATCATGATGGAACAACAAACAGCTAGAGACTAGCTATTGAGTCGACAACCTCCTTCTGCTGTTTGTTCTCGGTCTTAATATCATCTCGATTCAGCTGTTCATCTTTGCAGTCCACTCTTTGAGCAGTACAAGAGGTCGTGGAGGTCTGGAGTTGCTAGGTGACTCTGGACAGGAAGATCAGAGAACAGACGTGACTGGAGACCCTTGACATCGAGCTTAGCGCAGAGACGTCACTGCTCGTGTTTGGGCTGGTTAATGACAAGCAAAGAGTAGAGGCTCCTTCTGGCCTGTTCGCGCACACACACATGCTCAGATGAGAATGATATACATAGACAGGATCTAAGCACCAGAAGATATTTTGAATCCCTGTTAATTGGCCCAGAAGAGGCACGGAGCGAAAATAATCCCACTGACAGGAAACGTCCTTCAAACAAACACAAACCCCTGCAACGTAGATGCCGAAATGCGAATCATTAGACGCAAACATAGTCATTTGCAGAGTGCCATAGGTGTTCAGATGCTGTATGAAGCTGCTTTTTCACTCTTTCACAGTATTGTCAGGCATCTCTCTGCAAACTGATTGAAGGTCTTCTGCAACTTGATGAAAGTTGGTATGTTTTCTGTAAATCTAGAAATACATGTCTGACTGACACAAGTAACAAAAAGACATTACAAAGTCTTGCATTATATCATTCACCTAAATATTACCCAAGTGAAAAATTAAGCTCTGTAGATTTGTAAATATTATATTAAACATAATATAGTATAGTCATAATATTTGCATTGATTGTAATTTGGTAATTAAATTAAATTTTAAGAACCATGAAGATTTTTTTTTCTGTATATACTAATGCAATTTACTATTTCAAGTTGCATAAATTAATATTAGTTAATGTATTATGAAAAAACATGATTTATAGTTAAATATAATATAAAATAACATTAACCTAGATTTTAAAGTCTTTTAAAGTATTTGCTATAGTTTAGATATCGGTAACATTAAAATATGGTTCATGCATTAAAATGAACTAACAGTTGTTAAAATATGTATTAATCTTTTTTTAAATGTATTTCTATTTTAAAATTAAAACATAAAAATGTTATCTCAGATCTATTAAATAATTAACAGATACATTTCATAATGTTCTAATAAATATTGCAATTAACATTAACTAAGATTTATAAGTGGTTTAGAAGCATTTTTCCTTGTTAGTTCAAGGTAACTAATATAGTTAATTGTATATTGTATGTTCTTATCAGTCCATTATATTATAAAATATAATATTATTACTGCATGCTCCAAGACTTATTTCTTCTACACAGATATGAAACTAAAGTACAGGGCAGGCTGGAAAATTATCTAATAACCATGAGCCTGTCAATCATAAAACTAGGGGCAACTAATAACCATGAGCCTGTCAATCATTAGGGGTCATGTCAAACACCTTATCAACTAATAATTAATAAATCAGAAGAATCTTTCTTGGAATCCTTATCACTTTGATTAAAAACACACAATGTGCGTAAGCAGCATGTTAAGTGTAAACAGTGTAATGTACTTTCACAGTGTCATAAAAGAGCTGTGACTCTGTACAGAATTTCAGTATTTCCTTTATAAACAGACACACATAATAAAATAGTCATTGGAAAGCAGCCATTGACAATTATTACAAACATGATCATCATAAAATGTTATATACAAGTATATGTGTAATGGCTCCACATTTACAGTAAAACAGCACAAGGAACAAAAGTCGAACCCCAAACTTTAGCTGTAAACTGCTTAACTCAAATTGATTCAGTCAGACGTACTGAATAGAAAGTGTTTATATACCTGTCACTGCATTTGGAACTTACATCAGTCCTGATGGGGGACTTTTGTCAAGTAATGGTTGAGAAACCAGGCTCAGTTTCTCCTCTGGCCAGGATTTATTGTTTATTCATTGTTTACTTATTGTTTTAATTACATAAATGTATGTCTATATATTGTTGCAATTCTATAATAGTGCAAAGTAAACCTGTCACTGCATTTGGAACTTACATCAGTCCTGATGGGGGACTTTTGTCAAGTAATGGTTGAGTAGTTCTCTCATTACCCTATTATGTCATAAAATTATATATTGCAATAAATAATCCAACTAAAAACTTGCTTACAGTGTTTCATTGTTTTGCTGCAAGTGGCAAAAATAGGCTTAACTGTACTTGCACCTAAATATGGAAGCCAATTCCCGCCATGGGTAGTTTGGTAGTGTAAGGTAGTTATGACTTTTTTTTCTCACAATTCTGACTTTTTTTGTGATATCCGAGAAACTCATCTCGCAAAATCTGAGTTTATATCTTGCAATTTTGTCTCATTTTTTTTCATCAGAATTCTGAGTTTACATCTCGCCTTTTTCCCCCGCCATGGCATGCATTTTTTTCTTGTAATCTCAAGCTTATATCTCACAAAATTCTGACTCTTTTTTTTTCCTAAGAATTGTGATTTTGTTCTGAAAATTAGAATTGTGAGATTTAAACTTGCAAACTCTCAAATATAAAGCATTTGCTGAAACATTTCAGTAAATGCTGTAACCTGTTAACATACTACCATTTCATGGTGTTCTGGAGTAACAAATCAAATATTCTATACATATCTATATCAATATCTATTGGTCTCTTTTGTTGTTTCTTGATTCTATGAGAAGGTCAAATTGTATATACTGTATCACAGACTTCAGCTTCTCTGTTGCACATCAAATGGGCATCAACCACAGCAATGATCACTCCATTAACCCTCCTGCTAAATGTTTCCTATAAATCAGTTTGAAGATCAGCAGATCAATGATAACAGGTTCAAGAAAAGGAGATTATGTATTTATCCATGTTTACCTCAGTTGTGTATCTGTCTAAAGCAGTAGCATGTTGTCCCGTGAGAAAAAGAGAACTACTGTAAGTGAGTGTGTATAGTGATAAGATAATGTTGATTTCATAACGGATTGTAAATACTAAGAGTGACAGAGGGAGTGGGAAACACTGGGAGGGAAAGTAGAGGTGTGAAACTAAAAAAGGGGGGCAAAAGTAAACAGAGGGCAGAAGCACTGAAATACACACAAACGCAAACAGACAAGCATTATCTCGCTGTTACAGTGCTGTGAACACCAGCTCATGCAGGAATCAGGAGTTTCTACTTTGTATAATTCACCTGCAGAATGTGAGTTACATTCTTTCACTGCTCTTTTTGTAAGAATGTTAACTTTTGAGTAATAAATGCATATATAATTAATATATATTTTTTAATGAATAGAAATAGGAATAGAATAGAACGTTTTTTTATGATTTTTTTAATGAATTTTTATGAATAGAAACAACATTTAGTAGAACAACATGTTTTCTGAAAATATATATATATATTTTGTAACATTATAAATAGCTTTTCTCATAAGCAGTTTTGTTTAATATACAAGCAAGGGATAAAATATATACAGTATGTTAGTATATTTATATATAGTTATATATTTATATAGTATATTAGTGTTTGTCCTACATTTTGGAAAATCTGCAGACTGCCTCCTGGTCATTTATTTGGGATTCCAAGCAAAGAAGCCAAACACTAGATAGATAGATAGATAGATAGATAGATAGATAGATAGATAGATAGATAGATAGATAGATAGATAGATAGATAAGGCAGTTACGACTGTCTCACAATTCTGACTTTTTTCTGCAATATCTCAGAATTGCAAGAACAACTCATAACTCAGAATTGCAAGAATTTGTATCTCACAATTCCAATTTTACATCTTGCAAATCTGACTTTATAACTTGCAATTTTGGCTCTTTTTTTCTTCGAATTCTGAGTTTGCATCTCACTTTTTTTTATGCTATGGCAGAAATTTTATTTTATATATATATATATATATATATATATATATATGCTGTCAATCGATTAAAAAAATAACTAATTAATTGCACATTTTTCTAAAATTAATTGCGATTAATCACGATTAATCCCGCCTAACATTAAAGTTTTTAAATATACTTTTATATTGCTAGAATTCCTCATTCAATCTTCAAATGTACAATGTACAAACAACATAAAGACAATATATTTTTTATATTTCTTTAATGGCATCTTTTTTATGATTGAAGGCCAGCATCACTTGATATCAATAATACTGATGTCTCTATAAAATTGTTTTTTTCCAGTTAATATTTAACCATTGACTGTAGCCATTCAGCATTACAGTATAATTGACAGCTATCAATTTTAACATTTATTAGACTTAACTTCTAATTTAAGTGAACTTAAAACAATCTTTACATAAACTCATTATAATAAATGCAACCCAGGCTCATTGGAAATACGTATCTCTACATACATTTCTGCTACACCGTAATTATGTACCTTGCAGCACGTTTCGCGGCAGTTTCAAAGTGAAATGTCCAGAGAGTGGCGCTAAAACACACGTTTAATACGTGACCGTGACAAGTTTTTATTACGTTGGTACAGGCACGTATTGCAGTGTTTTTATTATGCTGCTTGAGGTACGTTTTGCCGCCATTCATAATTAAAATATCCGGTGAGTGTCGCTAAAGATTAAGCTCTATGAAGTTGGAAGTATCCCCTACACCAAACCCAAACCTAAACCTACCCGAAAGTGTTAACAAATGCAAAAGTAATATAAAAACGTATTCGCTGATGCAGCCATGCTATTTTAACTTCCTTATGCAGATTTGAGCTGTTTTGTTGAACTGTAGTTTGACGGGATTCGTACCGGAGCTCTTCTTCACCCAAGGTGCAACGCTGTATCGCGTGAGCTACCGAGTAAACTTACTGAGTTAGTAAACTCATACATATGAAGCTGTATATGTGACGACAACATTCAAAAGTATCAGTTTTCAAATCGTGCAGGATGTTAAAATTGTTTAGAAGTCATAACATACCATTCTGCAAGTAACTGTGAGAAAATAATCAAAACTGTTCCTGTAAGTCATACTTCGTGTGAAAAGGAATAAAAGTTGTCAGAGTTTTACTGCCTCTAGTGTTCATTTCAACTGGAAACTGCAGTGAATCGTACATATAGGTACGTTTTTTCAGTTTTGCAGAAATGTATGTATAAACGTATTTCCAATGAGCCTAGGTTGAATAAATGACAAAAAGAAAATGACATATTTAGATGTGCCCTTCAGTCAGTGTGGAAGAACTTGACTGGTCTGCATAAAACCAAGTCCTAATGATTTCCCAGTTTAACACCTCTGGTTATTAGTGACTGTATTGTTTTAATGCAGACCTTGAGTGACCATGCAAAACTCATCACCTTTTCTGAAACACCAATGACTTGTACATACACTATATAGACAAAAGTATTGGGACACCCCCTTCTTTAGAACAGAAAAATGCACTTCCAAATCTGTGGCAACAACGATGGGAACATAATTCATGTATTTAAAAATTGTATTTCCATCTCTGTTGCAACAGTTTTGGAAGTGTCTAAAATGACTGAACCCATATGTACAAGTCATTGGTGTTTGGTGACGAGTTTTTGGCTCAAGGTCTGCATTTACATTCACACCAGAGGAGTTAAACTGGGATTAGGACTTGGTTTTATGCAGACCAGTCAAGTTCTTCCACAGTGACTGAATCAATCATTTTCTTTTTGAACCTTGCCTTATACATAGAGGCATTGTCATGTTAGAATAGAAAAGGGTCCTGTCCAAACTGTTGCTATAATATTAGAAGCACACAATTTGTGCGCGTCTGAAATGTCTCCCGTTTGATGTGGTCATAAAGACGTTCATTCTAAATAAACGCAATCCTTTTCAAGAAAAAAGAGACAGAGGCAGCAGTTGTGAATGGGGTGGCCAAACCTAGCCCTGCCCCTGCGTTAATTGTGTTAAATATTTTTAAAGCGTTAATCTGGAAAAAATAATCTCCTGCGTTAACGCGCTAATTTTGACACCACTAATACATATATATATAGCTTTAATGTACTTTTCATCAATCTAATGCATCCTAGTTGAGTAAAATTATTAATATCTTAAAATAAAATTCTTACTCGATCCAAACTCCAAACTTTTGAGTGGTACTGTATACTGCTTGTTTGAATTATAAAGTATGAGCTGACCTGATTAGGTTCAAATATGTGTCATTGTGAAAAGCACAATGAATCACATAAGCAAACCCATAAGCAGTTCTGTTTAATATAAGCAAGTGATAAAATATAGATGTTAGTGTTTGTCCTACATTTTGGAAAATCTGCAGACTGCCACCTGGTCATTTATTTGGGATTCCAAGCAAAGAAGCTAAACACTGACAAAGGTGGCCAGGTGGTACAGTGTGCAGAAAGAATTATTAGTTCTCATCATTGTTTAAAGATAGATGAGTTATCATCATCTTCTGTTCAGGCTTCACGTCAGTGAACTGAGACCGCACACCTAGAAAATATCCAGCGGTATCATGGCTATAATTCTTGCTCACGCTTCAGGCAATGAATACACTGTATGTTTATATTTTTAGTTAAGCTTTTTGTTTAATAGATGGTTTGTTAGTTATTTTGGTGGCTGACAAGATTGACAACCTAGGGAGTAGACTCTCTGCTGCTAATTGCAGCTCCAAGTGTTTGATTCACTGTTAATTGAGGGGAGAATATTGTCATCAACCCCATACTTGCACCTTTAGACTATTCATTTATTTGAGCATGATTCACCGAGTGAACATGCAGTGTATGAGCACACATTTCTGTGCATGTGATCCTCTCTCAGCAGAGGTGGAAAACAGGACTCATACAATGTAATAGATCCAGCTGACCAGTTCATTGTTCATGATGTCTAAGAAAGTAAAAGGTCTTTCAACAGGTCTAATAGGACAACAGACAAATGTATAACCTGCTTGGAATTTTGTCATGGAAACATATTTCAGCTCATGTTTCTACACTGCAGAGAACGCTGAATCAAAGTGCCTTAATTGTGCCGTTGCTATCAGCCGTCTCTCACCTGCATTTATGTTTACGAGCATTCCTTGCAATCTGCCGTTTTTCAGACCTCTACCATAAAAGTGTGAAATGAAAATGCTTGTTCTTGTGTAAATATGTTCCTGTGGTAACAAAAGAGTGGTTAAAAGGGGGAGAGAGATTACAGTCTTAACTACAGGGAGATGCCAAATCAAATATGCACAGAAAAAAGTACACAATGCAAATTGATATTGCCTTATCTTTAGTCACACTTTTATTCAATTTGTCTACCGTTGACTAAAAGACATCCTTCCATTACAAATTTATCCTTCACCTACAACCATATTTTGTGTTTGCATGATCATGCATGCATTTTTGATACATTTCTTACATCCTGTTCAACCACATTGTGCTGTGATTTTAAATGAATGTTGTGATATTTCTGACATTATCTTTGATGGATTTTTTTTGTCACACTCTCGGAAATAAATATACAAAAGCTGGTTCAAACAGAGGTTTCTCTTTTTCAGTATTTTTACTCATATTGGCCTTGTCAAGCTCCATATTGCAACTCAATTTCAATTTTGCTATGATAAATAACTACTGCTACCTTGCAAGGCAAATTTGCAAATTTGTTAGTAGTTTAAAATGTGTAATTTTACACTAGCAGCAACAATCAGAACTACAAAGACTCGGAGGAAAGTCAGCCTATGAATGGCTTATTTTTAGACGTATTTGCACATATTTGGGTAAAAAAATTATAATAATAATTTTAATGTTTCAGCTGTGTTTGGGACAAACAGCACTATGACAGTCAGACAGTCTGGCCATCATATATAGTAGCAAACAATTTAATTTATTTTATGGGTATGTAGAAAATTACCCGAATGGCTAAGAGCTTTGGTGCACTCTTCCCAGGAAACTACACATCAGTATTCAGAACATTTTTTTTCTAATCACACTATTACTCATGAAGATAAATTCGGTTTGATGGTAGTACTAAGGCACAAAATTCCCCAAGGCACAAAATTCCCCAAGTTTTTCATGAATATCAAAGGAATTTGAAATTGTATGGTCTGTTTATTGTTTATTTCTTTCTTGTGCAAACATGTCAGTTGCTGTAAAATCTACATGAACACCAATGACACAGTGATAATGTGCTTTTCTCTCTTTGTAAGTATCTGTGCGACCCACTGTCATCTCTTACTGTGATTTCATCTCAACAGTGTTCATCAGTGGCAACTAATGCAGCTTTGAATGTAAAATAAAATAAAAATTAATCAACATCCAAGCACCACTGTGACTTAAATTCAAAATTAATACTAAAAACAAACAAGAGAGGAAAGGAATAAAGAAGTTACAAATGAAAGAGATGGCTTATTCGCTGAGATCTTGTATAACTCAGGCCTTTTTGTCCTTGCAGTAAACAGGGGCTGAAGTTTTGCATTAAATTTGCATTCAATTTAGATTCAGATTTGCATAAAAAAAATTTGGTGACCTTCCAGAAGACATAATACCACAGAATATCAGACAAGTGCATTCATTAACATTTCTTTGTGCCAACACATAAGTTTCAAAATATGAATGGCAAAGAATAACCCAACCCAGATTCATTGGAAGCACGTGCCTGTGGCGACATTTCTTCAAAATGATAATACATTGCTACTTACAACACATTGAAAGTAAAATGTCCAGTGAGTGGAGCTAAAAGTGCTTTCAGTTTTAATCTAAACATATGAAACTGGCAATGTTTTATTGCGTTTTATTGTTGTACGTAACACGGCAGTTCGGAAATTAAATGTCTGGTGTGTGGCACTAAAAGGTGATGCTCTATCATGACTAAAAATAATGTAACAGTTACACTAAACACTACCCTAAACTAAACAATAGCAAAGCGTAAACAATAAATAAAAAAATGATTTTTTTTAAGCAACCATGTCATTTTATCTTGTGTCTACAAGTTTTGAGCTGTTTATTCCGACTTGTACCCAAACACACCGCAAGTGCAATGCTGTACCAGGTGAGCTACTAAGCAAGTTTACTACACCAGAAAAGCCTAGATGTGGGTATGGATTTGTGATGCAATGTCAAAATGTATTACTTTTCAAATCATGCACTATGCAAAAAGTGTTTTGAGGTCATAACAGTTTTGTACAATAAACTACATGACAATAAGTCTTTATTAATTGATAATTTGCCCTCTAATCATAATTTTTGTGAAAGGGAATAAAAGTTGTTGGTGTTTTATTGTCTCTAGTGGCTATTTCAGCACTTTTTTCAATCAGCTTAGGTTGCTATAATCTCTGATTAATATGTCTACCATCTATTTAGTAAAAAAAGAATGATTGTTTTCAAAAATGGTTTCCAAACAATGCTGCCATCTTCTATTTATTGGTCAAAAAATAGCCCCGCCCCAAACTTGTTCCATTGGTTGAGCCAATGTTGCTATGCAGGAAGAGTGAGGAATCTGAAGCAAATCTCAAGCAAATGAATGACACTTTCCAATTTATATCCAATTGTATTTGCATATTAAACTAAGTTAGTAGGAAGTATTGTAACATTTTAAATATTATACATTTCACATTTACTAAAGGCTCTAAATTAATTACACAAATGACTGCTTATCAGATTTTTTTTTGTTGGTTTGTTTTGTAACCATGTTTTTTTTATTGTAGGAATGAACCTGAGCTGATGGCCATAGATGTTAATATTATGGCAGTTTTATAGCACCCAATGTAATATTTGAGAAAACAGATGACACGTGGAGTCCTGACTGAAGTACTCTGGAAATTACTCTGACTACGAGAACAAAAATCTCCAAACTTTCCTGTTTCAGAAGCTAACAATGTTGTTCAATACCCTGTGCTGGGTGGTACTGGTGGCCTTCATCGCACTGACCATTTGTGGAAACGTGCTGGTTTGTCTGGCTGTGGCCACCAGTCGGCGTCTGCACCAGATTAGTAGCTGTTTTATACTCTCACTGGCTGTGACAGATTTGCTGCTGGGTTTGCTGGTACTTCCGCTGTCTGCCATGCTGGAATTACGCAATGGGAGATGGTCCCTTGGGGGGGTTTTTTGCAATATCTACATCTCTCTGGATGTGATGCTCTGCAGTGCTTCAATCCTCACCCTACTGGCCATTAGTGTTGATCGTTACCTTGCCATTTCCAACCCTCTCTGCTATCCAGGAGGGTCACACCTCGTCGGGTGGGGATCACTCTGACTGCGATCTGGACGTGCTCTCTGGCTGTGTCCTTTGTGTCTATTAACCTAGGCTGGAACACACCTGACTTCAGAGTACAGAACTCAGACTGGGACATGTGGGATGAAGGAGAGGAAGGCAGGACCTGCCGTTATGAATGGAATAATAATTATGTGCTGCTGAAAGCCTTTCTAATCTTCTACCTCCCTCTGCTGGTCATGTGTGGAATGTACCATCGTATATTCTGTGTTGCACGTGAACAGGTATGTTTCTCCAATAAGTCAATAACATGACAATGATTGCGAGGTAGGTAAATGAATAAATAAATAAATTAATTAATTAATTAATTAAATTTAGAATAAGGTTTGTTATTATCTCATCTGTACACCCACTACATATTTTCCCTCAGAAAAAGAAACATGCAATGTTCCCTTTATCACTCTCTCTTCATGTCTCACTTTTAGGTGCGGCGTATACGTGCAACCACTCCTTCATTTGCGCAGACTGCAAACACAGTTGCCACAGCACGGGAACACAAAGCCACAGTGACCCTGGCCGCAGTGCTTGGTGCCTTTGTCATTTGCTGGTTCCCCTATTTCACCTACTTCACATGCATGGGTATGTGGGCAGAGACCCACCCAAACAAACTGACCCACTCTATTGTTCTTTGGTTGGGATACCTCAACTCTGCTCTGAATCCTATTCTTTATCCAGCCTTAAATCGTGATTTCCGTCAGGCATACGGTCAGCTGCTCTGCTGTAGACGTAGCAATCAGGGGGAACTGCCGTTTGTTCAACCCTTTTAAATGAACAGATTCAAATCTTTTTTGCACCAGTAATGAAAACTCACCTGGACTCACCTGAACTCATTTCACACTGCAGTGAATACATCAAGTATGCTAAAAAACAACGATAAGAATGGCCTGGAGACTAATCAATGACAATGAATAACAATATCAGACTCAACAATATACAAATGTAACTTAAAATTCCAAAATATCATGGGTCAAAAATGCATAATACTGTTGTGATAATGTTCAGGACATGACTTTTCATTAACCTATTGAATCTATGGTTATGCCGTTCTATGTGATACTTAAAAAGTATGTAAGTAAGAATGTAAAACCATCAGTTTTCAGTTTGAGAACGTCCCTGTTATCATAATGCGGTCTATAGAGTATGATACAATGGTTGCTGCTCATTTTAAAGGATCTCTGGTAATGTACATATTTCATTTGACAAGAAAACTGTAATAATTTGTTAATCACTTTAGGGTTATTACATATTACATTTCCTGGAAAAAGAATGAAGGTAAAGTGGAGAAGCCATGTCTGGACTGTTTAAAATATACATTTTTAAAATCAGATAAAAATATTGAATTTGGTGCAGCCCTATTATTAAACCATATTAAGAAATTAACTGACATTAACTGACATAAATTCTGGTTGTTGAGGAGATAAATTAACAAAGTCATATTACCTCATTGCATACCGTCAAACCAAAATACATTTAACACAAATGTGTGCATTTTATGTGCTTTCTCTTACTACTGGGAGTCTTCCTAGTTAGGGGTTTTAGGTTAGAATCTATTAACAAAACTCTTAGGAACAACACACACACACACACACACACTCACATACATACATACATACAGTGAGACAGTAAGAGAGAGATTTATATATGTATTACATTATATTATATATATTTTTTTGCACATTAGAAGTTTTTACATTCATTTTCATACATTTAAAAATATTTTTCGAGAAGTAGCATTGTACTGTATAACATTGTAGTGTTTCACAATGTTGCCTGGGTACTTAATCAATTAGATACATTTTCACTAGTGAAAAGCTGTGATTTTTTTCAAAAATAGTGTTGCCCTTCAGCCCATCACTGAAAGTTGAATAAAAAAAGATTGTAACTGCATGACAATAATGCACAGGGATTCATCTCAAACCTGATTGAACTAAACTGTAAAATTTCATTTTTTCTGGAATGTGATTAAGTATTCTGGGTAAGCTTGTACATCATTGAAGATCACAAACATGGATGGGTTTTTAGTTTTATCTGTCACACTGTCATAAAGATGAACACCATTTGAACTCCTTTTTGGAGGAGTACGAAGGCCTTTTTTTCCTTGAGTGAAGTCACCAACAAGCACCTTGGCGAGGTATATGCGTTTATGTCCTTTGGCATCGGGTTTACAGTAGTCTTTTACTGAGTAACTCGGGTCTACAGCAAAATATGTACCATTCCCATACATGGCTCCTAAAAACAGAAGAAAAAAAAGTCTGTTAATCCTAAATACAAACACAACACATTTTATTCAGAAAAGATTATGGTACGTGTTAGCTATATACCATTCATCCCAGCGAAGCTGCGATTGAAGCCCTGATTGTTTATCTGATCGGTCGTATGAGGGCCAGTTCCATGGAAGAGACGCTTTTCATTGTTTTTGTGCTTGTTTTTGTCTTCCAGTTCCTCCTTTTTGATCATGTAGGTTCTCCAAAGTGCGCAGTTCTGGATTCTTTCAATCTGTGCAGAAGACAAGAATAAACATTCTGCCTAAGCAATCATTACATCATGGAACAATATTAGAAATTTCAAAACCACTTTACACAGATTAGTTGTATCAGTTTGGGTCAAATATAAATGTAATAGACTTACTTTAATGATGTTGCTGGACACTCCAGTTTTTCTGAACTCTTTTTCCACTTCTGTAAATTCCTGTGAGCCTGCTTTGAGTTCTATAAGACCAACTGACTGTCCTTGCATGTCCTCCCAGTTTAAAGGCAAAGAATCTGAAAAAAATATAAATAAATAAATAAGTAAATAAATAAATAGTTTTTTTTTGTGACCTTCAACTCTATTCATAACTCCGATGTTTCATATGCATTTGTGTTTCTCACCTTTCAGTTGTACTCTCTTTAGTTCAATTCGCTTTCTTCCTCTTGTGGCCACTTTGTAAACTATGTCTGCATTATACATTTCACTGTTAATCTTGATTTGCACGGAAGCCGTTTGGAGGTTGAAGGCTTCTTCCAAGTCGCAATTGGTGAAAGGATCAAATGCTTTAAATTTGCGACCCCTTCGATATTGCCACTCAACTGTACTGCTGGTTAATATTGCCACCCTTTTTCGGTATTCAATTCTTTCCACTTTGCAGATAATGTCCCGAATACGACTCTCTGCAGTGTAAACGAATCCTGTCAGGCCCTTCAATGTGATGGAGTCTTGGTCTTTCTTCTCAATTATGACATTTACTTTGAGCTCCTTTTCTATTTTCCTTAGCATTTTTAATTCCTTTTTGGTGAAATGAGCAATGGCTGGATCACAGATTGTGTTATTCATTCGTTCCTTGTTAATCAAGCCGTTGATGATGGCACTGGCCTTACTCAAACACTCTGTTGTCTCACTACATAGCTGAAACACAGCTGGCTTAATTTCTTTAAACAAAATGTTTTCACCTTTTGTTCAAATAAAATAAATAAATTAATAAGGTTAAAGTATAATATAGTCAGACACAAGTATACAATTTTTTTCATATTCCTTTCTCTTTTTATTTACTTACCTTTAATCCTGCTAGTCAAGCTATTCTTTGACTTGGTATTTTTTAGCATGCTTTGGTGAAAGTCAGCCAACATGCTTGACTGAAATATAAGGAACTCCACATTTTTGACATGATCTGTTTTTTTGCTTGCAAATTCAACAACTGCACTGATCATTGCATCTGCAGCATCAGCTGGATTAGCTCCACCTTGACCTAAAAAAATGTAGTGATTTAAATGTCTCACACTGAAACAGGGATTTAAATTATATGAAATATGAATTACAGCAAGATGTTAACAAGCACAACAATTTAGCTAGGTAACTATGCACATGCACACTGCTGGTTTTATCATAAAAAAGCGTCACCTGTGCCAAGAGCAGGGAATGCAACAGAGGAAAATTTCAGATTCTCACATAGCATCAGAACAGACAAGACTTTTTGCTGAATATCATCTGGACTACTACATCCAACAATGTGTATGATTTCTTTACATGGGAGATTGCCAGATGAGGTCACAATCTCTGTTTCCTGATCATTTGCTTTTCTAGCTGTGGAAAAATACACATACTAATGATCAAAGGTTTAATAGACCTCTCTTAAACTATGTATCAAAACATTAAAAGTTTGTTACTTAGACAAATGGTTAACACACCCATTTTTAATAATTCCTGTTCTACTTGTAATCCAGCACCATCTAAAATCGCCTTGGATACCCCTAGATAGCAAAGAGACATTGGCAGCTGCATTAATGTCTCAGTAAAAGCATGATTATAATTTATTTGAATTCAAAGTCAATTCTTAATTGAACTTAAATGAGTTGAAATTAATATATGAAGTTGGTTTAACCTGATTTTAAAGAAAATGTCTTATTTGAGGAGTTGACTATTGCATCAGTTTTTTCTTTGGTTATGTCCCCTGATGAAACTTTCAGAGTCAGATGACCTATTTGCATAGTGTACACCTTAAAACAGGAACTGGAGACTCTACTCGTTGACTCTAAATATAAAGCAACAAAGATAAGTCTGTTTTTTCTTGCACAATACTGTCAAAACATCTGGTTTTATAGTTTTAATTATTTGTATTTTTGTGTAGTCAGCATGTGTACCTTGAGAAATATCATCCTTCTCCTCTTCCAGCATGTCATCTTCCTGGAGCACTGCCACAAACCCATTTTCCCTTGCAAACATTGAGAGCATCATTTTACCCTTCTCCATGAAGTACTTCTTTGCTCCTGCCTTTTTAATGATCAATGTGTCTGTGTAGAGACCATCTGCCAAACTTTTTAAGAAAGTCACAGCTGGTTGGACAAATGTACGCTCTCCAGACAGTTTGATCCAGGCTTTCTTTGAATCAAAACTCACTTTCACCTCATCAGACTTCGTAAAATGCTGCCAGTCTTGGGATTTTCTGTCTTTTATGAATTCAACCACTGCATGTGATTTGACCTGAACATTTTCTTCAATTGTGGTCTGTGATTTGTTGCTTTTATTCAATCTGTTTAAAATTTTACAAAATATTAATTAGTCAAAACAAGAAAAAAAAAAGTTGCAATCTGGCCTTCTCACTGATAAGATGTTTAACCGTAACCATGGGCACAACAGTGCGCCTCAAGCTATCAGATTCATCTGCACAGTATAGCGGAGCCAAACTCATGTAATTAGCAAAACAATGTTCCCCTACAAGCTTCTATGCTTCAATCACCAAAAGTTACATAGTGTAGCTTTAAAAGATTTGTGCAAATCACCAAATAATTCACAAACCTAATAGCTCGAGTTCGTGTTCACTGGTACTGAGTGAGCAGACCTGGAATGTGTTTCCCAGACAATTACATAACTCACTCCTCAGTACAATGCATCATTGGAAAAATGAAAAAAATGATGGTATATATATATATTAGTGCTGTCAATCGATAAAAAAAAAAAAACTAATTAATCGCACATTTTTCTAAAATGAAAATTTTCACCTGACATTAAAGTTTTTAAATATACTTTTATATTGCTATAATTTCACATTCAATCTTCAAATGTACAATGTACAAACAACATAAAGACAATATATTTTTAATATTTCTTTAATGGCATCTTTTTTATGATTGAAGGCCAGCATCACTGATATCAATACTACTGATGTCTCTATAAAATAGCTTTTTCCCCCTTAATATTTAACCACTGACTGTAGCCATTCAGCATTACAGTATAATTGAGAGCTATCAATTTTAACATATATTAGACTTAACTTCTAATTTAAGTGAACTTAAAACAATCTTCACACAAACCCATTATAATAAATGACATTTAGCTACCTGTGCCCTTCAGCAGAAATATACAGAAAATGAATTGTAACCAAACACTAAATTCTAAATTAAATATAGATGAACCCCTTAAACCTATAAAAGTTATTGATTTCCTCTTTTTTCTTTTGTTCTTGGATTAATAGACATCACAGCAGCTGGTTATTAGCTTATTTGCCTGCTATTGCTTTAAAAGCTGCAGCTGCTGAAATTGACGCGTATCTGACATGCATCTTATTTTCTCACAACTCTCTTTACCTTTTCTGACCCACTTCAGGTCTTAAAGTCTCTACTAATGAGCGGACGAGTTGAATCGGGTGTTTTAGATGAAGGAGACAGTGCTGGGGTGCCTCATGACAGTTTTTAAAACCATTTCAGAGACATGTTCTTAAATGTGACGCATATATAACATATTGCATGCATGCACACAGTTTTAAGGCAGCTTTAATCGCCTTTTTGGTAACTTCATGCCTTAACTGACGGCATAACTAGGACATTGCATGCACGTAGTTTCTTTCGCTGTTTGATATGAAGTGATACAGGCTACAGCGCATGCCGGCACCTGTATTTGAAGAGCGTGTGCTATGAGCACAGTATCTTTTCCGCGCTAGTTTGACTCGCGCCTGGCACTGAAGCGATGTTAGCGCGTGTCTGAAACATCTCCCGTTTGATGTGGTCATAAAGACGTTCTGCATCTAAATAAACACAATATTTTTCAAGAAAAAGAGACAGAGGCAGCAGTTGTGAATGGGGTGGCCAACCCTAGCCCCGCCCCTGTGTTAATTGCATTAAATATTTTTAACCAGTTAATCTGAAAAAATTAATCTCCTGCATTAACGCGCTAATTTTGACACCACTAATATACAGTATATATACAGTATAATAATATATATATATAGAGAGAGAGAGAGCTACAAATATACCCGCGCTACTTATGACTGGTTTTGTGGTCCAGGGTCTCACACACACACACACACACACACACACATATATACAGTATATATACACATCGGCGGAATCTCAATGTTTCACATTCGTTATTTCTAAGGTCAATGTTTTCATCGTGATGAGTGTGTGGTTGATTTCAGCTGCACGCAGCGTCATAAGCACGTACTTATCGCAGTCATATCAATGACAGTGTTGCAAAAGAAGGGAATTAAGATTTATGCTTAAGATCACTATCTATGGTTGATGTAGTCAACTTTAAATGCTTTATGGGTAGTGTAGTTCAGAAAACGGAGAAAGAATGTTTATATTCTGCTTTTATTTCAGTTCATTCAGGTCAGTCCACCCAGGAGTTTTGTGCACTGTAACTCTGACAACTTTTATTTGCATGAGAGAGTAAAATGGCATGCATCGTCTAACTTTGTCCGTCTCATCATTGTACGTACATGAATTAGCGCGCTATTTTGCTGCCGCTGGGATGATGAAGTGTAGAAAATAACAGCAGATATCAAATTACTAAATTATGATATTTGCTCAGGTGGATGCTGGGGTCTTATCTATCGGATTGCAACATATATCCATTTTGTTAATTAACATTACACATAGTGCACGTCTAATTAGAGTTTAGCCAGTCGGCGTGGTAGCCCAGGCACACAGAGTTGTAGGCCACTATTGTTAAGCCGGTCGGCGTGGTAGCCAAGGCTCACATAGTCGTAGGCCACTATTGTTAAGCCAGTCGGCGTGGTAACAAGGGCTCACATAGTCAAAGGCCACTAGTGTTAAGCCGGTCGGCGTGGTAGCCCAGGCACACATAGATAGTAACATGCGGTTCACATGGCTCCTCGGAGCAGCAGCAGTACATATGTCTTGGCGATAGATCTGCTTTGTGGGGGGTGTCTTGTCTTTCAATCTGTTCATCTTTATGTGTGTGGATACATGCATGTCCACTGATGCAGCAGTTTATCCTTATATTCAGCGGCATGCATATATTGGCTTGTATCATATTGTGTTCCGTGTCTCCTGCTTTGTGGGGGGTTATTCATATGTGTTATATGTGCAGCAGCAGTATTTCCTAAATGCTTACAGCAGCATGTTGTGGATGTATTGGCAGTAGCAAGTCTTGATACTTGCTCTGCCGCAGCAGCAGCATAGCAGATCTATTCCGCCAAGACCAAATACATTAACATTGTCATGTACAATACCATGCCAATCCCTCCTGGCATGTTCTGGCATGAAACTCTAGATGGTGCAGTCCGATAAGTCTAACTCAATCTGACCTAATGACATCATTATCATGGCACTGCTGATTGGTTTTCTCCTGTATCAGTAGCCAATGAGCTCACTGCTCAATATTCAAATACCTGGCTTTTGTTTGCTGTAGCATCTCGCAGCGCACTTCAGAAACGTCTCAGGTTACATATGTAACCATGAGAGCTCGACTGTTTTGCTCGCCAGAGCTCCGCTTGGACAGCATGTGTAATGGAAGGTGAGCCTCCTCACAAGATGTCCAGTGTGTGGAGTGTAGTATGCCTCCTCTCAATCTAGAGAGTCGTCATGCTGAGGCCTCCACTCCTAGAGCCTGACCGTTTCGGCGAGTGTCGTCAGGCCTCCTCTCGCTTAGAGAGCTTATGCCTGTGGTGGATGAGGATGCTTTCAATAGCCTCGAGTCCTCTGCTTTCCCCTCTCTTGGGGACCAAGACTCACTTTCAGAAGTTGGCCTTCGGGACGCAGGCCCCGCCCACTTGGCCACTCGTGGACCCTTATTTATCTCGCCCTAGCTGTGCTCCATCCACACTGGGCAGGCATTTGTAAGTCTGGTGGCGTGGGCATCTCATTCCCATAGCATCTCGATGCAGCTCGAGTTCCTGAAGGGGAACCCTCCCACCTTCCCCAGCTCTACCTGAATAGATCTGCTACGAGGTGATTCATGTATGCTATATGGGGGTTATTCATGTGTTATATGTGCAGCAGCAGTATTTCCTACATGCTCACAGCAGCATGTTGTGGATGTATTGGCAGTAGCAAGTCTCTGTACTTGCTCTGCCACATCAGCAGCAGCAGCAGCGTAGCAGATCTATTCCGCCAAGACCAAATACATTAATATTGTCATGTACATTACCATGCCAATCCCTCCGAGAGTTGTCATGACATAAATGTATTTATCTGTATTTACATATTCTGTGGAAGGCGTAGGACCAAGAAATGTTTGTCCAATCAAAACGCTTGGTCCGAGCATTTTAATTGGCTTTCCTACCTGCCTGTCAACGTATGTATTAGCATACCTCTGAGCACCCTGTTCGTGCAGACAAGATACATCATCAGCGCGGTCACGCACGCTGTGAAGACAGAGTGAGAATGGCAGACAAACATCAGCAACCGGATCTTCCTTCCTGGTATTGTAGTACTTTTACTAACTGTACTATAAAGTTTTCTCACCGGTGAATGACACATGATGTAGCCCAGCAGTTCCCAATTCCAGTCCTCGCGCTGCCCAGCTCTGCATATTTTGCATGTCTCGCTTAGTTAACACACCTGATTCAGATAACCAGCTCATTAGAAGAGAGCTACGTCCATTAACTGTATTCCGATTGACATGGTCCCTCCACAGTGTTCTGTGCTCCCTACTCCCTGAGCAGGAGAAATCCATTGAAGTTTACTTTGCTTCAGAACATTCATTTACGGATTTGCGCTGCTTGCAGCGTCTTCACACACAGACGAAACTTACTAGAGAAGTGTGATATAATATACCTCTGTAAATAAATACTATTTAAATTAACGTCTCGCACACTTTAATGCCCTTTGTATGGAACATATACACTCACTTCGAACTGGAATCATGGCGGAATATCTGGTGATGTCTACTTCGCAGGGCACTTATGGTCAAATAGAACAAACATTGCACGTGATAAGAGATACATATGAAATGTGATGTAGCCTATTGTAGTAATGTTGTCTCTGGTATTCTGGTCTGTGAGCGTATAGGCTATGCGTTCAGGGTGCGTGGCTTTAGACTGCGATTGCAGGGAGGGTCGGACATTCACTTTCAGTGCTATCAGGCTAAAGTTAGCATTTTCCAAGATCTCCTACCTCACCTTTAACAGAGACACATACCTCTCTTCAGAATGTTTCAGGCAGACTGAAGAGTGCAGCACCAGGGGAATATACCATTGATCAAGGTGGGGTATTCCACATCAGCAACATGAAAGAACATAAATATTTCTCTAAACAAATGCATGCAGTACAAGGAAGTAGTGCGATTATAATGTGTGATAAACACTGAGATTAAATGCTGTGTAAAACAGTCGCAATTTCCATTCTGCATAAGTTTTATATATACTCCTAACTCCTCCCCTATAATGAAATGATGGACCATCCCTTACCCAGTCTTTCTGCACCTGGCTAAGAACCAATGTTTTTCTTAAACAAAGTGACAAAATAAAGTTTGATGAATTATAACACTTTTTACACCATTACAGATACGCCAATTACCAACAGAGACTATGGCACCTGGATGCACTGATGGGTAGACACAGGCTGATGGGGCAGTGTTACGCTGTGGCGATGTTTTTTTGGGACACTTTAGGCCACACTATCCCAATAGCACAATCCCTGATAGCTGTCAGATATCTGAACATCGTTGCGGACCAAGTGCACCTATTCATGGCAGCTGTGTTCCTTGCCGGCAATGGCCATTACCAACAGGATAATGTGTCTTTCCACACTACCAGTATATTAGAGGAGTGGTTCGAGGAACATGATGGTAAATGTCTGTTAATGCCTTGGCCTCCAAATTCACCCAACATAAACTCAATCGAAAAGTGCTTTTGCGTTACATCACTTCCACCCCGCAATGTATGGAACTGTAGGACCTACTGTTGATATTATGGTTACAGATACCCCAGGAGATATATCAGGCTATCATACAAGTCAAGTCCACATGTCATAATAACAAGAAACTATATGGTTCTAACCACTGGTTGAGAGCTGTAGTTCCAACCATGCAGGCTTGCGATGCTGTTTACGGATGTTTGTTTGAACTATGGTTTTGGGAAATACCGAATCATTAAGTGATGTTAGTAGGACAGAATTTTGCAATCCCACAGGTACTGGATTATCACTTAAGATGAATTGTAGTCAAATCAAGTCACTTTTTTATTTTGCACTTTATACAGTACGCTGTTTCAAAGCAGCTTTACAGTGATAAACAGGAAAATAATTCTGCTGTAAAGCAGCTCCAAAAACACAAAAGTAAACAGACATTATTCAGTTGAAATCAGTTGTTTATATTAAACCGTTTAAGTGATACTGTTATTATTATTGAAAACCACTGTCTTGCTTAATAATTCTGTGGAATACATAATAATTATAATTATGTATTCATTATGATTTATTTAATTGATGAATAAAAGTATTAATTTCTTTCTTTAAAAAATAAATTGTACTCACCCCAAACATTGGAACATGGTGTATATAAAAACAACTCTCGACGTCTCTCTGAATAGGCTACTAAGGTTTATGATGAAGTGTAACTGGTGCACGCTCACAGATTACTTTTAAACACCAAGACCTGTTAGACAGGATTTCCGTGAGTCATTTGGAATGTTTCTTTAGAATTATTTTTGATAAAAAAAAATAAAAAAAATCTTGAATTTCTACCCTAACACCATCCCCTTTAGGCAACAAACTTCAAGTTTCTCTGTACAAATATAAAGCAGTTCTAGTTGGTACTGCATAAAAACAGTTAATTTGATTATAAAAGGTAAATCATTCTACAAAATTTAATTTAAAGTAATCTATTATCTCATATTCTGTCTTTCATACTTATGTTTTTATAGTGTTACAACCCACCAAAACTGTTACAACTCGTCACTCTTTGTACTTGACATTAATTTACACACTTTAACGATAAGTTGTAGATTTAAAAAAAATCTAAATATCTTAAAGAACTATTTTCTGTACTTGATTATTACTGTACTTATTGTTATTTAAACAGAATCTCATGTTTCTACACTCTAAAAAATGCTGGGTTAAATACAACCCAGCGCTGGGTAAAATATGGACGAACCCAGCGGTTGGGTAACTGCCCAGAAGGTTGGGTTAATCATTTAACCCAACTGTTGGTTGAAAACAACCCAGCATGTGTTCTGTCCAATATTTACCCAGCACTGGGTTGTATTTAACCCAGCTTTTTTAGAGTGTATGAAGGTTATTTTTTTACAATATTCTCATGTTCAGATCAGTCTAGTACTGTGGTAAAGTTCCAGGGGTTCCGGTGTTATGAGACTTTCAGTTTCTGAGATTTTTAGATTTTGTGGGGAGGCATACATGAATATTCATAAGTATCCCAGACATAAGGGAGTGTGTGTGGCCTGAAACTGGGAATTTTAATTCAGGTTAGTTTAGCCTGTGTCACCTCAACCACTGATCTATGTTATAGATCACATTTAGTATATTATTTAAAAAGGTAACAGAGTTACACAAACTTATGCCTGTTTACATTTTCATACCAATTTATAATGTTTTATTAACATGCATGTTATGTACAGTCCATGACTGAATGACAGGTATTAAATTTGTGTACTGTTAGGTTACAACAGAGCAACCTGAAACTGAAACTACATTAATTTCAGTTTGTTGACCTCCTCCTTAAGAAAGATACTGGAAGCCTTGCACATTCAATTTACAAATGGCTGTGTACTTTCAATATTAGGTGGATCAGTTACAAAAAATATTATGCCCACAGACATGTGTTTGGATGTAAGTCTTAACATAAGAGTCTTAATTTTCTCCCAACATCTAAGCCACTGAGGACGTAGGAGCTGCAGCTGTCTAATGGTCTTCTTTGGAAGGCCGGTGAGGAGACCATTACAATAATCCACCCTGCTGGTGATAAAGGCATGAACAAGTTTCTCCAAGTCGTGACTGGAAACAAAACATCTCATTCTTGCAATGTTTTTGAGATGATAGTATGCTGATTTAGTTACTGCTTTGACATGACTACTAAAACTAAGGTCTGTCTCCAGAATCACCCCAAGATTTCTGACTTGATTTTTAGTTGTTTGACCCCTAGAGTCAAGGTATGCATTCACCTTGAGAACTTCATCTTTGTTTCCAAATGCAATGACTTCAGTTTTCTCCTTGTTTAACTGAAGAAAGTTTTGGCACATCCAACTGTTAATTTCATCAATGCATTGGCAGAGGGAGTCAATGGGGCTATAGTCATTTGGAGATAAGGCTAGGTAGATCTGGGTATCATCAGCATAGCTGTGATAGGCAATTTGGTTCTTCCTCATTATCTGACTTAGTGGGAGCATATACAAGATCAACAAGAGGGGTGCAAGAATTGAGCCTTGTGGGACTCTGCATGTCATGGACGTCCACTTAGACTTATGCTCTCCTATACTCACATAATAACCTCTCCCTTCTAAGTATGACCTGAACCATTTGAGTGCCATCCCAGAAAGCCCGACCCAGTTTTCCAGTCTCTCTAGAAGTATGTTATGATCGACAGTGTCAAACGCAGCACTAAGATCTAGTAGTACCAGCACTGATATTTTGCCAGAATCAGAATTAAAGCGAATCTCATTTATTATCTTAATGAGTGCTGTCTCTGTGCTGTGATGCACACGGAAACCAGATTAAAAATTATCCAGGTATCCATTTGAGTTTAAGTAGTTGTTTAGCTGATTAAAAACTATCTTTTCAATAATCTTACCTATGAAAGGAAGATTTGATATTGGTCTATAGATGCTCAAAATGGTGTTGGTAACAAGGCAGGTGACCACCAAGGCGGATCAGGTGGGACTGGAACAGAGAACACAGAGAGGTTAACAGTGGCCTCTGTGGGCGTAACAGGGCAAGCAGAGAGTTCATGGACTGCCTCCATGGCCGTGACAGGACGGGCAGAGAGTTCATGAACAGCCTCCTTAGCCATGACAGGACAGACTGTGAGTTCATGATCGGCCTCCATGGCCATGACAGGACAAACTGCAAGTTCATGAACAGCCAAGGAGGCCATGACAGGGCAGACTGTGAGTTCATGAACGGGCTCCTTGGCCGTAACAGGGCAGACTGTGAGTTCATGAATGGCCTCCGTGTCTGTGACAAGGCAGTCTAAGAGTTCATAAACATCCTCCATAGCCCTGGCAGGACAGGCATAGAGTTCAGAAGTGGATGCCGCCGCCTCGGGAGTTTCTACAGTGGAAGCCACCACCTCTGGAGGTTCTGCAGCGGATGCCGCCACCTCTGAGGCAGACTCATAGACAAGAGAGGCCTCTGGGGCAGATTCGTGGACAGGAGAGGCCTCTGGGGCAGACTCATGGACAGGAGAGGCCTCTGGAGTGCAGTGTGTAGCCGAAACACTCAGGATGGCTACCACCATAACAGGTAGTACAGAGGAGAGGGGAATTGTCTCTGTGATAGCCGTGCTGAGGCCCTGGGGATGCCAGCTGCTCGCACTGACATCAATAGTGGGTCCATCACACTGGCAATCAGTCCTGGCCTAAGCTCCGCATCAGCATCTGCAGGAGCTTGGGTACTTGGGTACCCGCCCCCCCAAAAAATCCTTAGTCAAAACTTGCATGGTATCTGTGGCATGATGAGACTCTGGCTTGTCGACTGTGGCGTTACAAGGCTCAGGTGTGGCGGTCAAGGCATGGCGAGACTCAGGCATGGTGGTCATCTTGGCTATTGACTGAGGAGTGGCGGCCATCTTGCGAAGAGGCTCTGGGCTGGCAGCAATCTTGTGACGAGTCTCTTGAGTGGCTGGCATGACGTTAGCAGGCCCTGGCTTGGCAGACATGGCGTGAGCAGGCCCTGGCTTGGCAGACGTGACGTGAGCAGGCCCTGGCTTGGCAGACGTGACGTGAGCAGGCCCTGGAGTGGCAGACATGACGTGAGCAGGCTTTGGAGTGGCAGACATGACATGAACAGACTCAGGAACAGTAGGCATGATGTGAACAACTCCTGACATAACGTGCAAATACTCGGTGGATACTGGAGGATAACAGGGTTCCTCATCAGTAATCCCCACAGTAAATGGTGAACCAGCAAGCAACAAAGCAAAGACAATATATAATTCCAGTGACCAGCAAATCTTACCCCCTGGCAGACTTGAACGAAGGGGTTCATCTAAACCAAAACAAAAAATGTCCTTTAGTGCCACATCATTAAATTCCACACAATGAGAGAGTTCGTAAAAGTCCTCCACATAATCCTCAATAGTTTCTGTTCATGCCAAGTCAAGTATATTCAAGTCAAGTCTTTGTTTGTATTTTGGATTTCACCTTGTTTGAATAAAAGCTGTACTTCACAACTCGCCTTCAGTGGACTGTTTGTTACAATTGTAGTCAAGTCAAGTCACTTTTTTATTTTGCACTTTCTACAAAACAGGCCGTTTTAAAGCTTTACAGTGAAAAACAGGAAAATAATTCTGCTGTAAAGCAGCTCCAAAAAGACAAAAGTAAACAGACATTATTCAGTTGAAATCAGGGCTGCGTTCAGCCCCGACAAAAAGGTGCAAAATTTTTTTTAAACGGAAACGGTGGTGCGTTGAACACCCTGTTCTGATGACACAAGAGTTGCAACCATGGCAGCAGAGAAGGCCATTATTTGTGTTCTTTTTGAAGAATTTTCGGAGCCTGATGAAATCGGTATAAATATGTGTTTAATACTGCAAAATACGCTCAATGTTACAGTCACTGCCCTTGCCGTCCAGAATAAAAGAGAACATCCCAATCGAGTGAAGGGATTTGTGGAAACTGTGGTTCCTAATTATAGTGATCCAAAATTTGCCTCGCATTTCAGATTGAAAAGACAAACATTTCAGGTGAACGATAATCCACTTCTTACTTCCGAGACTGTGTTATGATCTATATAACCTTATTATTTTTATTATGAGTATTAGGCTTATCATTATTGCTGATCACTGTTGTTGTGCTATGATATTGTAATATTTACCATTATATAATCAGAGGAGCATAGAAAAGTTTATGAAAGTGTCACTCCACAATACAATAGCAAAATATATAAATATTTACAGTATTTTTATGTTACATTAATCAGTGTCTAGCACACCTTCCTAAGGAAAGGATATGGACCAGAAGACATTGCAATTACTAGATTATATTTAGACAAACTTAAAGAAGTTCCAGATCTATATTTGTGCTCTTATTATTTCAGTTATTTTGTCTTTAATGTAAATAAACATGTGCGAACAATATACTTGCTCTCGTGAATTTATTTTGATGTTAATTACATTTACTTACAAATTCATCATCATCATGTTGATATGCAATGTTACTATAAAACTCTTATGACAAATATTCTTCTAATATCTTCAATTGTTGCGTATACCGAACTGCAGCGGACACTTTTGTAAACGACTTTACTTGGACCCATTGTGCGAGCTGTCTCTTTAATATTGCGTGTTTTATATACATGTTGCTGCTGATTGGGCTGACATTTTTGACACACCCACCAAACAAGAGCAAACATATCTCAAACCCCATTGCACACCGTTTCCAGGAAGCATGTCGTTCAACCCGGAAACCGTAGCAAAACGTTGGGCACCGGTCTGAGTTTGGACATGCCCCAGTTGTTTGTATGAAACAATGTAAGTGATACTCTTATTATTATTGAAAACCACTGCCTTGCTTAATAATTTTGTTGAATACATAATGATCATTATAATTTATTTAATTGATGAATAAAAGTAATAATTTCTTTATTATTATTTTTTTTACTCATCCCAAACATTGGAACATGGTGTATATAAAAACAACTCTCGACTTTGTCTCTCTGAATAGGCTACCAAGGTTTATGAAGAAGTGTCACTGGTGCACCCTCACAGATTACTTTTGAACACCAAGACCTGTTAGACAGGATTTCAGTGAGTCATTTGGAATGTTTCTTTAGAATTATTTTTGATAAAAAAAAAAAAAATCAGTCTTGAATTTCTACCCTATCACTATACATACATGCACTTTGATGTCATACACTGATAATTCTGCGCAGCGCCGCTTCAAGTCGAACACACCTATTGGGACAGTCTTCGTAGTGTCGGTGTGACGCAATCACACTTCATATCCGGACCTCGAAGGGCGCGCACTCCACTTTGGGACACAGCTATTGTGCTGAAGTGCATTGCTGATGTTTTTTGCAGATATGTTAAATGTATGTATGGCCTATGTTTGGATTGATGCTAAGAGTTTGAGACAGTGTATGTGTATACATTTTAGAAGGACTCTTTATTGGTGGTTACCACATCACAGTCCAGTTTGAATATGGATTTAAAGTTATTTTCGACGTGAGACCATAGTCTGGACTTTGACTGTTGCTGGTTAGGAAGAGTCTGGTGTTTGAGAGCTGTGATGTGTTTTCATTACAATAGGATCAAATTCATGGACCGTGTTTGGATATTGATGTACTACATATAAGACTTTCGCACACATTAACTTTCACATGATGAAATCCTACAATCTTACATTGCTTTGTTTGCTTTCTTGTGTTTTTTTTAACTTTTGTGTATTTACCTTTTTTGACTATATGCAGCTGTGTTAAAGGGGTCATATGACGTTGCTAAAAATAACATTATTTTGTGTATTTGGTGTAATGCAATGTTTATGCAGTTTAAGGTTCAAAAAACACATTATTGTCCACATACTGTACATTATTGTTGATCCTCTATGCCCCGCCTTTCTGAAACGCGTCGATTTTTACAAAGCTCATCGTTCTGAGAAGCGAGGCTTGTTCTGATTGGCCAGCTATCCAGTGTGTTGTGATTGGCCGAATACCTCAAGCGTGAGACGTAAATGTTACGCCCCCTTACCATATTGTGATGCCGTGTCCCGGTGCAACGACACAAAAACAATAAAACCCATTATAAACGAGGCATTTGTTGCATCCAGTGGGGACATAATTACTGATTATAATGACTTATACTGTCTTTTTACGCATCGCGTTGCATCGCGCCGTGTAAACATTACCATGTCTGCATTTGTGATCGGCGAAATTACAAACAACAAGCAGTACTCTACACTGCTCAAAACTCGCATTTGAATCGTCAGCAGCAGAAACGTACTTACAGGCTGTGAGTCAGAAGCGTCAGACTGTCCTTGCAAAGTTGGAATTGCCCCACTTTATAGAAACAGCCTTTGTGCAAGCCAGAATTGCAGGCTACTCTTCCAGGTTCAGGAAATAGTCCTCTGTAAAATGTGCTGCACAGTGCACACACTCTAATATTTGGGTTGAACTGTTCTGGAACAGTGTTGGAAATACAACTTAACCACTGATTTCTAGTTGTGTCCTCTTTTGGAAGCCCAAACAAAGTACTTTCACATTCACAACGAAACACAGCATCTCCAGGACATGGCACCGGCGGCAGCAACAATTCTACAGCGAGAATAAAAGTTCCACCTTCTTTCGTTGCGTATTCGTTTGGGATTCGCAAATCTTCCCACACTGTGACGTAGACATGTGGGGGCGTGTTTGAATGAGCCATTTTAGGGGGGCGTGGCAGAGTCTTAACTTTTATAAAGAATATCTCTTTGGTTTTGAGACTTTAGTCTTTGCAACTTCAGGGATCTTATCTATGCACAAACAGATTGTAACACTCCAAAGAGAAAGGAAAACGTCTCTAGGTTACGTATGTAACCCTAGTTCCTCGAGGGAACGAGACGCTGTGTCCGGAGACGCTATGGGAACGCCTTCAGCGTGACCGGCTCTGAATACAAGTGTAATCTGTCCAATGGATAGGTGAGACGTCACGGGCAAGGTGACGTAATGACCAGCAGGTATAAAAGCATGTGCGGTGAAACTGGCGTCAGCTTACTAGGAATGAAGCAAGCACGGGCAGGGATGCCGGAGGTGTGGCCTCGAGACGCAGCATCTCGTTCCCTCGAGGAACTAGGATTACATACGTAACCTAGAGACGTTCCTCTTCAGGAACTCGAGCTGTGTCCGGAGACGCTATGGGAACGAGATACCCACGCCGCCAGACTTCCAAGTCCCTGCCCAGTGTGTATCTCTGCGGAGCACATCTAGGGCGAGAGGATGGAAGAGCCTGGGGTGGCCCGCATGACCAGGCCGTAGAACCTGACAAAGGTCAGGGGCGTAGACCATCCCGCAGCGTTGCAGATGTCCTGTATATGGACACCTGCGAGGAAGGCCTTGGAGGCCACCACACTCCTGGTGGAGTGAGCCTTGACTCCCATCAGCGAGGGAAGATCAGAGGACTCGTAGGCAATGTTGATGGCATCCACAATCCACCGACTGAGGGTCTGTTTGGAAGCAGGAAGACCCCTCTTAGGGGGACCGTAGCAGACTAGCAATTGGTCCCCCTTTCTCCACAGGGCAGCTCTGTGGACGTATGTATCCAGTGCTCGCACTGGACACATATAGTTAAGCTTCTGCTGGTCTGGTTCCCTGAAGGGAGGAGGACTAAAGGCCTGCAGTACGACAGGCTGTGGCGTGACAGAAGGAACCTTGGGGACATACCCTGCACGAGGGTATAGAAAGGCTTTGGCCATGCCAGGCGCAAAGTCCAAGTGAGTAGGGGCCACTGAAAGGGCCTGCAGATCCCCAACTCTCTTTAGAGAAGTAATCGCCAGAAGAAATACAGTCTTCAGAGTGAGATGGCGATCAGAGATCTCCTCAATAGGCTTGAAGGGAGGCCTACAGAGAGCTTTTAACACCACAGCCAGGTCCCAAGGTGGAATACGGGACCGTACTGGGGGCCTTAGCCTCAGCGCACCGCGGAGGAAATGTGTAACCAGGGGGTGTCTGCCCACTGACTGTCCACCAAGAGAGGCGTGGTAGGCCGAAATTGCCGCCACATAAACCTTCAAGGTGGAGTGGGTTAACCCTGCGGAGAGACGAGCCTGCATGAACTCCAGCACTGTACCGACCGGGCGGTTAACTGGGTCGAGCTGGCGGTCTCCGCACCATGAAGTGAAAAGTCTCCACTTCAGGGCGTACAGTTTCATCGTAGAGGGAGCTCTGGATTGGAGGATGGTCTCAACAACCTCAGTTGAGAGACCGGAAGCTATGAGCTGTGCCCCCTCAGGGGCCACACCCACAGCTTCCACAACTCCGGCCGGGGGTGCACCAGGGTGCCCCCTGCCTGCGAGAGGAGATCCCTCCTGATGGGAATCTCCCATGGAGAGCCGTCGAGGAGAGAAATCAGATCCGAGAACCATACTCGGCCCGGCCAGAATGGGGCTACTAGCAGCAGCCGAACCCTGTCCCGGCGCACTCTCTCCAGAACTCTGGGGAGCAGAGCAATCGGGGGAAAAGTGTACAGATGAAGCCTCGGCCAAGTCTGTACCATGGCATCCAGCCCCAACGGAGCTGGATGAACTAGAGAGTACCAGAGGGGACATTGCGATCTCTTAGGTTTGGGAGAAAGTGTTTCAGAGCCTGAAACACCGCCAAAATCTCCAGCCAATTGATGTGCCAGGTGAGATGGCGACCACTCCACAGACCGCGGGCAGGGTGGCCACTCATGACCGCACCCCAACCGGTGAGGGATGCATCCATCGCTAGCGTTACGCTCTCACTCTCCTGACTACCACGAGGATCGACTCGATCCGAGCAGGGGACAAACGTGCCTGCATCATGGTCGAATCCCACACCACACCAAGATAAGTGGTTCTCTGAAATGGAGAAAGCACACTCTTCTTGGCGTTCAGTCTTAACCCCAACACTTCCATGTGAGCGAGAACAACATCTCGATGTTGAGCTGCTATCCGCTCTGATTGGGCGAGAATCAACCAATCGTCGATGTAATTGAGTATGCGGATGACTTGTAGCCGCAACGGAGATAACGCAGCATCCACACACTTTGTAAAAGTGCGGGGTGAGAGTGCTAGGCCGAAGGGAAGAACCCGATATTTGTAAGCTTTGCCCCCGAAAGCAAACCTCAGGAACTCCCTGTGAGAGGGAAGGATGGAGATATGGAAGTATGCGTCTTTTAGATCGATCGTGACAAACCAGTCCTTGGACTTGATCTGAGACACAACCTGTTTGAGAGTGAGCATCTTGAACTTCAGTCTGCTGACTGAGCGGTTCAACTGACGCAGATCTAAAATGGGACGCTACCCTCCATCCTTTTTGGGAACTATGAAGTACCGTCTGCAAAACCCGGACTCTCTTTCGCGAGGAGGGACCACTTCAATGGCCTCCTTTCTCAAGAGAGTTTCTACTTCTCGTTCCATTACCAGAGCCTGCTCGGGGCCCACCAGAGTGGAATTCATACCGTTGAATCGAGGCGGAGGAGAACCAAACTGGATTCTGTAGCCTCTCTCTACAGTGTGCAGGACCCACGGAGACACATTTGGCAGTAGTTTCCACGCTGCCAAACAGTCTACTAAGGGAACCAGTCTCTCGAGACTGGCCTCTGGTGTAATCAGAGCTGCTAGTTCGGTGCCCTGGAACGGCACCCCGGCATGGGACAGACGAACTAGCTGCTCCAGAGACCCCCGAAGGGGTGGCGAGCATCCCAGCTCCGCTACGTTTCCGGGCGGAAGAAACTGCTCGCTGGAGATCGCTGTGCCCTGGAACACCGAACGTGGCAGGGTTAGCAGACCGATCTCCTGAGGGCACTGAGGAGAGACGGGCACCGTGTACTGTGGTGAACGCCGCTCTTCCCCGAGGGGGCTGCCCTCATAAGCCCTGGGCCATAAGCATCAGGGCTTCTTGGCCGAAGACCACTTTGCCTGAAGGTCGGTCCGCAGATCCGACTTAGGCTTCGAGGCCCCCGACCGAGAGCCTCGCTTACCGCCCCGGCCACGCCGCGGGGGAGCACGGGCGGCAACACTCTCTTTCTGGGCCTCCCTGTATGAGGAGCCAGCACGCGGCAGGGGCTGCTCTCGCCCAGCAGCCCCTTGAGCTAGAGAGTGGCGAGGGAGAAACTGCTGGAACGCCGCCGCTTGCTTCTTGGCCTCCTGGTGCCTGTCAACAACAGCACCAACGGCCCCGCCAGAAGGCGTCCAGAAGGAAGACCCTGTCACGATCCTTAATATCCGACAGGGTCAACCAGAGATGCCTCTCCGCCACCACCATAGACCGCCCAATAGCACGGGCGGTCTCCTTGGTGGCACGGAGAGACAAATCAGCGTTTTTTGCGGAGTTCACTTATATCGCTCTGTAGCCGCGCTCACTCGTCCCCGCCACATTACCATAGTAATCGGACGAGGGAACGAAGAGGCGGTCCGAAAAAGGTCTAACCCACGACCTCGACATCTTGGTGTGGAGGTCGGTGAAGAACGGCAGGCTCCGATGTGGAGGTGGGGTTTTAAACCGCAGAAAGCGTTCATCGAGCTTGCCTCTCTGCGGTTCAACCTGATGCTCGGCTGGCCAATCGATATTTAATTTGGCCACAGCACGAGTGACCACCTCCACAAGCTCTTCATATTGGGGTGACAGAGAGGGCGAAACATACTCAGCGCTCCCCATGTCAACCTCCTCGGAGGAAGAGAGGAGAAACGCAGAGCCCGCTGCCCGAGGAGAAGTATCCGCAAGGCGGGCTTCCGATCTCAGGGAGCGGTCACCGGATCTGATGAATGAGGACGGAGATAGAGACTTGCTCGTCTCCGATTCCTCTATCAGATCCAGCTGCGAAGACCACGAGCGCCGGCGCCGCTCCGCCTTCTGCGACAGCACCGCGGGGAACGCTGGTGAAAGGCCCCTCCGAAAAGAGAGCCTTTCGGGAGCGAAGCGTACACAGCGGGAGATTCTCGCAGGAGATTCTCCCTCGAGAGCCGACTCTGCGTGCTCCGCTCCCAAACAAACCACACACAAGCTGTGTGTATCACCTGCAGACATGTAGCGTTTGCAGGGAGGAATACGCAGCTTGTGTTGTGATCTGCTCTCGCCCTTAACATGCTTAGCCTTGTACTGGCTCTTTGACATGGTAATGCAAAGGACAAACAACACCAAATAAGACAAACAGTTTCAACACAGAGCACTAGCTGAATGACAGAAAGCTGACGCCGGTTTTACCGCACATGCTTTTATACCTGCTGGTCATTACATCACCTCGCCCGTGACGTCTCGCCCATCCATTGGACAGATTGCACTTGTATTCAGAGCCGGTCACGCTGAAGGCGTTCCCATAGCGTCTGCGGACGCAGCTCGAGTTCCTGAAGAGGAACTTGAAATCGTATCATATGACCCCTTTAACCTGAATTGTTTTCTATTTTGTATTTAATAAATCCATTGATTTGAAATCCTTTTGACTACTGTACATTTTTGACAATATAGACAATATGTGGTGACTGCATCCATTTCAGCTGTATAATAACTGTTTTTCCCAAAGACTTAAAGGTGCCATAGAATGCATTGTTAAAATATTTTATATTGTTCTCTGATATCTACATAGAAGGTATGTGGCTTAGGTAAGTGCAAAAAATCATCAGGGAGCCGCTATTAATATGCTGGGCATTGAAACTGCTTTCAAATGCACGATCGCGTTTTACTTTCACTTTTGCGATCGCACAAACTCTGTTTATACAATGGAGCGGCAGTGCTTACCACACATTTTACAAGATCAGATGCTTGTCAGTGGTGCTCAGGATCTGTAAATCATTCTCCATCATCCTCAGTCATCTCTCCTTACTCTGTTTATGTGGTAAGTGAAATCTTATGTACTGTAATGTAACAGGCTACCACTAGCAAGGAGCTAACCATGTCCCTTTAGTGGCTCGCATTATTTTATTAGAACGCGTTATTTGCTTTCTGTGCCTTTCTGAATACAGACACCAACCCATCCCTGCACTTCACATCCCCTGCACAGCCTGGAACATCACATTTATTTCCATGATCTGCCATTTTCGCTGTTGTCCTCACTTGTTTCTTCACAATACCTGCAGAACTTCTGATGGTTCGGCTGGCGGCTGGCCTTGAACATGGGCTGGTATATGCAAATGGTGCGGGCGTAACTATTGGTGATCCTGACTGTTACGTCACAGTCGGTGTTATGTTCTGATTCGCCTATTTTTCAGTGGTCTTTTTTTATTCACGAGATCTACATAAGAAGGAGGAAACAATGGTGTTTGAGGCTCACTGTATGTAATTTCCATGTACAGAACTCTTATTATTCAACTATGCCAAGGTAAACACAGTTCCCCTTCAGGAACTCGAGCTGCGTCGAGAACGCTAGGGGAACGCCTTTCAGCGATATCAAGCTCTGAATCATATGTGTAATCAGTCCAATTGATGGCGAGACGTCAGGTGCGGGTGACGTCATGACCAGGAAGCTTAAAAGCACGTGAGTTGCAGCCGGCTTCAGCTTTTGTCATTCAGCAAAGCTCTCTGTGTGTGTCAGTCACGATCTATGTTCTGTGAGTCTTATTTAATGTTGTTTGTCAAGTTACAAGTCCAGCAACATATAAAGCTCCAGTATGTCTAAAGCCGAGGCAAAGACAAAACATAAGGGCGAAAGAAAAGCAGTTCACATTACAGATTGTGTGTCTCCCTGCTCACGCTACATTACGAGTGGGGATACACACAGTTTGTGCGTGGTCTGCTTGGGAGCGAAGCACGCAGAGTCGGCTCTCGAGGGGGGCGACTGCCAGCATTGTGAGCGGCTTCCACTGCGTACGCTTCGTTCCCCGAAGCGCTCTTTGAGCAGATGGATCAGGTGGCGGGAATGAAGACGGGCGAATCCCTATCTTCTTCCTTTCACATCAGATCCAGCGCCCGCTCTCTGGGATCGGAAGCCCGCCCCGCGGATTCTTCCCCTCGGAGAGAGGGCGATGCTCCGCCTGTCTTCCTCCGAGGAGGTGGACATGGAGGCGTCGATGAGCTTTCGTAAAGCATATTGTTTGCATAAGCATATTGTGAGCAAATATCATTATGAGCAGCATGTCTGCGGAGCTCTCGAGAGAAAAAAGGCTGATTGTGCTTTCCCCGCTGCAATGCGTTGCACTCCCGCCGGGCACGCTCCGATTGAGATCGCGGGGATCGCACATGGATCTTGCGGACGGGTTGGAGACAGGCTCGCCCTATCTCCACCTGCATTCCCCAGATCTAGCGCTCTCTCGGGGTACGGAAGCCCGTGCTGCGGTTCTTCCCCCTTTGTGTGAGCGCGCTGCTGCAGCCATCTTTCTACGAGGAGATTGATATTGTTTTTTATCCAAGTGGCTCGCGTGTTGCCGAGGCAATGCGTGCATTACGGTCATTCTCAGTTCATTATATTGAATCGTTTCACATCAGACCGTGTTTACTTGTCTGGTTGTTTGGCTGCATTTAATTTGAGGAATTAAATGAGGTATTTCATCTGACTATGAGAAGTAGATATACAGTGCACAGCATAAATTAGTACACCCCCTCTAATACTTAACAAATTCAGCAAATACTCTTTACTTAGATGACACGTTAGGGATCTTTGCTCTCCGAGATATAATGTTCCCTTCTTTTCAAGAAGATCAAATATCAGAAAGGAGATTGGCCTCTTCCTGCTTGATCAATTACCAAAGAAGAATGTCTGTTTTTGAAAATTATTCAGCAAAATTTTGGAAGATTTTCTTATCAACCTGCTAGTGACACACTAATCTTTTTTCAATGCTTAACAGTGTTGCAAAAATCTCTTGAGTACACCCTCCTGAAAGTTACTTCTGAAAAAAAATGTTTAAGGCTATCAAATTTTGATCAACAGGTGAGTATATTGAACCAAAACTTTTAAAGACCAGTAATTTCCTTTTCCGTGTGCAACAGCACAGAGACAGCACTTAAAAGTGTTACATAGTCCTTTAATTCTGATTCTGGCATCATACTCAGACTTAATGCTGGTTTGACAGCAGTGGAACCAGTTGGGAGAGAACTGCTAGGTGACTTATTTCTTAGCATAAAAGAGGACAATGGTATAGGAGAGCAAGAGGACGTCCATACCAGTCCCAATTTCTTGCATTGTTTTAAGTGTCATATGCTCCCATATAGCAGAAGTAGCACAGACATTCAAAAACAATGGACTTGTGACAAGGCTCCTGAAATAATCAGGTCTTTACTTTTAGTTTTCATTTAGTGATGAGTGAATTTTTGCTAGAAAAAGAGCAGGAGAAATAACATGCAAGTGTCTCAGAGCCAGCAAAAGCTATGAAAAGAGTGACACTTTATCTCACAGAGTATGACGCAGCCTGCAGAAGTGACATGCATGGTTGTTGTCACCACTAGAATTACCCTACTGTAGCCAAAGCAAAATAAACTCATTTAACCTCTTCCAAGGCCCATATTTACAAAATACAGACTTCTGGGAATCCATACTCTGATCTCAAGAGACCAAGTCAATCATTTCGGACCCAAAAGTATCCAAAATGTTCTGGTGTTGCTAGAGGAGGAGTACAGTGAGAAGTGTTTGGTACCCACAGTGACATTCAGTGGTAGTAAAGCTCTTGTATAGGGATGAATGAGTGCTGAAGGTGTGAGGGAGTTGTGCTTTATCAATCAATTTCTATAACTTTTTAAAATTCCTTGTTTTTATTTTTTTTAATACTGTTTTTATTGCATGAATTCACTTTCTTTTATGTAAAGCACACTACTGTGTGATGGAATACAAAAACTTGCCTTGCCTTGCCTTGCCTTGCCTTCTGTGCCTTTCTGAAACAGAAGATGCCCCCTCATTCCCTGCATTATTGGGCATTTTTTCAGCATGTTTCTTCACAATGAAACTTCTGATGGTTCGGCTGGCGGCTGGCCTTGATTAATTCTCCCAAGGTGAAAATCCTTCAGTGGACATGAATTTCACTTTTTTTATTCAATCTTAACGCTCTTGAGCAGCTGTGGGGGATTCTGTAGAACTCTTATTATTCAACTATGAAGGTAAACGTTCCCCTTCAGCTGAGCTGCGTCGAAAAGGGGAACTTGCCATTAAAGACCAGAGCATTTATGGAGGTCGTCGGGTGACTCCAGGAGTTAAACAGGACAGATGTGAAAATTTGTCATGAACTTGTACACTCAGTGCCAAGAAGGGTCAGAGCAGTATACTTAAAGTTCTGGAGGACATACTAAGTACTAGAATATTATACATTTGCTGAATTAAATCTAGGGTGTACTCATTTCTGCAGTCCTTCATTTAAACTAAATTGGCTAATTTACTTATCTTACAGAAAATGTTGGCATATATTTTGTCGTTTTTATTAAGCATATGTTTAATACATTTCAATTTTGCCATCTTTCCATGAATTATATTTGTGGCTCGCGTGTTGCCGATCATTACGGTCATTCTCAGAAAATCTTTTCACATATTTTATTGTCTGGTTGTTTGGCTGCATTTATTCAGAGGAATTAAATGGGTGTACTCATTTATGCTGTGCACTGTATATTATATTTATATACAATTTATATATATATATACTGTATATGGTATAAAGGAGACTCTTGGGATAATTTCTCGAGTGGGAGCACGATGTTTACCTCTCTTCCTCCGAGGAGGTTGAGGTGGTCAGCAGGGGCTGCTGGGCGGTAGCAGCCCCAATCGTGTTCAAGCTCCTCATTTAGGGAACGTCACTTCTCTCAGTCTTTTCCGCCCGGAAATGTAGTGGAACTGAGAGGCTCGCCGCCCCTTTGGGAGTCTCTAGAGCAGCTAGAGCGGCCGTCCCCTGCCGGTCCTCCGCTTCAGGGCACCGAGCTAGCAGCTCTAAGCACACCAGAGGCCAGTCTTGAGAGACTGGTTCCCTTAGTAGACTATTTGGCAGCGTGGAAACTACTGCCAAATGTGTCTCGATGGGTCCTGCACACTGTAGAATGAGGCTTCGGTTCGGTGCTCCGCCGCCGCCTTTCAACTGGGTCATTTCCACACTAGTGGGTCCCGAGCAGGCTCTGGTAATGGAACAAGAAGTGAATGTTCTCTTGAGGAAGGAGGCCATTGAGGTGGTCCCTCCTCTTGACAGAGAGTCCAGGTTCTACAGCTGGTACTTCATCGTTCCCAAGGAGGATGGAGGGTTGCGTCCTATTTTAGATCTGTGTCAACTGAACCGCTCAGTCATGCGACTGAAGTTCAGGATGCTCTCTTCGAGCAGGTCATGTCTCAGACCATGTCCGAGGACTGGTTTGTCACGATCGATCTAAAAAATGCATACTTCCCATCTCCATCCTTCCCCATAACAGGAAGTTCCTGAGGTTTGCTTTGGGGGCAAAGCGTACCAATATCGGGTTCTTCCCTTCGTCCTTGCTATCTCACCCCGCACTTTCACGAAGTATGTGGATGCTGCGCTGGCTCCTCTGTGACTCCAGGGCATCCGCATACTCAACCACATCGACATTTGGTTGATATTAGCTCAATCAGAGCAGATGGCGGTTCGGCATCGAGATGTCGTTCTCGCTCACAAAGAGCTAGGGTTAAGACTTAACGCCAGAAAAGTGTGCTTTCTCCAGTACAGAGAACCACTTATCTGGGCGTGGTGTGGGATTTGACCACGATGCAGGCACGTATGTCCCCTGCTCGGATCGAGTCGATCCTCACGGCAGTCAGGAGAGTGAGAGAAGGCCAGTCCCTAACTGTCAAGCAGTTCCAGAGACTGCTGGGTCTGATGGCAGCTGTGTCCAACGTGATATCTTTTGGCCTGCTGTACATGAGACCCCTACAGTGGTGGCTCAAGACCAAGGGGTTCTCCCCGAGGGGAAACCCGCTTCGCATGATCAAGGTCACGCGGCGATGCCTACGTGCCTTAGACATGTGGAGGAAACCTTGGTTCTTGTCTCAGGGCCTGGTGCTGGGAGCTCCTTGTCGCCGCGTAATGCTAGCGACAGATGCGTCCCTCACCGGTTGGGGAGCGGTCATGAGTGGCCACCCTGCCCGCGGTCTGTGGAGTGGTCGCCATCTCACGTGGCACATCAACTGCCGGGAGATGCTGGCCGTGTTTCGAGCACTCAAACACTTTCTTCCAGACCTAAGAGATCGCCATGTGTTGGTGAGCACCGATAACACAGCGGTGGTCTTTTGCATAAACCACCAGGGAGGTCTACGTTCGCGCCCCTTATACAAGCTGGTGCACCAGATCCTTGTGTGGTCTCAGGACAAGCTTCTCTCGCTGAGAGAAGTTCATATTCCTGGGCATCTCAATATGGGAGCAGACATCCTGTCGAGGCAGGGGCCGAGGCCCGGGAAATGGATGCTTCACCCCGAGTTGGTGAAGCAGATATGGAGAGTTTTGGCCAGGCTCAGGTGGATTTGTTTGCGACTCGTCAGACATCGCACTGTCCCCTCTGGTTCTCTCTGACTCATCCAGCTCCACTGGGGCTGGATGCTATGGTACAGACTTGGCCGAGGCTTCGTCTGTATGCTTTTCCCCCGATCGCTCTGCTCCCGGGAGTTCTAGAGAGAGTGTGCCGGGACGGGGTCCGTCTATTGCTAGTAGCCCCGTTCTGGCCGGGCCGAGTGTGGTTCTCGGACCTGATTTCTCTCCTCGACGGCTCTCCATGGGAGATTCCTGTCAGGAGAGATCTCCTCTCACAGGCGGAGGGCATGATCCTTCACCCCCGCCCAGAGTTGTGGAAGCTGTGGGTGTGGCCCCTGAGGGGGCACAACTCATAGTCTCTGGTCTCTCAACCGAGGTTGTTGAGACCATCCTCCAATCTAGAGCTCCCTCAACGAGGAAACTGTACGCCCTGAAGTGGAGACTCTTCACTTCATGGTGCAGAGACCGCCAGCTTGACCCAGTTAACTGCCCGATTGGTACAGTGCTGGAGTTCTTGCAGACTTGTTTCTCCGCTGGGTTAACCCACTCCACCCTGAAGGTTTACGTGGTGGCTATAGCGGCCTACCACGCCCCTCTTGGTGGTCAGTCAGTGGGCAAGGACCCCCTGGTTACACGTTTCCTCCGCGTTGTGATGAGGCTGAGGCCTCCGGCCAGAGAAGCTTATGCTATGTGGTGGATCAGGATGCTATTTTATAGCCTCGAGTCCTCTGATCTCCCCTCATCATTGGGGGTCAAGGCTCACTCAACAAGAAGTGTGGCGGCCTCTAAGGCCTTTCTGGCAGGTGTGCCTATGCAGGACATCTGCAACGCTGCGGGATGGTCTAGGCCACTCACCTTCGTCAGGTTCTATAACCTAGATTTGCGAGCCTCTCCAGGCTCTTCTGTTCTCTTGCCATAGCTGTGCTCTTCCACACTAGGCAGGGATTTGCAAGTCTGGTGGCGTGGACATCTCGTTCCCCTAGCGTTTTCGACGCAGCTTGAGTTCCTGAAGGGGAACGTCCCAGGTTACGTATGTAACCATGGTTCCCCGAGGGAACGAGACGCTGCGTCGCAGGGCCATACTTCCGGCATCCCTACTAGAGCTATGCTTCATTCCTAGAAGCTGAAGCTGGCTGCAACTCACGTGCTTTTAAGCTTCCTGGTCATGACGTCACCCGCACCTGACGTCTCACCATCAATTGGACTGATTACACATATGATTCAGAGCTTGATATCGCTGAAAGGCGTTCCCCTAGTGTTTTCGACGCAGCGTCTCGTTCTCCTCGGGGAACCATGGTTACATACGTAACCTGGGACTTTTTCCATTCTATGGCACTTTTAAGTTATAGTAGCTGAAAATAATTTAATGTGAAACAGATGTATTGATTAATAGTGCAAGCCCTGTGTGGGCCTAGTGAGGGCTTCCTGGTGGCTAAGTGAGGGCTGCCCATGCAGGGCCAGCCCTAAGGGACCAACGTTTTGCCAATGAGCAAAGTCTCAGATATCCCCTTTCCACCAGCAGGAACCAGGTGCTAGTTCAGAGCCAGTGCTATTGCCGGTTCTTAGTTGGTTCGACTGGCGAGCCCTTTAAGAACCGGTTGCTTTTCCACAGGCTAGAGAGCCAATACAGAGCCAGGTGTTACGTCACCGAACTGCAACATTATAGAGATGTAGTGTAATTAGTAACATAAAATGAGGTTTATTTGAAATGATTAAAGTAGGTTTCAAAGAATGCTTTAATTGCTAAATGGTATTTCAGTCAAGACTTTTAAATTTAATGTTACATAATTTCATTTTAATTAGATGTGGTCTTACAGTGGTCTTTCATCCCCTGTAAAGCAGAAATGCTTAGCTTGAACCCATTTTTTTAGTAGGCTTTTACTCAATATGTTAAATTAGCAGGATAAAAAAGGATAGAGAACCGTAAGATTAAAGCACTAAAGTTGGAAGTAGGTTTATGGTTCTCTCATATTTTTTTATTTTATTTACACAGCAAAGATTATTCTAACAATTAAAATAGCAACAAAAACACTAGCTGACAGAAATTGAGATCTCATAATCATTACTGGAAGGTGATTAGGTATTCTGGGTAAGCTTGTACATCATTGAAGATCACAAACATAGTTGGGTTGTTCATATTATCAGTCACACTGTTATAGAGATCAGCACTACTGGAGCTCTTCGCAGGGGGAACAGGAAGACCTTGTTTTCCTCGAGTGAATTCTCCAACAAGCACCCTGGCAAGGTACATGCGTTTGTGTCCGTTGATATCAGGTTTAGAGTAGCCTTGGGCTGAGTAATTTGGGTCCACAGCAAAATATGCACCATTCCCATACATGGCTCCTAAAAACCGAGTAAGAGTAATACATTATTGATTTAAAAGACAAATGGATACAAGCACAAATAAAGTTTATACTGAATTTGACTGATACCATGCATGCCAGCGAAGCTGCGATTGAAGCCGTGATTGTTGATCTGATCAGTCTTATCAGGGCCAGTGCCATGGAAAAGACGCTTTTCATTTTTTGTGTGTTGGTTTTTGTCTTCCAGTTCCTCCTTTTTGATCATGTAGCTTCTCCAAAGTGCACTGTTTTGGACTCTTTCAATCTAAAGACAAATAAAAATTGCACCATTGTACTAAATTTAGACAACAGAACTTTTTAAAACTATTAAATACACATTACTCCTCCCTCTCAGTATTGTCTTACTGTAATGATGCTGTTACTGGATAGTCCGGTGCTTGTGAACTCCTTCTCCACTTCTGCATATTCCTTTGAGCCTGCTGTGAGTTTTACAAGAACAACCGACTGTCCTTTCATGTCCTCCCAGTGTGAAGGCAAAGATCTTTGAGCTGCAACTGTGAACAAAAACATGACCCCAAATTAATATTTAATGGCCTTCTAACAGACATCTTTATCCAGCTAATGACTAACTGTTCTGTTTTTTTATTTCTAAAATCATCTCACCTTCCAGATCTACTCTGTTCAGCTCAATCCTCAGACTCCCTTTTGTGGCCACATTGTGAACTAAATTGGCTTCATATTCAACATTATTAATCTTGATTTTCGCTGAAGGCTTTCTATCCTGAAAGGCATGTTCCAGGTCATAATTGGTCAATATATCAAAGTTTTGTATGCCCCGTCCAGCTTCCTGATATTGCCACTGAACCATACTGCTTAGGAAAAAAGCCTCACGCCTTCGGTTTTCATTCCTTTCCACCTTTCTGATCATGTCCCGAACACGACTCTCTGCAGTGTGAACATCTCTTGTCAGACCCTCCAGTGTGATGACAGAGTCTTGGCCTTTCTTCTCAACCCGAACACTGACTGTGAGCTCCCTCTGCATGGCGTTCAGCATTTCTCCATCCTCCTTGGTGAAATGAGCAATGGCTGGATCACGGATTGGGATGGTCACATGCTCCCGTAATATCAAACTGCTGATCATGTCCTTGGCTTCACTCAGGTCCTTTGGTGTCTCCCCACACAGTTGAAACACAGCTGGCTCAATTACTTCACCAACAACTATAAACTCTTCATTTGCAGGAGAGTCTGAACTTCCTGACCAAAAGAAGTCTGCAGGTTTTATAGAAAGAAAAGAGGGATCAATTATTGTTTATTAAATGTACAGTATTCACATAAATAGATGTAAAGAGCATTATATTTCTTTACTGACCTTTAATTTTGGTAAGCAGACCTTTATCCTCCTCTACTTTCTCACCAGATCTTCTGATCATGCTTTGGTGAAAGTCTGCCACCATGTTCGTCTGGAATATAAGAAACTTCACAAGCCGTACATGCACTGGTTTCTTTTTCTTTACAAAGTCAACAACTGCATCAACCATTGCATCTGCAACATCAGCTGGTTTTGCACCTCCCTGACCTAAAGGGTTAGAGACATATTTACCCAAAAAAGTAAAAAATAAATAAATAAATAAACAAATACATCATCAATATACTGCAACCACTAGGTGTAGAAAAGTAAGAATGCACAAAGCGTCTTACCAGTGCCAAGAGCTGGGAAGGCAACAGAAGTAATCTGGCGTGACTCACATAACTTCAGAACAGACAAAACAACATCCTTAATGTCAGATGGACTATTGCGTCCAATAACATGGATGATGTTTCCACATGGAAGCCGCCCAGCTGAAGTCACAATCTCTGTTTGCTGTATATTTGATGATCCCACTATTGGAAAAACATGTTTACCTATAGCATCTTAAGCTTAATAGATCTCTGTTTCAATATAAATTAGAAGAAATGGCTAATTTGAAAGTATACAAACCCGTCTGTAAACATTCTTGTTCAACTTGCACTCCAGCAGCATCTAAAATGGCCTTGGACACTCCTAGATTACAAATAAAAAGTCTAATTCTCTTTGAATGTGAAATTAGTTTTAAATGAAACCAAAATAAGTAACCATGTATGCAAAGTTGTACTGACCTGCTTTCAGAGAAAAGGTCTGATTTGAGGAGTTGACAATGGCATCAGTTTTTTCTTTAGTTATGTCTCCTGAAGAAACCTCCAGAGTCACTTGACCCAGCTGCATAGTGTGCACCCCAAGAGAGGGAGAGGAGACTTTGCCAATGACCCCTAATTATAAGAAAATAATATATTCATAATAATGTTCAATATGTTTTCAGTGACAACAGAAAGAAAAATGAGTGTGATGGACTTCAGATAAGAAACCATTACCAGAGGTCTGAGCTGATTTAGCAAAAATATTATTTTTAGGCATGAGATGTCGGTGTGCTCCTTTTGTGATGGGACCCTGAATCCCATGTCTAAAGATGCTAGTAAAGCACTAATAGATAAAGCACAGAAATATACAAGATAACATTAAAATGAGCAACTAGGTTAGAATATCTAAATTCAATCTAAATTTATTTCACTCACCTCTACACTCTCCTTGTCAGAAGGGTGCACAATCACAGTTACCTCTTGGAGGTTTGTGAAATTAAATTTCTGGACTTCTGTCAGCATGATTTTAGCCACCAAATCTTTAGGAAAGCCAAGATTCCCAGTCCCAATAGCTGGGAAGGAGATTGAAGCCATTCCTTGCGTTTCTGCTGTTCTCAGGCAATCTCTAATGATCTGAATGAGTACCTTTTAAAATGTAGATAAATATATCTATTATCTACTATTTTTTAAGAAAGTACCATCTAAATACATAGATTACATATGGGACACATTTGCATTATCCAATTTAAATTGAACCTATAAATTATTGATCGAAAAACAAGGATACATTTGATAAAGGTTGATTAAATGTATGCCTCACCTTATCTGCTGAGTTTTGTCCACCATGCCAAAATGGGCAAACTACATGGAAGACCTTGGAACATTTCAGTTTATAACCATCTGTGATGAGCATTTCACCATAATTCACATTGTTTGAGCGAGCAGCTCTGGTGACTTCTGACTGGAGCTGATGACCAGCAGTCTGAAGGAGTGCTTGGGAGACGGCACCTTTACTGAGGTCCAAGTCCTCCGATATAGTGTTTACAATGACATTGGCCTGCAGAAGAAACAAATAATACACTTGTAAAGGGAGAGGAATTTTTCAAGTATAATATCTTAAGAAGGGTTGCTTCTCAAATAGATATTTCTTGTACAAATGTTTTTTAGGATACTTTTTACTGGCATTAAGTAATAAATAACTCTATCTTTATGTTTCTACAATAACAAGTAATCTTAGATTCACTTACACTCGCATCCTGGATGTTCCCTTTGCTCAGAATGATTTTTAGTCCCTCTTGTGTAGTTTTGGTCTTAAGAACACTCAAGCCTTCAGATTTATCTGATCTGCCACCATAGCTTGAAGTTTCTCTTCTCCAGTGTGCTTCGTGTTCAAAGTCTCTATTACCACGGCCTTGGACAACTTCAAACTCTTGGTTTATTTGACCATAGTTTCCACGACCATTTCCACGATAGCCTTGTCCGTAGTCACTATGCCCATGGGGTTTGGCTTGATGAGAGAAAGTAATTTTGGGGTTATAAGCAGCAAACTCCTTTCTGACAGCTTGAGTCATGGCATTCACTGTACTGCCATTATTGTCAACCAAGTGAATTTCAGTTAATGTGCTATTGGAGCCTCTGTGGTTATGAAATTCGATGTACTCACACACCTCCTTAGCAATTGATTCAGTGCAAAGATCAAGAGGACAACCAAATATCCCCGAGCTAATTACTGGAATTGCAATAGAAGAGCAGTTTTTGCTTGACGCCTGGTTCAGACTTTCCCTCACAGCACGTCTCAGGCGTTGCACAGTGGTACTTCTGTCTGAATCAGTGAAGCGAGGTCCAACAGCGTGCACTACATATTTACAGGGAAGACGACCAGCATCAGTGATGATAGCTTCTCCAGGCTTCAGAGACCCATTTGCTTTTGTGTGTTGGTCACAGATTTGCTGCAGACTTGGTCCAGCAGCTTGGATAAGTGCTAAAGCTAATCCACCAATGTGCTTCAGATCTTCATTAGCAGCATTGACCACAGCATCAACATTGATCTTGCAAATATCTGCCGTCCTGACAGTAACAGTTACTCCACCTGGAATTCGAACCTCACAAGAGACTTGGCCAATATCTTCAAAACTTCCTTTAGTAAATTCATCTTCTTCCTCTTCCAGCATATAATCTTCCTGAAGAACCACCACAAATCCTTTCTCCTTCAACAGCATTGAGAGCATCATTTTACCCTGCTCCAAGAAGTATTTCTTTGCTCCTGCCTTTTTAATGATCAGTGTGTCCCTGTAGAGACCATCTGCCAAACTTTTAAAGAAGGTCAGAGCTGGCTGGACAAACGTACGCTCTCCAGACAGTTTGATCCAGGGTCTCTTTGAATCGAAACTGACTTTCACCTCATCAGACTTAATAAAATTCTGCCAGTGTTGTGATTTTTGGACTTTTATGAATTCAACCGCAGCATGTGATTTGACACGAACAGTTTCTTCAATTCTAGTGTGTTTCTCAATGAAACATCCTAAGTTTTCACTGACCTCCATCACTGGTTCTCTGAATCCAGTCACCATTACTTTGTCTCTCTGTTTAGATAAATGTGTAATCACAGATGTCTTTTTGGAAGTATTGAACAATTCTTGCAATTGTTTTTTGAGATCCTGCCACTCTGGCATTTGAAGGACACCTTGATCTTCTACAATGAGGTCTTTGGTTGTGAGAACTGTATTCACCCTCTTCTCTGCCTCAGAAAGTGATCTTTCTGTGCTCCCAATCACAACAACATCTCCATTTTCAATTGTGTAGACAGCAGTTATTCCATGAGATATAAAAAGATCTCTTGACATTTCATGACAATCCACTGATCTCAGAAAATCCAGGATTGAATGGTTAATCTGTAAGTGCTTCTGTTTCATATTTATATTCTTCTCAAGGACCCAATTCTTGAAAATTAGAATTTCTGTATGAAGACCTGATAAATCTAATCTGTTCATTTTTTTGTTGTAGTCAATGTGCAGGTCTTGAGAAACAGCCTTAGCACTTTTCAGGCCATCTTGTTCAAGCAGAGAGTACATGGCAGGAGAAATTTCCATGTACTCTGTCACACTGTTCTTCTCTCTTTCTATTTGATTTGTTGCTCTCTCTAAAATTTTCTCCATTATGGACTTCAGTCCAATTATCTCATGGGTCATTCCTGCCAGTGTCAGCACCCCTTTAGAGGCATCCAAATCTGTGAAAACCTGATCTTTCACTAATTCCTTAACATCACTCTCCACTTTAGACCACAAGGCGTGTGACACCGGCCACTCGGATGTTGTGTAGTTTGAGATGATTTTCTTAAAGGCATCAATGGCATTCTTACTCCAGCCATCAATGTGTCTTCTGGTAACTCCTTTCTGTTTCAGTAATGCTGGATCAGGACTGAGCAAAACTTCAGGTTTGTCCATGTTTATTTGGCAGAAGTGTGAGCTCATCTGGTCTTTAATAGAGGAAATCTGCTCTTTCTTGAGGATGAACTCCCTGATGGCAGGATGTACACTGACTGTAATGGGTTCAGGCAGCTTCAGATGGGGTCTTTTGCCACCATATAAGACAGTTTCAAGTGATTTGAAGTAGGGATATATCTTGACTGGAACATCACAGATGTTATTCTCTTGTTTCAAAACTCTCTCTTTGGCTAAAAAGAATGAAAGACGTAGGCATAGTGAATCAATGCATGTTGACAAGTTTTACTTAGTTGAAGAAGTTTTACTTAGTCTAGTCTTAACTGTAATAACAAAGACTATCAGCAACTGCAAATGTATTTACCTTCTTCCTCCTTAAAAATAATAATGGCTGCTTGTTCTGATGGAATTGTGATAACTTCCTCTACTGGACCGCCCCATTTCTCAAAATACAGTTCCAGCAGCATCTTGTTGTTGTTGGCCTCAGCTGGAAGATTCTCCACCCGCACACATGTGCTTCTCTCCAGTGCACGGGCCCTCAGATTATACTGCTTGAACTTTTCATGTGCCCTGGTGTCCTCAAGGAACTTTTCTGCAGCTGTCAAGTTACATTTTATTCTAAATTAAATTTTACTGAAAGTGCCAGACACATTTAATCAAGCCATAATAACAACATACAAGTATGTATACAAGCAAAATATTAAAGGTATTATGTTAAAGTAAATGACTAAGTAAAATATGTTAAATTATGATAAAAAATATAAATGTATATTTTATAGGATAACTTACCACTGGGATTTTTAAAGGTCACAACTGCTTTTCTTAATTCTGGTATTAATTCCATGCTAAAGTCATTTTCAGAAAGACTGCTGATGTTCTCCACCAAAAGAGTCAAAACATTTTGTTTAACATCATCTGAAATGTTCTCCAGGACCACAGCACCTGACTCTTGAGGCTTCTTCACATCCACATCAGTCTGAGAGACACTTTGATCTTTAGGCAAAATAAAAGTGACATATTTATTAAATCTCAATGCTAAATATTGTTTGTATAAAGTCAGCTAGCAGTGTCAGATACAGTTAACAAACAAACTAATCTTTTGTATAAATTATTAACTACATAACTTATAGATTTACCATCAAATATGTATGTTAAGTAGTACTTCCGCAATAACATTAAAAAAACAACTTAATCAATAAAGATTACATACACGTAAGCAGCCAGAGACCAAAGTTCAGATGATTTACTTACTTGGTTCCTGATATCCACATGCCTGCTCCGTCTGAAATCACACAAACGTAAAGCATTTACAATTATGTAAATGGAGAACGAAACAAGTATGTTTAGTTAACTGGTCTCTCTACTCCGGCCTTTTCAACAATATAGAGGAATGACAAACATCTTCTTAGAGAAACTCTAAAATTCAAATATATCGCAACCGTAAAGCTGTATTAATATTTTTATGATAGACCTTTCTGTTCATTTATAGTGACTTCATCCAATCTAAAGGGTTTGATTTACAGAGCCACTCATCTGAGGTTTGATTGTAAAAGCATTGTGGTCCTAATTCTGCATTTTGTAATAAGTCTACTCACTTGTTGTCCAGTGCTGTCTGCTTGTTCCTCTGCATCGCTGGGTTTGTACACTTTCAACTTGATTTTCTGATTGTCAACGGTAATAAAGTGTTCTGCCTTTGAGAGCACACTATCTCGGACTTAAACACAAACAATCAGACTTAGTCAGATACATCACAACACTTAGAAATCATCACAGTAAGCTGTACTGCACAGTATATCATGTTACGTGATATTAACGAATGTGATTATAATGTGATGATTAACAATGATGTGACAATGGCCTATATTATAGTTTTGAAAAGGATTTCCTCGTTTCCTCGTAGAAAAGTATTAACTTACACTGTAATATAAGTTAATTTACTCTAACACTGAATATATCAGTAAAGGAATGCCGCAGTGAATTAAAGAAAGCATTATTATGTGGGTAAATCTATAGGTATATTTGCTTTGAAAAGTATTACACGTTTGAACATGGCCAGAATGTGTGTGAGTTGAGAGACATGTTCAAATTCGTTGTCTTAATGAGGCAAAACTGTTTTTACATGTACCAAAGAAACACAATGATAACTGATGCCTTAACACAGCCAGAATGTGTTTGTCTACTGTACTAAAAAAAACACATTCAAAATTGCTGCATTAACATGGACGTTGACACGGTCAAATTTCACACGTTCTATTTAAAGACTTTTGGCCCCATCTGCTTTCCATAAAAGTGTGGCCTCTGCTTAATCGTTGACGTCATTTTCATGGTTCACAAACTAAAATTAAGTTAAACTGGAAGGCTATTGCTTGGTAAACAAATATTGATAATAACTGTTCTGTGATTTCAGGACAGAGATACAACAGAGAGATGCCACAAGTGGTTTCTTAAGAGAAGTGCTGACATATGGAAACAGACACACGAAGAAGCTCCTTAAAACTATGCATTTTTCCCCACAGTAGTATATTTCTCCTATATATCACTATGCATTTGTTACAAAATTACATTTAAATATATTACATATTACAAATATTTAACAAGTCTTTGACATCTAAATAAATTGAGGGCCACTTTATGAGCAGTATTAAATTAATAGGCTACGTAAACATATCTTACATATTTTTTGTATATGTGTATATTTGTATTATATTGTACTAGGTAAATGTATTTTTAAATATCTGTATGAAAAAATATATTATTTGTGTCACTTTATTTTAATGTGTCCTTGTTACAGTGATTGCTGTAACATGTAAAACAACAGGTAGGCTACTGTTATAGTAACAATGTAACAAGGACACGTTAAAATACAGTGTTATCGCTTTTTTATTGTTTTCATATTTTTTAATCTAAGGGCTTGTTTCTTAATGTAGCCTTAATAAAACCTGGCATTGTTTTGTCACGTATGTTTACATTTGTCCAACTTTGCCACTGGTCCGCTGGCCTTGTTAGCTGGTAATGATAGGCCAATTTGAACGTTAAAATTCACAGATTAAATAAGTGCTAACTTTGCGAGAGTTTGTCGCACTTTATATTTGAGCCCGACATTATCATAGGTGTCTGGAAAGCTTGATAACAAAAACTTTGTTTGTCAACATATGCTTATGTGTTCAGCACTTACCGTCAGATGATTTGAACAGAATCGTAGCGGAGTTACTTCCGTCAATATATTCCACGACGCAGTCTCCTCCTTGAGATTTCTTCTTACTCTGGAAATAAATCTGAAGTTTATTTTTCACACTTTTAGCGTGTTCAGGCCCCCAATCCCCCTCTACAATGATGGGATAACATTCGTCCATCGCGATCCTTCTGATCAACTGGGGAATGACTTGCACGTCAGAGTTAATATAGCTGATCACGCCCTAACTTTCACTTTCGTTTCTGCATAAATTTACCCTGAAACTGAGAGCGTGGTCTGTTTTTTTTTTTTTTTACACTCAGGCACGATAGCAGTGCGATTATTTATATAAACGTTGACCCCAAAACAGCTGATAAACACAGTAGTGAAGGCTTAAGACAAAATAATTCTATTCCGCACTCGTAGCTAGTTTTATGTTTGACTGTTAAACAGTCTGCTGCCTTCAAGTTCACCTGGAAACTTGTAGCAGGTCTACCTCCAAACCGGGCATTTGTTATGTAACGTCACGGATTCAAGACGGATACATAACGAGGAAATTACCTAAACCATCCAAAATAATTATAAACAACAAATCCAAAAAACTACATCTGTAGGCCTATTAAATGAAAACATTTATACGTGGTATCACAACTACAGTAAATTGTGTTACATAAAGCAAAGGAAAACACATCATGTCATTGTTTCATTGAAGCCATTATTGGGTTGTATTATCGTTGCATTTACGATGTCTTGACCAGTAGGTGTCTTCAGCATGGTTTTCAATTATTTGTTTCTTAAATGTTAAAAGCAGATTTGCTCAAACTTTTTACTATGAAGGGCTACAAATCAAACTTGTTTGAGGGCCATGGGCCAAACGTAAATGTGGCATTATATCCAACTGCACTATATGAAACATTTATATTAAAGTCGACATTTTTTTTTAAATCAAATTTTACTCATATTTTCTACCTTTTAATGCAAGAATAAGACACAAAAATGTTAACAAAAAGATTAAAAAAAGTCTAAATGAGCCAACTCTGGCCTAAAGGCCTTGGTTTGGAAATATCTGTTTTAAAGGAAATAGATTTTTTTATTCAACAATCATAATTTACTGAAGCCCTTTGTTATATTTATTGCTACATAATTGTATGTCTAATTTCAATCAATGTGGCCATTTAATCCCCATAAACATAATCCCCAAATGCTCAACACAAACCCTTTTCCTTGTAAGGAAACACTTCAATACATGAAAACAAACAACTGCTGATTATGTAGTTAAAGATTAGAAGGGAACCGCAATATTAAATATCTATAGTGAGTGTCAGGAAACCAGCTCTTTTCTGAGGATTGAATGAATACTTTCTCAGGATTACATTAATCTTTTAAATTTTATTTTATTATTTTTTTTCTTCATTTATGCACGTTTCTACAGTGCATCCAGAACATATTCACAGCGCTTCAATTTTTCCACATTTTATGTTACAGCCTTATTCGAAAATGGATTAAATTAATTATTTTCCTCAAAATTCTACAAACAATACCACATAATGACAATGTGAACGAAGTTTGTTTGAAATCTTTGCAAATGTATAAAAAAATAAAATAAAATTAAATGTAGGCTACATAAGTATTCACAGCCTTTGCCATGACACTCAAAACTGAGCTCAGGTGCATCCTGTTTCCACTGATCATCCTTGAGATGTTTCTACAACTTGACTGGAGTCCAAACTAAGCGATCGGGGGAGAAGGGCCTTAGTCGGGGAGGTGACCAAGAACCCGATGGTCACTCTGAAAGAGCTCCAGCGTTTCGCTGTGGAGAGAGGAGAAACTTCCAAAAGAACAACCATCTCTGCAGCATTCCACCAATCGGGCCTGTGTTGCAGAGTGGCCAGACGGACGCCACTCTTCAGTAAAAGGCACATGAATCACTCTCATACCATGAGAGACAAAATTCTCTGGTCTGATAAAACAAAGATTGAACTCTTTGGCCAGAATGCCAAGTGTTATGTCTGGAGGAAACCAGGCACCGCTCATCACCTGGCCAATACCATCCCTACAGTGAAGCATGGTGGTGGCAGCATCATGCTGTGGGGATGTTTTTCAGCAGCAGAAACTGGGAGACTAGTCGGGATCGAGGGAAAGATGAATTCAGCAATGTAAAGACATCCTTGATGAAAACCTGCTCCAGAGCGCTCTGGACCTCAGACTGGGGCAAATGTTCATCTTTCAACAGGACAACGACCCTAAGCACACAGCCAAGACAATAAAGGTGTGGCTACGGGACAACTCTGTGAATGTCCTCGAGTGGTCCAGCCAGAGCCCAGACTTGAACCCGATTGAACATCTCTGGAGAGATCTGAAAATGGCTGTGCACTGACGCTCCCCATCCAACCTGATGGAGCTGGAGAGGTCCTGCAAAGAAAAATGTGAGAAACTGCCCAAGAATAGGTGTGCCAAACTTGTAGCATTATACTCAAAAAGACTGTAATTGGAGCCAAAGGTGCTTCAACAAAGTATTGAGCAAAGGCTGTGAATACTTATGTGCATGTGATTTTTTTTTTCTATGTATAGTAAGTATTATATGAATACTTTCCAGATGCACTGTATAATCTACATTGTAATAATTACTGTAATCCATGCCAGTAATTATTACACATACATTATTTACTTATACTTCATGTGTTCACCTTCACCAAATCAACATAAAACAGCAACAAAAAACACTAGCTGACAGAAACTGAGATCTTGTAATCATTACTGGAAGGTGATTAAGTATTCTGGGTAAGCTTGTACATCATTGAAGATCATAAACATGGTTGGGTTGTTCATGTTGTCAGTCACACTGTTGCTACTGGAGCTCTTCGTTGGGGAAACAAGATTTCACTCATTGATTTACATCACAAGAAGTACACTGGCAAGGAACAAGCATTTATGTCCGTTGATATCAGGTTTAGAGTTGCCTTGGGCTGAGTAACTTGGGTCCACAGCTATATATATACTATTTCCATACTGAATTTGACTGATGATACCATGCATACCAGTGAATCTGTGAATGAACCAATGACTGTGGATCTGGCCAGTGTCGTGGAAGAGATGCTTTTCATTGTTTTTTTATCTTCCAGTTCCTCCTTTGGTCATGAAGTTCTCCAAAGTGTGCTGTTCTGTTCTCTTTCAATCAAAAGGCAAGAATAAACATTTAGTTTATATCCAGTGCAACTGAAAATAGCTTTGAGGTACTGCGGACAACAAGATGAAAAACCTCCAACTTGATTAAGTAATCTTTGTTCATGATGCCATTCTAGTCAATGTCTTAATTTTAAAATAATCTCACTTTACAGTTCTATTCTGTTCAGTTCAATCCTCACTTTCCCTTTTTTGGCCACTTTGCGAACTAAATCAGCCTCATATTCATCATTGTTAATCTTGATTCTCACTGAAACCTGTCTCTTCTGAATAGCCTGTTCCAGCTCATAATTGGTCCAAATATCAAAGTTTTTGATGCTGCTTCAATTTTCCTGATATTGCCACTTAACCACACTGCTAATTAAAAATGCCTCACTTCTTCGGTTTTGGTTCTTTTCTACCTTGCGGATGATGTCTTGAATACGACTGTCTGCAATTTGAACATCTCTTGTTAGACCCTCCAGTGTGATGACAGAGTCTTGGCCTTTCTTCTCAAGCCGGACACTGACTGTGAGCTCCCTCTGGATGACATTCAGCATTTCTCCATCCTCCCTGGTGAAATGAGCAATGGCTGGATCACGGATTGGGATGGTCACATGCTCCCGTAATATCATGCTGTTGATCATGTCTCTGGCTTCACTCAGGTCCTTTGGAGTCTCACCACAGAGTTGAAACACAGCTGGCTCAATTTCTTGACCTACCATTACAAACTCTTCATTTCTGGGAGATTCTGAATTTTCACCACCAAAAAATTATTTTTATCCAGGTACATGTTTGATGGGAAAAACAGAATGATCAATTACTGTATTTAACAAAAAATAAGAATGGATGGGATTATACTTATTATATTGTACTTACTTTTTTTAAATTCTATATACTGACCTTTAATTGTGGTAAACAGGCTTTTATCCTCTTCTACTTTCTCACCAGATCTTCTGATCATGCTTTGGTGAAAGTCTTCCACCATGTTCGTCTGGAATATAAGAAACTTCACAAATTTGACATGCACTGGTTTGTTTTTCTTCACAAAGTCAGCAACTGCATCAACCATTGCATCTGCAATATTAGCTGGATTTGCACCTCCCTGACCTAAAGGGTTAGAGACAAAAAAGGAAAAGAGTACTGAATAAATCAAACAAAATATGAGTAATACATTTTTAATGCTGTCAATCATTAAAAATAAACTAATTAATCAAACATTTTTCTTAATTATTCCTGATTAATCACAAATTAATATAACATTTATATTGTCATCATTTCACATTGAATCTCCAAATTAATGTAGAAACAACATAAATATTTTAATTTCAGCCATTAATTATAGCCATTCAACATTTTACATTTAATAGGCTTTGAACAATACGACAAGTGAACGTAAAACAATCTTCACATAAACTATACATTCTATAGGCTATATACTATCCTATACATTCTACTATTATATGAATAATAAAATAAATTTCCCACTTAATTTACATTTTATTACTTGATTGTTTGACTTATCACAATTTAATTACAATTGTTTTATTTTATGAAATTAAACAAGTAGCCTAAATCAGTCAGTTCCCAAAGTTTTTTATACAGTCCACCTAGAATTCACTGAACAAGCATTTTGGAATGTGAGTCAAAGACAATATGACATCAAAAAGCACTGGGGATACATTTACTTGCTATTTACAATCTCAAACCAGAGCCTCGCTCTCTGTGTATTGATGCCCAAATGTGCCAAGCTGCTGTTTCAGGCATCGCCATAGCTGCTTCTCAGATATTTCGCGGTTCACTCTGACGTTAATTTAGATGAATATGTGGTATATATGCGCATATCAAGTGTTTATGAGAAGTGTGGGAGTATTAGCCTATAACGCTTACTGCATGACATGGAGGCGCCTGCGCAATCCCTTGTATTTTTTACTTCAGAAAGTACTTAAAATACTCTGTCATTTTTGGTCATTCAGATAAGAGTAGCCTAAAGGCTATCATCATTCATACATATATATATATATATATATCTTTGCTTTCATTTATGTACACTCACAATAACACCAAAACGTTGTGCTTTTGTAAAATAGAGAAAATAAGAAGGATACGCTTTCTGCCGTCTCATGCAGTCTCTTGCCTCACACAGACATAAGAAAGAAATCTATAGAAAGCTTTTCTGCCGTAGTTATTAAACCATTTAAATAAAAAAAACAAATATTCTCTTCTGTAGTCTGCAAGAAAATGTGCATTTCTCAATTAAAGACATGTCTATTACTGTGGAGATCAATGTCAGTGTCGGCATTTGGCAACTAATAACAAATAATTTAAATGTTTTCTTTTTCCCCAACACATTCATAATCATTACATTTGCCAGTGTTTTGTGGCAAGCTTTATGCGCACGCTTGAGCACAGAATAGGCTATAATACGCCTATATGCCTCATAAAGGATGGTTTAGGTTATTATATTAATATAAACGTGTGACTTGTTGACTAGAAAAATCTTTAGTCAGGGGCAGGCCTACTTGGCACAAGGAATGGATCCATTTTTAACCCTCTATGGTATGGAGTTGCCATATGGCAACAATTAATTTCTACTTATTTCCTTGTATTCTGAAAACAATATATACATATATATATAGCAATATGGTAATTAAAAGGGCCGGCCTTAAGGTAGTCAATGATGTGCTGTTTTTAAGTCAAATGTCATTTGAATGTTCTTCCAAAACACTTTTTCCCACTGCCACCCTCACATGGAGGACACCTGTTGAAGTGCTCCAGAAATTGCTCTGTTAACCTCATTTCTGAACATCTCTTCTCAAGGGGGATTTTTTTTGCATCATCTTTGGATAGTAAATTACATATTTTTATTCACAAATCAACATCGTCTAACGCAGTTTTACTGTAAATTGAGAAAATATCAATGTTACCATATGGCAAAGCTGTACCACTACAGAAAAATAGGCATGTTGCCATACGGCAATGCTGTACCACAGTGGAATTGAAGTAATGTATTTCCCCATTGGGATTTTTTATAGATAGTTACATCAATAACATGATTGCAGTTATTTATTAATTTGAAGTGTTTATTGTAGTATAGTTGTGTTGATGTATAAATAAGAAAATTATTTATTCTTTTCAGAAAATGAATACAGCAGTATTTCACAGAAAGGGCAATAAGAAGAGTGCAGAGTTGGCTCTTCCATGTGATGACAATGAGTATGAGTTGGCCTTCAATGACTGTAATGATGAGTGTGTGTTTGCATGTGTATATTCCACTTCCGCTTCCGGCTTTGCTACTGTTCGGACGCTCTTGCTTATTGCTCTGCGCTTTGCTCCCTATTTTTGTTTTTTTTCTCAGATCTCTCTAAGATTTTAACTTCAGCAGATCAGCACAGTTCTCAAACAACACATTTTTTTGGAAAAAGAGGACTCTTTGCCTCCCACTGCCAGCAGTTTACATTCCGGAGACAGAAAAATACAGCTGTCTACATTCAAACAGACGAGAGAAAATGCCTCTAGTGGAATCTACTTGCTGCATGAACTGCCACAAAATTCTACAAAGGATTGCGGTTCTTGAAACAAAGTTACTTGCTGGACTTCCAAAACAGACGGATCATACAGCAGATGATCACCTCGGACCCCCTCAGCATACAGCCGGTGAGTCCTGTGAATCTAGTGAATCTCAACAGTTTATACCAAGTGTAGAGGAACAAGCCAAAACTGATCGACAGACTAATCGATGGCACAAACAGGGAGCGAGACCCAAAGGCTCTCGAGACATCAGATTGTCACGAGTATCTCGTATTGCTGCTGTAGCATCCTCTACCCCAGATACGGCTATGACAAGACTTGTACAACCCCCTATACATCTTGAAAACAGATTTGAAGCATTGATGAATGTGGATGAGGAATCCCAAAATATGACAAAACTTGGATCGAATCAGCCAGCAGCTAACATTGCTACTAACCGGCGCTCAGTGTCGAGCAGACAGCGGCATTCAGCTCAGAGCGCAGCCGAGCCCAGGACTCTGATAGTGGGTGACTCTATTATTAGAAACATCAGTAGCAGGACTACAACTAACTGCTGCTTTACTAACAAGCAACCGTCTCTGATGTGAACAAGGAACTTCAGAACATTGTGATGAAGCACAAGACTGCAAATCGAGTCATCATCCATGTGGGGAAGAATGATATTCGGAAAGGGCAGTCAGAACTGCTTAAGCAAGATTTCAGTGAACTCTTTGAAACACTTCAAAGACTTGAAGTTCAGTCGTTCATCAGTGGACCACTCCCAGCAAGGGGAACTAACATGTTTTCACGGTTGCTTGGGCTGAATACATGGCTACAAAGAACCTGCAGTACAAAAGGAGTCAACTTCATCGACAACTTCAATATTTTCTGGGGCCACAGACAACTGTTTAAACTGGATGGCCTCCACCCAAACAAACTTGGTACAAGAGTGCTAAAGGACAATTTCTTTTTCTCCCTCCGTCATCCTTCGGTGGTGTGTGCCAATCCACTCACACACTCACCTGAACAGAATATGAGTGACCACAGGACTTCATATCAGCTTCCGATGTCATCATGTGGTTGAAGAATCCCACAAGGACACTGATAACGCCGCGCAGCCAAAACAAGCACTGCTCATGGACATCCCGGCTGAGCCCCGCCCACAGAGCTCATCACATGCAGACTGTGACGTATTACAACAGCTCCAAGATTCAACACCCAAGGACGACTTTCTGGAAAACAGCCTGGGAAGCCAGGACAACACATCACAGTCACCGGAAACACCAGAGCTAGAGCCCCGCTCACCAGATACACTATCCCTCTCTCCAGCATCTCCACTTCTAAGCTTTTCACAGAAAATGGAGGAACTGGTGTATGCTGGGACCAAACTCTCTGCAAGCCCCCAGATATCAACAAAAAAACGGCGGGCCCCCCAACCACCAAAGACTGCAGGCCCAGCTCTCCCTCCTCCTGTGAGAGCTCTCCGACCGCTGCCTCAACGCCAGGGCCCAAACCCTCCTCCATCGGCTGTAGGTGAACCAAAAACAACTGATAACAGCTCTCAGTGATATGTGTCGGGTCCCCGCTTTATTAACAGCAACATTCACAAATGTTTACAAAACAAGCGGGAACCCAGTATGCCTGTAAGCCTTCTCTATTTCTGTTTTATCATGTGATAGAAAGTCTAAGGCCTTCTCAAGCCGTACGGCTGACCCATCTAATCTGCGGCCTGTAATGCATCACATCTAAGATTGCTGTAGAGACAAAATGTAATTCCATCAAGTTAGATTTTTAAATTATTCGCTCACTAAAAAATAAATCAGGAATTTGTGATCAATGATTTAATAACCACAAACAACCTGGATTTTATGTTTCTAAATGAAACATGGCTTGAAGACAGCTGCAGTGCAACAGTCCTAAATGAAACAGCCCCTCCTAACTTTAATTTTATAAGTGTCTGCAGGACTGTTAGGAGAGGTGGAGGTGTAGCTGCTCTATTTAAAGATGTTTATCAATGCAAGCAAGTGTCATTTGGTCAGTACTTGTCTTTTGAATATCTAGGTATTGTGCTGAAAGGTGCCCCACGCATTCTGTTTATCATCATTTACAGGCCTCCAAAATACTCTCCAGCCTTTGTTGAAGAGTTCACAGAACTGTTATCAATGATTTCCTCAGAGTTTGACTGTTTTGCTATTGCAGGGGATTTTAATATTCATATAGATAATGCAGAAATCAAAACTACAAAAGAAATTATAACTAGTTTTAAACACTTTTGACCTGATTCAGCATGTGCATGGACCAACACACAATCGTGGACACACTCTAGATTTACTCATCAGTAGAGGTCTAAACATTTCATACCATTGTTATTAAGGATGTAGCACTGTCTGATCACTTCTGTATTTTCTTTGATATACTGATCTCTGTCACCACTGAATCTAGATCTGTCTCTGTCAGAAAGAGATGCATTAATGAGAACACTAGTGTGCTATTTATGTAGGCTATATCTTCAACACCACGCATTTCTGCACGACTCTGTTGATCTTCTCCTGGATTCATTTAACTCAAAAGTTAAGAATGTTATTGATGATATAGCTCCGACGTGAAAGGGTGGTTGCAGCAAGAAGACAGGCAGACAGAAATGCAGTTTGGAGAAAATCAACAGCAGTTCAGAATATGAAAAGGCAATGCAGAAAAGCTGAGCGGATGTGGCGGAAGACAAAACTTGAAATTTATCTATAGCATCTATAAAGACAGCCTTCCATGCTTTCAATGTGGAACTCATTTGCCACAGCTAGACAGACCTTCTTCTCAAACCTTATAAACAGTAACTTAAACAACACTCGTACTTTTTTGCTACTGTTGCAGAGACTGACAAACCCCCCAAGTCAGATTCCTAGTGAAATGCTCTCCGACAGCAAATGCAATGACAGTTTGCTTCCTTCTTTTCAGTTAGAAGATCAGCAATATCAGAAAGGAGATTGGCACATCTTCCTGTAATACAGAGGTCACACAGATTCGACCGCAATCTCAAAAAGAAGTGACGGTATGATCTGTTTTTGAAACAATTGATAGCACATTTATTTTGGAAGAAATAGTACAGCATCTTAAATCGTCAACCTGCTATCTCGACACACTTCCTACATCTTTTTTCAAAAGTGTGCTTAACAGTTATCGGATCGAGTAGATCTCTTGGAAGTGGTGAGACACCTCACTTCTTTCTGGAACTTTTCCAAACTCCCTGAAAACTGCAGTTGTTAAGCCCCTTCTGAAAAAGCGCAATCTTGATAGCACCATGTTGAGCAACTATAGACCAATATCAAATCTTCCTTTCATAGGTAAGATTATTGAAAAGATAGTTTTTAATCAGCTGAACAACTACTTAAACTCAAATGACATACCTGGATAATTTTCAATCTGGTTTCCGTGTGCATCACAGCACAGAGACAGCACTCATTAAGATAATAAATGATATTCGCTTTAATTCTGATTCTGGCAAAATATCAGTGCTGGTACTGCTAGATCTTAGTGCTGCGTTTGACACGGTCGATCATAACATACTTCTAGAGAGACTGGAAAACTGGGTCGGGCTTTCTGGGTTGGCACTTAAATGCGTTCAGGTCAACTTAGAAGGGAGAGGTTCATGTATGTGAGTATAGGAGAGCATAAGTCTAAGTGGATCTTCCATGACATGCGGAGTCCCACAAGGCTCAATTCTTGCACCGCTCTTGTGTGTAGCCTGTATATGCTCCCACTAAGTCAGATAATGAGGAAAAACCAAATTGCCTATCACAGCTATGCTGATGATACCCAGATCTACCTGGCCTTATCTCCAAATGACTATAGCCCCATTGACTCCCTCTGCCAATGCATTGATGAAATTGGAACAGTTGGATGTGCCAAAACTTTCTTCAGCTAAACAAGGAGAAAACTGAAGTCATGTGCAGTTTGGAAACAAAGATGAAGTTCTCAAGGTGAATGCATACCTTGACTCTAGGGGTCAAACAACTAAAAATCAAGTCAGAAATCTTGGGGTGATTCTGGAGACAGACCTTAGTTTTAGTAGTCATGTCAAATGGGGCAGTAACTGAAATCAGCATACTATCATCTCAAAAACATTGCAAGAATCTGATGTTTTGTTTCCAGCTCACGACTTGGAGAAACTTGTTCATGCCTTTATCACCAGCAGTGTGCAAATTATTGTAATGGTCTCCTCACCGGCCTTCCAAAGAAGACCATTAGACAGCTGCAGCTCATCCAGAACGCTAGTGCCAGGATTCTGACTAGAACCAGAAAATCTGAGCATATCACACCAGTCCTCAGGTCCATTATCACTGGCTCGCAGTTACATTTAGGATTGATTTTAAAGTTACTTTTACTCGTTTAAAGGTCACTTACAATGGCCTAAAAACAGCAAAAGAACCAAAACATTGCAAAGATATGCTCACTGGCCAAACAAATAAATATAGCCTAAAGACCACTCAGATCATTAGGATACAAACGAGTCAGATTAGAAATATCCAAGGTTTTTGCACACAAAACAAGGGGAGTCCGCTTTTAGCTATTATGTACCGCCCGCAGTTGGAACCAGCTTCTCCCTCACAGAAGAGATCAGATGTGCTAAAACATTAGCCACATTTAAATCCAGACTGAAAACTCATCTGTTTAGCTGTGCATTTGTTGAATGAACACTGTGCTACGTCCGAACTGACTGCACTGTATTTTATCAGTATAATCATAGTTCTATTTAACTGTTTTAATTTTCATTTTAAATCAATTTCTACATGAACTTTCACAAGCGAGGTAACAATTCCTTGTTTTTATTATTTTTAATTCGCTTGTTTTTATTGCTGTGAATGACTATTTCACTTTCTTTTATGTAAAGCACTTTGAATTACCACTGTGTATGAAATGTGCTATATAAATAAACTTGCCTTGCCTTGCCTTGCCTATATGTGTCTGTATGTGTGTGGCAGATTTTGATGGAAATTAAGATTGGATGCATCAATCTCTAAAAGAAATGTGCATTTCAATTGAAAAGAAAATCATAATTTAATAGAAAAACTTCCCTTTTGGTCATTTTCCATTGTGGTACACTGTTGCCATATGGCAACGTCTTCCTAAATACCCCCCCTTTTTTATTTATCTGTTTTGATTTGTATAATTGAAGCTATTTCATGTAATAAAAACTTATTTGAAAAAAAAATTCATGGTTAGAATATAATGCATACCATAGAGCAGGGGTCTTCAACTCTGGACCTCGAGATCCATTTTCCTGCGGAAGAAATTAGCTCCAACCTGGATTAAACACAGCTACCTGCAATTTATGTAGAAAAACTTGATCCTGAATGACCTTGAAATATAGCATCTGTTCAGGTGTGTCTTGATTAGGGTTGGCAACCGCTATAACTCTGCAGGAATAGTTGGACCTCGAGGTCCAGAGTTAAGGAACCCTGCCATTAGAGGGTTAAAATAAAATGCTATGACATTACGAAAAGTGTGATGCAAATCATGTCACGTTATATTGCACATATATATATATAGAATTGCACGAGTATTGCATATATTGCATTGCACATGTTTTGCATACGTAATGAGTCAAATATTTTTATTTCATTTTTTATGTGTGGGGGTGCTTTGGTCTTTCTTGGGGGTGCTGAAACAACTGCTAGCCCCTCACTAGCACCGCCCATGCCAAAGGATGCTAGGAAAAAAATGGTTGTTGCGTTAACTGCATTAAATAATTTTAATGTATTAAACTAAAAAAAATAAAAATAATCGCACAAATAACACATTCATTTTGACAGCCCTAGTTTGAATTAATTATACAATAGGTAACAAAACGAAACGCATTACAGTTATGTAAAAAATAAAATCACACATGTCTTACCAGTACCAAGAGCTGGGAAGGCAACAGAAGTAATTTGGCGTGCCTCGCATAACTTCAGAACAGACAAAACAACATCCTTAATGTCAGATGGACTACTGTGTCCAATAACATGGATGATGTTTCTACATGGAAGTCGCCCAGCTGAGGTCATAATCTCTGTTTGCTGCTTGTTTGATGATCTCACTATTGAAACATGTACACTACATTTACCAAAGTATCTGAAATTCATTACATCTCTCCTGAAGTATATGCAAAAAATTGATGTCTTCAAAAAAATAATAAAGTCCATCAACAAAAAGTAAGAGTAAATTTAAAAAAAAATACAAACCAATCTGTGAACATTCTTGTTCCACTTGTACTCCAGCAGCATCTAATATGGCCTTGGATACTCCTGGATTATAAAGAGAAATTGTATAATTCTCTTCGAACATGAAATTATAAATGATTTACTGAAACAGGTAAGACAGTATGTGTGAAATTGGATTAACCTGCTTTCAGTGAAAATGTCTGATTTGAGGAGTTGACAATGGCATCAGTTTTTTCTTTAGTTATGTCTCCTGAAGAAACCTTCAGAGTCACCTGATCCAGCTGCATAATGTGCACTCCATGAGAGGGAGAGGAGACTTTGCCACCAAGCTCTAAAGAAAAACATCAAAACGTATGGAAAATCTCTACAGTTTTATCTTGTCACTATCTTAAAGATATCTTGTGACATACCTTTGTTATTAGAATAAATATTTTAACAAAATGTACTTAAAAAATAAGTGTGATGGCCATCAGAAAGTGTTACCAGATTTCTGAGCTGATTTGCCAGAAATGTTATTTTTAGGCAGGTCATATCGATGTGCTTGACCCTGAATCCCATGTCTAAAGATGCTGGCAAAGCACTAATAGGTAAAGCACAGAAGTATACAAGATAACATGAGCAAGTTTAGAGTTTAAACAATAAAAGTACATATATTGGTCATACTGTTTGTGTTTTTATGGATCTAGTTTTCACACTCACCTGAACACTCTCCCTGTCAGAAGGGTGCACAATCACAGTTATCTCTCGAAGGTTTGTAGGCTTAAAATCCTGGACTTCTGTCAGCATGATTCTGGCCACCAGATCTTTAGGAAAGCCAAGATTCCCAGTCCCGAGAGCTGGGAAGACGACTGAAGCCATTCTCCAGTTTTCTGCTTTTTTCAGGCAATCTTTAATGATCTGAATGAGTACCTTTTAAAATGTAAATAAATATATCTATTTTAATATTTAAAGAAAATAAGTGAAGCCTACATATCAGGCACATTTGCAATATCATTTAATCCTAAAAACAGCCAGCAGTAACGGAGTTATTGACAACTTTGTTAGATTTCAACTGCAATTTTATATTTTATTGTTTTTCTCACCTTATGTCCTGAGCCTTTTTTCCAAAATGGGCAAACTACATGGAAGACTTTTTGACATTTCAATTTATAACCATCTGTGATGACCATTTCACCATAATTCACATTCTTTGAGCGAGCAGCTCTGGTGATTTCTGACTGGAGCTGATGACCAGCAGTCTGAAGGAGTGCTTGGGAGACGGCACCTTTTCTGAGATCCAGATCTTCTGATATAGTGTTTACAATGATATCGGCCTGCAGGAGAAACAAATCAGTCACTTCTTCTGCAGGAACTGGTCATCCTTTGATTATTATGTTTCACCATACTTATACTGGTATATAAGCCTTTTTTCAAAGACTGTGTCTTTACATAGTTCATAGATCAGTATAGTTCAGCAAAAAAAAAAAAAAAAGAAAATTCTGTTTTTAGAATGACTTGAGGGTGAGTAAAACAGACTTTTGATTTTTGGATAAACTATCCCTTTAAGTATATTTTATTTTACTGTATTTTTTTGCCATTACTAATATTCACTTACATGTGCATCCTGGATGTTCCCTTTACACAGAATGATTTTTAGTCCCTCTTGTGTAGTTTTGGTCTCAAGAACACTTAACATTGAGTGTTGTCCTTCAAAGTCTCCACGGTTTTTGGGACGTTCAAACTGTTGGTTAATTTGGTTGTAGTTTCCACGAGCACAGCCATGATACCCTTGTACATAATTACTATAACCATGAGGTTTGGCTTGATGAGGGAAAGTCATTTTGGGTTTATAAGCAGCAAACTCCTTTCTGACAGCTTGAGTCATGGCATTCACTGTGTCACCATTATTGTCAACCAAGTTAATTTCAGTTAATGTGCTATTGGAAGCCTCTGTGGTTATGATATTCAATGTATTCACACAGCTCCTTGGCGATTGATTCAGTGCAAAGATCAAGAGGACAACCAAATATCCCTGAGCTAATAACTGGAACTGCAATAGAAGAGCAGTTTCTGCTTGAAGCCTGGTTCAGACTTTCCCTCACAGCACGTCTCAGGCGTTGCACAGTGGTACGTCTGTCTGAATCACTGAAGCGAGGTCCAACAGCGTGCACTACATATTTACAGGGAAGACGACCAGCATCAGTGATGATAGCTTCACTCCCATTTACTTCTGTGTGTAGGTCACAATATTGCTGCAGACTTGGTCCAGCAGCTTGGAGAAGTGCTAAAGCTAATCCACCAATGTGCTTCAGATCTTCATTAGCAGCATTGACCACAGCATCAACCTTGATCTTGCAAATATCTGCCTTCCTGACAGTAACAGTTACTCCACCTGGAATTCGAACCTCACAAGTGACCTGGCCAATATCTTCAAAATTACCTTCAGTGAATTTATCTTCCTCCGCATCCAGCATATCATCCTCCTGAAGAACCACCATAAATCTTTTTTCCTTTAACAGCATTGAGAACATCATTTTATCCCTGCTCCAAGAAGTTCTTCATTTTCTCCTGCCTTTTTAATGATCAGTGTGTCTGTGCAGAGACCATCTGCCAACTTTTTAAATAGAGTCACAGCGGGCTGGACAAATGTGCGCTTTCCAGACAGTTTAATCCAGGGTCTCTTTGGATCAAAACTCACTTTCAACTCATTAGACTTAATAAAATGCTGCCAATCATTGTGATTTTCTGACTTTTATGAATTCTGATACCGCAAGTGATTTGACACGAACAGTTTCTTCAATTATACTGTGTTTCTCAATGAAACGTCCTAAGTCCTCACTGACCTCCATCACTGGTTCTCTGAATCCAGTCACTGTTACTTTGTCTCTCTTTTTAGAGAGGTTTATAAATACAGATCTCATTTTGAAAGTATTGAATGAATTTTCCAGCTGTTTTTTGATATCCTGCCACTCTGTCATTTCAAAGACTCCCCGATCTTCTACAATGAGGTGTTTGGTTGTGAGAACTGTATTCATCTCTCTTCTCTGCCTCATTAAGTACTCTTTCTGTGCTTCCAATCACAACAACATCTCCATTTTCAATTGTGTAGACAGCAGTTATTCCATGAGATATGAAGAGGTCTCTGGACATTTCATCACAATCCACTGATCTCAGGAACTCCAGGATTGAACTGTTAATCTGTAAGTGCTTCTGTTTCATATGTATTTTCTTCTCAATGGACCCGAATTTTTGAAGGCTAAGAGTTTCTGTATGAAGCCCTGATAGAAACTAATCTGTTCATTTTTTTGTTGTAGTCAATGTGCAGATGTGGATAAACAGCCTTCTGGCCATCTTGTTCAAGCAAAGAGTACATGGCAGTAGAAATCTCCAAATACTCTGTCACACTGTTCTTCTCTCTCTCCATTTGATTTGTTGCTCCCTCTAAAAATTTCTCCATGATGGGTTTCAATCCAATTATCTGATGGGTCATTCCTGCCAGTGTCAGCACCCCTTTGGAGGCATCCAAATCTGTAAATACCTGATCTTTCACTACTTTCCTAATATCACTTTCCACTGTAGACCACAAGGCGGGTGACACCGGCCACTCAGATGTTGTGTAGCTTGAGATGATTTTCTTAAAGGCATCAATGGCATTCCTACTCCAGTCATCAATGTGTCTTCTGGCACCTCCTTTCTGTTTCAGTAATGCTGGATCAGGACTGAGCAAAACTTCAGGTTTGTCCATGTTTATGTGGCAGAAGTGTGAGCTCATCTGGTCTTTAATGGAGGAAATCTGCTCTTTCTTGAGGATGAACTCCCTGATGGCAGGATGTGCACTGACTGTAATGGGATCAGGCAGCTTCAAATGTGGCCTGTTGCCACCATACAAGATTGTATTCCAGTGATTTAAAGTAGGGATATATCTTGACTGGAACATTACAGATGTTAATCTCTTGCTTCAAAACTCTCTCTTTGGCTGGAAAATAATAAAAGTTACAGTTACAATAAATTAATACATTGGTGATGACAAAATGAGGCAAAGAAGTGTTAGCAACACTGGAACTGTAACAGCAAATACTATCAGCAACTGCACACGTATTTACCTTCTTCCTCTTTAAAGATGAGAATGGCTGCTTGTTCTGATGGAATTGTGATAACTTCCTCTACTGGACCACCCCATTTCTCAAAATACAGTTCCAGCAGCATCTTATCGTTGTTGGCCTCAGCTGGAAGATTCTCCACTCGCACACATGTGCTTCTCTCCAGTGCACGGGCCCTCAGATTATACTGCTTGAACTTTTCATGTGTCCTGCTTTCCTGAAGGAATTTTTCTGCAGCTGTAAGAAATTAATTTTAAAGAATTTGCAATTTAATCAACTAAAAACAGCAACATACAACTATATCAACAAAGTATTAAAATCAATTTTTAAATCTACAAACTCTTCCCCAGTGTAATTGTTTAAAGTCAAGCATATCAATGAAATCTGATCTTCACAGAACTCTTTCTACTATCCAAAAATACCACCATGTGTTATGTAATCAAGATTAAGCTAAATTAACTTTTGATCCAAAAAAACTAAACATGTAAAACATGTTTAAATTATGATAAAACATACAAATAAATGGATATTTTAGAGTAGAATTTACCATTGGTATTTTTAAAGGTCACAACAGCTTTTCTTAATTCTGGTATTAATTCCACGATAAAGTCATTCTCAGGAAGTCTGCTGATGTTCTCCACCAAAAGATTTAAAACATCATGTTTAACATCATCTGGAAGGTTCTCCAGGACCACAGCACTTGTCTCTTGAGGCTTCTTCACATCCACATCAGTCTGAGAGGCACTTTGATCTTTAGGCAAATAAAAGTTACACATATTTATTAAATCTCAATGCAAATTATTTGTTGTAAAGTCACCTAACAGTGTCAGCAACAGTTAACATAAAAAACTGAAAAAAAAAAAAAAAAAAAAAAAATTGTATTAATTAGTAACTACCTAACTGATATCTTTACTATTGAAAATGAATGTTACATCCACAATAATGTGGCCAATAAAAGACTGCATGCATGTAAGCAGCTAGAAACCAAAGTTCAAGTGATTTACTTACTTGGTTCCTGATATCCACACCTCCGGATCATCTAAAACCACACAAGCATAAAGTATTTACAATTATGTAAATGGAGAACTAAATAAGTAGGGTTAGTTAATTAGTCTCTCCAGCCATTTTTAACAATTTGGAGAAATGACAACCATCTTTTTAGAGAAACTAAAATGTACTGTATCTATGTCTTAACCAAAAAAAATGAATTATTTTTTTTCTGATAGATATGTTCATGTATAGTGCCTTAATGCAGTCTAATAAGCGGTTTGATTTACAGAGCATGGTTTGATTGTAAAAGTATTGTGGTCCTAATTCATTTTACTAACCCTAACAAGTCTACTCACTTGTTGTCCAGTGTTGCCTGTCTGTTCCTCTACATCGCTGGGTTTGTACACTTTCAGCTTGATTTGTTGATTGTCAATGGTAATAATGTGTTCTGCCTTTGAGAGCACGCTATCTTGAACTTAAACACAAACATTTAGTCAGATACATCACAACACTTTAAAACAAGAACAACACAAAACAACACAGTAAATTATATATGACAGAGGAGGCTAGAGTAAATAGGCTAGTAGCCTTCTACTAACTACACCGTGTCTAAACAGGACGCGAGCGGCGCGACAAAATACAATAGTCCTACATTATAATCAATGATGCTGTCTACACTGGACACGAACAATCCCTGACAGTAAACTTCTTCTTTTTCTTGGCTTTTGCAGCTTGTTAATATTGCATATCGCCACCTACTGTACAGAAGTGTGTAGATGAACTTGACAGATACTTTACTTATTCAACTCATTTAAGGAGAGAAAAGAAAAATAAATAAATAAAATTAAATAAACTAAAATTATTAACCTTTCCGTAACTAAATTCTTCTGATTAATTCAGTATTTTCAAGAAACATAAACAAAGCTTTGAGTCTATTTCTTTCCATCCCTTGTTCTCTAAGAATATCTTCAATTTTATTTTCTTCTTCCATTTCCTGCCATTTCTGCCTGAATTCATGGTATTTTGACAGTAAACTGCCTCGTTCTATTTATTACATACTGACACAAATTACAAATGAATTGCAACAGTCGCTTGTCGCGTCCAGAGCTGTTGTGGCGCGGCACGACGCGTCCGGTATAGACACGTTTTTTTTATTTTTTGTTGTTTTTTTTATTTATTCGTTTATTTATTTTTAAGCGAGATTTATACTTTCGCCTGGCTCCGCTCCTCGAGCCTCCACTGACTGCGCACGCACCTTCCCAAACGGACCAAGTAGGGCTTGCTGCATCCTGCGGTGGACATTCAACCCCGCCCACATCCAAGTGTGACATCATAAGCCACGCCCGTGTCCAATACAGCCACGCCCACGTCAAAGAGTTATGTCATAAACCACGCCCCTATCATATACATCACCTCTTGTGATTCCCCATCCCCATACTGGGGAAACCCGGAAGTAATGTTATGTCTAAGCAATTTACAGCCGTTTCGGGGATCTAAATAAAATAATGTTGCCTTTCGTTTTAGTAATACACGTTTTCTTATTTCTTTAAAGGATGTCTAGGCTAAAATGGTACAACTTAAATCTAATATATTTAATATGTCTAATGTACTGAGCTGATTTTGTCATCACAACAGCCTGTAAAACACTTGCATTGGTTGATTTAATTAGGCTAATTGTAATAAAAAAACTCTACACCTTACCTTATTCATGTATGTTATGAGATAAATTCTCATTTATTACGATCGATTTTAAACTACCTTTTAGATTTATCAAATTTAAAGGGGACAATTAGATTGTTTTATTGTAAAAGTCACAACACATTTTTTTTTTATAATTGTCATTTAATTTTCTAAAGATGTGTTCCACTTATCATAAATTGTTAACATTTGAATGATAGGATTGACAGTTATCCATATGCAGTAGGCTGCACATACATATGCTAAATAGAGATTGCTTGCTTTGATAGATTATACAAGTAACATGGCATTGACATTCAGGCCTTGTTCATCAACTAAACTTCATATGAAGTGTGTCCAGGTCCTCCACATATTTAAAGATGAATAAACAGACACCCCTTGCTTCATTAGGTATTTTTATATTTAATATTTTACAAAAATAATGACACTTAAAATTTTACAAAAAATATATGTTCTATAAGAGATATGTTCCTACTATCATAAATGAACAGCTGAATGATCAAATAAACAGTTCTTGAAATGCAGTACACATACATACATACAAATTCGCATAGGCCTATATTAAACATCTAACTTTTATTAACTTATATAAATGAATAAGACAGATATAGCCTAGTTGTATAAGGTATTTTCTCTCTTTTAAAACAAATGCGTTGTGGTTCATTGTTTTATTTATTTATATATTTGAATGAAAACAGCAACCCTAAAGACAAACTCGCTTATATTAAACGAATAAATGAAACTTTTATTAACAAAAGTTGCGCTTTTGGATCATAGTGTCTTGCATCACTCTTGTCACGTGACCAACCCCCCGGTTTTATTTCTCAGCACCCCCTGCTCAAAATACGTTCCCGCAGCTATGCCTGGTGGAGTTTGACCTTAACATCAAACCGCTTCTGTTTCACACAAATGCCGGTGTTCTGACGATTTGTGCTACCCGCTCAGATTGCGCTACCTCCCATTAAAAAGATAGGTAGCACGAATCGATAGCGAAAAATGCTGCCTATCAGATTGTACTACCAGCATCTTATTCATGTGGTTTGAGGCTTTTTTAAATGTCCATACCTTCCCCTACCCTAAACCTACCCGTCCACACCTACCCTTACCCTAAACTTACCCTTAAAACAATGCAAATATATTATTGGTAGCACAATCTGATAGGTAGCATGTTTCGTCGGTACACCGGCACAGACATGCATGTTCGGCTGGAGTCGCTTTGAACTCGTACATCTTCGGAAGCGGAGCTGCGCGAAAGTTATGAAAAATGTCGCGCACACCGCCACACGAAATGAGACCTGCATTCCATTCGGAAGGGCTCATCCCTATGCCCTAATCCCTTCAAAGGGTTTACTGTAGTGAGAGCTTCGAAGGGTGTAGGGGACCAAACAACTGTTTCTTGAAGTGCCCTTCTGCGTCATTAATCGGAGGCGGCGTCATCATGCAAAGAATCAGCGCAAAGGATCATGGGAGCCCGAAGTGTCCATCAGTTGTACCCTTCGAAATCCTTCATTCCGAAGGGCCCTATGAAGTGGCTAATTTTGAGCACTTCGGTTTGGAACGACACTTCAATATGGCGGCCATGATTGTTTTCACTCCGAAGTGGGCGATATATCCCGTTTGGAACGCACCGGAGGTCGCGCGCACCCAAAGCAAACTTCCGCAAACACCGCGATGACGTCATATTTGCCACGCTCACTCAAGCGAACTTACGGACGCCTCGAGAGTTTGTCGCGCTTTGTATTTTAAATACGTGTCTCCACAGCTTGGTTACATTACTAAATAAAATATAAATAAATTAAATAAAAACGTGTTATTTGTTAACATAAAATGGTTTTGTGTTCAGCACTTACTGACAGATGATTTGAACAGAATAGTAGCAGAGTTGCTCTCCTCATTATATTGCAAGACACAGTCTCCTCCCTGAGACTTTTTCTTACTCTGAAAATGAATCTGAAGTTTACTTTTCACACTTTTAGCGTGTTCAGACTCCCAGTTTCCCTCTACAATGATGGGATAATGATATTCGTCCATCTTGATCCTATCTGGTCAACGAGGAAGTCAGAGTATAGTTGATCACGCGCCCTTCCTGCTTATTTCACTTTCGTTTCTTCAGCACAGCTACCCACATCTGAAACGCATTATACTGGCCAGTCTCCTCCCACATTTACACATGGTATCAAAACGAAATGTGTTAGGCTTATTCTGGCTGCATTTACAGGGTCTTGACCAGTAGGTGTCTCCAGGGTGCGGTGTTTTAAGCGCTTCTAAACAATTCAGCATCTTTTTTTATTATTATTTATTTTTTTAAGCAATTATTCACCAGCTGCGTAGATGTACAACCATACACTCATAGTGCATTTTCTGTTTTACAACATACTTATAACTTTCCTTCAACCAGCCATGTGAAATAAACCGTTGCTCTTACTTTAAATTATTATAAATTATTGTTCATTCATTAAATCATTTTAACTTATAAAATAAAGAAAGAAAAATGTTCTCTCACTTTTAACTTATTTTATTGTAAGCATTAATACAAAAAAATGAAACATCTGAGACATACACTGAACAAGTTCCACAGATGTTTAACAAACAGAAATGGAATAATGAATCCCAGAATGAAGAGCACCTCATCCTCATGGACTGCACCAGATTATCCAGTTCTTGCTGTGAGATGATTCACCACTCTTCCACCAAGACAAGATTTTACAAAATTATCTTTAACCTGTTTTTTGTGTTCTTTTATCAGTTTCCTGAAAAGGGCTGTTTCTTTTTTCAGTGAAACAGCCCTTTTTCAGGAAACTGTATTTTAAAGATCATTTTATATACCAGTGCGTTCAGCTTCACCAACTCAATGTAACACAGCAACAAAAACACTAGCTGACAGAAACTGAGTTATCATAAACATTACTGGAAGCCAGGCATGTACTGGCCATCAGGAGTGCCGGGACTTTCCTGGTGGGCCGGTTGAGTAGTGGGCTGTTATGCAAAACAAGGGAGATACATGTATATACTGTACATGTTGCTATTACTATACCTATATTAAATATTTGGGAATATATATATATATATCACTTTTATAGAGGTTGTTTTCTTACTGTAGTTTCTACATGTGTTCAGTTTTCAAATAATTGTAATTTTATTGAAAATGTTAATTCTGTAAGAGCCTGATGAAATATCATCTTAGTCTTAGTGTCTTACATAAATTAGGTGATAACCTTTTACAAATGTTATACATTTTAAAGGATAATTGACCCAAAAATGAAAATTCACCACAAGAAGTTATAGGCTGGATGGAATGGATTTTTCCTGGGATGAATATTAGCCCCAGCCCTGCCCTGCTGGAAGGTGATTAGGTATTCTGGGTAAGCCTGTACATCATTGAAGATCACAAACATGGTTGGGTTGTTCATATTATTAGTCACACTGTTATAGAGATCAACACTCCTGGAGCTCTTCGCAGGGGGAACTGGAAGACCTTGTTTTCCTTGAGTGTAATCTCCAACAAGCACCCTGGCGAGGTACATGCATTTGTGTCCGTTTATATCAGGTTTAGAGTAGCGTTGGGCTGAGTAACGTGGGTCCACGGCAAAATATGTACCATTCCCATACATGGCTCCTAAAAACAGAACAAGAGCAAAATACTCTTGATTTAAAATACAAATGGAAACAAGAGCAAATAAAGTTTATACTGAATTTGACTGATACCATGCATGCCAGCGAAGCTGCGATTGAAGCCGTGATGGTTGATCTGATCAGTCTTATCAGGGCCAGTTCCATGGAAGAGAAGCTTTTCGTTGTTTTTATGCTTGTTCTTAACTTCCAGTTCCTCCTTTTTGATCATGTAGTTTCTCCAAAGTGCACTGTTCTGGACTCTTTCAATCTAAAAGCAAAAATAAATATTTAGTTTATGTAAACATTAGATATACAACATAGTACTAAAATGTAACACCAGAATCTTTCAAAACTAATAAATAGATTTTTCTTTAGTTTAGTCTTACTTTAATGATGTTCAAATTTAGATTGGTTCTCCTGAACTCTTTCTCCACATCTGCATGTTCATTTGAGCCTGCTGTGAGTTTTACAAGAACAACTGGCTGTCCTTTCATGTCCTCCCAGTGTGAAGGCAAAGGGCTTTGAGCTCCAACTGTTAAAAAACATGACCCCAATTTATCTTAGATTTCTTTAATCAGTGTCTTCTACAGACAAACAGACACCCTTCTCCAGCTAACAACTAAGTAACTTATTTATTACTAAAATTATCTCACCTTTCAGATCTATACTATTTAGTTCAATCCCCAGTCTCCGTCTTGTGGCCTCTTTGCGAACAACATCAGTCTCATATTCATCATTGTTAATCGTCATTCTCACTGTAGGTTGTCTCTTATAATTGGTCAACATTTCAAAGTTTGTGGCACTGTGTCTATTCTCCTGATATAGGCACTGAACCATACTGCTAATGTAAAATGCCTCACGTTTTTCCTTTCTTTCCACCTTTCTAATCATGTCTTGAATACGACTCTCTGCAGTGTGAACGTCTCTTGTCAGACCCTCCAGTGTGATGACAGAGTCTTGGCCTTTCTTCTCAAGCCAGACACTGACTGTGAGCTCCCTCTGAATGACATTCAGTGTTTCTGCATCCTTACTGGTGAAATGAGTAATGGCTGGATCATGGATTGGGATGGTCACATGCTCCTGTAATATCAAACTGCTGATCATGTCCTTGGCTTCACTCAGATCCTCTTGTGTCTCTCCACACAGTTGAAACACAGCTGGCTCAATTTCTTCACCAACCAAAATGTTCCCCCTCCAAAATGTGTCTTTTTTATGTTTAAAAAAAACAAACAGACAAAAATATGGAATTAACATACTTTTTATTATTCTTTTACTGACCTTTAATTTGGTAAGCACACCTTTATCCTTCTCTACTTTCTTACCGAATCTTCTGAACATGTTTTGATTCAATCCATGGACTTGCATAGCACGCATACCAAGCGAAGAAGTGGAGATTCTACCAAGGGTCCCTAAACATAAAAAAACAAAAAGGTATAAGTGATCTCAGCTTTTTTTAATCTTGCTACATTTATTTTTTATGAAACCATCAACTGTACCTTGAAAAAAATCACCCTCCTCTTCCAGCATGTCATCATCCTGCAGCACCACCACAAATCTTTTTTCATTCAACAACATTGAGAGCATAATTTTACCCTGATCTTTGAAGTACTTTTTCGCTCCTGACTTTTGTAAGATCAGCGTGTCTGTGTAAAGACCATCTGCCAACCTTTTAAAGAAAATACTAGCTGGCTGAACAAATGTACGCTCTCCAGACAGTTTGATCCAGGGTCTCTTTGAATGAAAGCTCACTTTCACCTCATTAGACTTAATAAAATGCTGCCAGTGTTGTGATTTTCTGTCTTTTAAGAATTTAACCACTGCATGTGATTTAACATGAACAGTTTCTTCAATTCTAGTGTGTTTTTCAGTGAAATATTTAAAGTTCTCACTGACTTCCAACACTGGTTCTCTGAATCCAGTCACTATTATTTTGTCTCTCTGTTTAGATAGGCTTATAAACACAGATGTCTTTTTGGAAGTATTGAACAATTTTAGCAATAATTCTTTGAGATCCTGCCACTCTGGCATTTCAAGGACTCCCTGATCTTCTACAATGAGGTGTTTGGTTGTGAGAACTGTATTTATCCTCTTCTCTGCCTCATTAAGTGCTCTTTCTGTGCTTCCAATCACAACAACATCTCCATTTTTGATTGTGTAGACAGCAGTTATTCCATGAGATATGAAGAGATCTCTGGACATTTCATAACAATCCACTGATCTCAGGAACTCCAGGATTGAACAGTTAATCTGTAAGTGCTTCTGTTTCATATTTACTTCCTTCTCAAGGACCCAATTTTTGAAGGCAAGAGTTTCTGTATGAAGACCTGATAAAATAAGTCTGTTCATCTTTTTGTTGTAGTCAATGTGCAGATGTGGAGAAACCGCACTTTTCAGGCCATCTTGTTCAAGCAGAGAGTACAAGGCAGGATAAATCTCCATGTACTCTGTCACACTGTTCTTCTCTCTCTCCATTTGATTTGTTGCTCTCTCTAAAAATTTCTCTATGATGGGTTTCAATCCAATTATCTCATGGGTCATTCCTGCCAGTGTCAGCACCCCTTTAGAAGGATCCGTATCTATGAAAACCTGATCTTTCACTATTTTCTTAATATCACTCTCCACTTTTGACCACAAGACGTGTGACATGGGCCACTCAGATGTTGTGTAGTTTGAGATGATTTTCTTGAAGGCATCAATGGTATTCTTCCTCCAGCCATCAGCATGTCTTCTGGTTACTCCTTTCTGTTTCAGTAATGCTGGATCAGGACTGAGCAAAACTTCAGGTTTATCCATGTTTATTTGGCAGAAGTGTGAGCTCATCTGGTCTTTAATGGAGGAAATCTGCTCTTTCTTGAGGATGAACTCCCTGATGGAAGGATGTACACTGACTGTAATGGGTTCAGGCAGCTTCAGATGGGGTCTTTTGCCACCATACAAGATTGTATCCAGTGATTTAAAGTAGGGATATATCTTGACTGGAACATCACAGATGTTATTCTCTTGCTTCAAAACTTTCTCTTTGGCTGAAAAAGAATAAATAAATGCACTGATGTTGACAAAATGAGGTAAAGAAGTGTTTATGTAACTGTAAAGTTACTAATATGTAACTGTAATAGAAAAGACTACCAGCAGTTGTACGTGTATTTACCTTCTTCCTCCTTAAAAGTAATAAAGGCTGCTTGCTCTGGTGGAATTGTGATAACTTCCTCTACTGGACCACCCCATTTCTCAAATTGCAGTTCCAGCAGCATCTTGTTGTTGTTGGCCTCAATTGGAAGATCCTCCACTCGCACACATGTGCTTCTCTCCAGTGCACGGGCCCTCAGATTATACTGCTTGAACGTTTCATGTGTCCTGCTCTCCTCAAGGAACTTTTCTGCAGCTGTAAGAAATTACATTTTAAAGAATTTGCACATTTAATCAACTCAGAAAACAGCAACATACAACTATATCAACAAAGTATTAAAATCACATTTTTAAATCTACAAACTCTTCCCCAGTGTAATTGTTTAAAGCTCAAGCATTATGCAATGAAGATTAAGATTAAGAGTGTATTCACACCTGTCTTGTTTGGTTCGATTGAAATGAACTCAAGTTCGTTTCCCCTCTTGCGGACCTTTTGGGCAGGTGTGAATACAGCAATCGCACTCGGGTGCGCACCAAACAACCGCACCGAGACCCATCTGAAGAAGTGGTCTCGGTCCGCTTCCAAACGAACTCTGGTACGGTTCGTTTAAGGTGTGAATATGAAATGGCCTCGATCCGACCCAATTGCAGAAAGCATGCTCAGAAACACAGCTCGCGAATATAGTGCTGTTATTTGCATTTCAATAGTTTAAATCACTTTTTTAAAACTGCAATGCTTAAAAACGCGGGCAAATTATGAGTTTCCGTGACCATAGTGCACAGCAACGTGACATGAGCGCACTTAAGGCTAAAGCTTGCCATAAAGCCCCAGCAAAAGTTACAATGAATGTGTCTGGGGAAATTAGTAAGGAGATATTTTAATTATTTATTAATAAACTAGTGTTTTGTGAGTCAGTGTCACAAAGATGAAGTTAAAAATCCTGACTCGCCATCTCCTCATTGGACGCGCCTTTAGAAAGAAATGCATCTTTACGGATTATAATGAAGGAGTTTTTGTTTTGGATTTGAATTATTTAGTTTTGTAGTCATTTAAAGCTTTCTATAGATATATTCATCATGTCTGTAAGGAAAATATTCACTGAGTTTTGGTTCATTTTTGTGAAGCGCTCCTGTTCAAGACCGGGACGGCAAGCGCATCCTATTAGTTTTATTCATTTTAGAAAAGCACAATGTTTTCTTGATATTGTGAGTGCACACAAATAAAAATAGACCCTTTACAGTTCTGAACGATGTATTATTCTTACCTTTATGAGCAAAAATGACTGCATATTTAATTTGCTTCCACTGATGTCCTGAAGCGCGCTTTAGTTTCCACTCTCCGCACAAATGATTGGATATGCACCTAATAGCGCACATTTATCTAGGTTAAATGTTTAAACTAACATTTTGATATGCTTTAAGTATTTCATATCTATAGATTTTATTTTTGGCAAGTCGTAATTACAACATCGTATGACATTGTCTCATATGATGCTCATAAGTTTCTTCATGGTTTTTATCTCATAACAGCAAATCAGTAAAATAATAAAAATTCCACTACGAAAGATCTCCATGATTAGCCTGTTTTTGCACGTCCTCTTTTTCCCTGCTTGAAAATTTCTGTCCAATGAACGGATGACCTTAGCACATGTGTGGTTTTGTTTACAATTTCTGGTTCACTTGCAAAAAGGGCAGTGTGAAAGCCACCCGCACCAAACAAAAAAACATTGTATTTGGTCCGGACCAAAGCAAGTGAACTAGCGGACTTTCCTGGTGTGAATACACCCTAAGATTTAGGATTTATAATCTGAATTAAGATTTTTGGAGTGAAAAAAAATAACAACTCACCATTGGGATTTTTAAAAGTCACAACAGCTTTTTTTTAATTCTGGTATTAATTCCATGCTAAAGTCATAATCAGGAAGTCTGCTGATGTTCTCCACCAAAAGAGTCAAAACATCTTGATTAAAATCATTTTGAAGGTTCTCCAGGACCATGACACTTGATTCACTTTGATCTTTATAGGCAAAATAAAAATGACAGATACAGTATGTCCAACCGTATGTCAGTGCAAATTATTTGTTGTAAAGTCGGCAAGCACTGTCAGCTACATTTAACAAACAAAATCGTGTTTTCTATCAATCTGTACCTAACTGATATCTTTTCTATTTAAATTGAATTTACTAACAAGCACAGCAGCGGTAATGGGACCATAACCTAACCAATAAAGATTACATGCACGTAAGAGACCAGAGTTCAGATGATTTACTTACTTGGTTCCTGATATCCACATGCCTGCTCTGTCTGAAATCACACAAAAGGTAAACCATTTACAATTACGTAAATGGAGAATTAAACAAGTAGAGTTTTTGTTCTCTCTATTCTCTACAGCCTTTTTCAAACAATATAGAGAAATGACAACCATCTTCTTAGGGAAACTCAAAAATGCATCACTCATTCAAAATGTACCTAAAATGCATCAACTGTAAAACTGAATTATAATTTTTATGATCATTCTCTATTTCTCTTTATATAGAGTTACTTCATGCAATCTAAATGGTTTGATTTAAAGCATTGTGTTCCTAATTCTGCATTTTGTAATAATACTCACTTTTGGTTCAGTGCGGTCTTCCTGTTCCTCTACATCGCTGGGTTTGTACACTTTCAACTTGATTTGTTGATTGTCAATGGTAATAATGTGTTCTGCCTTTGAGAGCACGCTATCTCTGACTTAAATACAAACAATCAGATTTAGTCAGAGACATCACAACACATCAAAACAAAGAACAACACAAAACAACACAGTAAGTTATGCATCATTTTATGTGATATTAGCGAATGTGTCCATTCAAATTATATATATTCATATATATAGGCTATTTTTCAATATACTGCAGTATATTAAGTAACTCACTTCATTTTGGAAATTGATTGCTTCAAACCATTCGAGTTTTAAAAAGCTAGTGTTCATATGGTGTTAGTACAGTGAACTTAGTCCACTAAGAAGAAATATGTCTTAATATAAAACAACAAACACTTAAAGTGTAACAATAAAGCAACCAAAACATGACTATTACTCAAATCTTTGTAGATTGTCCTTAACTAGCAATAATACACATGTATGTACTAAAATGCTTAGTAAAAAGACTACTGTTTCAGCAACTCCACAGTTACTGCTTTTCAATAAAGCAGCAGAACATCAGTGTTTGTGGCTCATCATTGACTGAAGCACAGGCTCTGCTCTCCAGCACAATGGTGACCCACAAAACTAAATCGTGTGCAAAAACACATAAATACAGTTCAGATTAATATTTAATGTCCTTATCAGTTAATGATTTGCATAACTTTTTTTCTATGAACATTCACTAATATTTTAGTGAAATTAACTTGTTTTGTTTGGTAAATCTGACTGTTATATTTTACAGTATATTACTGTTTTTTCCTTGAATTAACTCTACTGGCAGCTCTGGTTGCCAGCATGTTACTGTTTTTCTACAGTTTGTTGCCGTAAATTAATTACAGTGTATTACTGTTAAATTACGTTTCATGCTTTTTTTTTCTTCATCTTACGTCTTTAACCCTTTAAACCCCACAGCAAAATCCTCAATTTTAAATGAACACTTAGAATGTGTCCACACTACAGAGTGTTAGAGTAATGACTTGTCCAAATACCCACACTTGCAGTCTTGGCCACTTGAGAGCACATGTGTGCGACAGTGTGCAAGACAAAGTGTGCAAGACAAGGGGTCCGTTCTTCGTACCTCGCTTAATACATCTGAGATGATTTGAAAGATGCCAGATCTTCTAATCGTAATAACTGATCTCTGGCTAATTTGGTTCTTCAAACAAATTTGCGGATTTGATTAAAATATCTGGATTAATTTGTCTAAGATTACTGCGCATTCTCGTGTTCCCTGAAAAGGGCAGATGTATCGATACTCGAAACCACGGACAGCAATGCAGCGATTGGCTGGCAGCTAGACAGCAACGTAATGACATCATATAATTAAAAAAGACACTTGACGAAAAACTTGACAAATTTTGGGACTTTTATAAGGAAACAGTCAAGCGAACAAAACTACATAAATGGTACAATAGATAAATGAAATGTGCCGTTTTTATTTTATTTAAAAAAATAAATAATTATTACCAATTATTTATATTCACGATTTCTAGTATTTGTATAGGCTTTACATTTTTATTTCAATGTTGTAATTAGCAATTCATTTAATTTTATCTTTGAAACAGATTTGTTACTTGACAGCATTAATTAAAGTTTCTTAAGGGTAAAGATCAAGTTATCTGCATCTCCTGTGCCCTATCAAGCCACTGCCATAATATCTGTCACCATCACTGATCTATATATATCTATTATAGATCAGTGGTCACCACTTAAATTAATGCATGACTCAGATGAACTGTATGTGTGTAAGACTCCAATACAATTATAAAGTAATTATTTTTATCATGAATAAATATTTAAATGAGTAAACCTGGCTGTGTCTATAGTATTATAGACTACATAACATTATTATATTATTTTTCAATTATTATTATTTTAAATTACTGTCCCTGGATCAGTAGGGTACTCTTCTAATAAAGTAGCAGTGGCTGGGACAGATTTTTAGTATTAATTCTGCTTAAAAAGTTGCAATATAATCCTGTTTACATGAAATAAGCCTGCTCCCGAACAGGTTTAAGCTGACGGACCTGTTGCTATTACAGCAACTCCGGGATGAGCTTTGAAGAGTCAACCAATCCAAGATCAAGTGAAATCGTCAACAATCAAATTCAGCTAACTGAGTTAGTGGCGTACGAAGAACGGGCCCATGGTCAGGTGGACTATATTAGCAACCTCATGTAGGGAATAGTGAATGAGGGTGTAGGGTGTGATTTGAAACACAGCCTCTGAGTTGACTTTGAACACTGTTAATTCACAATATATAGCAGCAGGTTACGAAAATGACAAATATTACCTAGAATGCACTGTTTTAATGGAAAACAGCATGTTACTGTTACTGTTTTTGTACAGCGATTTTTAACAGTACTGATACATATATTTAGGAAAAAATAGAAATCAAGACAAAAATAGCATTAAATGTAATTTTCATAGTTTTATGAATATTAGTTTTATCCTTTATTGTGCACACATACTGTACATGTTCCCATATTAATGTGAATGAATGTAAACATATATACAAACACTCACATAATTCTAGTTATTTCTAGTTCCCAGCATGCTTTGCTTCTGACAGTTAAAGGTGAGTAAATCTTAAAATTAATTGTCATTTAATGTGTTTTGCTGTTAATATAGTGGGATATCTGTTAGTGTTTAATGTTCTATTATTTTGGAATTTAAAAGGGTTTCTGGTATGTCTGAGATTTTGGGGTTAACATTGTGCTGAAGAGTAGAGCCTATATAGACTATTGCTTGTTTAAAAGAAAAATAAATGTAATGGCTGTGTACTCTTCAGCATGCAGTCTCTTTGCTAAATACTTTAGTACATGCAGATGTGCTTGTGCTGCTGTTAACTAGCTATATATGAAAACATGAAACATGTAAGTAATTATAAAATGTAAGAACTATATTATACATGTATATACACAAACATATACGCATATGTGTGTATATGCTGCATGAGTATATACAGTATATGTGCAATATTAGGCCTATTTATACACATGCAGTAGGCTAACATATCTTATCACATGTACATCTATGTTTACATGCACACCAGTAAGCTGGTAACTCAAATATCAGCTTATTAAAATAACCAGTTTTCCGAATTTACATGCACATCAGTATTCAGTAACCTTCAGGGGTGCTGGAAACCATGTGGCACACCTGGTAACCTGACAACTCAAGGAGTTGCTGCTTTCATATATTGAAATAGCCTATGTGACAATATATTAATTATATAGCCTATTACAATAGCCTATATGTAAATTTATCGTTGCAAAGCAACTTTACAGGAAATTAAGTTTCTACAATATATTTAGTAGTAGCTTATCAGTGTTGACTATGTCAAGTTGATGTACATATGGCAGAAATGTACTGAATATAATTTTATATTCAGTAATACACTTCATAAGTGCGTAACTGCGGTAACCCGTTTTCTTTTATCGTGAGTTTGTATTTGAACCTGAAATGACCTTAAGTGTTTTGTGTTTAGCACTTACTGTGAGATGATTTGAAAAGAATTGTAGCAGAGTTGCTCCTGTCATTATATTGCACAAGGCAGTCTCCTCCCTGAGATTTTGTCTTACTCTGAAAATGAATCTGAAGTTTATTTTTCAGATTTTTTGCAGGCCCCCAGTCTCCCTCTACAATGATGGGATAATGATATCCCTCTATTCTTTCTGGTCAATGTGCAAAGTAATTGTGAGTCAGTGTACATATACTGTAGTTGATCACACCCCCCTGTTTATTTTCACTTCCGTTTCTTCGTTTTGGTTCACTTTCAGAAATAGTAGGGGAAAGTGGGGGAAACTACCCCCCCCCTCCCCCCTCCCCCCTTAAAGATTGTGTTTTTTTTTTTTCATTGAAACAAAAGTTAAATGTGTTCAGAAAAGTTATCATAGTTTTAGTGACAATGACATAAATTATAAACCAAGTATGAAAAATGTCATTTCTCATTCAAATGTCATTTCTCATTCAAATGTCATTCCAAGAGTTTTCATGTTATTAGATTTTTAACAAAAATTGAATTTGTGCCAAGGGGGCATTTTAACGCCCCCTTGGGTGGGGTAAAATGCCACCCAGTCTGACAAAGCAATTTGCTTTAAACATTTACAGCAAAATCAGAGTAGCCTACAGGCAGTTTTAGCTTAAAATTAAAAAAAGAATATAAATAGTAATTATGAATTACAAAATTCTAATAGTCCATTTGAAAAAAAAAAAGTGAGCTGATGTTAACTGGCTAGCTAACTAGCTACCTGATGCTAACTTGAGGTAATTTTTAAATATAAAGTACAAATATTTTTATTCAACCAACTAGTTAGAATTCATTTGATGGAAAAACAAAGGATTCGATGTTCAGAACAGAATAACTACTACAGTAATTGCCCATTGCCCCTATGGGGGCATTTTACCCCACACACTATGTTTGAGAAAAAAATTGTCATCCCCAAATATAATTATATTTTTATTAAATAACACGTACTCTCTATCTACTATGATATAATTAATACCATGTTTTTAAATATGATGGTGAGCCTATATTTAGTATAAATAAAATACTGAAGTACTGTTAAAATCAGATCTAAGACATTTACTCAAGTTGTTTTGGAATTGGTGACTTGTAACTTGTAGCGGAGTAATTTTCACTGTAAGGTGTCTGTACTTTTACTCAAGTATGGTTTTCAGGTTCTCTTTACACCTCTGGAATCCAGTCACTGTTACTTTGTCTCTCTGTGAAAGAGTATAGACACAAAAGGTTTTTTTTTTTGGACGTATTGAATAATTCTTGAAATTGTTTTTTGAGATCCAGCCACGCTGGCATCTGAAGGATACCCTGATCTTCTACACTGAGGTGTTTGGATGTGAGAACCATATTCACTCTCTTCTTTGCCTCAGCAAGTGCTCTTTCTGTGCTTCCAATTACAACAACATCTTTTTCCATTTCATGTGTCCTGCTGGCCCGTAGGAACTTTCCTGCAGCTATGTGTGACACATATATAGGCTAATAGTTACCATGAGTTATTGTACTAGTTTTACCACTGCAACTGCTTCACACTTGTGTATCACTCCGCTTGCAGCATTTTTCACAGTGAGCATCGTGGCGGCGGTCCAAACCCACTATAATTTAAGAAATACCGTACTACTGTTGTAGTGTCAATGAATAGCTTTATGAGTTTTTAGGCAAGAATGCAGTTGTTTAAACTTATTACAAATATGCAGTTTATTGATAAATATTTCACCTATTTGAAAATTTGCTTCTACGTTTTCAGAGAGCTCCATGGATTTGAATCCATAGATGAAGAAAGTAGTTCACACTCAAAAAGGGTTTTTAAGACACTGTGGTTGTTTATTTACACATGTGCCATTAAATTGTTGTTGTATAAACATAATAGAATAAGGAGTGGAACAACTTTCCACTTGAATTATTAAAGGTCACAACTACTTTCCTTCTTAATTCCATTTTAAAGTCATTTTCAGGAAGACTGCTTATGTTCTCCAACAAGAGAGTCAAAACATCTTGTTGAACATCATCTAGAAGGTTATCCAGGACCACAGCACTTGACCCCTGAGGCTTCTTGACATTTAACTCAGTTTCAGGGGCACTTTTATCTTGAGGTAAAATAAATACAATAATTCAACATTGTTGTGTATCATTTTGAAACTATGTAAGTGATCTTTACCGCTGAAAACAAATGTGTTAATAAGTTACATCAGCAATAACAGTAGGATAATCCAATAAAATTAAGCAGCCACAAACCAATGTCCAGATGATCTATATGATTTACTTACTTGGTTCCTGATATCCACATGCCTGTTTCATCTGATACCACATAAACGTAAATAATTTACAATTAATGTAAATGGAGAACACATCTGATCAAGTGGAGTTTATCTGTTTTTTTTTCTCCTACAGTGTTTTTTAAACAATATAGAGAGAAATGACAACAATCTTCCTATACAATCTCTAGAATACATCCAAATATCTACTAACAGAATTTATTTATTTTAAATAAACTAATGCTCATACACAGCAGTGCTGGTCATAACAAAACATTTTAACTTGCATCAATACAAAGTAATGGAAACATTAAAATGTTTAATCTAAATAAAGGAATGAATGAATGAACAAACAAACACACATTTTGACAAAATTACAAAAACATGAAATTGTTGACAAAACACATCTACCACATAGTCGCCTAAAACACATTAATCTAGTACATTTTGCAGTTTCTAAACAACAACTATTTAAGAGAGGTGTAATTTTTTAAGTTTGCAGTGAAATTACAATAAGCAGCTAAAACATAATGTTACAGACAATCTTCCATTAGGTTCAGCAAATAATAAGAATAACAATAGTTGTTGTTGTTTGCAACATTTCTAATCCTGACTGTATCCCTAAAGAGATTAATGCAAATAAGTATACCTAATTTTGGATTTTGTGAAAGATCTACTCACTCTTTGTCCCTGTTGTCTGCCTGTTCCTCAACATTGCTGGGTTTGTACACTTTCAACTTGATTTGCTGATTGTCAATGGTAATAATGTGTAATAATCTCGGACTTGAACAGGAAACAATCAGATTCAGATACATCACAACGCTTTAAAACAAAGACGAAGAGTAGTAACTATGATAACAGCAGTAAAATTCACAGATTATGAGTTTGCATAAATTTGTCCCACATAACCAGAAATTGTATTAAGTGTCTCAACAGCTTGATTACATTACATGCTATATAGCGCAAAAAAAAAAAATGTTAACGTTGCGCTTGTGTTTAGCACTTACTGAGATAATTTAAACAGAATTGTAGCAGATTTGCCCCTGTAAACATATTGCACTGCACAGTCTCCTCCCTGAGATTTTTCTTACTCTGAAAGTAAATCTGATGTCTATTTTTCACACCTTCAGGGTCTTCAGGCCTCCAGTCTTCCTTTACAATAGGTGGATAAGGATATTCATCCATCGTGTTCCTTCTGGTCAATGAGGAAATTACTTGCGAGTAAGTGTTTATACTGTAGTTCATCATGCCCTCCTATTTTTTTCCCCTTCCGTTTCTGCATCACTTTACAATGTAACTGAAAGTGTGGCCTGTTTTTAACACAGGGACGATTCGGTAGCAGCTGGGGGTAGCACTAAATTTTCTAGTTAGGGCTGTGCCACATCCAACCACTCATTAGTGAAAATCAAGATTAAACTGTGCATTTGAACATTTCAGAACACATTGAATATTGATATATAATAACAATTATGACAACTAGGTCAACCATTTTGCATTTAATGACTTATGCAATGAACTAATGCCTAGTTTTGGGGGGAAAGACTGTTCAACAGAGAACCAGTATAATATATTTTGATCAACATGACATAAGCAATTGATAACGCAGCAAACAGCAGTGAGAAGGTTGAACAAATAGTTTTGAGAATTTCAGTTGTAAACTCAGAAATGTACCAAAAAGCGAGTGAGAAAAACTGTAATGAAAAACTATTAAACTTTTCTCCAAGACAAGAACTCAATACTTTCTTATTGCACTTACAACAAATTCAGACTTTTGTTACCCCTTTTTTGTATTATTTCGTTATTTTATCTTTAAATATTAAGGTGATTATTTTATAGTAAATGTCAAGTGCAAGATTGCACAGAAATATTGAAACAGCCACAGAAAATATTAATTTAGGATGTTTACAAAATGTAGAAAATAATTAGAATTTACAATAATGATTTAGTGAAGTTTTTTACTGTTACATAATAGTGTCTAATTTTAATCATTGTGCTTCTTTAATCCCCATATACATAATCCCTATATATATATACTGTATATATACAGTATATATATATATATATATATATATGCATGCTCAGTACAAACTCTTTTCCTTGTTAGACAATACTTCAATATATGTAAGTAAACAACTGCTGATTGGGTAGGTTAGGATCAGAAAGGAACCATGAGATTAAACATTTTATTGTGAGTGCCAGGAAACCAGCTAAATTGTTTTTTCTCTCTCTCTCTCTCTCTTTGTTTTTTTTTTCTTTTTTTTGGTCATGTATGAGCATTGTAATAATTACTGTAATTTCTGACAGTAAATATTACATATATTTATAGATTATGTTTAGCTTCACCAAATCAATGTAAAACAACAACAAAAACACACTAACAGAAACTGAGATCTCATAATCATTATTAGAAAATGATTAGGTATTCTGGGCAAGCCTGTACATCACTGAAGATCACAAACATTGTTTGGTTGGTCATGCTGTCAGTCACACTGTTATAGAGATCAGCACTATTGGAGCTCTTCGCAGGGTTAACAAAATTTAACTGAAAATCACAGACAAATACCTTGGCGAAATACGTGTTTAAGTGTGCTGGCATTAGGTTTACCCTTGGGCTGAGTAACTCTGGCCCACAGCAAAATATGTACCATACATGGCTCCTACAAACAGTTTATACTGAATTTGGCTGATAACATTCATGCTAGCGAAGCTGCGATTGAAGTAGTGATGGTTGATCTGATCTGTCTTAGCAGAGCCAGTTCAATGGAACAGATATTTTTCATTGTTTTTGTGCTTGTTTTTATCTTCTAGTTACACCTTTTTTATCATGTAGTTTCTCCAAAGTGCACTGTTCTGGACTCTTTCAACCTAAAGAAAAGAATAAACATGCAGTTTATTATATCAAGTATAATGGAAAATAGCTTTGAGCTGCAACAGCAAAAAAAGAAGAAAAAAAAGCTCAAACTTGAGTATCTCATCTTTTTACGTGATGCCGTTCTAGTCAATGTCCTAATTATAAAATGATCTCACCTTCCAGTTCTACTCTATTTAACGGAATCCTCAATATCCCTCTTGTGGCCTCTTTAAGAACTAAATCAGCCTCATAGTCATCATTGTTAATCTTGATATTCACTGTAGGCTGTCTCTTCTGATAGGCCTGTTCCAGGTCATAATTGGTCAACAAATCAAAGGTTTTGATGCTGCGTCCATTTTCCTGATATTGCCACCTAACCACATTTCTGATTATAAAAGCCTCACTTCTTCGGGTTTCATTCCTTTCCACCTTTCTGATCATGTCTCGAATACGACTCTCTGCAGTGTGAACGTCTCTTGTCAGACCCTCAAGTGTGATGACAGAGTCTTGGCCTTTCTTCTCAAGCCGGACACTGACTGTGAGCTCCCTCTGAATGCCATTCAGCATTTCTCCATCCTCCTTGGTGAAATGAGTAATCGCTGGATCACGGATTGGGATGGTCACATGCTCCCGTAATATCAAGCTGTTGATTATGTCCTTGGCTTCACTCAGGTCCTCTGGTGTCTCCCCACACAGTTGAAACACAGCTGGCTCGATATCTTCTCCCACCATCACAAATTCTTCCTTTGGGGGAAATTCTGAACTTTCCCCTACAAAAAAGGGTACATGTTAAATGGGAAAAACATTTCATCAAAAACATTGAGGGATGATTTACAGTATTGAAAAATATAAGAAAAAAAGAATGGATGGGATTAGCATACTTTTTTAATCTTTACTGACCTTTAAATCTGGTAAGCAGACCGTTATCCTCCTCTAATTTCTCACCAGATCTTCTGATCATGCTTTGATGAAAGTCTGCCACCATGTTTGCCTGGAATATAAGAAACTTCACAAGCCGTAAATGCACTGGTTTCTTCTCCTTTAAAAAGTCAACAACTGCATCAACCATTGCATCTGCAGCATCAGCTGGATTTGCACCACCCTGACCTAAAGGGTAAAAAAAAAAAAAAAAAAAGAGTAGTGAATAATGAATAATTCACAAAGAATTGTTAGTAAAAAAGTTTTCATTAATTGTACAATAAGTAAATAAGCTAAACTCATGCTGCATTCATTCATTCATCAATGGGGTGGGGTGTGTGGCTGATATGACACACACATACATAGTTATTTTTTATATTGTATTTACTGAGAGAAACTACACACGATGGACATTTTGACAGCTGTGTGTGTATTTGACAATTAAGGCACAAGGAGAACTGATGTAGAACTGGGATCGCGCGGACTAGAGAGCGCCTCTAGTGTGTCATTCAACATTATTCCGCCTGTTCCGCCTTCACTAACTGCAAGTTAATTGATAATGAATTGTGATTGGATGGTAATTTTGTTCTACGACAAGCTTAGTTACCTTTGATTAGGCTGTTCTCGCGTGACAGAACACTTCTACTACTCGCTCTAATCACCCAGTCGTAAATAAATTTTGAAATAAGGGACAAAACATGATTTTTTTCAAAATAAATCGGGACACTAAAAATACAGCTGCAATATGGGACTGTACTGGGAAAAACAGGACGTCTGGTCACCCTATCAATCAATCAATCAATCGTACAAAGCATCTTACCAGTGCCAAGAGCTGGGAAGACAACAGAAGTAATCTGGCGTGCCTCACATAACTTCAGAACAGACAAAACAACATCCTTAATGTCAGATGGACTACTGTGTCCAATTACATGGATGATGTTTCCACATGGAAGCCGCCCAGCTGAAGTCACAATCTCTGTTTGCTGTATATTTGATGATCCCACTATTGAAAAAACATGTTTACCAATGACATCTAAAGTTCATTAGATCTGTTTTGAAGTATATGCCAACAATGCATGTATTCAAAAAGATAAAGTACTGTACATCAACAAGAAGAATCAGTAAATTTAAGGAATACAAACCAATCTGTGAACATTCTTGTTCCACTTGTACTCCAGCAGCATCTAATATGGCCTTGGATACTCCTGGATTACAAAGAGAAATAGACATAATAATAGACATAATAATTATCTTTGAATGTAAAATAAACAATAAATGAAGCTGAGATATATTGAAATAGGTCAGACAAAATGTGTGAAAATTGATTAACCTGCTTTCAGAGAAAATGTCTTATTTGAGGAGTTGACAATGGCATCAGTTTTTTCTTTAGTTATGTCTCCTGAAGAAACCTCCAGAGTCACTTGACCCATCTGCATAGTGTGAACCCCAAGAGAGGGAGAGGAGACTTTGCCAACAAGCTCTAAAGAAAAACAAAGACACATGGAAAATCTCTAGGATCTTATTTTGTTACTATCCTAAACATATCCCATGACGTTGGATATATTTGTTATCAGAATAAATCTTTTACCAAAATTTACTCAAAAAATAAGTGTGATGAACAGCAGATAAGAACGTGTTACCAGAAGTGTGAGATGATTTTCCAGAAATATTTTTTTTCGGCATGCCATGTCGATGTGTTTCAGTTGTGATGGGACCCTGAATCCCATGTTTAAAGATGCTGGTAAAGCACTAATAATTAAAGCAGAGAAATATGCAATACAAAATTAAAATGAAAGATTATTTTAATAGTTTATAGTTAAAAAAAAATAAAAGGGTCCCACTATATTAGGTGGCCTTAACAACTATGTACTTACATTTAAATCAATCATTTGATGCAATGCACCTATTGTGTACATACACGTTTTTACACTGTACTTATATTTAAAAAAAAATACTTGCATGTAATTACATCTGTAATATTAATTGCACTGTTGACCCATCCCTTACACCTTAACACACCCTTAAACCTACCCATACCACCAAACCTGTATGTATCCCTTACCCGTATCCCATCTCAATCGCAGCAAAAGTGTTTTGCAATACAATATGAACACAATAAGTACATTGTACTTATTTTTGATGCAAGTACATAGTAGTTAAGGACACCTAATATAAAGTGAGACCAATAAACAGGGGTGCAAACTCGTCAGGGGTGAAAAAGGTGACAAACTAAACCCCCCCCCCCCCCCCCTTATATATACACACAGGGGTGGGAATCGCAGGGTACCTCACAATACAATATAATCACGATACAGCGATTCTGCGATAATCGATATATTGCTAGACAATCATATAATGATACATCCCGATATATGTCTAACTATGAAAACAAAATGCCTGTGAAAAGGTTAAGTGCAAGTTTTCTTTCTTTATTCAAGTCCAAACAGTTAGAAGACAGCAAAAAAAGTACTGTAAATCAATTTTAACCTGTTAAGTAAATTAATAATTTTATTGATTAATTTATATATTTTTTTGTTTGTAGTTTATTTAGAATATATTTAGCAATCACACAAAATAACTTGAGATTCACTTGCGAGTGCAGTTAAACAGTTTATTAGGAACAATCAAAGCTGTTTTTCAAAGCTGACTTTTTAGCATCATTACTCCAGTCACATGATCCTTCAGAAATCATTCTAATATTCTGATTTGCTGCTCAAAAAACATTTGTTATTATTATTATATTATTATGTAGAAAAGAGCTGAGAAGATTTTTTTTTTCTTTGATGAATAGAAAGTTCAGAAGAACAGCATAGTTTGTAACATGATAAATGTCTTTATCATTACTTGTGTGCTAAAAAGTTTTCATTTCTATATGCTGACAACAAGCTTTTGAATGGTATAGTGTATATTGTTACACTTGGAGTGAGACTGGAGTAATGAAGAAGAGAATTCTTTACAAAAACATTACAAAACCTGGCATTTTCATAGTGTATATTGTTTATGTGCTCTGAAGGAAAAAAACAAACAAACACACACATTTTGAAATTCTGGGTTATTTCTCTCAGCAGATCTTCTTCCAGAAACAGAAAGTAGCCGGGATGAACTTGTTTGTTTACGCGGAGGCGATGTGGGCGTTTACATTCGCGCGCGCCTCACGTGGATGTTTAAATCTGAAAGGCGCGAACGGCGCGACCGTATTAGATATAATGAGTTGAGACGGGAAGACTGGACATCGCGTCGGTTTCATACGGATTACTTTAACATAGAATATTTGTTTTGGACGTAACTTACTTCATTTAAAAGTAGACATTTTAAGCTTTCTATGCATATATTTCTCATGTATTTGAGGCGAGTATTCGCGGAGATTCAGGTTGTTTTATTTACGTGTCTGTGAAGAAAGGTGACAGAGCCGGCAGAGAACGCACCGTTTATTTTATTAATTTTAGAAAATCACATTATTTCGTTGTTATTATGACTATACAGAAATAAAAGGAGACCCTTTGCAGTTTCAAATGATACCTTATTCTTATCTGTACAATCAAAACTGACAAGAGTATTTTTAGTTCTTTTCGCGGTCATAAAGAAAATAGGAGACAGCCCGCACCGGTGCGGGCTTCGACCCCAAGGTAGGCCAATCAGAGACAGAGTAGGGCGGGTCCATTGCCAACAGGGGGAAAAAAACGCTGCAGGTGACGTGACACAGATGACTCGCAGATCCGACGACGACCCCCCCCCTCCCCTCTCCTCAAATATTTTTTTTACAGATCTACACGATTCACGTGAATGACCTATTTCAAGGTGAAAACGGCGAATTTCGCCGAAAGGTGACAAGTTTGACCCCTGAATAAAAGTATTGGTCATACTGTTTGTGTTTTTATGGTTCTTGAATCTAGTTTTGACACTCACCTCTACACTCTCCCTGTCAGAAGGGTGCACAATCACAGTTACCTCTCGAAGGTTTGTAGGCTTAAAATCCTGGACTTCTGTCAGCATGATTCTGGCCACCAGATCTTTAGGAAAGCCAAGATTCCCAGTCCCGATAGCTGGGAGGACGACTGAGGCCATTCTCCACTTTTCTGCTTTTATCAGGCAATCTCTTATGATCTGAATGATTATCTTTTAAATGTAAGTAAATATATTTATTATTATATTTAAAAAAAGTACCATCTAAATAATCATGTTGTGCTTACATATGAGGCACATTGGGATATCATTTAATATTAAAATCAGCCAGCATTAACACAGTTAATGACAGCTGTTAAATTTCAATTTTTACAATTTACTTTTTTTTTCTCACCTTATCTTCTGAGCCTTTCCAAAATGGGCAAACTACATGGAAGACGTTTTTACATTTCAGGTTATAACCATTTGTGATGACCATTTCACCATAATTCACATTGTTTAAGCGACCAATTCTGGTGACTTCCGACTGGAGCTGATGACCAGCAGTCTGAAGTAATGCTGTAGAGATGGCACCTTTTCTGAGGTCCAAGTCCTCCGATATAGTGTTTACAATGACATCAGCCTGCAGGAGAAACAAAGGAGGAGGAATTGGTCATCCTTTGATTACCATAAACAATATAAATGTATGCTGGTACAGAAAAATTTCTCAGTTTAAGCATGTAACCATGGTTCCCTGAGAAGGGGAACGAGACACTGCGTCTCCAAGAGGGCACTTTTTAGGGATGTCTTCGGCATGACTGGTGTCTGAACCATGTGTATAAACACGACAATGAACTTGACATTGGCAGGCAGGCAGCAGCTTATGACGTCATGACGGGTGCGCCCAAGAGTAAAAATGGGCACCTGTAAAATATGCCATCTACTTCTTGTCTGAAGGTGACGTGCAGGAATTCCTGAGGCATGGCAAAGGGACACAGCGTCTTGTTCCCCTTCTCAGGGAACCATGGTTACATGCGTAACCTGCATCCCCTAGAGAACGCTTTTAGGGAACGGAATACCCACGCCGCTATGCTGAAGAGATGAGAGCCTAAATGGCTGAACCAAGTCAAAAACTCAGAGGAGTCCTCACTCCTGTACCAGCAACATCATAGTCTGAAGATTCTCAAGAAAGGAGGCCTTCACAGGGAAAAGGAAGCCTAACTACGCTCTTATTGAGGCCAGCATCCAAGAAGGCTCACAGAGAGCCTAGCAATTAAAGCCAACTGGCCCATGAAGCTCTGCAGAGTGGAGGCCTAAATACAACACCTCTCAAATGAGAGGCAGCCTAGGAACACTCCATTCTACCTAGCCAATACCTAGCCGAGCTCTAGAAGTGGAGGCCTCAGCATAACGACTCTAAACCGAGAGGAGGCCTAACTATTCCCCCATTCTCAGGACGTCTTGTAAGGAGGCTCACATAGAGCCTACAACTCACACACGCTGTCCTAGTGGAGCTCTGGCAAGTGGGAGGCCTCAACAGATAACTCTCTGTAGCGAGAGGAGGCCTGACGATGCTCACAGTAAATGGCCGAGCTCTAGGAGTGGAGGCCTCAGTCCTAGAGTTTTTTAGGTCCAACAATTTTGTTGCAGACCCATAATGCACACATTGCCTCTGCGTGATTCGAGCCGCTCGATTCTATACTGCATAAGAGCTTCTTCCCGCGAGAAGAAACACCAATGGAAGCAGAGGTAAACATTCAAATAGTGTACTCTTGTACACATCCATTTTATGAATGAACACTCCAACGAGAGCTGACTGTGTATGCTTCGCTCGCAACAAACCACACATAAATCGTGTGTATCCCCATCACATGATGTAGCGAGGGCAGAGAGAAACAAGCGATCTAAAATGCAGTCTACTCACATGCAAGAGATAGAGGTGGCGATTCCTCAGTCTCTTCAGTATTAATGCTAACAACATTAACCTCTTCGGAGGAAGATAGCTGCAGCAGCAAGCTCTCACTTGGAGGGGGAAGAGACCGCAGCGCAGGCTTCCAAACCCCAAGAGAGAGCGCTAGATCTAGGGGTGAACACATTGCGAATTAATCACTATAAGCATTCCACCTAAAAGCGCGTCCCACATCCCCCCAAAATAAGGAAATCGCAAACGGATCGAAAAATTAATTGAGAAATCCCTTTCAACGTGAGCACTCTGCTCCCTCAGGAGCTAAACACGCTTGTCATGTCTATACTCATGCTTCAGACACCGGTCATGCCAAAGACAATGCCCATAAGTGCCCTCTAGGGGACGCAGCGTGGAGTTCCCATGCGTAAGGGAAGCACACTAGTTACATCAGTTAAAAAATAAATTCAAAAAAGAATTCAAAAATAAAAGAAAATTCATTGCACAAACCTCTGTTCTCACATTTTTGGGATTTTTGGATATTTTTTAATGTAAAATAAGCAGGAAAAAAATAAATCAAATATTCTTTCTATCAGTGTTTTTTTTTTTTTTTTACAAGTAACTGTGATATACTTACATGTGCATCCTGTATGTTGCCTTTGCTCAGAATGATTTTTAGTCCGTCTGGTGTCATTTTGGTCTCAAGAACACTCAACCCTTCAGATATATCTGGTCTGCCACCAGAGTTTGACTTATCTCTTTTGAAGTGTGCTTGTCTTTCAAAGTCTCCATTACCACGACCTTTGTAACCTTTAAACTCTTGGAATCGTTGGCCATAGTTTCCACGGCCATAGCCACAACCACGACCACGACCATGACCAAAGCCATGGCCACGGCCAGAGCCACGACCACGACCACAACCACGACCACGACCACGACCACGGGCAGCACCTCGATAGCCTTGTCCATAGTTAGTATAACAACGAGGGTTGTAAGTAGCAAACTCCTTTCTGACAGCTTGAGTCATGGCATTCACTGTATTGCCATTATTGTCAACCAAGTGAATTTCAGTTAATGTGCTATTAGAGCCTCCGTGGTTATGATACTCGATGTACTTATGCACCTCCTTGGCAACTGATTCAGTGCAAAGATCAAGAGGACAACCAAATATCCCCGAGCTAATAACTGGAATTGCAATAGAGGAGCAGTTTCTGCTTGACGCCTGGTTCAGACTTTCCCTCACAGCACGTCTCAGGCGTTGCACAGTGGTATGTTTGTCTGAATCACTGAAGCGAGGTCCAACAGCGTGCACAACATATTTACAGGGAAGACGACCAGCATCAGTGATGATAGCTTCTCCAGGCTTCAGAGGCCCATTTGCTTTTGTGTGTTGGTCACAGGTTTGCTGCAGACTTGGTCCAGCAGCTTGAAGAAGTGCCAAAGCTACACCACCGCTGTGCTTCAGATCTTCATTAGCAGCATTGACCACAGCATCAACATTGATCTTGCAAATGTCTGCCTTCCTGACAGTAACAGTTACTCCACCTGGTATTTGGACCTCACAAGAGACCTGGCCAAAGTCTTCAAAACTAGCTTCAGTAAATTCATCATCCTCCTCTTCCACCATATCATCTTCCTGAAGAACCACCACAAATCTTTTTTCCTTCAACAGCATTGAGAGCATCATTTTACCCTGCTCCAAGAAGTATTTCTTTGCTCCTGCCTTTTTAATGATCAATGTGTCTGTGTAGAGATCATCTGCCAAACATTTAAAGAAAGTCTCAGCTGGTTGGACAAATGTACGCTCTCCAGACAGTTTGATCCAGGGTCTCATTGAATCAAAACTCACTTTCACCTCATTAGACTTAATAAAATGCTGCCAGTCTTGTGATTTTCTATCTTTTATGAAATCAAGCACAGCATGTGATTTGACATGAACCTTTTCTATGATTCTAGTGTGTTTCTCAATGAAACGTCCTAAGTTCTCACTGACCTCCATTACAGGTTCTCTGAATCCAGTCACTATTACTTTGTCTCTCTTTTTAGAAAGGTTTATCAATACAGATATATTTTTGGGAGTACTGAACAAATTCTCCAGTTGTTTTTTGAGATCCTGCCACTCTGTCTTTTGAAGGACACTCTGATCTTCTACAATGAGGCCTTTGGTTGTAAGAACTGTTTTCACCCTCTTCTCTGCATCACCAAGTGCTCTTTCTGTGCTTCCAACCACAACAACATCTTCATTTTCAATTGTGTAGATAGCTGTTATTCCATGAGATATGAAGAGATTTATGGACATTTCCTCACAGTCCACTGATCTCAGAAACTCCAGGATTGAACGTTCAATCTGTAAGTGCTTCTGTTTCATATTTATTTTCTTCTCAAGGACCCAATTTTTGAAGACAAGAGTTTCTGTATGAAGACCTGAAATAATTAGTTTGTTAATTTTTTTGTTGTAGTCAATGTGCAGATGTGGAGAAGCAGCACTTTTCAGGCCATTTTGTTCAAGCAAAGAATACATGGCAGGAGAAATGTCCATGTCCTCTGTCACACTGTTCCTCTCTCTCTGCATTTGATTTGTTCCTCTCTCTAAAAACTTCTCTATGATGGGTTTCAATCCAATTATCTCATGGGTCATTCCTGTCAGTGTCACGACCCCTTTAGAGGCATCCACGTTTATAAAAACCTGATCCTTCACAACTTCCTTAATATTAGTTTCCACATTAAATAAGAGGGGGTGTGACACCAGCCACTCAGATGTTGTGTAGTTTGAGATAATTTTCTTGAAGGCATCAAAGGCATTCCTACTCCAGTCATCAATGGTTACTCCTTTCTGTTTCAGTAATGCTGGATCAGGACTGAGCAAAACTTCAGGTTTGTCCATGTTTATTTGGCAGAAGTGTGAGTTCATCTGGTCTTTAATAGAGGAAATCTTCCCTTTCTTGAGGATGAACTCCCTGATGGCAGGATGTACACTGACCGTAATGGGTTCAGGAAGCTTCAGATGTGGCCTGTTGTCACCATACAAGATTGTATCCAGTGATTTAAAGTAGGGATATATCTTGACTGGAACATCACAGATGTCATTCCCTTGCTTCAACACTCTCTCTTTGGCTGTAAAGTTGCATGTAACATTGCAGGAAAGATGGAGGTACAGTAAATCAATGCATTGATGTTGACAAACCACGGTAAAACGTTTTACTAAATCTATTACAACATGTATTTACCGTCTTCCTCCTTAAATATGATAATGGCTGCATGTTCTGATGGAATTGTGATAACTTCCTCTACTGGACCGCCCCATTTCTCAAAATACAGTTCCAGCAGCATCTTGTTGTTGTTGGCCTCAGCTGGAAGATTCTCCACCCGCACACATGTGCTTCTCTCCAGTGCACGGGCTCTCAGATTATACTGCTTGAATTTTTCATGTGTCCTGCTCTCCTCAAGGAACTTTTCTGCAGCTGTAAGAAATTATATTTTACAAGTCATAATAAGAAAAATACAGAACTATATACTGTTTACCAGCTAAAGAATAAAGCTGTCATATTATCAATAAATATATTTGTAAGATATACAGATTTTTCTCCAGGCAAAAAAGATCCCCATGTAAAACTCATGTAATGCAATCTAGATGTCATGTAATCTAGATTAAGCTAAATTAATTTTTGGTGGAAAAAAATCTTGACCAATAAAAATGTTTAAATAATAATAAAAAGTATAAGTAAATGTATATTTTACAGGAAAACTTACCACTTGGATTTTTAAAGGTCACAACTGCTTTTCTTAATTCTGGTATTAATTCCATGATAAAGTCATTCTCAGGAAGACTACTGATGTTCTCCACCAAAAGAATCAAAACATTTTGTTTAACATCATCTGAAAGGTTCTCCAGGACCACAGCACCTGACTCTTGAGGCTTCTTCACATCCACATCAGTCTGAGAGGCACTTTGGTCTTTAGGCAAAATAAAAGTTACACATATTTATTAAATGTCACCTTTGTACCGTATTTACCCCTAAAGAGTGCATATACAGTAAGTACTTTAAAGATACAAATTAGTACCTCAAGTTTTCATATTAGTACTGTACCTAAATGGAGCATATTTGTACCTTCTGAAAAGGTACTGCCCAAGTGACCTTTTTTCTGAGAGTGAACCTGATATTTTATTATCAAAAATTAATGTGTTAACAAATACATCCGCAATCTCAGTACAATAACCTAATCAGTAAAATATCACATAAACATAAGCACCCAGAAGACAAAGTCCAGATGATTTACTTACTTGGTTCATGATATTCACATGACTGCTCCGTCTAAAAACACATACACTGTAAATGTAAAGCATTTATGTATATGGAAAACAATTATGTATATGGATAACTAAACAAGCAGATTTAATTAGGTTCTCTCTACTCCAGCCCTTTTCAACAATATAGAATAATGACAACCATTTTATTTTAGAAACTTTAAAATGCATCAACTATAAAACTGAACTTAATATTTTTATAACAGACCATTCTGTTTATAGTGACCATATCTGTGTATAGCATAGTTTATTAGCAATCCAAGGGGCTTGATTTACAGAGCCACTCATCTGAGGTTTGACTGTACTGTGGTCTTCATTCTGGATTTTGTAATAAATCTACTCACTCTTTGTCCAGTGCTGTCTGTCGGTTCCTCTTCATCGCTGGGTTTGTACACTTTTAACTTGATTTGTTGATTGTCAATGGCAATAATGTGTCCTGCCTTTGAGAGTACGCCATCTCGAACTTGAACACAAATAATCAGATTTAGTAAGATACATCACTACACATAAAAACAAAGAACATAACACAAAACAACTTAAATAAAATGCAATTTTATGTGATATTAGCGAATGTGACCATTCAAATGATTAGCAATGATATGACAGTTCTGACACTTCTTGCTTTTTACTCTACTACACAAAAGCTAGTTATAAAAAAACACATTTTTTTCCATGTGATATTTCTTTCAACAGTCTACAAAGATAATTATTACCAATAATATTTTACAAATAGCTTACACTTTACACAATTATTTAATAAATACAAGAGTTGCATTTGTTTCAATTGTACCCATGTCAGGTAGAGTTGAAACACACATTCATAATGAATTAAAGTAGCCTAACCTACAGAAAATTTTAAAATGCAACTGTATTAAAATCCTTGTTTCACTAATATTTTAGTTTAGTTCTTGTTTTATTAATGTCAATGTAAACCCATGCTATACTACAAACTATAATTAATGATAGCAGCAGACCAACAGAATGTTTCTTCCTATATCTTCCAATTTTTTTTTCTCTCCGTACATTCACACCATGATATCCAAATACACATAACGTTACAAAACGTATCAGCTGTTTGTTATTCCAAATTTGTTTACTTTTTTCGTAATTTATTCTCTTAATATGACTGTTGTTTAAACCTTCTTAGACGCTGGGACATGACATCCTCTAAAGAGCAATAGGATTATAGGCCTACTGCAAGTACAGTTGATATAGTGTGTTTTACAGTACGCACCACCTCATACATTCCTTTAAATTGCACGATAACCTTCAACGTGTTATGAAATATCTAACTTCATAGAGCACGGATTAAAGATGACAAATATAGTGTTAAGTTTTACAGTCATAGAAGGACGAGAAGTTATTCAATGCGAAAGGGTGACATGTTTGTTTTTTTCTTTAGATTGATATGTTATTATCTTGTTTACTTTTCTTTAAATGGATGGAGGCTAGAAGTAAGAAGGCTATGTTAGTTTGTTGCGCTTTGTATTCGAATCTGAAATTACCGTAAATGTATCGATAGCATGATTGCATTGCTAAAAAAAAAATGTTATTTTGATAACATAAAACGATCGTGTGTTTAGCACTTACTGTCAGGTGATTTGAACAGAATTGTAGCAGAGTTGCTCCCGTCATATTGAACGACGCAGTCTCCTCCCTGAGATTTCTTCTTACTCTGAAAGTAAATCTGAAGTTTATTTTTCACACTTTTAGCGAGTTCAGGTCGCCAATCTCCCTCTACAATGACGGGATAAAAATATTCGCCCATCTTGTTTTTTTTTTCTTCTGGCCAACGAGGAAATGACTTCAGAGTCAGTAGCCTACTGTATAGGCTACTAGTTGATCACGCCCCCCTGATTATTTTCACTTTTGTTTCTTCATTTGAGTCCACTTTCAGAAAAAAATAAAACCCGCCTCTCCATGACATTGTAATTGGTTTATTATACTTTCCTCCAAGATAAGAACTCGAGACCTTCTCATTTGTGGTTATGAACCAGTTCTTTTTTTTCTTTAATCCTCAAGCAGCCATTAATTGGTCCTTCGTGGGTGTGATCACGTGTGGTGCAATTTTTATTTATTTATTTATTTTTATATATATTTTTTAAATGTCATATCAATATATTCAATAAATTAAAAACGATCAATTTATGCAATTTTCGATGATTTTTTGATGATGTTGTTTTATTTTAAAATATGCTTCTTTTCATGTCTTTTCATATGCTTCTTTTCATTTATTTTACTTCAGTTATATATATATATATATATATATATATATATCATTCCAGTAAGTTCAGACAATCAAAACTCAAAAATCTGGTGACTTTGGTGACATATCATGGCATAAAAAAATATCAAAATATCAATAGCCACAATATGGCTGTAGTACTCAATGGCTGCATATAGGCTGAAATCTATAAACCACTGTTGTAACGAACTTAACCTCTTAAGTTTTAGATTTTATCACAAGTTAAAATTGTAGAATTGGGTGAGACTATACAAAGATGTCAAAATATGCTTACAGACAAATCTGACCATAAAGAAAAGACAAAGTAGGAGACAGAGTAATCCTTTATTTCTAACAAATGATAATAATAATAATAATAAATAAATAAATAAATAAAATACATAGTAAAAAGTAAAGTAAAAAGTAAAATGGTAAGAATAAACAGGTAAGAATAAACGGTAACACTTTAGAATACTGATCCTTTGTTAATTAATAACTACACATGAACAAGTGACTAATGGACTACTAACACTGTAGTAACTATACTATTACCTAACAAGAAACTATGATTATTGATTTAGTAAGTAATAGGTAATAGCGCTCAGTTGAAACTGGTAGTTCACTATTAGCTAATCAATAACTACTATTTTTTTATATATATCCTGGAGAACTACTAAGAACTACTGTATACAGGTTCATCATTAATGTGAATTATGCATAATGTATAATTAATTTTAAAATTAAGATCATGGTAACCCACTAGTAATGACTCAAGAATTATCAAATTATTCTAAAGGAACCACAACTACTTGGATCAGTATTCTAAAGTGAAAAGCATCATAACTCCCTAATATTGACTGACGTCATTTTAAGCTTTTGAGATATATGTTTTGGATAGTAATGACTCAAGTGTTACTACATCCTTCTGAATAAATTACTAATTATTTGGATCAGTATTCTAAAGTGAAGATCACAGTAACCCACTAGTAATGATTTAAGTGTTACCAAATCTAGCAAAATTAATTACTAACCAAAACCTTACAAAAACCTTAAAAGTTTACAATGACTTCAGTAATTACTAGGGAGTTATCACGATCTTCACTTTAGAATACTGATCCAAAAAATTAGTAATTCCTTTAGAAGGACGTAGTAACACCTGAATAATTACTATCCAATGCTTTACAAAACTCTCAAAAGCTTACAATGATTTCAGTCATTACTAGGGAGTTATCATGATCTTCACTTTAGAATACTGATCCAAATAATTAGTAATTCCTTCTGAAGAATTTGGTAATAATTGAGTCATTACTAGTGGGTTACCATGACCTTTACTTTAAATTAGAATTAATTATACATTATGTATTATTCATATTAATTATGAACCTGTATACAGTAGTTCTTAGTAATTCTTAGGAAGGTATGACAAAATAATAGTTACTGATTAGCTAATATTGAACTATCACATTTAGCTAAGCACTATTACTTACTAATTCATTAATCAGAGTTTATTGTTAGTTACTAGTAGTTACTAGAGTGCTAATGTTGTGTTACTCATGTGTTCTCGTGTAGTTATTCATTAATGATGGAACAGTATTCTAAATTGTTACCGAATAAACAATAAGCCTAACAAATGTAGAATGTTCCAGACATTTTTTGTTTGGAATCATCAACTAATCTTGCAGTAGGACTTTGATCTGACTTTGAAGTGTGTGTGTGTGTGTGTGTGCATGCGTGTGTAAACAGTGGCTGATTGGCACCCAAAAAAAATATGTCCCTTCTCTGATAAATGCGTTGATCATTTCCTGCTTTTATGAAGCCCCTCCCTCAGAAATACACGATGGGCTCTGATTGGTTAGCTGGCCTAGTGTGTTGTGATTGGCTAAACCGCCTCTAGTGCGGGTCTAAACGTCCCGCCCCTCACCTCAGCAGCATGTGCTCCGGTTGTATTGTAAACAATGGCGTCTTATATATTGCTTATCAATTTGAGCCCGATTGAGACACAGATGATATTAATGAAGAGGACTGCGCAGTACCTGTGCAAGCACGGCTTTTAATGGTAGGCCTATGTTTTTTGTTTGTTGTTGTCTCATACTTATTGATACTCATTGATACGCTGTTATGCTACACATGCGCGTCCATGTTTAATGCTTGTCATAGCTATGTGAAAATAAGTGTATAAATGGAACAGTTCATTGTTGGAGCCGAGCTGATCTGAGAGAGAGAGAGAGAGAGAGAGAGAGAGATTTTCACACTTGAAATTGTTAACCCTGGGTCAGGATAAAGGAATCCTGGGTGTAATCACGTTTCAGCTCATTCTATACCTGGGGTTAACTGTTAACCCTGGGTATTCATTAACAGACGTTTCACACTGTACGGGTTAACGTTCTTATTTGCATATTTGCGGTGTCACTGATTGGACGAACAGCAGGCAATCTGTTATTTCTCCCGCGTCTGGCCAGTTATTAAAAACAACGTCGCCTCTTTTGTCTTTAGATCAGCGAAGATTGAGGAACAGCTGATCATAGCTGTACAGGCACGGATTGCCATTTTTTAAATAAATTTAGTAGCAGAGCTACTGCAAGCGATTTAGAAATCCATTTATCCTTTGCTGAAACTTCTGCGTCTTCATGAAGAGCGCGGGTCATGGTTGCTTAGCATGGGAGCGCAAGCTACAGAGCGCTTTGGAAAGAAGGAGAAAGCAGCGTTTTAAACGCGTTTTAGGCGCGACATCATGTGAACGGCCTAATGAGACGCATAAAGACAAGTACAAAAGAAAGAAAACAAGGAGCAAAGTATGTGAATATTTCTTTGAATTTATTTTAAGTGTGGAGAGACTAACGTTAGTGTTTACTTGTTCAGTAGCGTAAGATTAATACCGTCTCCTATTCACACGCTTTCCGTCTTTTGATATTTCTTCTCTGCAGTTTACACGACGCGCGTTTCGCTGCTCATTTCTGATTGGCTGTCTGTTGCCAAGCGTCCAGCAGCAACAAGCAAACACCGCTCAGTTTCACACTGAACAAACTTAGCACCGCAATGCGGAGTTAACACCACAAATGCGGTGCTAACCCTGCTCCGGAGCAGGGTTTCATAACCCCGGGTAAAATGCGGTGCTAACACCGCTTTCAAATTACAGGTGTGAAACGTGTCTTTACCCGGGGTTAAAAGCGGTGTTTAGAACGAAGATAACCCGGAGTTAAGCGCAGTGTGAAAAGCCCTAGAGAGAGAGAGATGCAGAGCGTGTGCAGCACAGAGCGACGCGAGGAACAGTATTAAGAACCGCTGATTTAGAACATTGATTTTGAAACTTGTGAATCCATTAGAATCGTTAGAAGACAGAATCGCGATTCATACAGTATCCTATATGAATAGACCCCTAGTTTTCTTCCTCTTCTCTAAAGCAGCGCAGCATGGCCTCGCCCCCTTCGTTGCATGTTCCCGGGGGCGGGGTTTATGATATCACTAACCCAGAATTATTTTGTTGTAGTCCCTTGCTATGTTAATTCTGTAAAAGACAATTTCTCCCTTTGCATTGAACTTTGTGCTTTGTAACTTTGCAGATGTTATGCTCACACAGCTACATTACACACTACAAAAAGTTAAAAAAGGGGAAATCGTATTATATGACCCCTTTAATTCTTTGGTTTTGTATGTGTGAGTACTGTTTTTATTTGACAAAATTAAAAGTAATTTGTTGAGAATGTTGTATAGGCTAACCCTTTCATTTATGCGTATGTATGTATGTATCTGCATTGTGTTGGATTTCTTGGTTTGTTATTGGACAAATAAATAAAAAAAACGCTCTGAATTTTAGTATGTCCCATTCATTTTCTATGGGTGCCCACTTTTTTTTTCTTTTTCAACCATTTAACTTTGTTGCATCAAGTCCATTTATTGTGTGTGTGTGTGTGTGTGTGTGTGTGTTCAGGAGGCAAACTTCGGAAAAATAGCCAAGTCTTGTACCGCTCAGATTAAAGGAAAAAAAAAATCTAAATCTGTCTGGAATGCTTAATGGTTAAACCTTATTTAAAAGTGGTTGTTTATTGTATTGTAAATTTTAAGTGCATTACACAGAAATACAAATAACAGCCATAGAAAATCAGAATTGTTCTGCAATGTTTAAAGGATGTAGTAAAATAATAATAAAACAATAATAACATTGAGAAGTCCTTTGTTATATTTATTTTTATGTAATGGTATGCACAATCCCCATATATACAAAGAACACAAACTTTTCCTGGTTAAACAATACGTCACTATATATAAAAACAAACAATTGCTGATTAGGGTTGTTAAATACTAAAAGGGAACTGTGAGATTAAATGGCTACAGTGAGTGTCAGGAAACCAATTAAAGCCAAAAAGGGACAGTCTAAAAGACTTTCTCAGGATTACATGTTTGTTTTCTCGGTTTTCTCTCATTAATGGACATGTCTGGGCATTTTTTATTTATAAAATAGCTTCAATACTAGATCACTACATTATATTTCTCAGCATTCAAAGAGCTATCACTGTTTTTTAAGTATTAAACTCGCAGTTTCTCTGTTAGTAGAGAGACGCTGCATAGACGCAGGTAATTCACACATGCACAGTCTCTCTCTCTCTCTCTCAAATTATTTCAGATATATGCCACAATTCATTAAAATAAATTAAATTTTACCGCATTACATCTCTGTGTCTGACTAAAATAACCATCCTTCTCCATATATGTTCAGTTTCACCAAATCAATGTAAAAAAAAAAAAAAAAAAAAAAACCTAGCTGACAGAAACTGATCTCATAATCATTACTGGAAGGTGATTAGGTATTCTGGGTAAGCTTGTACATCGTTGAAGATCACAAACATAGTTGGGTTGTTCATATTATCAGTCACACTGTTATAGAGATCAGCACCACTGGAGCTCTTCGCAGGAGGAACAGGAAGACCTTGTTTTCCTTGAGTGAAATCTCCAACAAGTACCCTGACAAGGTACATGCGTTTGTGTCCTTTGGCATCAGGTTTAGAGTAGCCTTGGGCTGAGTAAATTGGGTCCACAGCAAAATATGAACCATTCCCATACATGGCTCCTAAAAACAGAACAAGAGCAAAAGACTGTTGATTTAAAAGACAAATGGATACAAAGTGCAAATAAAAGTTTACACTCTTAAAATTAAAGGTGCTTCATGATGCCATAGAAGAACCTTTTTTGTCTAAATGGTTCCATAAAGAACCTTTAACATCTGAAGAACCTTTCTGTTTCACAAAAGGTTCGTTGTGGCGAAAGAAGGTTCTTCAGATTATAAAAAGGTAAGAAAGACTGAATAGTTCTTTGTGGAACCAAAAATGGTTCTTCTGTGAAGAACCTTTTAAGCACCTTTATTTTTAAGAGTGTATACTGAATTTGGCTGATACCATTCATGCCAGCGAAACTGCGATTGAAGCCGTGATGGTTGATCTGATCTGTCTTATCAGGGCCAGTTCCATGGAAGAGAAGCTTTTCATTGTTTTTGTGCTTGTTTTTATCTTCCAGTTCCTCCTTTTTGATCATGTAGTTTTTCCAAAGTGCACTGTTTTGGACTCTTTCAATCTAAAAGGGAAAAAAGTAGTTTAGGTACTAGTACTAAATTACTAAAATGCAACACCAGAATCTTTCAAAACTAATAAATAGGTGATTTCTCATTAGTCTAGTCTTACTTCAATGATATTATTGGTTAGATTGGTTCTCCTGAACTCTTTCTCCACTTCTGCATGTTCCTTTGAGCCTGCTGTGAGTTTTACAAGAACAACTGACTGTCCTTTCATGTCCTCCCAGTGTGAAGGCAAAGGGATTTTAACTGCAGTTGCAGCTATTGACAAAAAGAACAAAAACATTAATAACTAATCCTTGTACATGATCTATGTTATTAAAATTGTAAAATAATCTCACCTCGCAGATCTACTCTATTCAGTTCAATCCTTATTCCTCTTCTTGTGGCCTCTTTGCGAACTAAATCAGCCTCATATTCATCATTGTTAATCTTGATTTTCACTGTAGGCCGTCTCTTCTGATAGGCCTGTTCCAGGTCATAATTGGTCGACATATCAAAGTTTTTGATGCTGCGTCCATTTTCCTGATATTGCCACTGAACCATACTTCTAATGAAAAATGCCTCACTTCTTCGGGTTTCATTCCTTTCGACCTTTCTGATCATGTCCCGAATACGACTCTCTGCAGTGTGAACGTCTCTTGTCAGACCCTCAAGTGTGATGACAGAGTCTTGGTCTTTCTTCTCAAGCCGGACACTGACTGTGAGCTCCCTCTGCATGGCGTTCAGCATTTCTCCATCCTCCTTGGTGAAATGAGTAATCGCTGGATCATGGATTGGGATGGTCACATGCTCCCGTAATATCATGCTGTTGATCATGTCCTTAGCTTCACTCAGGTCCTCTGGTGTCTCCCCACACAGTTGAAACACAGCTGGCTCAATTACTTCACCCACCATCACAAACTCTTCATTTGTGGGAGATTCTGAACTCTCCCCCAAGAAAAAGTCTTGATGGAAAAAAAGAGGAATTCATTACTGTATTTTTACAAAGAAGAATGGACTGGATTAGCATTTTTATAATTTATTACTGACCTCTAATTTTGGTAAGCAGACCTTTATCCTCCTCTACTTTCTCACCAGATCTTCTGATCATGCTTTGGTGAAAGTCTGCCACCATGTTCGTCTGGAATATAAGAAACTTCACAAGCCGTACATGCACTGGTTTCATTTTTCTTTGCAAAGTCAACAACTGCATCAACCATTGCATCTGCAACATCAGCTGGTTTTGCACCACCCTGACCTAAAGGGTTAAAAAAATTAAAATAATAATGAATGATTCACACAATATGTCAGTAAAAAAAATAATAATTATACAATAAGTAAACAAACAAAACTCACTGAAATTACGTAAAAAATAAGATCACAGTTTCTCACCAGTGCCAAGAGCTGGAAAGGCAACAGAAGTAAGCTGGCGTGCCTCACATAACTCCAGAACAGACAAAACAACATCCTTAATGTCAGATGGACTACTGTGTCCAATAATATGGATGATGTTTCCACATGGAAGCCGCCCGGATGAGGTCACAATCTCTGTTTGCTGTATATTTGATGATCCCACTAATTGGGGAGAGGTATTTACCAATAGCACCTAAAGTTCATTAGATCTCTTCAAAAAGGTAATATACATCAACAAGAAGAAAATTGCACATTTGAAAGAATACAAACCAATCTGTGAACATTCTTGTTCCACTTGTACTCCAGCAGCATCTAAAATGGCCTTGGATACTCCTGGATTACAAAGTAAAATCAACTGTCATTTTATAATTCTCTTTGAATTTGAAATAAATCATAAATGATTCATTGAAACAGGTAAGACAGTGTGTGAAGTTGGATTAACCTGCTTTCAGAGAAAATGTCTGATTTGAGGAGTTGACAATGGCATCAGTTTTTTCTTTAGTTATGTCCCCTGAAGAAACCTCCAGAGTTACTTGACCCATCTGCATAGTGTGCACCCCAAGAGAGGGAGAGGAGACTTTGCCAATGATCCCTAAAGAAAAACATGAAGAAGATGTATGGAGGTGGGGGGGGGGGGGGTGTAATGAATGTGACCCGTGCTGGAAAAATGAGTGAAACATGAGTTGGAATGCGCACAGGCTAATTTTGAGCTACAGGCAAAAAAAAGTGAAAAAATGTCAAAAATTAGTTCATTAAGCCCTCGTCTAGGGATTGCAAATGCTAAAAATAGTAATTGAACATCTAAAAGTGTATTATTTGTATGCTTTCTGAGAGGAATACCTTTTCTCTGCTTGCTTCTCGTGCTGATTGACACCTGAAGCACCCGCATAAAGACGACACCGACGGCACACATCCCGATACACATATACACAGATTTACAGTAGGCTAATATTTACGTATTCGCGCAAACATAATCTGTCATATCTTCAGTGAACGCACAAGTGATTTTTACATTGTACTATTTGTTTTTCTTACTTGAATGCTTTTGTTTGGATGTAAAAAAAAAAAAAAAATACACTATACACTTGTTTCTGATGTGAAAAGAAGTTATGTTGCTAGGTGATTTTGCTTTGAAACCTTCAGAAAACTTTAAATCTGTTTTTTTTTTTTCTAAATTTACTTTGCTGACTCCAACTTCAAACGGCTGTAGCTCAGTCATTTCTCATCCGATTCCAACAAATCATACATTTAGTAGTTTTTTTTTAATATAGAATGTTTTGTTGTTGTTGTTGTTGTTACTCATTTTGCCAACACAGGTCACAAATTCTTGTCACTGTCCTAAATATATCTGTGACATTTGGATATATTTATTATTAGAATAAATATTTGTACAAAATATACTCAAAAAATAAGTGTGATGGACATCAGGTAAGAAAGTCTTACCAGAGGTCTGAGCCGACTTGCCAGAAATGTGTTTTTTAATCTTGACATGACGATGTGCTTCTTTTGTGACGGGACCCTGAATCCCATGTCTAAAGACGCTGGTGAAGCACTAATAGATAAAACACAAAAATATACAAGAAAACATGTACAGCTATGTTACATTATTAAAATAGTTTGTAGTTTAAACAATAAAAGTACATTATATTGGTCATACTGTATGAGATGGGAAACTTGACTTGTGATTTTATGGTTCCTGAATCTAGTTTTGACACTCACCTCTATGCTCTCCCTGTCAGAAGGGTGCACAATCACAGTTACCTCTTGAAGGTTTGTCGAGGTAAATTCCTGGACTTCTGTCAGCATGATTCTGGGCCACCAGATCTTTAGGAAACCTAAGATTCCCAGTCCCGATAGCTGGGAAGACGACTGAAGCCATTCTCCACTTTTCTGCATTTTTCAGGGAATTTCTAATGATCTGACTGAGTACCTTTTAAAATGTGAAATAAATATATATATTTTAATCTTTAAAGCACAGATCTCCATCCCTGCTCCTGGAGAGCTACCGTCCTGCAAACTTCAGTTCCGACCCTTCTTCAACACACCTGCCTGTAATTATCAAATAACCCTGAACACCTTGATTAGCTGGTTCAGGTGTGTTTGACTAGTGTTGGAGCCGAAATCTGCAGGATGGTAGCTTTCCAGTAGCAGGGTTGGAGATCCTTGCTTTAAAGACAATACCATTTTAAAAACCCTGATCTAAATAAATATGTGAAACCTACATAATCACACACATGCACAATATCATTTAATCTTTAAAACAAACAGCAGGTAACAAAATTGTTATTCTCACCATTATGTTCTGAGCCGTTCCAAAATGGGCAAACTACATGGAAGACTTTTTGACATTTCAGTTTATAACCATCTGTGATGAGCATTTCACCATAATTCACATTGTTTGAGCGAGCAGCTCTGGTGATTTCTGACTGGAGCTGATGACCAGCAGTCTGAAGGAGTGCTTTGGAGACGGCACCTTTACTGAGGTCCAAGTCCTCCGACATAGTGTTTACAATGACATCGGCCTGTAGGAGAAACAAAGGAGACACTTCTGATGAAGGATTTGGTCACTATTGATTACTATAAAAACAATATAAAATACTTAAAATAGTAAATTTACTTGAAAAGCACAACATATTAAGCAGAGGTGTAGCTTGCAGGGTGGGGGTTCTGTAAAAAAAGCCTGTGGTACACTTGAATATGGTACACAGAATGTGACTGACCAAAGTGACTGGCATGGTTTTAACTTGTTTAATTGTAACTCTAAACCTTTTATTTTTTTACTTTTAAGGACTTTATGTATTTTCACAGGGAAACAAGTGGGGAAAAGCCTAATTAAAAACGTTAATATTATTAAATAAAAGTCTTTAAGAAGTAAATGGTTGCTATGTATGTTCTTTCTGTTAGCTTTTGATAATTAACAATTCACTTACACTCGCATCCTGGATGTTCCCTTTGCACAGAATGATTTTTAGTCCCTCTTGTGTAGTTTTTCTCTCAAGAACAGCTAACCCTTCAGAGTTATCTGATCTGCCACCATAGCCTGAAGTGTCTCCTCTCCAGTGTGCTTGTCCTTCAAAGTCTCTATTACCACGACCTTTGGGGTCTTCAAACTCTTGTTTTCTTTGGCCATAGTTTCCATGGCCACGACCACGACCACGACCACGACCATTTCCACGATAGCCTTGTCCATTGTTACTATACCCATGAGGTTTGGCTTGATGAGGGAAAGTCAATTTTGGGGTTATAAGCAGCAAACTCCTTTCTGACAGCTTGAGTCATGGCATTCACTGTACTGCCATTATTGTCAACCAAGTGAATTTCAGTTAATGTGCTATTGGAGCCTCTGTAGTTATGATCATCAATGTACTCACACGCCTCCTTAGCGATCGATTCAGTGCAAAGATCAAGAGGACAACCAAATATCCCTGAGCTAATAACTGGAATTGCAATGGAGGAGCAGTTTTTGCTTGATGCCTGGTTCAGACTTTCCCTCACAGCACATCTCAGGCGTTGCACAGTGGTACGTCTGTCTGAATCACTGAAGCGAGGTCCAACAGCGTGCACTACATATTTACAGGGAAGACGACCAGCATCAGTGATGATAGCTTCTCCAGGCTTCAGAGGCCCATTTGCTTTTGTGTGTTGGTCACAGATTTGCTGCAGACTTGGTCCAGCAGCTTGGAGAAGTGCTAAAGCTAATCCACCAATGTGCTTCAGATCTTCATTAGCAGCATTGACCACAGCATCAACATTGATCTTGCAAATGTCTGCCTTTCTGACAGTAACAGTTATTCCACCTGGTATTCGGACCTCACAATAGACCTGGCCAAAGTCTTCAAAACTAACTTCAGTAAATTCATCTTCCTCCTCTTCCAGCATATCATCTTCCTGAAGAACCACCACAAATCTTTTTTCCTTCAACAGCATTGAGAGCATCATTTTACCCTGCTCCAAGAAGTACTTCTTTGCTCCTGCCTTTTTAATGATCAGTCTGTCCCTGTAGAGACCATCTGCCAAACTTTTAAAGAAGGTCAGAGCTGGCTGGACAAATGTACGCTCTCCAGACAGTTTGATCCAGGGTCTCTTTGAATCAAAATTCACTTTCATCTTATCAGACTTAATTAAATGCTGCCAGTCTTGTGATTTTTTGCCTTTTATTAATTCAAATGCTGCATGTGATTTGACACGAACGGTTTCTTCAATTCTAGTGTGTTCCTCCATAAAACGTCTTAAGCACTCACTGACTTCAGTCACTGGTTCTCTGAATCCAGTCACTATTACTTTGTCTCTCTGTGAAATGTGTATAGACACAGATGTTTTTTTGGAAGTATTGAACAATCCGTGCAATTGTTTTTTGAGTTCTAGCCACGCTGGCATTTGAAGGACACCCTGATCTTCTACATTGAGGTCTTTGGTTGTGAGAACTGTATTCACTCTCTTCTCTGCCTCATTAAGTGCTCTTTCTGTGCTTCCAATCACAACAACATCTCCATTTTCGATTGTGTAGACAGCAGTTATTCCATGAGATATGAAGACGTCTCTGGACATTTCATCACAATCCACTGATCTCAGAAACTCCAGAATTGAACGGTTAATCTGTAAGTGCTTCTGTTTCATATGTATTTTCTTCTCAAGGACCCAATTCTTGAAGGCAAGAGTTTCTGTATGAAGACCTGATAAAATAAGTCTGTTCATCTTTTTGTTGTAGCCAATGTGCAGATGTGGAGAAACAGCACTTTTCAGGCCATCTTGTTCAAGCAGAGAGTACAAGGCAGGATAAATCTCCATGTACTCTGTCACACTGTTCTTCTCTCTCTCCATTCGATTTGTTGCTCTCTCTAAAAATTTCTCTATGATGGGTTTCAATCCAATTATCTGATGGGTCATTCCTGCCAGTGTCAGCACCCCTTTAGAATGATCCGTATCTATGAAAACCTGATCTTTCACTACTTTCTTAATATCACTCTCCACTTTTGACCACAAGACCTGTGACATGGGCCACTCAGATGTTGTGTAGTGTGAGATGGTTTTCTTGAAGGCATCAATGGTATTCTTCCTCCAGCCATCAGCATGTCTTCTGGTTACTCCTTTCTGTTTTAGTAATGCTGGATCAGGACTGAGCAAAACTTCAGGTTTATCCATGTTTATTTGGCAGAAGTGTGAGCTCATCTGGTCTTTAATGGAGGAAATCTGCTCTTTCTTGAGGATGAACTCCCTGATGGAAGGATGTACACTGACTGTAATGGGTTCAGGCAGCTTCAGATGGGGTCTTTTGCCACCATACAAGATTGTATCCAGTGATTTAAAGTAGGGATATATCTTGACTTGAACATCACAGATGTTATTCTCTTGCTTCAAAACTTTCTCTTTGGCTGTAAAATAATAAATAAATGCACTGATGTTGACAAAATGAGGTAAAGAAGTGTTTATGTAACTGTAAAGTTACTAATATGTAACTGTAATAGAAAAGACTACCAGCAGTTGTATGTGTATTTACCTTCTTCCTCCTTAAAAGTAATAAAGGCTGCTTGCTCTGATGGAATTGTGATAACTTCCTCTACTGGACCGCCCCATTTCTCAAAATACAGTTCCAGCAGCATCTTGTTGTTGTTGGCCTCAGCTGGAAGATCCTCCACTCGCACACATGTGCTTCTCTCCAGTGCACGGGCCCTCAGATTATTCTTCTTGAACTTTTCATGTGTCCTGCTCTCCTCAAGGAACTTTCCAGCTGCTGTAAGGAGTAATATTTTACAGAATGTGCCAGACACATTTAATCAAGTGACAAAAGCAACTGTATGTACCAGCAAAGTATTAAAACTGTCATTTAATGACAGTGATGGGAAGCTTGTTTCTTGTTCTCAAAACAGTGCTTTTGTCCAGTTGGTTTCAATTAATCAATTAAAAAAAAATCATCAGGTCTTTTATGTCACCACATAATGACATCATTAATACTTCATGCTATCATCCCTCTATGTGAATACACACTCAGACTGTATATACCAAGATGGTTCACTCATATTCATATTCTTATGAATATTCATATTCATATAAGTCATGTTCACATTATTATGAATAGAAGAAACTGCAACATGCATTATGGTGGATTAAGTCCTGCCTCCTAAACAAAAGAGCCAATTAGTAAAGACATTGCATCGCTGCTGCTAGAAACTCCTGTTCCTACTGAAACAATCGGTGTCCTTGAGGCAAGGCAAGGACTCAGGTGCAGAGTAGTATATGGACTTTATTTAAAGCTAAAAAAAAAACTAAAAAAAAAACACTATCACATGGGGAAAAAAGTCAAGGGCTTGTGACAAAAAAAAAAAAAAAAAAACCTGAGGTATGACACACATAGGGAAAGTTAGCCTGGGTATGACACAATACCTACACAAGGCAAAATGCCATAAAAATTTGGCACAAGTCAAAGCACACAGGGAGAATTTAGAAGTTAAGAAGGTAACAAGAGAAAGCAGATGGGGCAAATTAACTAATAATAAGATAAGAAGGGGGAAGTGTTAAGACATTATACAGGAAGACACATGGCATATTGAAACAAACTTTACAAAAGGCATGTGCTCACACCAAACTTGACAACACATGACTAGATTGCAGCCTCTAGTGTCATTTGCTAATGCTCCTCTTGAGATCAAGGGAGTGAGGTTTAACAGCATAGATCTTTCCAGCTGGCCACCACTACATGGGCAGGACAAAACATTGATATATATCCATAGTACATAACTGACATCATTAGACATCATAGGATCAGGCCCGTAGCCAGCTATGAGGTCACTGACGTCTGGACCTTGGTAAATTTTTCATGTTCAAACAGAAAATTTGTTCTCTGAATCTCTAATTTGTTGTTAAACTCCCCATATGTCTGCATGACATGTATAATTCAGTTTTGACAGTTAGCAAGAATGTTTAGCGTCCGTGGTATGAAAATGATCGCTGCGAGACACTGCGGAGTCGAGGCTTGAGAGAGTTTAGGGCGTGGGAGCAGCCTAAAGAGAGGTTTCAGACTTGTCTTTTCCACTTAATTTGACACTTTAGAAAGTTAATAAAGTAGGAGGTTGCAGTTTAGGGTCAGCTTTATCTTTATCTTATCTTATTTGCAAAAGATTTTAAATAATTTTGGTTTATGTTTGTTTTAATAGCAATATCTGGCAACACTGCATTACCAGCACTTAAAGTGACAGTGATCAAAAAATCCCTTGGATTTTATTATGATATTATCTCTGTCAGAAACGTTATCAACACTGTCAAAAACAGTAGCATTTAACATTAGTACACAGATCTGTAGAAGAAGTAGGTTACAGAATAAAATGAAATACGCAAACTAAACAGTAGCCAAGAATTCTATGCTATATCATTCGGTATAGTAGTTAAATTTTCACAAATCATGCTAAAAACATTCATAAGAGCCTTAGACAGCTATATAGCAATGGTTATTAATAAAAACTATAACAGTAATATGTATTGGTGCATGAATAATAAGCAACTGCTAAAATTATCCACCCCTAACTATATTAAAGTATTAAAACATTTTGATGCAATAGGGTATGATTTAAAAATGATCATCCCTCCAAAACAGAGAAAACATATTTCACAAACATGTACATGTTACATGTTTGTCTCTTTTAAAGTGTTTATAGTGTATATAATGAGTTGTATTTGTAGGGGTAATTATAGCACAATTATTTACCCCCCCCACCCCACCCTCAATATCAATAATTTTCAATGCATAGGATCATATACTCCAGGATATTTGCTAATTTCAATTAATAGTGACTGCCAGTCATGTCCAAAACTTAATTAATAATAAGTCTCAGGTGTCCCCAGAATGTGTCTGTGTAGTTTCAGCTCAAAATACCCCACAGATAATGTATTATATAATTTTGAAAATGCCTATTTTGAGTGGAAGCAGAAACACATTGTTTTCAGGCATGTATCTTTAATAAATGCAAATTAGCTGCTGCTCCCCGCCCCTTTTCCAGAATAGAGCTGTGCCTTTACAGCTCCTTCCTCAGATATTCTGCCAGAAAACATCTGTTTGGTTTTGATTATCATGTCTATTATGCTGAAATAATGCGTTTTAAACCATGTAAGTTTAAACTTCTGATATACAGTTTTCTGAGTGCACACATCCGATGCATGCACACAGAAAGCGGCTGTCACACGGCATGTGAGTACTAAACTAAGTTCTCTTTCATGTCTTATAGCACTTAAACTGTCAAATACACACAGGTTTATGTTAAAACACACACGAGTTTCAAAAACAGTTGGTTATGTCCAGGGCCACGTTATCCTAATGGGCAACATGGGCTGCAGCCCAGGGCCCCGAACACTAGGGGGCCCCTCGAGTCAATTCTCTTTTGCATTTTATATAGGGTTGCCAACCGTTCCGTATAATAGGCTACGGAATCGTCCCATATTTAAGGCATCAGTTTGTCCTGTATTTGTAGGCAAACGCTGTATGACCACCCGACCATACAAATAACAAATAAATTATTATTTTTCCAAAGTATCGCTTGAATTGCGAATGTAGCCGCTCCAGGAAGGCTTTAAGACCAAGCAGAATCCTGCCGCCTAGTCGTTCCCGCTTCACAACGAGTGGGACTCATGTTTTGATTTCTGCAAATCAGTTTGGTCGAATGCAAAGGCGTGATTATTGATTATTGACTACCTTTTACTATTTCCAATAGTTGGACCGAGGCTATGCAATAACCTTCCTTTATCTGTGAAAGCTTCAAATTCTGTCTATGAGTTTAAAACTAAATTGAAATCTTATTTTCTTACCTTGGCTTTTTAAACTTTAAGTTTGTAGGCTATGTTAAATTATCTTTTGAGTTTACTGATGTTTTTCTTTTTACTGGGTTTATATTTTATTTGTACAACACTATGGTCAACTGCTGTTGTGTTTGTTGGTGCTTAATAATTACAAATACCTGAGGGAAGATGTCTTTTACTATTGTAAGTTAATGTTGTTAAATAGAGAAAAAAATATATAATTTTTTTAAATGTCTATAACTTCTAGCGCATTATAAGAAGAGCAGGAAGAAGCCCTTTTAGTGGTGAGTGATATTAATTTTATTTGCTGGACTGTTGCTGATTATTACTCGATAATACTGTTTAATTTATGTACATAATTTGTTTTTGCCTCCTATGGGATTATGACGTACGCATTGTGTTTGTTTTTATTTCACGAGTATATTGTGCGCATCTTTATACAGTGTTTGATCGCATTTTTGATCTTGATTGGCATGTAACAGAAGGGGGGGGGCCCCGCAAAGGCTTAACCCGCGTTAACTGGTTATCACTGGTTATGTCTGTGAAGGTTAACAGCTGGGAAAGAAATTGCATGTTTATATTAGATATGTGCGGCAGCAGCATAATATACAGTAAATAAATCAATAAATCCACTGCTCTCTTGTCTCCTCTGAGGCTGGGACTCTAAACAGTGTTCTGTGCTCATCAGTCCAGCCAAAGACAGAACAGTTAGCATGCTTTGCTTGAACTTTAGCCATGGCGTTAGAACTGGTACACCGTTGCCGCTTGCGAAAACACAATGACGGTATTGTGGGTGGAAACTTGCAGATTAAGGGGCAGTAGTATTATAATAAGATGCCTCTTCTATCTCACAGTGAAATCTGAGCTTCTCATTTTTTCACAAGCTTACAGAGAAAGGCTTACCAAACAAAGTTACTGGGTCATTCTTTTTCACATTTTTTGAGTTGGTAGATGGACCGGGGACCCGATTATACCACTTAAACATAAAAAAGTCAGATTTTCATGTCACCTTTTAGTAACTCATGGATCAGTGCTGACAAGAGGACACAAATTGTTTCAAATGATGCAGTCCAATTTGGTAAACTGTTAATCAGGTGCACTAAAAAGAACCAGTTCAAAATAAACATTTGTTCAATGACTTGTCATCACTAATTAAAAGTCAAATTTTCCTGTAAAACTAAATCAAGATTAGGTTTTTAGTGAAAACTAAAATCATGACTAAGGGTTTTTTTCCCCCTTCTTTATCTTTTTCTTTCTTTTTTTCTTTTCTTTTATGGGGAAAATATATCATAAATTACATGACACCTTTTATGCATATACACGCATTTAAAGGGGTCATGAAATGGAAAATCAAAATATTCTTAATATTTACACATAAAGAGTTGAACCTATATACTGAACCTCCAAAAAAAAATGTATATTCTCAAATATGAAATATACAGTAGTGCCAATAATTTTGTCCATAAAGGTGAAGCAAGTAGGTATAATTATTTTTAATCTTACAGTGTGTTTGTAATAAACATCAGACCAGCATTTAATGCTATCAAGACACCAAGAGTATCATTGTTTGAGTGTGCTAATAAAATCAAAGGATATTGTGCGATGAAGTTAGCCAATCACAGCAGTGGGTGTTTACTTGTGTTTCTGCAAAAAGTAACGCCCCTTGAAAATGAGTATTTTTCACAGAGAGTGAAAATGAGAATGGAAAATGGTGATATTTAAAATTATTATTCAATTAGAAAAAACGTTGCAGAATTTATAAACTAACTTCAAGAAACATTTAAAATTAAAAAATCTGAACTTTCATTTCATGACACTTTTTTGAAAAAAGTAAGAACAAGATAGCAACAATAATTTTATGATAGTAACAACAACAACTATCATTAATATTAATATTATTCTGTGAAAATGTAAACGTTATTATTTAAATAACAAATGTAAATATATTTTTATAGGAGTAGAACAACTTACCACTTGGATTTTTAAAGGTCACAACTGCTTTTCTTAATTCTGGTATTAATTCCATGCTAAAGTCATTTTCAGAAAGATTGCCGATGTTCTCCACCAAAAGAGTCAAAACATCTTGATTAAAATCATCTGGAAGGTTCTCCAGGACCACAGCACTTGACCCTTCAGGTTTCTTCACATCCAACTCAGTTTGCAGGACATCTTCAAGAAAATTTAAAGTGACATGTTTAAATCCTCCTACAGTTCACTTACCCAGTACATATAAAATGATCTTGAATTGTTTTGATGGTTAAGTACCTAACTGATGCCTTTACCACCGAAGAGCAAATTATTAGAATTAGTAAGATAAGATAATTACAATTAATAAGACAATAGTAAGATAACCTAACCAGTAAAAAAGTTCACATGCACATATACTTCCAAATGATTTACTTACTTGGTTCCTGATTACCACATGCCTGCTCCGTCTGAAACCACACAAATGCAAAGCATTGGTGATTACTTAAATTGAAAACATTACCAGCCATCTTCCTACAGAAATTCTAAAATGTATCTACATCTCAACCATAAAAACATAATATTCGAATACTGAATGTTCTTATAGGCCACTATTCATATGTGACTTGATGCAATTTGTTGGTCCTAAATTTGTATTTAGACCACTCACTCTTTGTTCAGTGCTGTCTGCCTGTTTCTCCACATCACTGAGTTTGCACACTTTTGAATCGATTTGGTGACTGGTAGTGTTAATATCATTTTTAGCCTGGGAGAGCACACCTTCTTGTCCTTGAACACAAACATCAGATGCATCACAACACATAATTTTCTTATGTAAATGGAAACAGTTACATAATACAGGATTACTTAGTCACTACCGAAGTGATATCTTCACCAGTGAAAAGAATTGTGTTAGTCAGTATCAGCAATAACAGTAAAATAACCCAACCAATAAAAGATCACATGCATGTAAGCAGCCAGAGACAAAAGTCCACGTGCTTTACTTACTTGGTTCCTGATATCCACATGCCTGCTCTGTCTGAAATGTAAAGCATTTATGAGTACATAAATGGGGAATGTTACCAAACACGAAGAGTAAGTTATTTGCTCTCTCCTTTTCAACCAAATAAAGACATCCATCTTTCTAAAGAAGCAATTTTAAGTCTGTACATTCCACTAGTGTAGCCAGAAATGTTAAAGTGGGTGTGCCTACATAAAACTGGGTGGGCCAAGTGTGTAGCATATGAAAACTGCATGTCAAATTGCCAACAAAAAAATACAGCACCAAGGTTCATTACACAGTACTTATAAAGCATGCATTAACATTAGTAATGTGTTATGTTAATTTCAAAATTTAGGACATTATTAACATTAAAAGTTGTATCTGTTAACATTTGCCTGAGGTGGTTAACAAAGATGAATAAACACGGTAACAAATGTATTTCTAATGTTAGTTAATGCATTAACTAACGTTAACTAAAGGAAGTTTATTAAAAAGCATTACCTCAGTGTGAAACAACGGGGCTTTGCTGATAATTTCATAACCAAACGTCTCTGTCAGTTCACACACATCGAGGACCGCAGAAATGTGCGCAGCTGCAAATTATGCAGTTTGTTCTGGCGACCAGGATCCAGCACAAAGTTTATGTGTTTCTTTCCACAAAGGACACATCTTTTTAGCGGATCAAACACTGTACCTATGCTAATATGATGCTTCAAACACGCTTGGTTCAGAAGTTTCCGATCGATAAATCCAGCACCCTCAGGTGGTCTGGTGGGTTTCATTTGTAGACGGTCCGGATTTATTGCTAATACTTTTACTTTTTAAAGAATTGATCTGATTTATGTTTGCTTCACTCGGCTATTTTCAAATTTAACTCCACAAACGCGCGCATTTTACTAGGCTATTATATCCTTACGTCGTAAACATAATATTGTGGGTGGGACTAACAGAAACGGACGAATCATCATTTTGACAAGCGTGATGCACCTATAGGAAGAGGGAAAACTAAGAAACTACCTGTAATTGACCATGAAAACAAGCGTTTAATATTTTTTAATAAATATTTAAAGTTACAGTGAAATAAGGCATTTATTAGTATTGTTTAATAAATGACATCATTTGGAAAATTACCAACTTCTCATTGCCCACCCAGGCCCACCCAGGCCCACCCGTAGCTACGCTACTGGTACATTCTTGGGGAAAAAAAGGTATAAAAGCTGTCACTGGAGCGGTACCTCTAGGTACACTTTTGTAAGTTTTAGGAACTAATATAAACCATTTAGGTTCAAAGGTGTATCTTTGGAAAGGTACCACCCCAGTTTCAGCTTTTCTACCTATATATATATATATAGGTAGAAAATATATAATATATATATATTTTTTTTTTTTATGAGAATGTACCATAAATAAAATTTAGATTTTTATGATAGACCATACTGACTTGATGCAATCTAAAGGGATTTATAGAGCTATAATTGTGCATTTTGTAACAAGTATACTTACCTTTTGCCCAGTGCTGGGTTTGTACACTTTCAACTTGACTTGCTTATTGTCAATGGTAATAAAGTGTTCTGCCTGGGAGAGCACACCATCTCGGTCTTAAATACAAACAATCAGATTTAGTCAGAGACATCACACAACATCTCTCTCTCACACACACACACACACACACACAAATAGAGGGAGATGTTTATTTTTATTATTCCTTATTTTTATTTTTTGCTTGTTCCATGATTTTTCAAAGCGACGTCTCTCTCTCTCTCTCTTTCTGACAGTGACAGTGTTAATACAGAGTAATAGTAATGATATAGTGATATTTTAGTAGTTTTGACAAAAGCGCATGGCAAAATCTCAACATTTATATTACATTTTAATAAACCAAATTAAACACCGGCAATGTTATGCAGGGAGTTCAGGACCCGGAAGAGAGAGACGAGCAAGTGTTCACATGTTCTGTGTTCTAATAACGAGCATACCCGGAGCGTCTTTTGTCTGTCACTTCACACGTCAATATTTTAGATGACAAAAACGCATGGCAAAATTCAACATTTATATTACATTTTAATAAACCAAATTAATGAACAGAATCTTACTGTAGATGATTTGAACAGAGTAGCAGAGTGCTCCCGTCATTATATTGCACGACGCAGTCTCCTCCTTGAGATTTCTTACTCTGAAAGTAAATCTGAAGTTTATTTCTCAGACTTTTAGCATTTTTAGTCTGCCAGTTTCCTTCTACAATGATGGGATAATAGTCGTCCGTCATGATTAGTCTGGTTAATGAGGAAATGACTTGCGAGTCACTGTATATAGATGAAACACGCCCTCCTGTTTATTTTCACTTTTGCTTCTGCGTAAACGTACTGTCTCACCTGTTGACACCAGCAAGTTAATTGCTTAACTTACTGTACGGCAGCTAATTACTTTACAGCTAATACTTTATTATTAATTTACAGCTAATTACTTTAATTTACTTTAAAGTAATTACTTTACTTTTGTATTGGATTGTGTGTAAATAATCCTTTTTTGTTGTTGTTGTTGTTGTTGTTGTCGTTTTCCCCCAGCAATACAGGTTTTGTCAAAGTCCCCTAATTAGTTTCGTTTGGTGGCATACAGTAAGACTACTTTGGGCGGTAACACTGCTCTACACCCAACAGATGGCAGTATAGCTTCATTCTGGCTGTCTGATAACACTGAAGCCACTTTTGCACTTACAAAACTGAGACAGGAGTCTCAGGAGGAAAACACATCCCAATCAGTTTGTAAAATAGTATTAATGTAAAAGATTTCAACTAAAATTTCTAATATAATTTTTTTACTGACAGATATTTAAGAAACATTTTCAAAAACAGACAATAGGATCTAGATGTTATTTTTGTTATTAACATTTATCTTTCTTCAGACTTTTATCAGCGACTTATAAGGCAATAAATAAATAAAAGTGTTGCTAACGCAATCTAAAACAGGAACACTATAGTGTTCACTTTTTATTATACTGGCCTCTTATTTGTTTCTAGCTCAAGGCTTTCCTCTCACAGTCAAATAAAACAGGTTTAAAAGTTAAAATATCTATTCTCTCTTCTATAATTAGACATGAATGCATAAATCTTATCATTAACATTCATCCAATTACATTAAATTACATGCTTTTATTACAAGGTGCACCTTGTGAGATTTGGACTGTTATTAGTTCTTTGATCTCCTGTCACCCTTTACAGTTTAAGTTCAATAACAGCTCCTCAACATCATTAGCCTTTATTCACCCAACTATGAGGGTCAGAGAAAGAGAGCAGCATTTGTCTGAGGTCTTTTATAGTAGTACTGCTTCATGTGCAAGCACAGAACCCTAAATAAATGATTATTACTGACAGCACTGAGTCCTGGTCCAACACAAAGCTCCAGCAATTACCTCCTTCCACACACAGAAAGAAAACGGAACATGGAATTCACAATCAGTGCAGGTGCGACTAAAACAGGCAGTTTTGTACCTAAATTAGAATAAAGCACAACACTAAGCATGCAAACCATGCCCCCTTCTGACCATGCTTCATGAAATATTGAATTAAGCTCCTCCTCTACAATCTTTCCATCTGTATGTACTACAGCAGATCCCTGGAAAATGAAGCAAACACACACACACACAGACGAGAGAGAGAAAGAGAGATTGACTATGCTTCATTGATTTTGTATGCAGTGTTGTTACAGAAATCAAAGGAGAAGTAAGCATGAAGTTTTCTTGAGGATAGTACACTTTCTGCTCTTGGTTTTAGGGAGTAATGACGTTAGTGGAGAACTTTGAGCGGTTTGTGAAGCTCAGTTTCCAGGATCAATTAAGATATGCTCTTGTAAAAATTACATGATCAAAACTTCCACAAGGATGGCATCCATAATGAAAGCAATGAACCTTTCTCACATACTGTGATTACACATTTCCACAGTTATTGACATGGTAAATCTAATGGATTTTTATCTTTTAATAAAAAAAAAAAAAAAATGCTATATACATTTATAACAGTACATTTTGTGTTGTATTTATTTGGCATTCAATTACAGAACTCGAGTTAACGCTGCTGCATGTGCGTTTCTAATACAACAGCAGTGGAAGTGAAGGCAAATTCGACATCTTTCTCTCTTCCAATCAATTTATTTGTTTGTTTGTTTGTTTATTTATTTCTATTGGAGCAAATTGGAATGCAAAAATTATATTTGGTGTAATGTCTGTTCACCACTATAGAAGTTCATTCAACGATGACAAACAACATCCGTTTCTAGAAACCAAAAATGTGAAAAGAGTCTATTGTGGGATAGACATGAAAATTCAGTCATTTACTCACCTTAATGTCATTCTAAACCCTGTATGACGTACTTTCTTCGGTAGAACACAAAAGATGATGTTATGTTTGTACTGGTTGATTTTTTTAATGCAATACAGTGAATGTGGAATGGAGCTTTTAAGCTTCAAAACAGACCCAAAACATACACAATCTCACATCATTTTTGATGGCATAACTATTGTTCAAGCAAACTGTTCCCTAAAGATGGAACTAGCTATAGCCTAGGGCCATCGTGCACCATGTTGGAACAACATTTGGCTTTAAAGGAATAGTTCACTAAAAATAAAAATGTACTCGCCCTCAGGCCATCCAAGATGTAGATGAGTTTGTTTCTTCATCAGAATAGATTTGGTGAAATTTAGCATTACATCACTTGCTCATTAATGAATTCCGGTGAATGGGTGCCGTCAGAATGAGAGTCCAAACAGCTAATAGAAACATCACAGTAATCCACAAGTAATGTAAGTAATCCACAAGTTGAATGTTGTAATAAACAAATCCATCATTAAGAGGTTTTTAACCTAACAAACCGTTGCTTTCAGCTAAATAATGTGTCCTCTCCATTATATTGCATTCTCTGGTGAAAAGGTTGTCTCATCTGAATCAGGAGAGAAATATGCTCAGATCAAGCATTGTTTACAATGAATATGGACTGGAGCTTTTATGCTTCAAAACAGACTCAAAAGAACCAATTCACTGCAAATGTTTGACACAAAAGTATGCTTTGTTTGCTACCTACGACTTAAAAAGAAAGTTCACGAAACAATGAAATTTCTCTCATTATTTACTAATTTCATTCCAAAACTGTATGACTTTCATTCTTCTGTGGAACATACAAGAAAAGCCTCATTAATTGCATTACACTGAAAAGAGAAGCCAGGATACAAAAAAAAAAAAAATTATAAATAAAAAATCATACTGGTTTGAAAATTTCATTTTTGGACAAATAAGTATATGACAAACTACTCTCTATTTATGTGACTACCATTAGTCCTCAAATGGTTCAGGTCATACTTAGAAGGGAGAGGTTATTATGTGAGTCCCACAAGGCTCAATTCTTGCACCGCTCTTGTTCAGTCTGTATATACTCCCACTGAGTCAAATAATGAGAAAACAAATTGCCTATCACAGCTATGCAGATGACACCCAGATTTACCTAGCCTTATCGCCAAATGGCTACAGCCCCATTGACTCCCTCTGCCAATGCATTGATGAAATTAACAGTTGGATGTGCCAAAACTTTCTTCAGTTCAACAAGGAGAAAATTTCTTTGGAAACAAGTTTCTCAAGAATGCATACCTTGACTTTAGGGGTCAAACTACAAAAAATCAAGTCAAGAATCTTGGTGTGATTCTGGAGTCAGACCTTAGTTTCAGTAGTCATGTCAAAGCAATAACTAAATCAGCATACTATCATCTCAAAAATATTGCAAGATTTAGATGTTTTGTTTCCAGTCAAGATTGGAGAAACATTTTCATGCCTTTATCACAAGCAGGGTGGATTATTGTAATGGTCTCCTCACCGGCCTTCCAAAGAAGACCATTAGACAGCTGCAGCTCATCCAGAACGCTCCTGCCAGGATTCTGACTAGAACCAGAAAATCTGAGCATATCACACCAGTCATCTAGGTCCTTACTTCCAGTTACATTTAGGATTGATTTTAAAGCACTATCACTCGTTTATAAATCACTAAGTGGCCTAGGACCTAAATACATTGCAGATATGCTCACTGAATATAAACCTAACAGACCACTCAGATCATTAGGATCACGTCAAGTAGAAATACCAAGGGTTCACTCAAAAGAAGGAGAGTCCACATTTAGCTATTATGCAGCCCATAGTTGGAACCAGCTTCAAGAAGAGATCAGATGTGCTAAATCAGTAGCCGTATTTAAATCTAGACTCAAAACACGGCTGTTTAGATGTGCATAACTGAATGGGCACTGTGCTACATCTGAACTGATTGCACTGTATTTTATGTATAATCATTTTTATTCTTAAGTGTTTTAAATAATAAATAAAAAATAATTTTACAAAATTTAATATCGTTGTTTTTATTGTTGTGATTTTTTTTTTCTTTCATGATTGTTTTAAATTATTTTATATGTAAAGCACTTTGAATTACCACTGTGTATGAAATGTGCTATATAAATAAACTTTGCCTTTGCCTGTAGTAAATATATAAATACACAATTTAAAAATCCTGTTATTTTGTGGCTATTTTTCCCCTTGGAATTCAGACTCAAGTCAGGGAGAGCTCTCGACATGGTTTTGTTGGTGTGTGTATGTGTGTGCGTTGTTCATGGATACTAACAGTACTGTGTGGATCACTTTTCTTTTTCAAAAGAGGAGTTATGACAATCATAACCAAATATTACAACAAGAAGCACTATGTGACACAGAGAAAAAGAGAGTGAGTTACTGAAAATGTCCTCATGCAGTGAGGTATGAAACACTGTGGTCAAAAAGCTGTCTGTCTCCTTGAGTTACATCTATGATGTGCGTTCGAGTGTTAGTGTTTGCACACTATGTAACTTTAACCCAAACACTTACAAATCTCTCTCTCTCTCTCTCTCTCTCTCTCTCTCTCTCTCTCTCTCTCTCTCTCTCGAATCCCCCTGTCCTTGAACCTCACAGCATTGATTTTCATGTAGATTTCCTTATGCCAGCATCTTCTTTGCTTACTTTTAGTCTTTCATAATTAATGATCGTAAAACTGTGCTCTATTTTGCTCACAAGGGCGAAACTTTGATGGATTCACCGTTTCTGTTAAGGGCAGCCAAAATGTGCTGATGTAAGGGGTCACATGACGCAAAGGACCAATCATCGGAGAGTTTCAAGGAGCACTTCTACTGCAATATTCAAGTAACACAAACCGTTAGTTCCATAAAGGCTCTCAGTACATATAAAAGACTGGCATCGTGATACAATACAATCTTTAAAAAAAATAAGCTTTATAAAAAGTAAAATGTAAATATTCTTATTTAGCCCAGTCTGATTGTGATCAAATGTGAGAAAAGCTAGACTGAAGGTCTCATTTAATTATTCAGGAATACCAAACAGACCTTCATACAGAATATCTCCAAAGAACCCAGAAAATAATAAACACCAGAACAATGCAAATCACATGAGACCAGCAACCAGGAAAAAATTCACCACAGCCAGAGAGAAAGCAAGATTATGACAGAAAGAGCCCAGAGGGATTTCTCCTGGACATGGATGGTCAGAGCAGTGAAGAAAAGCAGCTTGATTAAAGCACACATTCGCTCCTTTCCCGAGGGGAACATGAAGAAAACAATTACCTATGTGTGAATATGAGTGAAACAAGCAACATGTTATGTCTGTTACTCTTAATGTCAGATGAGCTTCAAAAGCCTGGGATATTTCTGAGTTGGGTGGTGGAAACAGCCTGCACAGTGGATTGTGTGTTTCTTAGAATTGTTATAGTGTAGACAAAATAAAGAGGAGGAGAGAGAGGAAAAGAGAGGGGGGAAAGAGAGCAGCGTCACATGGTTTCATTCAGGGGCATGCATGCGCGTCAGGATCTAGAAGATGGTGTCTATTTTTACTTCAGGTGACATCAGGTTTAACACTCTGTGTCGTCCAGCACACAAGGAAAAAACAGTTACATGCTGCATTGCCATAACCTTCCCCAATCCCAGTATTTTGTGAGCCATGGAGACCATGAGATGCTGGAAGTTTCTTCAGGTATTGTTGTCCATGCATCCTAAATCACAATCTTACACTGTCTCCCATGGGGTAACCATTGCTCAAGCAAACCGTCGCCTAAAGATGCTTGATCCTAAATAAAATAAGATAGGTTTATGAACATGCCTGGGCCATCATGGACCATGTTGAAACAACACTTGGGTTTAAAGGAATAGTTCACCAAAATGAAAATGTACTCACCTTCAGGCCATCCAAGACGTAGATGAGTTTGTTTCTTCATTAGCACAGATTTGGAGAAATGTAGCATTACATAACTTGCTCACCAATGGATCCTCTGCAGTGAATGGGTGCCATCAGAATGAAAGTCCAAACAGCTGAAAAAACATCACAATAATCCATAAGTAATGTACACTCTTAAAAATAAAGGTGCTTCACGATGCCATAGAAGAACATTTTTGTCTAAATGGTTACATAAAGAACCTTTAACATCTGAAGAACTTTTCTGTTAAACAAAAGGTTCTTTGTGGTGAAAGAAAGTTCTTCGGATTATAAAAAGGTAAGCAAGAGATGGTTCTTTAAAGAACCTTTGACTGAATGGTTCTTTATGGAACCAAAAATGGTTCTTATATGGCATCACTCAAAGAACCTTTTGAAGCACCTTTATTTTTAAGAGTGTAAGTAATCCGCAAGTTGCATGTTTGTAATAAACAAATCCATCATTAAGAGGTTTTTAACTTAAACCATTGCTTTCAGCTAAAATATGTATCCTCTCCATAATATTGCTTTCTCCAGCGAAAAAGTCATCTCATCTCAATCAGGAGAGAAATATGCACAAATCAAACACTGTTTACAATTGAGAACAGTCTTAAATAAATATGTGACCCTCACCCTGGACCACAAAAGCAGTCATAAGGGTAATTTTTTCGAAATTGAGATTTATACATTATCTGAAATCTGAATAAATAAGATTTCCATGTTGTGTTTAGGACAATATTTGGCCAAGATACAACTATTTGAAAATCTGGAATCTGAGTGTGCAAAAAAATCTAAATATTGAGAAAATTGCCTTTAAATTGGTCCAAATGAAGTTCTTAGCAATGCATATTACTAATCAAAAATTAAGTTTTGATATATTTACTGTAGGAAATTTACAAAATATCTTCATGGAACATGATCTTTATTTAATGTCCTAATGATTTTTGGCATAAAAGAAAAATCTATCATTTTGACCCATACAATGTATTTTTGACTATTGCTACAAATATACCCCAGCGACTTAAAACTGGTTTTGTGGTCCAGGGTCACAAATGTCAGTGAATTTTGATGTGAGTGGACAACAGGAGATTGAGTTTTTTTCCAAACAGGAAGAGGAAGCATTATTATGGATTATGAACTTGTATTCTGGCCAGAAGCAATAGTTTAAAATTAAAATGCCTTGATGGATTTGTTTTTTACAAACACACAGCTTTTCACCCTCACAAGACGGACTGCAGTCATGTGGATTATTGTAATATTTCACTATAGCATTCTTAGCTGACAGTATATGGATTCATTGTTCTGTTGAGATTTCACTAGATGCGTACCTTCCTGTCAGTTTGAAACCTTCTTCCAGTTTGCTTCTGAGATGTGGTGCCACAACTGTCTGGCACCTGCTATGTGTCACCTATCAAATGTACTTAAATCACACATGCTCTGTCCATTATCGCATATAACGCTGTGCTAAATAGAGGCTGTGGTATCTTACTTTACAGTGACTGCATTTTCAGGTGTAGCAGGATAGTGGAGGGGTGGTGGGCTGTAATCCATTAGGTGCCATAGAGCTTTATAATTTTGGCTTGTGAGTGCAAATTAGTCTTGCTTTATATCATTATATCCCAATGTATTATTATCTCTCTTCATAAATTACACTACATTTATGTCATACCGCTACCTCATTTTATCATATTAACTCTCTCTAGATCATTAACTTTCTCTCTTGTTCGCTCTCCCATAAACTAACTGAAGTAAATTAGAAGCCATTGGTATTCAGATGTTAACACTGCAAAAAGTACTTTTGTAGTCAGATTTTTTATTCTTTTTTCCAGTAAAAAATATCTAATATTTTAGTTATAACATTTTTAAAACAAGATATATTTACTCAAAAAGCAAATCGTGTATATGAAATATATATTTTATTTTAGTTATAATTATATTTGCATATAAGTTTGTTTTTCTTTTTCATTTGTTTTCAAACAAACTTTGTCTTGCACAATATATTGATGCTTAAAACTAAAAGTCGATTTGACATTTTTGTTGACTTGACAAAGGCTTGTCAGAAAGTTTTTAAATAATTTTAAAAGCTTGAGGTTTGTATGATTTACAGTCACCAAAAGAGATAGACAGAAAGACAAACTGCCAGTTGCTGGGAATTCTGGGAAGCTCAAAGTCCAGTTACCAAAAGCAGCATTGCTAATGACCATAAAAATGTGTCTTGAACTAGAATGATGCCTCATTTTCTCTTTTTGTTTCTGAAAATAAACTTTTTGAGTTGACTTTTGTATCTGTAATCTCATGGGTTTGCTGTATCTACTGCTTGTATCTAAATTGGAGCACAGCAAATTCACTGCAGTTCTCACACACAGTTGATACATGTCTGGCAGGTAGCCTGTGTCAATCAAAATCATGACTTTTGTAGAATTTTGCATGACCTTGCTAAGTATTCTAAAGAGTTTTATTCAGATATATTTAGTTTTTTAATTAGAATTTCAAAAAGTAAGCAGTCTAGAAGACTGTGCTGTTAAGAGCAGTGGGATTGAACAGGTGCAGGGGAGCTAAAGAGGAGTCTGAAGGTTAATTCAACAGTGCCAAGTGCAGTTCCTTGCCCTAAGCGTGTATGCATGTATCACTGTGTTTGTGTGTAAGTGTGAGCCGTGGCAGCTTCATTAAATGGTTAGCAGTAAAAATAGCCTGAGATGGGTGCACTCAGACAGTGTGATGTAATGGCAACAGAGTCTCTGGTGTGAGTCGTGTGTGGCAAAGAATATTTTGTGGGAGGTGCTCAGACTTTGTGAGATAGATTGGGATGGGCTGGCATTTTTAATGGGCACACTGGAGGATCGTTAGCTGTATGCAAACCATCAGTCCTTGAAGGAACTCTGTGTTTGGAACAGAGCATGAACTGAAGTAGATGTTTTGCTCCTTTTTTGAGCCAGTTTCTACCGTGTATATATTCATAATCTTTTATATATACAGTCTGAGCGTTATATATAATTTTATTAATATTTTATGATTATTATTATTTATTTTATTTATTATTTCATGCAAACAAATGAGATTGAGCAGTTTACAGAAAAAAAACTAAATAAAAACTCTCTCTCTCTCTCTCGCTACATATATAACTTTACTATTATTATTTAATGCAAACACATGACACTAAGCAGTTTATACCAAAAATAAATATAAAATCAAATATTATTTATCATTTAATTTTTAAGCTGATGGATTTTTTTCATTATAAATTATTTTACTCTATATTATTCTAATATGAAATTGTATTAAATTATGATCAATTGTCCTGGTCGAGATATCAGTAGTGCTATTCAATATGTATTCAAATAAAGAGGAAAGAACACAATATGCATAAAATAAGCATGCATTAAACACTTATGCAAGAACACATACATACTCCTTTACATATACGCAATATGCTTTTTTCTGCATATATCATTTGTAACTCTTCAAATGCAGTTCAACTAAATGCACCCCAAACAAAATGTCAGATGTCAGACCTGCAGAACTGAAGCACATCTTTGTAGGACTGAACCTCACTGCAGCTGTTCTGAGCTGATTCTCCTGCTTTGAGTGAATCCTGCTCTCTTACAACATAAGCTGCACAAACACAAGCAACCTGAAGTGCTTTACAGATGCCTGTCGCATATTTACTTAATTTTTGCAGTATATGTGCATGTTTCTGCCTAATTATGTGAGAAACCATTTTTATTGTTTTAGGCACAAGAATAAATGGTTTTATTTTCATCTATGCTTATAAAAGATTCAGAATCTTGCAGAAGCAGAACTGAAATATAAAAGGAAATATAGACACTGAAGACTGATGAGATTCTATTACTTTGGTTATGTAAATCTCCTAATCAATAAAAACAAAACTCTCACTCTGTCTTGCTTGCTTTCTATCTATCCACTTTGCACTTCCACCCACACAGTCCAAAAATATTGCAATATGCAATGCAGGACATAAAAGGGCTTTTCTGAGCATGTCTAATAGAATAAGAAGCATCTGCTCTGGGGACGTGCTAAACCTAACCTTTATAAACCTCCCACTGGCAGAAATAATTCAAACAAAGAAACACATATTCAATTATCACGTTACTGCTATATTTAAAATGACATTAAAAAATGTTGCTTCATGCCTAAAGGTAAATTTTTATATCTCTGAAGTTGTTGTTTCCAATAAGCTCTCAGCTATTGCATTGTGGTATCACCAGATGTGCCTTTTAAAATTCCTTAGGAGAACATTTATATAGTTGTTGACAAAGAATATAATATACGTGGAAATCAATGCACAGTTTGTTTTGACTGAAAAAAAAAACTTGATATTAAGAACTCTTCCTTTGACTGCTGACTTTGGTATCTTGGCACATCTGAGCACAGTCTGAGACATTATTGAAATCTCTTCTGATACCCTATTGGAGACACATGTGAGATTATGGGGGTATTTTTCTCAGGAGAAGAGAGAAACAGTGGCTCATCCAAATCTTTGCATATCTCTTTGCGTTGCATCTTTCCTTCATATTTCCTTTTAACTTTATCTGTCTCATTCCTCCAGCATCATCCTGCCATCTATCACAGCTGTCACTTCTCATTACCTCTTCCCTCTTTCTCTCTCACTTTCCTCTTCTTCTGTCTGCCTATTTTGGGTTCCCCTCAGAATGATAAATGAGGGCGAGAAGTTGAAATGGGTTGTGCGTGGGAATTTAGGGGTGGGACCAATGATATTTTAAACAAGCAATATTGTACCTAACAATACTGATTATTACTGATATTCTCAAATCAAGAATCGATGATTAGTTACACTTGTAGAAGCACAACCTGCTTCTTCTGCTATATTTCTATTCTATTCTATTCTATTCTATTCTAAGCTATTTTCTGTGAATGTGCAAGACTTACGATTACTCAACACTCACCCCCCCCCCCCCCCCCAACCCATATACTGTATATATATATATATATATATATATATATATATATATATATATATATATATATATATATATATATATATATATATATATATATATATATATATATATATATATATGGGTTGGGGGGGGGGTTTGAGTGTTGAGTAATCGTAAGTCTTGCACATTCACAGAAAATAGCTTAGAATAGAATAGAATAGAATAGAATAGAATAGAAATATAGCAGAAGCAGCAGGTTTTTAATGGAATGAAATCTTAAAATAGAATATCATATAGAATAGAACAAATTTAATAGAGAGTAAATAGAATATACTCTTTAAGTTTACTAGAATGGAACAGAATTGAATTGAATCTAGCAGAACGTAACCGAAAAATAGAGATCCAATAGAACAGAATAGAATAGAATCTTTACTATAATATTATGCAGTATAATACAGCAGAAGAAGAGATTTTAATAGAATATATTCTTTAACATAATGGAGTAGATTACAACAGAGTGTTGTACAATAAATAGAAACTTGCATAGAAGAGAATCTAATGCAAACACTTGAGAAGGACAGAGCAGAGCAAAACAGAAAAAAGTACAATAGAATACATTCTAATTTATTTTAGCTCAGCTACTACAAGGCAAGTGTGAGAGAGGTGTGCAAGAGATGCTTCCTGAGTGAGTGAGTGAGAGAGAGAGAGAGAGAGAGAGAGAGAGAGCAGTAGTCTTCAGTTTTATGCTGCAGGGATCTGTCCAGCAGCACAGAGCAGTCGGAAACGCTGCAGCGGACCACAGAGTTCTCACCACAACACCACACAACACACACTCACACTCATACATACAACTAGAGGAAGAGAGAGGCAGAGGCGTAACCAGGAGAAGCATCGTCAAGGAAAAGGAAAGCCACTCTTTTGTCTCCATGGACACTCAACTTCCTCTGAGCAGTTCTTAGTCCGTGTAGCGCAGCAGCGGGCTCTTGCCATCCGCTTAATAATTCATCAGGTCGGTCTCTGAGCTTTGAGCCTGCAGCACTCACCAACTTTTCCCCCTCTAACTTTCACAGCAGCAGTCGGCTGTTTCAGCAACTCTTCTTTTATACTTCAAACGGTTGGCACAGAGGCAGAGGAAAACAGGTTCAGGCACTTTGTGAGCATCTTGTGTGTGTTTGTGCGCGTGTATGTGAGGACAGTGGGCGAAAGGTGTGTGTGTGTGTGTGTGTGTGTGTGTGTGTGTGTGTCTGGCCATCCTGCTCATCTCATTCTTGGACTTGGAACCGATTGTTAAAAGAGCAGCTCTTGTGAGACTGCACGAGCAAGAGGCGGTGTGAGAAGCACTCTGGAGGCCACGGAGAGGCTTGTATGGGACGTACGTCTCGTCTGTGAGCACCACTGGTGAAAGCAGTGTTTAGGCTGTTGTAAGGGCTGTCTGTGCACCCTTGGATCCTCTCTCATCATGGCTGGCTGTACCTGCCGCTGCAGACAGGGGGTGCTAAAGCTCATGCAGTCCCTTCAGAGGCTTGTCTCGGGAACCCTCAGCAAAGGTAAGACACCTGCATTAATAACATAAAACTCAAAAAAAAAAAAAAAAAAAAAAAAGAAGAAAAATGCTTGTTTAAAATGGTAAGTACAGGTAAAGTGGGACAAATTATAAAGTTTTTTTTTCAAAGATGGTTTTTAATATTATATTCAATATATTTTAAACATTTTTAAATATTACATTTATCATAAATTTATCATTTTTCAATATATTTAATAAAGTTTTTGTTTTAAATATCAGATTAATGTGTTTTACTGTAATATTATATTCAATATTAGTTTTTAAATATTATATATTTTTTCAGTATTTGTTATTAATATTATATTTAATAACGTTTTAGTTTTTAATATTTACTATAAAATTGTGTTTTAATGATATATTCAGTATAAAGTTTTTTATGTTCTATTTACGATAAAGTAAATGTTTTTTATATTTTTTAATAATGTTTTTATTTTTAGTATGATATTTAATATAAAGATTTTATTTTAAAATCATTTTCAATATATATAAAAAATAGATGTTTGGTGAAGTATTTGATTAATTTATTTTTTATTTCAAATAAAGTTTATATTAAGTTTTATTTTAAATATTATATTTACTGTAAAAATATATATATTCAATATAAGGCTCATAATTATTATATTTTTATTTTATACTTAACATTTAGTTATAGCATGCATTTACTATTTAATATAAAGATTTTATGTTAATTTTATTTTATTCCATATAAAGTTTTTAATATAATTATTATAAGGTATTTTATATAAATATTATATTCATAAGTGTTTTTACATTATATTAACTGTAAAAACTTTTAATATCCTTATATTTAATACATGTTGTTTTTCTATAATATAAATGTTATTCTATATTATATTTAAAATAAAGTATTTGTTTTAATAACATTTTTAATAATGATTTTTTTAAATATGACATTTCATTAAAATATTTTATTTTAATATATTTAATGCAATTGTTTTTAATATTCCTTCATTTTTGCTTTGTATAGCGTAGAGGAGAAATTTAACTATTTAAAATGGTATTATTTCTAGGGACATGAGCCATTTGGCATCATATTTTAAAACAAGGGAAAATTTTGTATAGTGTCCCAATTTACCTGTATTCACATTGATTGTATTCACTTTTTTGTCTGTTGTTTCTCTTTTGATATTATAAGCTGTTTATCATAGTGCCAAATAGTAAGATGCGCCAATATTAGAATGGAATTCCAACACCTCACTCTTTCACACTTCACCTGGAATCTTTCATGAGCACACATTTACACCTCAACTCGACTCCAAAGGAAAAATCCTCTTTTTGTAATTTTTCTTTGAAGAGCAGTCTGGATACTTAGTTTGGCAATGATCTTCGTTTCTCTCTTTCATCCCCCTTATCTCCTCTGTTTTTCGAGTACCATAGCACTGTGTCAGCAGAAAAAGCACTGCATGGTTCGTCTCCATGCCGACGGGGCCCGTGGAAATGCTGGAACCAAGCAGTGCCTGTTTATCAGCTGTCACTGAGTGCAGAGAGCCGGAACCTCACCGCGCACTGCATGATGAACCCCACTATCTCTACACTCCTTCATTATATCTTCCTCACAGATAGATACTCTTCCTATACACAGGGGAGTAGGAAGTTAATTTAAAGAGGATATTGAGGATTTGGAGCCACAGTATAGAATTTAAACCAGTCTCTCTAGACCACTATAACAGACCACAGTGCACTAAAGCTGGGAAAGGAAGCTGTGATTCAAATATTTTGTATTTGTGTGGTCTGAGCTTATCTTAGTGTTATCTTAGGCTGTGTGAATAAAAATAAATAAAGAAGCAGATGAATAGTAGATAACCCTTCCACCCTGAAGGAACTGCTAAAGATTCGGTTAGAGTAGAACAGAATACAATGCAATACAATATGGTACAATCTTTTGCAGAATACAATAGAATACTTAAAGTAGCATAGGACAACAGTTGAACAAATCATTAATAAAATGAAATCTATAGCATTGATTCTATTCTTCACTACAGAGAATAATAGATTGAATCTAAACATTAGAATAGTTTGGAAACTTAAACACAATAAAATAATCTTTAATGGATTAAAATAGAATACTTATCGTAATATAATATATAGTTTTTTTAGCAGAACTGAATAAAATCATTAGCAGAATATAGTACAATAGAGCAAAAACTTTAACGGAACAATATAATACGATAGAGTAGAATAAACAGAATCATACTATTCTGTTCTTCTCTATACAGAAGAACAGAATGGAATATTCAATAGAATAGAATCTTCAGCAGAAAAGAGTAGAAAATGGAAACTTAAAATAGAACAGAATCTTAAATAGAATAAAAGAGTAGAAAAAAGAATGCAAACAAAATAAAATAGAATAGAATTTTGAAGAGAATCTTTTGTAGAAAGGAACAGAATGGAATACCAGTGTAGGATATTTATAGAATTTTAAATAGAAAAGTACAAAACTATTGAACCCCATTCCACACAATAAAAAATAATTGCGACGTTTTATCTCACAAGTGTGACTTTTTACTCACAATTCAAATATAATCTCACATTTCTGAGAAAAGTCAGAATTGTGCAATAAAAAGATGCAATTACCTTTTTTTTTGTGGCAGAAAAAACAAACGGTGAAATGTAAAAACAGAATTTTGAGAAAACAAAATCAGAATTGCGAGATGTAAACTCTGTATGTTGACTTTTTCCCCTTAATTCTGAGTGTGTATCTCACAATTATGTGTTTATATCACTTAATTCTGACTTTTTTCCCTCTGTGTGGAAATCTAATGTGAGATAAAAAGTTGCAATTACCTTTACAAACATACATAATTACCTTTATACAAAACAGAACCAAAAAGGACTATTTTCCCAAATGATCCCATAGTTTCCCAAGTCATGTTCTGTCATTTGTGACCCTGGACCACAAAACCAGTCTTAAGTCTCTGGGGTATATTTGTAGCAATAGCCAAAAATACATTGTATGGGTCAAAATTATTGATTTTTCTTTTATGCCAAAAATTATTAGGACATTAAATAAAGATCATGTTCCATGAAGATATTTTGTAAAATTCCTAATGTAAATATATCAAAACTTAATTTTTGATTTGTAATATGCATTGCTAAGAACTTCATTTTGACAACTTTATTAAAGGCGATTTTCTCAATATTTTGATTTATTTGCACCATCAGATTCCAGATTTTTAAATAGTAGTATCTCGGCCAAATATTGTCCGATCCTAACAAACCATCGAAAAATTGACCCTTATGACTGGTTTTGTGGTCCAGAGTCACATTTTAGAAGGCTGATGCTCAAAGCCCTCTGGCTAAACAGCCTTGTTTTAGAATGAACTAGTGTCATATGCAATGAAAGCTCAGTGAATATGTGACAGAGTCTGTATACATCCATTATGGTTATTCTAGCTGACTGCAATTTACCTCAGTCAAACCATTAACGGGTTAATGATGACCCTTCATCCCTGCAGGAGCATGAATTTCATGAATTTCTAAGCCTTCCCTACTGTTCTGCACTAAAAAATTCACTATTTTACACACTTATATTTTACACATTCATCTTTCTGTCCATGCTGCATATTTGGCACATTCTGCATCCACATCTTCCATCACAACATTCTTCCTATGACTGGAGGAAAAAAATCAAGAATATTGCAGGAAGAAATACTGTTGCCCATGAACACCCAATCAGAAGCTGTTTTGTTGTTACCAATAGCAACTGTGAGTGCAAGTGACAAGGTCAGTCAAGCACATGGCAGGGTGTAAGTGTTTTGTTTAAGTGTAGGGCATATGTGTGTGTGTGTGTGTGATTGCGAGTGACAACATGGCTATGCTGGTGTTACTGCAGTTTTACAGCTCCAATAGAATGAGCCTCTGGGGAAAAGAGAAAGAGCATTTGACATTTTAAAAGAGTACAGGGTCGATCAATCCTACCAACTTCCCTTGACATGCTGCGAATTTTCCCTGTTCTCTGTAGAAGAACTGTAGCACACATGAGAGTGCACAGTACATCCATACAACAGCTGATGTAAACCCTTGTGATTGGAAGAATCAATATTGATGCAGACGCACTTGGAGTTTTGTACCAGGTTGAGCGTTTATCTGGCAAAGAGCATTAAAAAAGAGTGATGACATACAGTGTCGTGAAAAGGGTTTTGCCCCCTTCCTGTTTTTTTTTATTTTCAGCATATTTGTCACACTTAAAAGATTCAGATTATCAAACAAATTTTTATATTACACAAAGATAATGCAAATAAATACAAAATGCAGTTTTTAAATGATGATTTCATTTATTAAGGGCAAAAAGCTGTCCAAACCTACTTGGCCCTACGTGAAAAATTACACCCCCCATCCCCCTCCCCCCGTTAAATCATGAAAGAACTGTCATTAACCACATTATTAAAATAAAAGCTGAGTTAAATTTCACTAGCCAAACCAAGCCTGATTACTGCCAGACCTGTTGAATCAAGAAATCACTTAAATAGAACCTGTCTGACAAAGTGAAGCATGCTTAAAGAGCAACACATCATGCCGTGACCTAAAGAAATTCAAGAACAGATGACAAACAAAATAGTTGACATGTATCAGTGTGGAAAGGGTTATAAAGCCATTTCTAAGGCTTTGAGACTCCAGCAAACCACGGTCAGAGCCATTATCCACAAATGAAGAAGACTTGTAACAGTGGTGAACCTTCCCAGGAGTGGCCGGCCTACCAAAATTACTCCAAGAGCACAATGACGACTCATCCAGGAGGTCATAAAAGAACCCAGAACAACATCTAAAGAACTGCAGGCCTCACTTGCCTCAGTTAAGGTCAGTGTTCATGATTCAACAGTAAGAAAGAGACAGGGCAAAAAACGGCAAAAGCCATTGCTGACCAATAAGAACACAAAGGCTCGTCTCACATTTGCCAAAAAATATCTTGATTATCTTCAATACTTTTGGTCAAATATTCTGTGGACTGATGAGACAAAAGTTGAACTTTATGGAAGGTGTGTGTCCCGTTAGATCTGGTGTAAAACCAACACAGAATTTCATAAAAAGAACATCATACCAACAGTCAAACATGGTGGTAGTGTGATGGTCTGGGGCTGCTTTGCAGCTTCAGGACCTGGACGACTTGCCACAATTGATGGTAAACACAACTTCACGATACTTTTACGTTTTGTTCTACAATGTAAACTGCACCCACTCAGAGCCCAAACGTTCTTATCTAGTTACTTATTAAAAACATACGTTTTCAAAAATGAACATAACTGCTTCAAATTTTTAGTTTTGTGTACGGATGTGTGTAATTTACGTTATAGAACAAAACGTAAAAGTATCGTCAAGCTGTGTTTACCACAGGCTTTATTTTACTCATAAACTGAAAAACCCCATAGGGAAATCTCAAAGGAACCCACGGCGAATTACTCTTCCGGGTTCTGAAGTCATAGTTCCCACACTCTATATTGCTATATCAATTCAGACCTCGAGAATATTGAGCAAGAGGATCACACAGAACCTTAGCACGCACGGATATTGCAAGACATATTAAAGTGGTAATGTTATTGTTGTTGTTGTTGTTGTTGTTGTTTTTTTGGCTAAATCACGTTTTAGATAGGATGTCAACAACAGCTTAAAAATAACTGCATTGATTATGTACAGATAAGAGCAATGGTAATATGTATTTTGTTTATTGATCTTTAACTCTAACATTATAACATGAATTACAGTTGAATTTATTTATACCATAGTCCCACAGACTTACATTTGTGGCCGCATATATATGCAAATTAATTCTCTGCCAGCGGGAGGCGCTGTTGTAGTGGGAGAGAGCGAGGTTTCCCCGGTAACGCTGTATACAAAGTAGAGCTCTGTTCACAAACGCTGCTTTATCAGACATTATATGCAAGATTAAATGAAAATTACATCCAAAATTTTCTGAAAACAGTTGGTTTTCATCAGAAATACAGTGATATAAAAACACCAGCAGGGGTTTCGATTTTGAAACGTGCAGTGCTCAACCAAGCGTCCCCCCCTCGGGCCCCTCCCAACCATTCAAATTTCCGTATCCTCCCTATACGCTGAATACGCAGGCTGCATAGGGCCCCCGAAACACCAGGGGGCCCCCTTGCTCTCAAAGATGTTTTAATTTTAGTTTCGTTTTAGAATTTGGCCAGCTGTTGTGAAAACATGAAAGATCATTTATTTTAATGCGGTGCGCTGTCATGCTCTCTATGTAAAAATCTTGTAACGTGAAAGTCATACAGTCTCTTGTTTGAGAAAAAAAAAAAAAAAAAACAGTTGAAAGCATACTGCGAAGAGATCCTGTTTTTCGAGCGCCCTCCGTGAGCGCAATTCGAGACGGAGTGAAACACGGACAAATGCGTTTCATCTATTCCTCAACGCAAAGTCAGAACTACCTCCTCTCCTAGGTTCACGAAACTGTCGTCCATAAAATGCGTTGCTGTTCTGTTGTAAGCAATCATAATAATTCCTAAATGCATCTACTTTCGGAAGGCCAAATAAAGTGCTTGTGCTTTTGCCTAGAAACACACAGCTTCTCCCTGACATGACTGCATCAACACTACTGCGGTTACTGAAACCACGCCTTCCGCAAATATTTCCACACGGTGACGTAGACCAGGGCCGTCGCTAGTGGGGTGAAAGGTGGTGACAATTCTAGGAATTTCACAAAATCCAGGAATTATACTATATAGGCCCATGTTCTGTGAATAATTCTAATATTATATTAGTTGTATAACTGAGATATTATGAAAACCACAAAAAAGCATGCAATTTGGTTCCATGCTTGTATATTGTACAGTATATTATATGTATGTGTGTGTGGGGGGGGGCACATCAATATTTTTTCAGGGGGCCCCCAATCCTCTAGCTACAGCCCTGACGTAGACATGTGGGGGCGTGTTTGAATGAGCCGTTTTAGGGGGCGAGGCAGAGTCTTAACTTTTATAAAGAATATCTCTTTGGTTTTGAGACTTTAGTCTTTGCAACTTCAGGGATCTTATCTATGCACAATCAGCTTGTAACACTCCAAAGAGAAAGGAAAACTTGAAATCGCATCATATGACTTTAAATATGGTTGTCACTCCTGAAAATTTAGAGTGGGTGTGTACATGGCCAAAAAGTCATACAGGTTTTGAACAATATGAGGGTGAATTAATAATGACACAAATGACAAAAAAATTTGGGTGATCTCTTTAGGCCTCTGATTACAGGGTATGTTTGCACTGTTTGGGATTTACTTATATGTGACTTATAGTTCTCCAAATGTAGATTGGAGATTATGATAGAGGCTTGAATACTGTCTGACACAGCAAAAGTTAAAGGGGTAGTTCACCCAAAAATTATAATTATATCATTAATTACTCACCCTCATATTGTTCCAAACCAGTAAGACCTACCTTCATCTTCGGAACACAAATTAATATATTTTTAATCTCAGAGATCTCTGACTCTCACAGACAGGAAGAGTACTACCACGATCAAGGCACAGAAATCAAGTTCAAGTTCAAGATCAAGTTCAAGATTTATTTGTCACATACACGATTATACAGAGAGTATTAACCAGCAGTGAAATGTAGTAAGGACATCGTTAAAATGGTCCATGTGACGTCAGTGGTTCAACTGTAATTTTATGAAGCTACGAGAATACCTTTTTTGTGCAAAGAAAACAAAAATAACAACTTTATTCAACAATTATTTTTCTCCACGTCACCCTAGGGTGCCGTTGTGGAGAGTACCATGACGCATGCGCTGTCTATGGAGGGTCAGAGAGCTATCAGATTTCATCAAAAATATCTTAATTTGTGTTCCGAAGATTTAAAGAGGTCTTGTGGGTTTGGTACGACATGAGGGTGAGTGAGTAATGACAGAATGTTAATTTTTGGGTGAATTATCCCTTTAAATTGAGGAGAGATTTCATCTGTCTGCATCTACAGCTTGACCTCTCCTATTTATTGCTCATTTAATAGATTTTTATGAATTTTATCAAGTCTGAGGGCTAATGCAATGTTCACAGTCCAATTGCCTGAGGACTCTAAACAGAACATTTCAGAACAGTGCAGACAGGGATGTACTACACACACACACTCACAAAAAGAGAAAACGGGAAAGAGATTTCAGAGAGTGACTCAGTTATTCAGTGTCTCATTACAGTAAAGGGATAGTTCACCCAAAATAAGAACATTCTGGAATTATTGACTCCCTCGTGTTGTTTCTAATCCTGTATGACTTTCATTCTTCTCCAAAACACAAAAGGTGAATATCTGAAGGCTATCCAGCACAGCTCTTTTCATTATAATGAAAATGAAAGGCACTGGATTTGTCAAGCTCAAAATTAAAACAAAACACCATAAATGTATCATAATAGAATTTGCATGCTATATCCAAGACTTCTGAAAAGATACAATAATGTTGTGTGAAACACTGAGCAAAATACATGTTACTGAATGATAATCATCCCCTCTGATATGCAGAGTTGAAGGTGCTACACAGGTCTAGAAATATACAAACTTACACTTCGGAATGAATCATTTTTGTTTTGTAGTAGTGAAACTAAAAATGTTTGAGAGGTTTAGGCATTTACTTGACAGCTTTTTCACAAATTGGACAATTGTAATGGGAACTAATATTAGTCAGGGTGCTTTATTATGCAGTAATCTAATGTGATATATGTTTTATTTACTTGTTTCCAGAAAAGTTTTTCGTTCTCCATCTGGTTTCAGACAAACTCTTTAGTTGACACTAGCTCGCTACCATCTGTCTGACAGCTACAATGCCAATGCAATTTAACTCTCCCACACTCGTTCCCTCCTTCGCACATTTTCTCCTTGTCTTTTACCTCCTTCTCTGTCACTCGGTGAATTTCAGTCTCTTTTCAGACTCCGGCATTTTCTCAGTGATTCTGTTTCGGTTTGGCTCCAGCTGCTGTGGAGGTGCCAAATGTTTCTCTCAGCATCATCTTATGTAAATGTAAAATGAAATGTGAAACAATCACAACATCCCGAATTTATTCAGGCCTGTTCACGTCCTCCTCCTCCACCTCGGCCTCCTGTTCCTGCTGAGCTGTTGATAATACGAGTGTGTGTGTGTGTGTGTGTGTGTGTGTGTGTGTCTGAGGTTCATAATAACTTGCGGCAATAACACAGGCAATACCAGCAGGACCTAACCTCTAACATATTTCCTTTTATCTAAAGAAGGCAAAAAGTAATTAAAAAAATGAGAAAAAGAGGCTGAGAGAGAAAAAAGACTGAAACATATTCTGAAATCCTTATGGCCTTTTCATGACCTTTAAAGCATACTCTTGAATTAGCATGTGTTTGTATGTGTGTGGGAGAATGAACTCAGGTCCTGTGTGCTTGCATGTGTATTCATATGTGCACAAGAGTGAGATTTGCACTTCAGTCCGTTAGTAGAATTGGAAAATACACTGCAGTCTGAACCAGTTTTTGTATATATATCCACTTGACAACCAGCGATTCATGCTTTGTGCATTGTAGTGGACATATTGTAAGAGTTGAAAAACATAAAAACATGTTCCAGATTAAAATCTTAATGACAAATATAAATTATTTAATACAAATATATAGACATAAATTAAATAGATTATTAAAGTATTATTGACTACTGCAGAAAAAAAATATTTAAGAATATTTGAGGATATTTATAATTTATAAAAAATTCATTTGTATGCAAATTCTGTCTCACAATTTAGAACTGCATTAAGTCAGAGAGTTTATGTAGCTGATCTCTTTCCATAATGTAGTTTGCTCAAACAGCATGTTTCATCTTAACTGAACAAAACCCGGTGACCATCTTTCTGAGTACAGGCTTTGTACAAGCAAACTGAGGTTTTCATGCATGTGCAACCATGGTTACCTTGGCTGATTTTAACAGAGGCCCTTTAATTGACTTTTAATGGAAAGATAAGCTGGAGCCAGAAGATATGAGAACTGAACAGTACTGCATGTGTATGAGAGCAGTGTCCACCTGACTGCAGCGTCCCGGAGGTGTGTTAGAGTCTGTGAGAGTTTGAGAAGGGAGAGGCAGCCACGCAGACACACACCCACAGACGCAGAGGCATTCAGCACTCTGCAAGGGTCACACACGCACATTGGTACACACTTGGACGCACTTGTTTCAGAAACACCTGGACTGAACTCTCTCCAGAGATAGCAGACTGCTGACGTACAACCTTTTTCTCTGCTCTTTTGCCGTCCTTTCTGTCCTTTCCTTTGAACACAAACACATGCGCACGCGCACGCACGCACGCACACACACACACACACACACACACACACACACACAAATTTCCCTTTCTTCCTCCTTCGCTCTTGGGCAAAACTTTAAGAACTTGCTGCTGGCTGGTTAGTTTAAATTTAAAATTCCCCTGCCCCAGATAAAATATATATATATATTATATTTGGCATATATATATTTAGTGCTGTCAAATGATTAATTGCGACTAATCGCATACAAAATAAAAGTTTTTGTTTGTGTAGTAAATGTGTGTGTTCTGTGTATATTTATTATGTATATATAAATACACACACATACAGTATATATTTTGAAAATATTTACATGTATATATTTAGAATCATTTAATTGATATTATAAATAAATATTTTTAATATATAGACATAACATATTTTACGGAAATATATACATGCATGTGTGTGTATTTATATATACATACTAAATGTACACAGTACACATACATATATTATGTAAACAAAAACTTTTATTTTGGATGCGATTAATCACGATTAATTGTTTGACAGCACTAATATATATACACATACACACACACACACACACACACACACACACACACACACACACACACACACACAAAGCCAAATATAAAAATTGATTGATTGATTTTTATTTTTTTTCTTGCAAGACATGAAAATGTTTGGAGTCAGTGATTATTAGATAATTCAGCAAGGATGCATTAAACTGATCAAAGGTGACAATAAAAACATTTTAATAAGTAACAAAATATTCCTGTTTCTAGTAAATTTTGTTCTTTTAAACTTACTGTTCATCAAAGAATCGTGGTTTCAACCAAATATGAAGCAGCACAACTATTTTTCATATTGATAATAATGAGAAATGTCTGTTGAGTACCAAATCAGCATATTGGAATGATTTCTGAAGGATCATGCAACACTGAAAATTAAGCTTTTCCATCACATGAATAAATACATTTTTAAAATATATTAAAATATAAATTAATTATTTTATTTCATAATAATATCTCACAATACTACTATATTTATGATCAAATAAACGCAGCATAAGAGACTTCTTTCAAAAACATTTACAAAAATGTTACTATATAATTAGCATTTTCATAATTTACGACCACTTTTCCATGAGGACATCTTCAAAAGGACAATTTGGCTCCCTTTCAGAGACATTCTTCAGCAAATTTGTTAAAAATTACAGAAATTCTTCACTAAAGTAAGAATCGGTTCATATGAGACTCTCACAGAGTATCCACTGAGACTAAAGACTAAGAAACAGCTGTTAAAATGCTGCCTGTCCAGATGTACTGCTGCAGAGGCCAGATGTTAAACTCACTGGAGTGTCTGGTTGGCGGCAGTTCTTTCTCTTCCCTGCAGAGTGAACATAAACGTCTACTACGATACTCTAACTTGGGGTATCTGACGTTATCTCTTTCCTTCTGCCTCTCTTTCTTTCTCTCTCTCTCTCTCTCTCTCCTTTTAACAGCAGATCGAAGCTGACACTGCACTTCTCCACCTTTAATTTTTAAATCACTCGTCCTGTTTTACGTAATCTACTTCCTCATGCAGTTTATTTTTATCCCCAGCATCCCTATCCATCTCTCACACTCTTCCCCTCCATCTCTCTCCTCCTTTACCCATCTTTCTTCCATTTTCATGACACTTCCGCCATTCACTCTCATTTTCCCTCTTTGTTTCTCCATCCATCTATCATTTCCTTCTCTCTTGTCATATGCACGCTGACCCACAGCACAAGGCCTTGCGTCGGGTCGATGTTGCACAGCTCTTTCCGAGGCGATCGTTGTCGGCTCAGATTTGCTCACTGAGGAGTTTACGAGCCCCTGAAACAAACACTACGAATCATTTAGTTATGAGACCAATGCATTATATCAGAATGACAGCGATTTTGTCTCTGCTAGTCACTGTACTGTTGCTAGTAGGCTTTCTAGCAATACTTCAGGCAGGACAGGGCCTGTTTAATGTGTTGTTGCTAAAAGTGGGTCCCCAATTTGCAGTTTCTTTGCAATGAGCAGCTTTTAATCAAATTTAGTAACTTCAAACCAATAGACTTCAAACCATATTGCCAAGTTTACTTAAAAACTAATGACTTCTATAGCATTGTTCCTTTAAATCATTGTCAATGTAAATGCCCTTTGGAAGTGGCATTTTTATTTTGTTATAGCACTGAAATACACGTGAGGGAAGATCAGGCGACTCTTTACCGCTTAAGGCGGATATGTGACCTCTAACTTGGTCTGCCACTGGCTGGAGGAATGAATAATGCTTAGTCTGATTAATTTTAAAGGTTTTTTAAAGGAAGTACATGGAGACAGAACATGCTGGACCAAACAAAACTGGCACATACAAGAAGTGAAATTAATGTCTCCTGCAATACTGCATCAAAACAATTCTGTGAATCAGTTTGATTATAGGCACATATTTATTTTCAGCAAAGGTTATTTAAGATTTTAAATATATAAATCTTCTGTGTTAAGGATGTGCAGATGGTTTCCATGGAGATAAATGTGGCATATGGTATTTTTAGGCAGGCTCTGAGAGATAGTGATGTCCTTCCTACATATGAATGAGATTTATTTTTATTTTTTTATTGTATAAGTTTATTTTATGAACTCATCTACTGAAACTCTAACATTATGGGTAAAAAAATCCATAATTTACAATGAACTTCTTATAGATCAAAACTGTAGACCATATAAATGTCAGTCAGGTCTACCATTAAGTCAGTTCTATGCAGTGAATGTAAAGAAGCTATTGGATTACATTGGAAAAGTATGACAGCTCATTAGCAGTTTATATCAATATGTATTACAGCTGCACAGTACACTACACAGCACGACTGCCTGACAACACAGAGGCTCTGTACTAGATTATGTGTAAAATGCTGCCCCCTTCTGTTTCATAAATTAACTGCACACCTGTTAAAATACTGATCACTTTGTTATAAGAGCATCTTGTTATCATATTAATTAGAGCATTTCTAAAATTGCAACTTGCTTTTGTATAATGCTGCATCCAAACTACTAGTTGAAAGTATAGCCTACATTCAAGATGAAGTCATTGTCAGCCAGTAACAAAATAGTGTATGCATTAAACCATCAGATTCACACGCGAAGAATAGTGCAGAAATCACTAACTTGTAGTTTTAGCATCAACCACTAGAGGGCTGTTACATACTGTAGCTTTTAACGATTAATGTCTGACAGCTTTTCTTTAAAATGAGGGGTGGGATCCCATAAGTAACCACAGGATGGCAGTATAATATGCAAAATAAATGCACTTGAGCAAAATCGCACGGGCTGTATTAAAATGATTTGATGCCTCTATAAGCATTCTGATGGTGGCTGGCAAAATTAGATATGACAAAAGGAAAATATATCTGCAGCCAACAGGCTCAACAAATTGCCTACAAGGCAAAAACATGTGTAACCGCTATTCATAAAGAAACTGACAAGTAAGGAACCTGGAAAACACTGCACAACTCTACCAGTTTATTTTTTAATGGCATTAACAGCAGGCCATGGTGTTAATGCCATGAAAAAAATAAACTGGTAGAGTTTTACCAGTTTATGATCTGCTAGTGTGATACAATTACAAATGCAATCGTATCACACTAGCAGATCATACTGCAGTCCTTACGCGGTCACGAGGGACTGTGTTTACATACAGTCATCAGCAGGCCTGGAGCAGGAGCTGACTGTGAACTGTGGGTATATGAGGGGGCACGGGCTGATGATCTACCCCAGGCAGTAACTCACATACTGTGAGCTGCAGCTGCCGCTGTCGAGCGACTGATACATTAGCTTTGAAAACATCATATAATGAGCTAAATAACCTCAGCTTAACAATATCAAGCTGGTACAGTGCTTTAACGCTTTTCTTTCTTGTTAGTGTTACAGTGTGGATTGTAGGACATACAAACGTAGTCAGAATTGTTGGTACCCATGATAAATATGAACATAGAAGGCTGTGAAAATTAATCTGCTTTGTTAATCCTTTTGATCTTATTTTTTTTTTAAATCACAAAAATCTAACCTTTCATTGGAGAATAAGAATTTAAAATGGGGGGAAATATAATTATGAAATAAATGTTTTTCTCTAATACACATTGGACACAATTAACGGTACACTCTAAAAAATACTGGGTTGTTTCAACCCAACTTTGGGTCAAATATGGACTAACCCAGCTGTTGGGTTAAATTTTTACATTATTTTTTTAACCCAAAAGTTGGGTTAGTCCATATTTGACCCAAAGTTGGGTTAAAACAACCCAGTATTTTTTAGAGTGTACCCTTTTATTAAATACTTTTTAAAACCTCCATTTGCCAAAATAACAGCTCTGAGTTTTCACTGCTCTAGCTTTTTTCTTAAAGTCACTTTCTAATTTGTGAAGCTCAATTATCTTTTGCTGCACATCAGAAATATATTCTTTGGTTTTTCTCATTGTGATGGATGATTAAGGGAATTTGGCCTTTGTTTTCTCTCCTATTTATATTTCTGTGAAACAGGAAGCCATGGCTGGATAATTTCATGTTCATAATCAAATCAAATCAAATCACTTTTATGGTCACATCATCACAGCACATGTGCCTTGATGAGTGAAATTCTTGAGAGCGTGCTCCATACAGTGCAGAAACAATTAACATATAGACAGTACCATACTTACAGACTTATATAGATGACAATGTGCAATATACACATACATATACTCAGTACACACAGTGTACTATTAGACATACTTACAGTTATCAATACACATTATACACCGTATGCACATTCTACATTATGTACACATATATACGTACACCCTGGTGTGCTCAAAATTGTAAATATAAATGGGAATATACTTCACAGATATTTTACTCATAAGAATTTCTAGTGGTACCAATAATTGTGTCCAACGTGTATTTGAGAAAAAAACATTTATTTCATAATGAGATTTTCCCCCATTTTCAATTGTTTTAGTTCAATGAAAGGTTAGATTTTTGTGATAAAAAAAAAATCAAATGGATTAATATTGCTGACTTATTTTCACAGCCTTCTTTCATATTTACCAAGGGTACCAACAGTTCTGACCACGTGTGTAGATACCTAGAGCTAAAATTCGACTGCAACTAAGTGGTTGCTCTTTCATCACTCAGAAGACTTAATCGAGTAGGCTACTCAGTAATGTTTCATTAAAGTATAGATTTTGGCTCAGATGTTTTATCCAAGGTATACAAATAGAAACAAGTGATACAGTTTACATATGAAAAATAGTTTAGTGCTATAAAAGTAAATCGAATAGCACTGGATTTCTGAAAAAAAAAATATATATATATATATATATTTTGAAAGAAAGGTCATGTTGAGATTTCAGATTTTTGATTTGCAGTGAGTCACAACACTAAGACATTGTTGAGTTTTCTTCTTGCGGACATATGTGAAATTTTAGGGTCATTTTCCCAGAAGAAAGATTTCATATTGTGCTGAAAAAAGACAATGTTATACTTCAAAAAGGGGCATTTAATATTAACAACAAAAAATAGTGTTGTTGTTGCATTTTTTACTATTTCCATTTTCCATCTTTATCAAAAAGTGATTTCATCACTTCATTACTCTTTCATATATACCATACCAGACAAACGTTTGGATACACCTGAATGAATGTGTCTCGTGATCTAAAAGACAATGAGTAACTTTAACTTGAGGCTTGTTTACATGTAAATTCGGTCTGATTTTACATTTACTTTGTTGTCTGTTCAGATTGACTCACAGAAACACAAACCATTTGCATGTTATCAATGTGATTTTTTTTTTTTTTTTTTAACAAAGTCTTCTAAACTCTTTCCCACTGCAAAGAACTGTCCAACCAATAAAACGTACACTTTTGGTCACATAATGCTGCTGTGACATAAAACTGCAGCAGTAAAAAGCAAAGGCAAAAATCTGGAACTGGCTCTAACTGGTGTTGTTTGATAAACACACTATCAAATGTAAAAAAAAATATGATTGGCTATTTGAAAATATGTACTGTTAAACGTTATTCTCAGTGACAAGCAGATGACAAATTGTATGCAAAAACTGGACCAAATTTTCACTCCAAAGATTTGTGTTGGTGTGAACAGGCCTTGATCCTGATCTTATAACCCTTTAAAGCAGGGGTGTCAAACTCAGTTCCTGGAGGGCCAGAGCCCTGCAGAGTTTAGATGAAACCTAATTAAACACACCTGATCCAGCTAATCAAGTCCTTCAAACTTATTTGAAAATTACGTTGTTTGCGTGTTGGAGCAGGGTTGGAACTAAACTCTGCAGGGCTGCGGCACTCCAGGAACCGAGTTTGACACCCCTGCTTTAAAGGGAGATAGGTCATCCAAAACTGAATATTCTGTCATTAATTACTCACCCTCATGTCGTTCCAAACCCGTAAGACCTTTGTTAATCTTCAGAACACAAATTAAGATATTTTTGATGAAATCCCTGGCCCAGGACATCGTTAAAAAATAGTCCATGTGACATCAGTGGTTCAACCGTAATTTTCTGAAGCTACGGGAATACATTTCGTTATTTTTGTTTTCTTTGCGCACAAAAAGTATCCCTGAGAACGTTTCAGTTGCACTGCTGTCTATGCAGTTCATTCAAAAATGTTTTTGTTTGGAACACCGAATTTTCATTTTTGAGTGAACTATCTCTTTAAAAGAAAGTGGCATTAAATTGTATCATGCATGTCTAGTCTCATTGTGAACGATTTAAAGGTGCCATAGAATAAAATAAAATCATAATACTTAATATAAACGTAATAACTCTGAAACAACTTTACTTCTCGGCTGCTGTCATATAAAATGGGTTGTAAACACAGTTTCGTACAAAGTCTCAATATGTTTGCAATTAATCTCACTGCTGTCTTGGAGAAACATTTGAGATAAAGAGATCTCTTTTGTGATTTCTCTTTCCTAGCAAAACAGTATCTTATATTGAACTGAGGATATAGGCCTACAGATCAATCGTCTGTTCTAACCTCACCTGCTCCTGGATCTTTCACTGCACCAGCAGTTTCCTCTGACAGCAGCAGGGCGGATGGAAATAGGGACGCTTGGGTAGAAGATTAAGGAGGAGAAGAAGAAGAAAGGGAAGGGCAGATGAAAGAACATGGAATGATGTGCAAGCACACTGCAGAGACGTGTTTCTATGATCAGCTCTTGACAGAACAAGGGTTTACTCAAAAGAAGCAGCTCAATCTCTCTTTCCTGTTGTTTCATTTGTCTTTTCTTCTGCTTCACTTTCTATCTGGCTCTCATACATTTTCCTCCGCACTCAGAGAGGAATGCCAGAAGAGAAGAGAGATTTGTGAAAAGATCAAGGGTGCAAAGCCTCGTCCTGTCAAATCCTTGTCGTCCTCACATCATCCCTGTTTTTTTATCCTCCTCTAAGCCTTTTTTTCTGTGTTTCGTCCCCCTTCTTGAACACATGCTTCAGCCCTGCTTTGTGTTTATCCAGTGTTTTTTCCAGCTCAAGGATTTGATGCTCTTAAAGCTCTCTTTTTAATAGCCCAAATGCTTGTATTTTAATTGCAGGGTGTAATTGAATCTCTAGTCTTTTCCCTCTGTGTGTGAACGAGTCAATATGAGTGCTGCGCTAAAAGATGCCAGTGTTTAAGTGGCCCAGATAGATAAGAGACCAGCATGTTCTAGAAAGCGAGCGAGAGCGCTTTGGTTGAAGTGATTATCTTAATCCTCACACTGCAATACTCTGACCACTGATAGAGCCCATAAACCCATCTATCTGAGCGAGAAACCCAATGGTTCAGTCAAATTTATATCTTCAAATTCACTATTAAAAAATGAAACCTTAGAACATTTTTAACACATTAAAGTCAACATGTGTAGACAGACATTAATCAATGCAATAAATAATAATTGATAATTAATTCAACAACTTTACTGTTCTAAAGTTTTGCGTCAGTAAGACATTTGTGTTTTTAACTTTTATTAATACTTATTAATACTTGTAATTAATATGTTTATTTAGCAATCCCACATTAAATAAATCTAATAAATGCTGTTCTTTTCTATTAATCATAGAATCCTTTAAAAAAGCATCACTGTTTTCACAAAAATATTAATCAGTACAGCCGTTTTCAACATTGATAAAACAAATAAATGTTTCTTGAGCACCAAATCAGCATATTAGAATCATTTCTGAAGGATCATAACACTGAAGACTGGAGTAATGCTGCTGAAAATTCAGCTTTGCATCACAGAAATAAATTACATTTTAAATTATATAAAAAATACAAAACAATTATTTTAACAAATTTACAGTTATAATGTTTCACAATAATAATATTTCACAATATTACTGGTTATCTGTATTTCAATCAAATATATAGCCTTGGTGAGCATTAAACTTCTTTCAAGTACATAAACAATTACCCTAAAATTTTGAATGGTATATTCAACCAATACATCAACCTAAAGTGCTATACCTCAAAAATGCTATAGCCTACCTATATGCATAATCAAATAAAGTAACACCAAATACTCCAGCTAGTAATAAAACAATTACTACAGTGGTCTAATGTTAAACTCCTCCTTAGAAATCAAAGTATTCATAGATCCAATATTATTCTCTTTTCAGGAGCAAACCATCATTAATATATTAATAGCTATAGTATATAGTCTTACCTATACCAGATTACTGACATTTCAGCATATATGAATAGTATTAACATCTTAATATTAACATATTAGAAATGTCATGAAAAAAACTCCTGTAGACTGATCTCAAAAAGTGTGAACACTGTGACACTATCAAAACAAGCACTTTGTTTGAGCATCCCAACCAGCCTGACAACAGCAGCACTGGCTCAACCAATGGTGTGAATTTGGGGGCGGGGCGATATGTTTGACCGACCAATAGCAGACAATGTTTAGGAAACCTGTTTGGAAAACATTCCTTATTTTCACAACTCTCTTTGATAATGGTAGTGCCACAGAAATTACACACTTCACTTTTATTCACACATCTTTTCATACCTGCTGGAAAAAGTCTGATATTGTTTATTTTTCTAAGCACCCACCACGAGCCTGTTCTTACACTGCTGGATAGACCTATTAACTACTCAGTTTTATCACTCCCTCGTTCTCCACTAGTATTCCCAAATGAACCACTCACCACCTCTCTCTCTCTCTCTCTCGCTCTTTCCATGTCTCTCTCAGCCCCCAATAAAAGCTCAGGAAATGATGAGCAGCCTTCAGAGTCCACATGATAGACAGAAAGAACGTGGAGGAAAGTCAGAGAGAGCGAGAGCTAAGTAACCAACAACCCTGAGAGTAAAAGAAGGTTGAAAGATCAGAAGATAAGGACAAAAACAGGGACTAGTGCTTTTTTCAAACCAAGATCTAAAGTGAGGAAAGTGAAAAAGTGAAGAACTCTGTTGAAGATGGGTGTAGTGTTTGGGACCTTCTCTATGCACACCAAACAGGTCACCTTCAGGAGAGGTAGGATCCAATTTACATATTAACCAGCTCGAAATACTTTCATTAATAAGCTATTTGTGAGAATCAAGGAGTGGTAGATGAGAAGATCGAGAGAATTAGAATATATAACTTTTTTATACATTTATCACTCTTGTTCTACTTAATGTTCAACTCGAATGTCTGCATGTGTGTTTCTAACCTAGATATTTTTTGGACAACAAAATTGCGACAGAATGCCACTTGAAGATAGCTAAATTAGAAAAACTCCTCTTGGGGTTGTGTTATAAAGGAAAAATAGTTCATAGAGAGAATATTTTCATTCACTTCCACAAATGCCAGAATTTATATCTCAAAGGGCAAGCAAACAGCAATTTTTATTATTTAGTTTGGATAAAGTAAATATGCAGCGTGTGCATGTGCGAAGGATGAAGTGAATGTGTTGGCATATGCTGGCATGGGCTCCATACAAGGCATTATGGGTTATGAAAGTATTACATGGCCATTTATTCCCAAATTATTACCTCCTGTAACGCTCAGAGCTGAAAGCATGGAGGGGGCGATTTGAAGATTTTGAAAAGCGGAGCGATCAGGCTGCAAGTATGCGATAAGAAAATGCAGAAAAAGAGGAAAAAGAGAAGGCGGTTTGTTAGTGATTATTTATGCCTTGAAGGTTAATTAACCTACACTCCATGCAAATTTACAATTTCTGATTCTCCATAGCTTTAATGCACAACAGAATATGTCAAAAACAATACTGCAACAAACACATCAACACTACTGCACTCACATGTGGGAGCATGTGTTTTTACTCACTCATAAGAGTAATAGAGAGAGCCACATTTCATATACACACACCGGAGACCTGAAGAATGATTATGGAGCCAAGAGGATTGCGAGTTCTGGGCAGGAAGACAGAAAGCTTGTTTGAAGTCTTCACTAAAATCCCCAGGAGTTACAGGGAGCTGCCTGTGAGTTTATAAGTAGAGATGCAAACTGTATGTCGGCTTTGGCACTCAGCCCTGACGGACTAAAACTTCTGCTGGATTTCTGAAGGGCATTGCTTCAGGTTCATGTGTTGGGGATAAAAACTCTGAGGATGATAACTAGGAGTTACTTTAGTTTTGTAGTTTGTAGGAATGGCCTATCTAAAGCATTGCAGCTGTACCGTGTTTCAATACTATGTTTGTGTTTTTGTATGCGTTGAACTCGCAAATCGCAGGTTTAACTTACTTAGTTTGATGGAAATGTTACGCCCCTTACCATATTTGGAAACACACAGCATCTCCACGACATGGCGGCGGAAACAATACTACAGCAAGAATAAAAGTTACGCCTTCTTTCTTTGCGTAAACATTTGGGCGGTGTTATGCAAATCTTCCAACACAGTGACGTAGATATGTGGGGGCGTGTTTAAATGAGGCGTTTTAGGAAGCCATGGACGAGTCTTAACTTTTATAAAGAATATCTCTTTGGGTTTGAGACTTATGGATCATATATATGCACGAACAGCTTATAGCACTCCAAAGACAAAGTCTTTGACAAAAACTTAGACAAAAACGCAACAATTGCATCATAAGATCCATTTAAATACCTTTCAAACAGCCTAGTGATGTGAAGACGTATGTCTAATCCATGGTTAAAAACTATTTGTGACCCTGGACCACAAAACCAGTCATAAGTAGCACGGGTATATTTATAGCAATATCCAACATTTTTTCTTTTATGCCAAAAATCATTAGGATATTAAGTAAAGATCATGTTCCATGGAAATAGTTTGTACATTTCCTACCATAATTATATCAAAACTTAATTTTTGATTAGTAATATGCATTGCTAAGTACTTAATTTGGACAACTTTTTTTTAATTACCCGTATGACTGGTTTTGTGGTCCAGGGTCACATTTTAGTTGAAAAAACACAAAGAGCCCAATACTTGACACACAAGACATGATAATTGCAACAATTAGCAGGTAATCTTGTTTTCTTTCCATATGTCACAAAACAAATTACTAAACAAGTGAAAACCTGAGGCCCTTATTATGAATTATTCATGCCCTGGTGCATCCTGGGAACACCAGAATCGACACCTTAAGGAGGAATAAATAAATAAATAGTGCACTTTTGTGATCAATACTTCAGGAATATAACAATTAATATAAGAAACAAACCCAAGTAATACTTAATTTCACATGCTTAAATGAGTTTATATACATGGCTTACATTGGTTGTATTTTATTCATTTTCAAGCTACAATGAAAAACATTATTTGGTATTATTATAACAAATTACAGTATAATAATGTTATATTGTTGTATAATGTTATAATGTTAATATTTCCATCTCACACTTGAACTTAGTGTAGAAAGTTTTGATAATTTTTTTTATGTAATCTAAAGATCAGTAGTTTAAAAACATACAAATTCAACACCACAAATTATGATTTATTTTCGTTAGGAAACACTGTGCAAAAACAATGGCTTTCTGCACACGCAAGAATAGGAGAGATGAATTATTAATTACTTCAAACATACATAATCCAAACATATTGCTGTTTTTTTTTACTGCAATGCTGGTAAAATTCTGTTATGCCATTTCTTACTGTACTGCTGTTGCAAAACCCTATTAACAATATTACTATGATTACAGGTTCTCAGTGATACACGGTTTCAGGCTGTTATTCGCACCATTGAATATGTTTCCAAGGGTAAGCCGATCATTTGTAACCATCTCCCAAGTGCATTAGCAGATTCAATGAGGTGTCTGCAAAGGAAAGTCTAATATAGACACTTCAGAGTGAGAAAAGAGGCTTACACATGCCTGCCTGGATTTCACACATGCCAGTCGTTTGCTGGATATCATTGTTTCTCTTCCAAGGATGAGTGCCAAAGCGAGAAAACCATTACAAACGTCTTACATCAACAACAACAAAAAAAAGTGTTTCTGATGAAATTTGAATGCTGATACCTGTGTCTTTATCCTGAGTGTGGCAAGTGGTACAACCTCAGGGTGTTGTGTTTTGTGCAGACCGGATTGTAGTGAAGGAGTGAAGATGCCTATCTGCTAGGCTGAGGATATCTCTGGATATCTTGGCCTGATTTTCAGGTCAGTCCTGCTGGATTTGCTTAATACGGAGCAGTGCGGGTTGATATTATGTAATTACACATTACCTTCAACTTCTCTCCACACTCCCAGCCCAAAGCTCGTCTGTCTGAAGTCTCATCTTTTTTGGATTATTAATAAGGTTACAGACCTGCTGTTTTGAAACTCAGACATCCCCCAACGGCAATTTCTTTTCCTCTGTAGTTTGTCTTTCTGCTTCCTCTTTCTGTTTTTCTTTATCTTGGTTTCCATCTCTTTAATCGGAAAAGTTTGTGGGGTTGGTTCCTCACTAATGAGAGAGAATACTGAAACAAACAAGAGTATTTGGGTCATTTTACTGAGAATTATATGAACAGTACATCAAAAATGCACATTTGTGCATCGTACACACTGAAAATTAGAGTACTTGATCCGTGAAACATTCTTATCTGAGTCACTAAATTGCAAACGCACACACACGCACAAAGGCTCATAACTGGAAATGAACCGTGGATGATGAAACCAAATACTCGTAGTTGTACCACAGCTCATTTGATGTATGTGAATTAGGTTTTGCCTACAATATGGGGACTAAATGTCTCCACAAATGCAGTAAAATCACCAACACTGGGTGACCAGCAAGTGGTACACTGTAAAATTTTGTAATTTTTTACAGAGAAAGGCTAAAAATGCTACAGTAAAACCTGTTAATTGGATAAATGTTTACATATATTATACATCATTTTACTGTACAAAACTGTGAAATGTGTGGGTTTTGCGAGTAAAAAGTATAAATTACTGTATAATTCATGGTGAAAAACAGTAAAAACATTCTCAGGAGTCCCCACATGAAACATCACATGATTACATTTTATATAAAATTTATTTAAAAAAAAATGCCAATTTATTATTTTTGTTATCTGTAATATGCATTGTTTTGTTACATTTTCTCTTATGTATTTAATTATAATTTTTCTAAAGTAAAACATAGATTTTTATAGCTTGCAATATTAACATCATATCATATAATGTATGGGTAAAAGTTATAAAATATACCTGCACCAATATGCCATCCTGTAATGAAACATTGTAACTATATTTTATAGTCAATTCCTGGCAACCACAGCTGCTATTTTATTGTAAATGGAACGCTATTTTACAGTGTACCAATGAGGAAAAGAATAATAATAATAATAAGAATAAAGGGACAGTAACCATTTTTGGGATAGCTCACCCAAAATTTATTCAAGAACATCTTTCCCTTTTTTCTTTTTCTTTCTTTCTTTCTTTCTTTCTTTCTTTCTTTCTTTCTTTCTTTCTCTATATAGTAAGAGTTAGGGTCTTTTTCCATACATAAACATGAACAAAAACACTTTTTTTTAATAAATAAAAAAATTATCAGATTTGAAACAACATGAGGGTGAGTAAATGACAAAATTGTCATTCTTGACTGAATTATCCCTTTAAGATGGTTTCTGTGAAGTTTAGATGTAAGGTTAGAGGATAGAAAACATCATTTGCACCATACAAGAACAACAGAAGTCAATGGAACATCCCACCATGATACAACAACAAATGCTTGTGCATATAAGAGCAGTAGAGTGTGAACGAAAGTCATCATCCATCTTGCCACATTCAGCTTGTGTGAAAATTTGCAATTCCATAAGGAACATATCTGCTTGCTGTGTGTATGTGTTGTGTGCCACAGAGAGGAGCATTTCATCCTCACACTCTTCCTACTGCTTCCCATCAGGCTGATCCGCTTCCCATCAGGCTGATCCGCCTGCACAGCAACAGTTCCTGACACCGAATAACAAACGGGACCAAACAGAAACAGCAAGAGCGAGAGCAAAGAAAGAGAAATGAAGGGAGAGAGGGAGTGAAATTTGTGGGAGGGGCATCAAGGAAGGAACCATATGCTTTTAGCAAGAAAATTCCAGGTTGTCTTCATTCACTGACAAGTGAGAGGAGAGTGGAGAGGGAAACAAGAGCAGGGGCTTCAACAAAGAAAAACAGACTGGCGGACTCAACGCTTATTAGTTTAAACGTGTGTGTCTTTGCGGTGACAACATGGGAGCAGTAGTGGGCACATTGACTATGCAGACAAGACAAAGACAACCATCTAGAGGTATGTTAAATAATGACAGATTATCTGACTCAACGATGCATTCTGTAATGGAGAAAGACTAAAGGAGTTTTGAAGTAGCAATAACAGCACTAAATCAATGACACAATGGCTAACTTAGTCGCTGAAAGAGCGTTTAAGGAAAAGAAAGAGTGTCCTGTATTTGTTCAAAGACAGATGACACTTAAAAAAGATGAGATTTATGTACAGACAATGTTAAACTAAAGAGCTGAGAGAGGACAGAAAGGATGCGAGGTTGAGAAGATATTCAGTTGACAGGCAACACATCAAGGTCTGCTGTTTACAAATGATGGTTTAACCTCGTCCCTCACAGATAAACATCATGGACAGCGTGTGTGTGTGTGTGTGTGTGTGTGTGTGTGTGTGGCATCTTTGTACGTGCGCGGGTGTTTTAACACTCTGCTCACATATCAACCTTCTTCCTGTTCACATGCGCCATGGTGTAGTTGTCATGGAGACAGCTTTCTAATGCTTTGTACAGCAGATGATGGGATGTTATGATCGACATGATAGCAAGGGAAGCATATACACATGAATTCTATACAGAGCTGCTACTGTCCTTGGTCCATTTACATGGATCACAAGTTTAATCATAATTAAACTTGAGTAATAATATGCATCAGTCATTTATTCATTCAATCAGTCACTAAATTACGCACTAAATTAGAGGTCAACTGCATGGTAAATGATTATTAGATATAAAATACCTCATTTATTAATTATATATTTCCCCTTTATGTCACTGTGATTTTCTTTTGTGAAACACACAAAAAATATATTTTGTAAAATGTCCAATCTGCTCTTTTCTATACAATGCTGTTCCAAAATAAAAAGCTGCTCCACAAAGAAGTAGTGTCCATACGATTAATCTGAATGCATTTTAACAAATGCAAATATGAAAGCAACCAAATACATAAATAATACATTGAAGTACAAAAATAATATAATTTAACTAGAAAAGCCAAGTGTTTTAAAGCCTCAAAGGCCTTACAGACAGAGAGAACACTAGAACAATAAATATAATTTGTATTTAAACAGATTTCTCTGAAATGCATTACCTGTGTTGATTTTCTTTGGATAATTATTGAGTAAATTCTAATTACTGTTATTCCTATTCAACTTCCTGTAATCAGTTCAGTTCAAATTATGAATTAAAATTCTGCACAACCCCTTGTGATTTGAATCACTGGTGGTTTAGAACAACATAAAGAGGAGTACCTTGAATGAACAGAATTGCAATTTTGGGGTGAATTATTCCTCTACAATCTCTTAAAATGGCCTAGAGCAAAATTAAACGGCATAATAAACTGCTTCTATCTGGCAGATGGTCATCTGTTCCCTTTGCTCCAGCCAAACAGTTTACCGTATGACAACTGCTTTGGGACATTAGGCTCCAAACAAACCATTTCTCCATTCAAAGATCAGTGAGCCAAGACTGGTCTGGAGGCCTTTGCTTGGATTCTCAGCTCTATGTGAGGGGTGTGACTCCAGTCCTAATGAGAGGGGAGTTTAGAGCTGCAGTAACAAGTGATTTGTAGGGATGGGCGATACCTCTTATTTTATTTTCGATCCGATACCGATATTTTCAAGCCCAGTATCGTCAATATCGATACCGATACCGATTCCTCTAAACTAAACTGATCTTTTAAATTATTAAAAGAATATAATCAGTAATTATACTCACTTTTAATATTAGATTTTAAATCCGATTTTTTTTTTTTTACATTTTATAGGCCTTTTTTTGTTTACACTGTCAGAAATAAAATATACTAAAATTGTATTTTAGCCGTTTACTGGGGCATTAATCTCAAAGGTGCACCTATACCCCTAAAAGGGAGCATATTAGTACAATACAAGTATGCATGTTTTAAGGGTAGATAAGGTGTACCTTTGAGGGTACCTCAAGAAAAATAAACATGGTGTTACATAAGTACTAAAATTGATTATTATTATTATTATTACCATGGTAAATTTGTGGTTACTGTAATAAAACCATGGTTAATTTTTGTAAAAGGTTGCCAGGCTGTTGTACCCCTAAAGGTGAAACTTTGGCATATATATTTTTTCCTAAAGGTGAAACAATTTATTAACAGCAATTTATTAACAGAACATAACACAATCTGTAACACAATCTATTTGAACTTGCAACAACCAGTTTAAATAAATTTACTTGCACAAACCAGCCTATTTAAAATAAATATTACATGTACACAAAAGTTTGGGGTATTTTGGGGTAAAAAATTTTGTAATATTTTTTAAAAAGGCCTAAGTGTCATGCTCACCAAGTCTGCACTTATTTGAACAAAAATACAGTAAAAACATCAACATTGTGAAATATAATTAAAAATAACTACTTTCTATTTTAATATATTTTAAAATATAGTTTAAAATGCAGCTGTGATCAAAGCTGAATTTTCAGCATCATTACTCCAGTCTTCAGTGTCACATCCTTCAGAAATTATTCTAATATTATTTGCTGAAACATTTCTGATTATTGCTGCTTCATATTTGTGTGGAAACCGTGATGCATTTTTCAGAATTAATTTTATATATAACGATGATATGTAGTAATGTAATAATGTGGCGGTTTCTTAAGATCTACTTATGCTTCTGATGCTTTTGGGAATCGCAGCCCTATTTGAACAAGCACTGTGACTGAGCCATGCGTCCGCAGGGAACGCTGTCTGTGATTGATTGGTTCTGTCTTTCAGCATTTGCGTGTGTTCTGATCTGTTTTTTACAGTCTATGGTTCTGATGAGCAGGAGAAATAGCTCTAACCAACACAATTATTTGATAATATAGTCTATTTTTCCACTTAAGTTTCTTGATAAATAAAATTAGTAGTTAAAAAAATGCACTTTAGAATCGATATTTTTATATGAGGATCGATCCTTTCGATACAACACCAGTATCGAAAGTATCGATACTTTAGGATCGATCCGCCCATCCCTAGTGATTTGTACTGCCTAACAGCAGCTGCTCATGAATATTCATCCTGCTGTTTAACTATTTACTTGCTACGTGTCGCTTTTCTCTGACATCTTCCCTATAGATCTATCAAATCACTGTGATCTCATGCTCCCCACAGTTGAATGTGGGCGGCTTGCTTTGGTTAATTACGTGTTAGAAGGAGATGTTTTGTTGAGCTTGACGTCAAGGGCAGGCTTCTAATGACACGGCCTTCTTATATGTAGCGCCATGAACTGCAGTTCATTATTTTCATACACTTGGCTTGTATTGAGAATTAATGGCAGTAAACTTGATTTAACCTGACTTGTTTATAATTGGCTCATCAAAAATACTTATAATTGACACATAACTAGAAAATGAAATAAAATGCAACACTCTCCAGTCACAATTACTGAGTCCAAATGTGCACTGCAATTTGCTTGTAGCTAATAAATTGAATCTACAGTGATTTCCCTAATAAGTTCAAATGACACATAATCAATCTCAGAGATAATCTCAGTTTTAAAATCAATAAAGAAAAGATTGACAAGAAGGCTTGTGCTGTTGTTGTTTTTAACTTTCCGCCATCACTGTGCTAGAGGAAGTACTCTAATGGCACTAATAGCTGCTTGAATGGAGAATGTGTCTTTAAAGTTTATTTTAGTGTTTTCCTACTGCCGCTGTTTTCAAGGGCTTTGTCACTGTTTTAAGCTTTAAAGAGGAAGAGAGAGAGAAATAGATGGAAGGAGAGAGAGTTTCAGTCCTATGCTGTGTTCTGTTGCTCTTCCACTCTACTGGCTATTTTTTTTTCTTTCATGTTCTGACGTCTTACTTCTCCATTCTCTACTGATCTCTCAATTTTCCCATACTAAAAACACAGGCTCCTCTATCTTTTTTGTTACAGTATGTCTTCCCCATTTTTCAATTTCCAAGTAATTTATTGTTGTGCATGATTATTTTGCACATAAAAACAAGAAAAGATACAAGGGTGCAGGTAGAATGAATGAATGTTTTTGGTCTTATTGGTTAGAAATTCACTATGCAGACAATAAATGAAGTAATAAATATGTAGATATGGAAAATAAAATGAAGTAAAAAAAAATGCTTTCAACATGTTATTGGTTGATATTCTTTATTAAATAAATGAAGTAGAGAAATGGAAAATATATATATATTTTTAAATCAGGTTATTGATTCATTGTGGAGACATTAAATAAAGTATGGAATATGGACATATGGAAAATAGAATTTTAAAATACTTTCAACAAGTTATTGATAAATATTACGCAAACAATAATAGAAGCAGTGAATATGGGGATCAGTGATCAGGCTATTTCTCTCTCTCTTCTCCCTCTGATAATAACACTACATCTTTCTTAGGTGTGTCCCCCTTAGTTTTCTCACATCTTCCCTTTTCATTCTCACCCTCACATCAGTTTGTTTGTGTTAAAAGGAAGAGAGGTGATAATTAAGAGTGATGAAATGAGGGGCTGCCCTCTTGAGTTCTTGCACAAGCAGAAGTTTATCATCTAGTCAGTCTCGTGAGATGTATCCATTACATTCTCATCACAGTTATCAGACAGATCTGACAATATCTGGGAGTTGTTCAAGAAACATAGCTAATGGATGCTGTTTGCTCTGTTGTTATAATTCAGTTCAGCTTCAAGTTTATACTCTCCATTACAAACCTATCTTGTCAAGCTGGTTAAAATGGTTTGCAGTCTTCCAAAGAGACAGAATTTGTTTGAAAATGTCAGATCTTTCAGAGATTTAGACCGAAGTAAAACTGGCAAAGAAATTAAGAGGATGCTGAAGGATCTGAAAATTGCTGGTTCAGAGAAAACATTGACATTTGACTATGGAGAGTGTGTTGTGTTTTATGCTGATACTACAATGATGTTTTAAAAGGCTAATCCCACTACAATAAAAAATCAGTCATTTACTCACTTCATGCCGTTCCAAACTTGTATGACTTTCCTTTATCTGCGGAACACAAAAGAAGATGTTTATCAGAATGTTCTTGCTGCTCTTTTGAATACAATGAAAGTAAATAGTCATCAGTGGCTATTAGGCTGCTAAAATGTAAATAACTGCGTATTTTAATAGATTTTAAATGTAATTTATTCCTGTGAAGCAAGCTGAATTTTGTGTTGGGTGCTTTGAAAAAGAGACAATATCAGAGATGATCCTCTTCAGGCAGAGAAGTGAAGAGTGTCATTTCTTTGGCACTAAATAAGGAATATTTTCCAAACACGTTTCATAAACATTTCCTGCTACTGGTCGGTCAAATAGCCCCGAAATTCACACCATTGGTTGACCCAGTGCTGCTGTTGTCAGGCTGGTCGGGATGCTCAAACAAAATTCTTGTTTTGGTAGTGTCACAAAGCCAGAGTGTTCACTGCTGGTGAAAATTCGCTGATGAAAAGCATATTGGTTTCTCAGCCACAAATTACTAACCAGCATAAGACAGCCATTCATACTGCTCTAAGCAGGTCTTTAGCTTCGAAAATCTGCTAAACATGATGAAATCGGTTCATTTGTTTTCCATGAATTGTCCAAACTAGTCTGAAATGGCTAATGAGATCATTCTTTATCTTCTTGTATGAATGCGTTGGTGAGTTTGTGTTTGGGAAATAACGGCATGCTGAGAACTATATGTAGGAAATAAAGAATGAATAAAACTCATTAGTGACAGAGTTGTGTTACTGGCTGTGCAATAAATCATAAAGCTGATTTATTTTGAGTACAAGGGGAAAACTGATGTAATAGATTGTCATTGACTGTTTAATTCAAAATTTGGAACGCTCTCAAATAGAGAACTTCATTTTTTCACCAACATATGGTTTAATCACAATATGGTCCAATCCTGTGTGAATTCAAGCACATACCCCTGACATTAGCAGCCAAGATCATGCCCCAAAAAACACACTATGGGTCGAGCCAAAAGTGACACATTGGATCAGCACAAGCAGCACGATGTCTAAAACTCTTCAGGGAAATCAGCCCACTAATGTTTTTCTTATAGTTCCCTCTGCACACTTAACAAATCAATGTAACAAACTGAGAAAGTATTTTCACATCTCACATAACCTTCCATCACTTTATATATGCACATCTATGTGTATTTGAGGATATGGAAGGTTAAAGTGTGCGTGTTTGAAAACCAGAGAGAGGATTTATAAAGGGCTGGAGCATTTATAAGGAGATGCAATGGCTCTCCAGTGTTCTGTGAAAGATGAAGGTCTTCCCTCAAGCCACCCATGGCCATTTTCATTCGTTAGACTGATTTCCCCATCACCCCATATGCCTCTCTACCCACAACCAATCATTTTGCCGGAGCTGACACAGCAGCAGAAGCATGGCCTGCAGGGGGCGAGTGCGCAAGTGTGTGTGAGCTTGTGTGTGTGTCGAAACACATGAGTTATCCAAGTTTCTTTCCTACCAAAGTGAAAGTCTTTGAAGTGGAGGTGTACGTTGTGGGTTTGCCCCAAGCACAGTTTCTGTATTTGCGAAGGGAAACAGTGTGTTTCTAATCACCACCGACAATCCCATGATGCTTCTGTAATCTCTCTGCACTAAGAAGAAAATGTTAACCAAACTAAAATCCAAAGTAAAAATTGCTACTTGTTAAAGGGACATTCATTAGTTAGCTAGCTAGCATTAGCATTGCTGTTCTTCGTGTACTTTAAGTGCCGATTCCACAACAGAGTGATGGTGTGATGACGTTTATAGTTGTTCAACGGATGCATTTGATGGGTGAATCAGGATTTTTTTCTGAGAGTAAATTATTTACCCATGCAGATTTTGCTTCAGGTTCAGGCTGGTCACACAAATTTGCCACATTGACCAACTGAAAACTGCTTTGTTTGAAACTGACTTTTGTGTGAGCTGTGCTTCATACATTAAAACCCTACTGACAACAGACAATGGAATTTTTTCACCTGAAAATATTTTACCACACCTTTAGACCCTGTACTGCCATCTACTGATGTGGAGCAGCATGATGGTCTGTTAAGTTTGATGCAAATTGCACTACATTATAATGTCAATTATAATAGTCTAATGCAATGCTCTCTTGGCAGGTCTTCCAGCCAATTACATCAAACCTCTACAATTAATCCAAAATGCTGCAGCAAGATTAATCTTTAATGAGCCGAAAATAATGCACGTCACACCTCTGTTCATCAGTTTGAACTGGCTACTAATAGCTGCTCGCATTAAATTCAAGGCATTAATGTTTGCCTACAAAACTACCTCTGGCTCTGCACCCCTTTACCTAAATTCAGTACTTCAGACCTATGTGCCCTCTAGAAGCTTGCGTTCTGCAAGTGAACGATGCATTATTGTACTATCCCAAAGAGGCACAAAATCACTTTCAGAGACTTTTTCATTAACTGTTCCCATCTGGTGGAATGACCTGCCCAACTCAATCCGAGCAGCTGAATCCTTAGCCATCTTCAAGAAATGGCTAAAAACACATCTCTTCCATCTTTATTTGACCCTCTAACTCTATCACTCTCTATTTTATCTATCTATCTTCTTTTAAAAAAAAAAAAAAAAAAAAACACACACACTTGACCCTCTATCAATTGCATATTTATTGTCTAACTGCTAGCTTTTCTTGAAACTAGCGGGCACTAACTAAGCTTTATCTATTCAATCTACTTGTTTCTTATTAAAATTAAAATAAACACTAGGTTTCTTTTTCCTATATTCTATCTACTCGTTTTCCTTAAAAAAAAAAAAAAAAAAAAAAAAAAAAAAAACTTGCTACGTGTACTGCGTTAGGCTAACCGAGACTTGTCATAGCACTTGCATGTTGCTCTTTTGTTGGTTTTCATTGCTTCTGTTGCCCTCATTTGTAAGTCGCTTTGGATAAAAGCGTCTGCTAAATGACTAAATGTAAATGTAATGTATACAGGTGCATCTCAATAAATTAGAATGTCGTGGAAAAGTTCATTTATTTCAGTAATTCAACTCAAATTGTGAAACTCGTGTATTAAATAAATTCAATGCACACAGACTGAAGTAGTTTAAGTCTTTGGTTCTTTTAATTGTGATGATTTAGGCTCACATTTAACAAAAACCCACCAATTCACTATCTCAACAAATTAGAATACTTCATAAGACCAATAAAAAAAACATTTTTAGTGAATTGTTGGCCTTCTGGAAAGTATGATCATTTACTGTATATGTACTCAATACTTGGTAGGGGCTCCTTTTGCTTTAATTACTGCCTCAATTCGGCATGGCATGGAGGTGATCAGTTTGTGGCACTGCTGAGGTGGTATGGGAGCCCAGGTTTCTTTGACAATGGCCTTCAGCTCATCTGCATTTTTTGGTCTCTTGTTTCTCATTTTCCTCTTGACAATACCCCATAAATTCTCTATGGGGTTCAGGTCAGGCGAGTTTGCTGGCCAGTCAAGCACACCAACACCATGGTCATTTAACCAACTTTTGGTGCTTTTGGCAGTGTGGGCAGGTGCCAAATCCTGCTGGAAAATGAAATCAGCATCTTTAAAAAGCTGGTCAGCAGAAGGAAGCATGAAGTGCTCCAAAATGTATTGGTAAACGGGTGCAGTGACGTTGGTTTTCAAAAAACACAATGGACCAACACCAGCAGATGACATTGCACCCCAAATCATCACAAACTGTGGAAACTTAACACTGGACTTCATGCAACTTGGGGTATGAGCTTCTCCACCCTTCCTCCAGACTCTAGGACCTTGGTTTCCAAATGAAATACAAAACTTGCTCTCATCTGAAAAGAGGACTTTGGACCACTGGGCAACAGTCCAGTTCTTCTTCTCCTTAGCCCAGGTAAGACGCCTCTGACGTTGTCTGTGGTTCAGGAGTGGCTTAACAAGAGGAATACGACAACTGTAGCCAAATTCCTTGACATGTCTGTGTGTGGTGGCTCTTGATGCCTTGACCCAAGCCTCAGTCCATTCCTTGTGAAGTTCACCCAAATTCTTGAATCAATTTTGCTTGACAATCCTCATAAGGCTGCGGTTCTCTCGGTTGGTTCTCTTTTTCTTCCACACTTTTTCCTTTCACTCAACTTTCTGTTAACATGCTTGGATACAGCACTCTGTGAACAGCCAGCTTCTTTGGCAATTAATGTTTGTGGCTTACCCTCCTTGTGAAGGGTGTCAATGAATGTCTTCTGGACAACTGTCAGATCAGCAGTCTCCCCCATGATTGTGTAGCCTAGTGAACCAAACTGAGAGACCATTTTGAAGGCTCAGGAAACCTTTGCAGGTGTTTTGAGTTGATTAGCTGATTGGCATATCACCATATTCTAATTTGTTGAGATAGTGAATTGGTGGGTTTTTGTTAAATGTGAGACTAAATCATCACAATTAAAAGAACCAAAGACTTAAACTACTTCAGTCTGTGTGCATTGAATTTATTTAATACACGAGTTTCACAATTTGAGTTGAATTACTGAAATAAATGAACTTTTCCACGACATTCTAATTTATTGAGATGCACCTGTATATAATAGTCAGTTTTAGAAAGTGTTACTGAGCATTACTAGGATTTTCCAATCTGATATCACAGCAATTCCTACATATTTTACGATATGGCTAATTCATATGACCTCACTTTCATACAATTTGTGAAAAATCTTATGTATTTTACAAGGTGGTAAATTCATAGGAATTCATACGAATGACCATCCCTAACCCTACTACCCCTCACAGAAATTGTACAAAATTGCATGAATGAGGTTGTACAAATTAGCCACCTTGTAAAATATGTACAAATTGGCCATGAGATAGTGTTGCAACTTTCCAATTTGTGTTTACCATTGCTCAATATTTACGCCTGTTTTTTTGTCTTTTTATTTCTTCGGCTTCAGATCTTTTCTGCTTCTTTAGCCTTACAACTACTGATTCTCCCATTGTCTCCAGTGGTAAAGTACAATACTAAGTGTTTCAGTGTTTAATTTTCAAACAACAGCTAACAACTCAAACCCCCACCTTTTTACACTTCTGGTGTTCCTATCAAAAATGACTGGTGTACAAAAAAAAATGGGAGAAAAAAAAAACATTTCTTTTTGGAATTGCGTATGCATTTTTAAATAAACATTGCTAAAATTACCCACACATATATTTTTTTTTTTTCACTAAAAAAAATTGCAAGCCTGCATCCAATAATTTCCAAAAAGAGATTCAAAAACTGTGTAAATTATAAGAAAACAAGTTATAATATAATAATATAGCATAATGAAAGATTTACAAACAATTTTTTTTTAGAAGTCGGTCATTTTTGTCTGGAAACACTAGATAAAGGATTTTCAGGATTCATTTATTTATATTTATACAGCACCTTTTAAAACAAAGTTACAAAGTGTTTTAAATATAATACAGAACAATTAAAATACAAAACTTAAGCTATATATATATATAGTGTATAAATTAAATAATAATGTAAATAATTACAATAAACACCATCAGAATAAAAAAAAGCCATATGATAAAAGTGAGTCTTAAGAAGAGATTTAAAGGAGGCTAGTGTGCTTGCCTGCCTTAGGTCCCCAGGCAGGGATTTCTACAGATGAGGGGAACGGACAGCAAAAGCACGGTCACCTTAAGTGAGAAGTCGAGATTTCGAAACCATTAGTAGGGCCCTAGCAGAGGATCTCAAGCAGCGATCAGGCTCATAGGGAGTTAACAAATCACAAATATAGGCAGGAGCTTGACCCTTCAAGGCTTTAAAAACAAGCAGTAAAATCTTAAAATCAATTCAGGTAATCAGTGAAGGGCAGCAAGGATCAGTAGTCACTTCTCTTAGTGCGTGTTAAAAGCCTGGCAGCAGTGTTTTGAATCAGCTGAAGTCTTTGGATTTTTCGCCTGCTGATACCAGAATAAAGTGCTTTACATTAGTCAAATCTGGAGGAGATAAAAGCATGAATGCCCTTTCCTAAATCAGCAAAATAAAGTAATTACTTAATCTTCGTTACTTGTGTCAGTCGTGTAAAGCAAGACTGCACCACTTTAGGCATCTGAGCACTGAAGCGCAGTTCAGTGTCAAAAATGGCACCTAGGTTATGAGCCTCTTTTCAAACATTATTAGATAAGGCAACCATACTATGAGATTATTAATACTACTAGTACTGATACAGGATGCATCTGTGGTACCAGGCTTTATCGTGTTTACAATTGAGTATCATCTAGCAGTGGTAAGCAAATGTCATGACCACACATAATTTGACCCAAGGGTAACATGTAAATAGAAAAGCTAAAAATATTAGGGTTAAAGGGTTAGTTCACCCAAAAATGAAAATTCTGGCATTAATTACTCACCATCATGTTGTTCCAAACATGTAAGACCTTTGTTCATCTTCGGAAAATAAATTAAGATATTTTTGATGAAATCTGTGAGTTTTCTGACCCTGCATGGACAGCAACACAACTGACACGTTTAAGGCCCAGGACATTGTTAAAATAGTCCATGTGAGTGGTTCAACCGTAATTTTGCGAAGCTACAAGAATATTTTTTTGTGCGTATCCATTGCAGTACTCTCGTGGACGTGTGTCGAGGACTGACACAGAAAATAATTTGTTGAGTAAAGTTGTTATTTTTGTTTCTTTGCACAAAAAAAAACACTCTCGTAGCTTCATAATAATACGGTTGAACCACTGATGTCACATGGACTGTTATAATGATGTCCTTCTGGGCCTGGGAACGTTTCAGTTGTGTTGCTGTCTATGCAGGGTCAGGAGACTCTCGTAGTTCTTAAAAAATATCTTAATTTGTGTTCTGAAGATGAACGAAGGTTTTACGGGTTTGGAAAAACACGATAGTGAGCAATTAATTACAGAATTTTCATTTTTGGGTGAAGTGACTATAAAAGTGTCTTAGAGATTCAAAAGACATTTCAATATTTTCAAACACTGTGCTCAGATTTGCAAAGATGAAGCCTGAGATTTCCATGTGAATGCAATCATTTCTCATCTAATCAAAAAAAAAAACTGTCTTATTTGACTCCCTTTTATTTCTCTTAAGAAATTTAAAAAGGAGCATCTGAGATAAAGTTGATATTTACTGTGCTGTGAAGGAGCAACCTCTGAGCAAGCAGTGGTCATTTATCAGCCTGAAACTGACATGTGGCTTGCCTTCTCTCTCTAGATAATGTAGATGATGAATTAGAGATGACAATGGTCAGCCATCGGCCGGAGGGTCTCGAGCAGCTCGAGGCGCAGACAAACTTCACCAAGCAAGAGCTACAAGTCCTTTACAGAGGCTTCAAAAATGTATGTTGCCTGGTATTTCTCATCTCATTCTTCTCATCACTCCCACATCTGCACATTTACTTTACACAAATGTCTTTTGACACATTTTGGAATCTGATAAGAAGCTTATAGTGTTTATGTAATATATCCTTATGCCTCAATATCTTCTCTTATGAATCATCGCATCTCATCTGCATATACTGTCCCCGTGGTCCTGTTTGCCATGTCTCATCTGTCTTTAAAACTCTGTAAACTCTTATTGTTCCTCTTTGCATTATCCAGCGTGTCACTAATCACTGTGTGCTAGCCTCAAGCCACAGTCAGCCAGTCATATTTCACAATACCAGCATTCACACGCTCCATTAGACACACATAAACAGTCAGGCTCAGCAACCCACACAGCAGCTCATATTTGTTGGGTTAAAAAAGTTTTACCAAAACCACTGTGTATTATATGGCAGTGTTTAAGCATTGAAGCCCATAATTTTTTTTTGTTATCATTCTCATGAATATGTGTTACATAACTGCATGTGATTTGTGGAATAACTATTAAAAATGTATTGAAAAAAAAACATTATTATAATATTACAAATATATTTTAATAAAATTATTATATTTATTAATTATTTAACTAATCAAATTACTGCTAGGGGCCTCAAGCCAATAATATGTTTACAATATAATATTAATAATGTTTTTTTTCCTCAGGAGTGTCCAAGTGGAGTCGTGAATGAGGAGACATTTAAACACATTTATGCACAGTTTTTTCCACATGGAGGTACTAAAAAAAAGAGAAATCCTTAAATATTACATGCTTCTTATGATAAATTTTAGATAATCAAAGTGTCTAATGTTTTCATCTGGTGTCTTCTGTACCAGATGCCAGCACATATGCACATTATCTCTTCAATGCATTTGACTCCAGAAATAATGGATCCATAAAGTTTGAGGTATGAAGAAAATGTGGACTCCTGGCACAGCATTAAAAATACAGATTTTAGAGACATCACATAACTGATATTTTTTCTGTCTTTCTCTCAGGACTTTGTGATGGGACTATCTACTCTACTGCGGGGGACGGTCAGAGAGAAACTGGAATGGACATTTTATCTCTATGACATTAACAGAGATGGATTTATCAATAAGGAGGTATACCATATTTAAAGAGGCAGTCATAATTAACATAACTTAATTCAATAACTCACTCAGTCTTCATGTACCTCACAGGAAATGACAGAGATAGTGAGGGCCATCTATGACATGATGGGGAAGTACACGTCTCCGGCTTTAAAAGGGGATGTACCAAAGCAGCATGTGGATAACTTCTTTGAGGTCAGTAATAAGAAATTATACATTTAGGTGACATTTTGCAACAAAATGAAATATATATATATATATATATATATATTCATTCAATATAATATAATATAATATTATATACTGTATATATATATATATATATATATATATATATATATATATATCAATGGTGATTCTCATCAAATTACGTGGCTCAAAATAGACTTAATTTTCTTGTTGATTTATCCATTTCTTTTGATTTTGAGATAAAAATGTGTTTGAATAGTTATCCATAGCAATTCCCATTTTACAGCAAAAAATGCCAGAGCAATCCAAATCAATTTTCTCTCTCCTACAGAAAATGGACAAAAACAAAGATGGAGTTGTAACATTGGAGGAGTTTGTGCTTGCCTGTCAGGAGGTATGTTTATATAGTTTTGGATGTTTTATTTACATCTGCCTCAGTCTTTTGGTGAATTTGCCACGCCCCTTTCTCCAAACCCCACCTCCTGAAGATATGTCAGCCATCTTAAACATGCAAAGTAATTAATGGCTCAAAACCTGTTACTCTCAGAGCCTTTTTACTGTTTACAGAGCCTGATTGTTTGTTTCAGTGACATCTGTCAGGTAGAAGGGTAATTTTACACGTGATATTTACATTTCAAATGTAATTCTTTTTTTTTTATGTGGAAAAAGCCACATACTGGTGTATTTAATAAAATTAAAAAAAAGAAGTCAAGATCAAGTTTGACCAAAAAGATTCTACTGCCTCTGTGTGGTCAAACTGATGATTTACATCTAAAAGTTTCTCTTTTTTTTCACCAGGATGAAAACATGATGAGATCCATGCAGCTCTTTGAAAATGTGATGTAGAGAAGCTCCACCAGAAGAAGAAAAGAACAAAACAGACAGTGGGAAACAGAACGCACAAGGGATTTTACATTTAATATATATTTGCTATATTTCACTGAACTGAGTTCTGGGGGAATATGATGGCCTGAGAGGAATGAGAGTCTGTGGGCTTTGATTTCCTCTCTCTATTCAAACCTTGTAATATATTCAGTGTTGTTTCTTGCTGGTGTTTTGGGAAATTGCCAGCCCAGAATCCACTTTGATCCAGCCACGGAAGACTATATGTTTGAAATGCATTGTGCATTTCCTGACAGGTGGTGATGATCAACATCCTTCTTCCCTACGAAAAAAAAAAAGAAAGCCACTCTTTCATTTGCTTGACCCTAGAGCTCAGGACTCTACATGTTGTGTACTGGAACTGCATCCAGGAGGAACTACAGCCTCCTTTGCTTGCTTTCTTTGCCAAAAAAGCTTGCATGAGAAAAACCAGATGTGTTCGCTATGAGTTGCTTGAAAATAATGCTGGCCTTCAAAATATCTAATTTTATGATTTATTTATCTATGACATAGGGTTTAAAGGATACTTAATTTGATGTTGATTCTGTCTTGTGTTGTCAGCGTTGTTTGTTAGTAATTGCTGTTTCCAGTCCGCCCACTTAATGTATGTCTATCTGTGTCAGTACTTACCAAGCCATTTTTGCCCACCAGATCATAGTGAATAAGGTGGGACAGAAGTTATGTGTGTGTGTGTGTGTCCAAGTATGAAAGTAAGTGAGAAGTATTAAGGAAACAACAAAATCACAACTGTATTCAAACCCAACAAATGACAATCTAGTCCCTGGATACCCTTATGTCCCCAGATACCTCTGCATAGTTTCACAAAGGACAAGACAGTATTTGTAAGAGGAAAAAAATAAGATAAATCCAGATAAATCACATGAAATAAAGAAAAATAATAATTATTTATAGGTCAGGGTCAGTCGTAGGACATATAAGCTATGTATATACTTGCAAGTATGGTGTCACATGAAGAAATGTCCAATGAGACAGATACAAACTGTGAAAATGAAGTATTCTGTGCAATTCAAATCTCAGTCGAAAATGATTAAAAACATTTGTGGAATAGCATTCAGCGGTGTTTTCTTATTTCACTGTTTATGCCAAAGACTGTTGGGTTGTTATTATTTTTAGCAAGCGAAGCAACATAAATCAGCTCTTTATTTATTTATTTGAATAAAAATACTTCCTAATTTATATATAGCCTATATGTGTACACATATGTGTGTGTGTATAAAAAAAAATATGTATATGTATATATGTAAAAGTGTAGGGGGGACCCCGAGGACACCACACACTATAGGAGCAAAACGGTTAAATCTAGGATTTTTTTTCCCTCATGTTTGTGGTCTCTCACATTTTGAAGATCTTATAAGATTTTAAAAATATTTTAGTGTGTACCCAGCATTAGACGTGAAATTTGGAAGGAGAGCCTAAAATATGTTCTTGTAAAACATACTCCAATAATCTTTTAATTCCAAAAATCTGATTGTAAAATGTGTAGTTCTTTTTCCAATGCACCCAATTCGCGAGAGTAATACATTTAATTAAAATCTTTCCAAGACACGCTTATCTGGATTAATGTCATGCTCTACAGTACATATCAACCCGGCCCCAAACTCCGTGATTCTGTCTGTGGAGCGGATTCATTGGCTGGGCAGGAAGACCGTCCCAGTAATGGGCGTGATTGACTCAATGTGGGTTAGTGTGTCCATCCTGCACAGTTCAGTCTACTCTACGCACACTCACATAGCCTACAGAGATGGATCTCGAACAAATGGGTCCCCAAACCTTCATGTACGGTATGTAATGCGTTAAATACTTATATTGATCCGTTCTTGTCATATAGTCTATTAGATCACACGTATAGTACGTAAACGTGGCACTAGTAAGTAACGCAAACTGAGCATGGCGTAGTGTAGCTACCCAAAGTTATATTGTTAGACTTAAATTGCTTACCAGCACGTGTTGATGTATTAACTGGTATAAGTACAACGTAATGTCGTTATTAAATGGCTCGATGTGGAGTGACATTAAACAACACGTGGAGGGCATGAATTAGCACTAGCTAATCGGTTAGCACTACATTATTCACATAGTGGTAGTCAGCAATTAACCTGAGACCTATTTATGTTTGTTCTAGTCTTTATAGACAAATTCAAAAATAAACTTCTAAATTGAACGTATTAAAGCAACGAAACGAACCGTCCACAGCTCGTGTCTCCCTGCACGCGCTCTCTGAACACGTGTACCGGTCCTGGCGCTCCAAAATGGCGTCACTGTGCTACACGTGTTTGAATAGCATGCAACTTAAATGTATATTCTTTGTTATATCTGATAAGTCAAATAGATGCTAATTAAGTGTAATGGAGGCCTCCGTTACATAAGTACTGTTTTTTCTTAGTTTCGTTTTCCTAACAGACACACCAGGTCTTTTGCTCAAATGATTCCAATGCTAACGGCGTTTGAAACGTATTACAATGGAAACACAATTCTGGTTTAAACATTTTGTCGGCATTGTCAGGTCTTTAGCAGTAAATTAAAATACCAACATGAATGTACTTGCCACGTGTAGTTTCTTGTTTCCACGTGAAACCATTGGCTGCATTTTGTTAGTTTTGTTGCAGTAACACGATTCTCTAAAAATGAGTGAAATGCAGGCTATAAAAAAATGAACGTGAAGGAATCGTTCTTTGGAGCCAGACCATTTCAATGGATTGGATCACAAAGCCGGTCGGAATGAATCAGACCAAGCGGTTCACGGACTCATTTTTAAACCAAGATCCATATTAGGGACCACGTGCCAAAGTAAAGAGATGGTCCTCACTGCAGAACACAAGATCCAGGGGGCGTGGTTTGATCTAGATCCAACTCCTCCCACTTTACATTTACCTAAACCTACCCATCTCCACCCCCTGATCCCTAAACCCACCCATCTCCACCCCCTTGATGTGGATCCAACCCTGCCCCCTGGATCTTTGTTCTGCAGTGAGGGGCTACTGAAAGTAAACGAATCACTTAATTGGTTTGAAGAGAGAATTGCTCGAGAACACCGGTTTGCAGAGTTTAGTTACACTTTCCATTACAGGAGGGATCTTAATGCTTTTTAAAATACTTTACTTTTTAAATAAACTTGTTTGTTTTTATAGGTTGTGAGCTCAAGGCAGGCAAGGAGGTCACTTTTAATCCAGAGGATGATGGTGATGATTATGATCATCAGTTATCAGTCAGAATGGTATGTGGCCTTTTTGAAATGGTCTTCCAATTTTTATTAACATTTAAATTTCATATAGAAGGCATTTGCTTATTTGTTAATTGTTGCAGGCCTGCGTTGATCCCACAACAAAAGACGAACTGAACGTTGTGGAGATCGAAGGGCAAGATTCAGAGGGTCAGAAGGTCAAAGCAGTTCTGGCCACACTCAAGCCTTCCACTCTCCCCAGTGTAAGTAGAATGTCCATCCGTTGAGCAATGTCATTTCACACATCGTTTGGCTACACTTGAGTTGATCTCCTTGAATTGCTCTTGTTGATGATTTGAACTAAAGATGTGTTTGTATCGCAGGTGTGTTTGGGTGGGTTTGAGATCACTCCACCTGTTGTGTTCCGCCTACGCTCTGGTTCCGGTCCAATTCACATTAGTGGACAGCATCTCGTTAGTGAGTACTTCATAATACTTGAGGAAGCGTATGATTATTTGTGATTGATAACCGTGTGGAAAACTGCTTTGGAAAGTTTCTTATTGGTACTTTTCTTTCAGTCATGGGAGGAGACCAGTCCTTTGATGAAGAAGAGGAGGAGGAGGAAGAAGAAGAAGAGGAGACATTGACAACAGCTAAGAAGAGGCCAGCATCGGTGACTCCGAAGCCTTCAGTAAGTTCTGGAATGAATCGGGGTCCTTTCATTGATATGTATGTGTAATTTTGTGGCTCATTCTCTAACCAACTTTCTCTCATAGAAAAAAATGAAGTTGGATGAAGAGGAGGAGGATGATGATGAAGATGAGTACGTGTTGTCTTTGCCATCTATGTAAAGTCATAGGTATTTAGTATTTTAGAAATAGTACTTCAAAATTTAGTAAATTAAATATTATAATTTTACCTTCCAGAGATGATGAGGAGGATGACGATGAAGATGAGGAGGAAAGTGAAGAAGAGTCTCCTGTAAAGGTGAAATGAGTTAATCAGGCCCTACATCTTGTAGAATGTTTAAAACTGTGGTCAGAAATGCTTATTTTCCCAATTGTTCTGTCAGGAAAAGAAGGCACCATCCAAACCACAGACCCCTGCACAGAACGGAAAAGGACCCAAGCCCAAAACGCCTGCTAAACAACAGAACAAGACTCCTGAAAAGAACAAAAAAGATGACAAGAAAACACAGTCGCCCAAAACACCACAGACACCACGGGTTTTCACTGTCCCAGAGATCAAAGCCAAGATTATGGCAAGTGTAGAAAAGGTATGTTTTCGTTTGCATCCTCTCTGCATATGAAGTCACAATAAGTTTTTGCATGTCGTAAGAAACTATCATCCTTCTATGCTTTGGGATACAATGGCAAAAGTTTGATTTGTGCATGATATTATTGAAAAGGAAAAAAAAAAATCATACTAGACAATAGGACTCATAATTTTTTGTTTGTTTTTTCAGGGTGTTGCATTGCCAAAATTACAGCCAAAGTTTGAGAACTTCATAAAGCACGGCTTAAAAGTCACCGACGAAAAGGTATATGCATTTTTCTTGTCATGTTGTGTTTTGATATTGTTATTTGTCAGTGAGAAAAAAGAGCATCTAAGACACGTTTTTTTTATTTGTTTATCAAACCCTGCAAATTTAGATTTGGCATACAGTAGTTTTTCAACTATTTATGAAATTAAGATAACTGCTTCATTGCTTTTTGTCTAAGAAATACTTTTTTAATGATATTCATTATGATATTGGGACACCCAGGTTTTTTGGCTGCCAGATGTTTAAAATAAATGAAAGTAAAAACATGTTAAAGGGTCAGTTCACCCAAAAATGAAAATTAGCCTGTTATTTACTCACCCTCAGGCCATCCTAGGTGTATATGACTTTCTTCTTTCAGACGAATCCAATCGGAGCACTTCTAAGCTCTATCGTTGCAGTGGGCAGGTGTTTCTGTTCAACAGTTCAAAACACGTTAAATAAAGTGTGCGCATCCGTAATGAAACATGCCTCACACAGCTCCGGGGGGTGAATTAAGGCCTCCTGTAGCGAATCCATGCGTTTTTGTAAGAAAAATATCCATATTTCAAACATAATAAACACTACTTTTTTTATCACTTCCACCATCTGTCATATGCGGAAGCCGTTCCGGCGGATGACGTAGGACGTCGTTTCGTGATTAGTGATGAATGTGGAGAGAGAACAAAACAAAACGTGTGACGCATACGTCCTACGTGATCCGCCGGAACTGCTTCCGCATACGACAGTCAGCAGAAGTGAGAGAAACGTGTTTATTACGTTTGAAATATGGATATTTTTCTTACAAAAATGCATGGAATCGCTACAGGAGGCCTTTATTCAAGCCGTGTGAGGCATGTTTTATTATGGATGCGTGCGCTTTATTTAACGTGTTTTGGACTGTTAAAGAGAAACACCCATCCACTGCAATAATAACGCTTGGAATAGCCAGGACAATTTTTAATATAACTCCGACTGGATTCGTCTGAAAGAAAAAAAGTCATATACACCTAGGATGGCTCAAGGGTGAGTAAAACATGGGATAATTTTCATTTTTGGTTGGACTAACCCTTTAATTATCAATGAGATATATTCAAGTCATTGTATGCTTGAATTATTTATAATAAATTAATAGATGCTAGCTTAAGGAACATATTAGGAACCGTCATGAATGAAGGTCTTACCTGTACTTCTGTTTTGTTTTGTCCCCAAAGGTAATCGAGGAGCTCTGGAAGTGGAGACAGAGTGTAAAATAAGAGCAAAACCATCTTTTGTTTTGCTTAAATTATTAGGCTCTCCCCTTTTTCTTTTCTTTTTTTGACCATGATTTTACTTTTTTGTTACCTGCAGTTTTAAGTTCGTCCCCATACTCTTCAGTTTTTATGTCAAATCCGTGCCATTTCCTGAAAAGACTTTACTCAGAACATGAGCTTTTTCATCCTTTGCAATCTGGCCTCTCCTCACCGCTGTGGTGTTGTCATGTCCATGGAGTGTGGCCTTCTTTTGGCAGCCTAGTTGCTTAAATGAGAGTCTGAGCAGAAGATTTCAACCCTCTAATTTATATGGAGATTTGTTGACTACCCGTCCATGGTTTCTTTAAAATTACAAGGAAATTTGTGTATGGCATTCTGATTAGAGATGCACCTGAGAAGTCAATTTACTGAAATCTTGAACAGCTTGACCTGATTTGCAATGCATGATTGATGGGTTTCAGAATGGTATCAGTGATGAATTCCAGTATTTCAGCAGTTCATGTTATTTTTGTAATTGTCAATATCTTGTAACCTGCTAGAAGGTGGGATATACTGTATGTTTGGGATTGATTAGTTAACTGTAAGAAATCCAAATGTCAAGAATGTATACTGTTAATGTCACAGTCTGTGCAGCTAAATCTCAGAACTCGTAATCTGTGGACTACAATTCAGAGGTGGTTCACTTTTTTCGACTTGGTTGAATCTGTTTAAATGCAAATAAAGTTTATATTTCACAAGTGTTAACCCATTTAAACCCTGTTTTCTTTTATCTTGACTGTTAACCCCCACTTAAACTTTCTTACCCTCGGTTTGTTTGTATAGAGATTTGTGACTTCTAACATTACCTCAGAACCAGTTGAAAAAACCTGCCTGTGTTGCTTTGTTGTTTTCACACGAAAATTGTCTTGCCTTGTCTTGCATTCAGAAACATTTGGGCTGACTTTGGGTTCCAGAGTTGAGCAAGTACTGATTACATGTAATCTGGACTACGTAATCAGATTCCAAAAATTAAGTACTTTTAAAATACTCTTAATCAGACAACAGTTACTTTTTTTTATTGATTACTTGATTCACACAGTAGCAAAAAAAATAATAATTTATTGATTCTCCTTAATTCCTCTTTTTCATCTTTTAAATGTTCTGGGATTAGGACTTGGTTTTATGCTAAAATAGAATCCTTTTCTTCTTGACCATTCATGTTAGAATAGAAAAGGGTCACTTTCATACTATTAGTAGAATATCTATACTCAGAAAGTTCAGATTTGTGGACATTCACACAAAGAAAGACCAGTCTCTGGACAAACAGCATTTGACCACAGCATTTCTGAAAATCATTTCCTGTTTAAGAAGTGTTTCAACATTTGCATCAATTTCTGATGAACACATTACTTTTTATTTGAGATTATCACTCAGTGGGTTATTTAACTATGTGTTACTATGTCATTTGGGAGGCTTTTGTCTTTCAAACACATTAAAATGCACAAATTCATGCTATTTCTTATTTACATGTAATGCAGGCATTCCCAAACTTTTTGTCATCTGAATCTCTTTCACTTATATTTCACCATACATCTTTGACCATATATTTACTTGAAGTACCCCTGAGATTTTAAAATAAGTATTTTAATAATTATCACATTATGTTCACGGTTCTCTTATGTTAGTTAATGCATAACATGCAGGTACACAAATAATAATAATTATAATTTTTTTAGTAGGCCTAAGTTTTATTTTGATTGATGTTACTCATTTAAAATGATTTGTTTTAATTTTACATTATTTATAACTTAATTAATTATTAACCTTTCATTAAACTTAAAAACCTCTGCTGTTCCTTTGAGGTAATGTAATGTTTAATGCATTCATGTTGTTATTGCAACAAATGAATGGGATATATGTATTACTCTTTGTATTTTTATATTGATATGTTATAAGTGTATATATGCGATAAACAAGTTAGGTCAAAAGTAATCAAAACGTAGTCTGATTATATTAGCCACCTAAAATGTGTAATGTAACAGATTCCATGACTAACTAGGCTACAATTTTTGTCATGTAATTTGGAATCAGCAACAGTCTACAATTTGTAGACCTAAATAATCTACCCAGCTCTGTTTGCTTCTATCAAATAAATTCTATTTTTTTACATTCACAAAGTGTTATAAATAGTTAAGAGTTCTCTATCAACACTGTCAGGTTGCTGTGGTGCCACAGGTTTGCCAATATTCATAGGCTATACTTTCGAAAACTATTCTACACATTTTTAGCATTTTAAACAAGCTGGATTATTTTATTGTTTTTAAATATTACATTTATTTTGTATCAGACCTTTAATACTCTATATTCCGTTTTTCGTTGTGAGTTCGCGGGTGTAGACTGACAGAGGACCACTTGTACTTAACAGCCAGCAGAGGACGATAATACACCACGCTTTACAAATCACTGTAGTTGAGCAACTGTAGAAGTGATGTCATTGCTGTGGATGTGGAAAGGAGCCAGGAATACTTCCTGTGTAAATTATCTTGAGCATTGAGTCTATATTACCGAAGGCTTTCTCAGATGACCCCGACTCAACCGTACACATCACCTCACCCTCTCCAGTCAACGAGGGCCTGGCACAGGTCACTACTAACCATCTGTCCGCAAAGAGCTGTGGCGGAACTCCACAGGTTCACCCTGCGGAGGCTTCGACAGCATCTTAATGTAAGGAGTCTGTTAAATCACTTTATAATGGACACCCCTCCATTTACCCCCCACCCAGGCCTTTAAAACAGGTCAGTTCCTGAGAGTCAGCACTTTGGGAGGAGGGAGTTGGTTGCAGTGGGCATAAAGGCATTTTTATGGTCCCACAGGATCCAGCATTTATCTGCTTGAGGACATAAGTGCTTCTTTGCTGTGGCAGGCATAATCGACTGCAAGCAACTACCAGGACTCAGTGTTTATTTGTCGATCAAGTTGTGCAGAACGGTGGTAGGACCTCTGAAAGCAATACATTACTCTAGAGAAGAGTGCTGCTTAGGGATTTGGAAAATGCCTCTTCTAAAAAAAAAAATAACATTAGGGGAATAACAAATTAAGCAAAGCACACCTTTTTTTGTTAATGCCAAAACAGAATGTTTATTACTTTTTGTTTGCTATTTACATATTTATCAAATACAAAGTATAATACAGAGTTTGGGATGCAACAGCACACCTATATCATCTAACAAACCCTTATTTCGTCTGAAATTGTTCTTTCCCTCTGACACACAACATTCAACCATCGCAGCATGATTCTGAGGAGTTTCTGAGCGGCGTTTGGAGTCACTGCTGAATAAATCTAACCGATAAAATAAATTGCAACCACCCATACGCCTCTCTTTTGAACGCTTCATGCGATTTCTCAAATAACCAGGATGTAGTTTCACAAAATAAAATAAAAAAGTAGCTGGTTATCCGTTGAACCCCAAAAAGATGAAATATGCATACCCAGCCTGACAAAAAGGGAAAAGTGTGTGTCTTTGTGTCCTTTTATTTTCACAAATGGCCAGATTTGGGGGCATTTTAGGTCGTGCAACTCACATTATAAATAATTAATTCATCGTTACTTCCCTCTTCTGCATTAATCCTGTATTCTACAGCTCTGAGTGGAGGAGAAATTACACAGGGGGGCAGAAGGACAAATGAAAGGATGAAGGAGAAGATCAGTAAAAGGGTCAGCTGAGATGGCCTGTTCCATTCTACAAGTCATTTTGTCAATGAAACTGACCCTTATGGGGATAAAAGTCTCTGTATGCACAGACACACCACAGAAAACTGACTTCATTTATTCTGCAGAGGCTCGTACAACGTTTTATTTGTATGGGTTTGCTCACTGTTGGATGGCCAATATTAGTTCCTCACTTTTTTGTGGAATGGAATAGTCTTAGGATGGAGATAAGGTCAACCAACATCCCAGTCCATCAAAAAAGAGCGAGAATGTCATTTGCTTCTTGAGTTCTGGTACTCATACGAGCGCAGTCACTCCCCCGAGCTTGCCGCTCTCCTCGCTCGCCCAAGGCTGTAGGTTCTGCAGGGCGAACAGTGATGAGTTGTGGATGCAGAGCTGGTCTGATGGAACTGAATCAGTCAAAGACTTCTGAAAGGCATCGTGCTGGAGTTGAATCATCAGCCGGTTGGCCTGTTGACGCTCTGCCTCCCTCTCTTCCGCCGTCTGCCGTCTGACATGAGATGAAGGGAAAAGATATAGAGAAAATTAGAGGAGTGGAAGTTTTACATTTGCCACAAACTTGCTCATGTGCACATGTACTGCAGATATTCAGTTTCCAGTGCAAACAATGAATTGCAGGGTGAAATGAACTACATACAGCAAGGCTATAAGAAGACAGGGTGATCTTTGAGCAACAAATCACTAATTATGTGAATATTTTACCAACATATGGATTTGGATATAATTCAAGTGTGTGAAATTTTGTGAATTTTTGTGGAGATGTAATTGATTAATCAAGGTAAATATCCAGCTTATTTAAACATTACATTTGTGTAATGTTCAAGCAGCCCCTCCTCTTCTCCAAAGTGTGGTATGTCATTAGTGTGTTTGCCTTAATTAATAATTCATGTTTCTTCTTGACAACACCATTATTTTCCCATTAATTCTTACAGGTATTATGGCCGTTAGTAGGTCAAATCTGAAAAGTGATTTCAGGTAATTACAGACACTATGTGGTTAGTATATATACATATATATATATATATATATATATACACACAAACATACATACATACACACACACACACACACACATGTTTAAAAGGTTTTAAATAGGGCAGTTAAAATATGCATTTCAGTCTGTTTAATAATTTTATGTCCAGACTTGAAATTTTATCAAGTAAATCTTTCTATCCCATTAATTTCTGGCTAAAACCATGTTACAGTATTAAAACAATCAGGGCACCTATTTCACAGTGTGCTATTAGACATTATCAATGTCCAGACAAACATTTAGAGAAAAAAAAAAAAAAAGATATGCAATGGAAATATAGTCTAGTAAAATTGTGGCGTTCTTGTGCCTTTGTTCCTCATATGTGATCACACTTGAGTTTTTCACCATTTTTCTCAACATTTTCCATTAGAATATATCTCCCTTTCTTTCTTTCTCTGTCTCACCTCCACTTGGTCCTGCGGTTTTGAAACCAGGTTTTGACCTGGGCGTCTGTCATTTTCAGGGTTTTAGCCAAAGATGCTCGTTCAGCGCTGGCCAGGTATTTTTGTCTGTGGAAGCGCTTCTCCAGCTCACAGATCTGCACTCGGGAGAAAGACGTACGGGGCTTCTTTCTCTTCGGTGGTGTGCGGTTCTGGTACGGGTGACCAATACGCCGAGCCACAGTGAAAGGCGTCAGGGCTGCTGTAGTATGAACAAGGAAGGAAAAACTAGTGAGAGATGAGATAAGTCATGAACAGTCTGACACACAGATTATTGACCTCCTTCTGTCACACTAAATCATTTTTCTAAGTAGAAAAAGACAAAATTGGAATCTGCCTTTTCAAGAATTCAAATCTTTTTTGTTATTAATGTGATCTTTTTTTAGATATAAGATACCTAGTAGTTCGTATACCTACATTGTAAAATATTTCTGTTGTTTTTGCAGTATTAGAGTATATTTTAAATGTTTAAATGTTGTAAAGACAGACTGTCCAAGCCCACAAAAAATGGGATGCAATGCACATTTTTAGAATTCAATGATTTTTTTCCATATAATAATTGATAAAGAAAATTTTTTTTTTTTTTTATGAAGTTACTTAATGACAGTTAAGAAGTAAGTTGCTTTTTGCACATCAAGCCAGCTGTCACTTAAAGGTTTGTGTAATTCTGTGCTACATTAATCAGCCCAAGTTTCTGACTCTTGCTGAGTCAAAGGAAAACTCTGTTCATCATCATTATAAATTACTCCATGCCTTTATGCACTATACCTTTTAGATGTCAAGTTAGACTTTATATTATTGATTGATAAATACTAAAACCCCTCATAAATAGATGGATTGCTGATGCTCTTAGGATTTGTTGAGAGGCCTGTTACTCAGGTTACATATAAGCTGTACAATAAAATCACACAAAACATATCCTATTAATGTTGCATCAAATACAAACAGCAGCTGTTCTCCTAATGACAGTAATTACCTATATTGTTCATTTATTTATTACCCAAAACACACAGAGCAGCAGAGAGCGCCTGTTACGCAGCTATAGGTGGCAATAATTAAAGCTGGTGAAATATTGATATGTCTTTATAATAGCACAGCGTTCGCATTTACCCCAGAATAAAGAAAGCTGGTGATCTATGTGGCAGCTCTGAATTATATTCATATGCAAAACAGCGGTTAAACTATTCTCATTTATTTCTGTATTTATGTAGCCCGCTTGGTAGATGTTCAATAGCCTACATATTTGAAAAACAAAAACAAATAGGCCTGTATATCAAATTAAATCTGGTTAATCTAAAAAACGCGATGATTTCAGTTATTACACAATTATTTGGATATGTGTTAAAAATTGCACGTCCAATAAGCTTAAATATAAAGCAAAATCATGCAAACAAAAAATACATATTTTGCGCGTGCTGTTAACAGACACGTTGACTTCAGCTGAACATTTTGAGGTGTTGACTTTCTATCGGCCTTTTCATTTAATTTCGCCCATAACCGGCACAGGTGTTTCACGCTCTTCAAGGTCAAATACAACTAAAGCGAGCTCCTCAGCAGCATCCATTCATCTGCCGGCTCTTTATGAAAACAGCAGGATCACGTTTCCCAGACATACTGTCTAATATTTATTGTATTGAAACCTCCACCAATTCATCCTTTCACGTGCACACATGCAACAGCATCATAATTAGCACAACTAAAATGGCAAATTATTAAAAATGCATTATCCTATTTTGGGGAATAGCCTACATTTCTATTGCGATAACTCGCAAATAATTTTTTAAATATAGGCTACTCTATTTAAGTAATCTGTGGTGCGTTCATATGAATATAGGCTATAATAAAATGTATTGTCTAATTAGGCTATTTAAATGTAGGTTACTTTAATGATAACTAAAGCATCACATAACATCTTAGCCTAGGCCTAAAGTTATTGTTAAAGTACTATGTTATTATAGCGTGTCACCAACAATAGCTTTTGTTTTTTGTTTTGTTTTTTTAGTTCTTCTCTCATAATTATGCCGTCCTATAAAATAATAATAATAATAATACAGAATTAAAAATAGATATATTTAAAACAGGAAGAAAAAAAAACATCTATAGTGTGTTAGAAATGAGTGTTTTTACATTTCATAAGTTGTAGGCTAAGTCTGCTTGACTTTTACTGTCAAAAACCCACAGACCACCGACATTTTAAACTACAAATATTTTAAAACATAATTATAATTATTATAAGACGCAAATGTGAACTTGAGTGATGTTTGTTTTCTCAGACAATTCACCATTTCGTGATTCTGATAACTTCAACCACGAGGATTTGTGTAAGAAAAATGAAAGGAACAGATCGAAAGAATAAGACTATTCGTTTACCTGCAAACCTGTCTTTTGCGAAGCGCTGGCTGTTCTCTATCCAGGGAAAACTCAGGCTCCCAAGACCGGGAACCGCGCTGGCCATGGGTGGAGGCACGGCCGCGGCCAGGGGCCTGTGAGCCGGGACCCTAATCACTCCTCCGTGTGCAAGGGTAAAGTTCACTCCGTATGGACTGGACTCCTCATATGGAGCCGCGATACCGTGAAAAGTACCGGTCAGTGTCGTGTACGGCGTTGCGCTCGCTCCTGTTGGGCTGCCGAGATGGTAACTGCCTCCGCTCGCGCTGCCGCTGCTGCTCTCGGAGTTATTCCTAGTTGAGTTCTGCTGTGGCTCTTGATCGGTGCCGCTGAGAATCTGGTCGATGCCGAAGCTGATGGGTTCATGTTGGGTAGGTTGTGATGTTTGACTGGTGCCACTTGGGCTGGAGCTTGGGGCTCGGTCCATCCTCACCTCCCGAAGCTTTCCAGTGAGTTTATTCCACAGACAATTTCGGACTGCCCTGGAATTGTACTATAGAAAACTCTAGCTCTATGAGTGAGGGAATCCCTAGTAATAGCTACTTTGTGATGTATTACTCCTCGAGATTCAATTCTTGACTTAGGATGGCTTGGACGCATTCGTCTATGGGTGAAAAGTTTTTGGCACGAGGACTTGGCAGATTTCTGGCACTCTCTCTCTCCACTGGATCCCTGCGCGGAACTCGTTGGGCTCTTCTCTTCTCTGATTGGACAGTGCTCAATCTCCCTCTCCTTATTGGCTTTCATTTTGTTACAAGTCACAAAACATAACGCGTTTTGTGACATCATTCTTTAAAATGCAGATCGTTTAGTCCCCAATTTCTGTATTGGTCAAGTATCTCTTTATTATGGACATGCTGACATCAGCACGTCATCACTGGCTTTTTAAATACTTGAGTATTTAATAAAGATTCTACCGAGGCTTCATGTGGAAAATAAAGTGCTCATCAACTGTATTATTTACCATATGGACCTTTTGTGTAGAAAAAATAGTTTGTAGTTAGCGTAGTTTCATGAGATGAGATGAGGAATGTAGTCTATAATTTCATGATTTTAATATTATAATAATCTTTCTGGATTAGAAACTCTAATCGGCGTATTAAAATCAGAAACATTTATGATCAATTCACGCTTTAAGAAAAAAAAAATCTAATTTATATATCGCCTAAAGCAACTGGAGGAGTGCTTTTGACCTCAAAGCTGCCCTCAACCTTTTTTTCTAATATGTCAATCAACTTTAGACTCGTTCTCGGCTTTATTAGAAAAAACAAATTAAATAGCCTTTTTATTTATTTTGTCCATGGGGCAGTTGGAAAGTATTGTTCATATGAAATTAGGCTATACATTGCATCAAGCCAAAATACAACATAAAGGGTAATAATAATAATAATAATAAGTTTAGGATTCCTATCTATGATAGAAGCATTAAAATTCTGATTTATTTTTATAAACCATGTTAATTGAAGCGCTTTTTAACTTCTGAATGTTACGAATATTAAACAGGGTATTCAGACTAAAAGGTATAAAAATAAAATACTGAAAAGTATTCACTAAAGTCTCTCTAAATCGATTTAGGGACGGTGTATTTATATCCGATATAGAGTAGGCTATCATTCGACAATAATGGTAACATTAAACATTACAAGTTACTAATTTTGTTATAGCCTAATGCAGACATCAGCTTACTTTTTAAAGTGTTCTTAAACCAAAGTAAATCATTTTGTTTCTGTTAAATATTTTCTAAAGCGTTACTGAACTGAGTCCTTTAGTTGTTGCATCCGGAAACCGTCAGTTTAGCTGTGCGCCTAAAGGAGCCTGCACTGTTGGCGCTCGGAGAGCTGCTCTCCCTTGCGCTTATTTAATCGAGAGTGTTGGGACACCCGATCTTCTGACAGCGGATCTAAGTGGTTCCTTGTAATCTGCCACGTAAAAATGATTATGCTCTTTTGGCCTGGCCGCCGCGTTTGATTAGCTTCAGGGGGTGGGAGCTGGTGTGGAGCAAATCCGTTTACTTTGAAGTAGTTGATATTTTAATAGACCATTAGTGAGTGCTGACGCTAAAAAGCCTCGTTCCCCCGGGAGTTCGGCCCTCGTCCAGTGGCTGAAGACGCTTACGTCATTCCCGTCGTTGACCCATGGTCACTGTTTCGCTCTGAGCCTATTTGCTTTTATCATGCCACAGGGTTTCCTCTCATTAGATGATAGATAGATAGATAGATAGATAGATAGATAGATAGATAGATAGATAGATAGATAGATAGATGGGATGCATCCAAGTAAGATATCTTACTTCAATAATAAAATAGATCGCTATTGCGCGTAAAAAATAAAGCCTAAAAAAATATAGCCTGTCGTAAGAAGTATAGATATTTTACTTTTTGTCTTCTTAGATAGCCTATGTGCAATAAAAATATTAGGCTTAGCTAGGCTATGTTTTGTTCCAAAAGTTGTTCCAAAAGCGCTTTAAATGTGAAATTTGACATTTTTGTACATCAATGAAAAGTTCTGGTCTGAATTTAACCATGATTTAATCTCTTCTTTTTGGGAGGTGGGTATGAAATGCACTCATAAACATCCCGATTCTGTGAGGGACACAAGCGGTTTCAGCTGGCAGAGTGCTGGAGGAGAACTCGGACCCTCTTTTTATCTTTGACCCGTGAAAACAATTTAGCAGCCGAGAATCAATAGATTGATGAAAACTGAATTAAAAGCGTGAAATCCCTCGCTCAAAGAGCAAATAAAGGAATGGTTGGCGAACTGTTGGAGTAATTACCGGGATCTGCATATATGAGCGGGCGCGCGTGCCACCCTGCCCCCGGCGCTGTTTTTATTGCGCGTGTCTGCCGTTATCAATTCTGCCGAACATTTTAAATGGGAGTCTGGCAGCCCGCAGTATAAAAGCGCTCAGATAATATGCAAAAAGACGACACTGCTTTTGAATAATAAATGATGCGCTTTTATAGCGGCTTTAAAACACCTGTGATGCTACGATATGAAAAGACCATGATAAGTAATAGTGCATTTAAAAAGGATCTAGTATGTTTTTATTACTATATTTTAAAAAGCATAGAGTGAGAGAGACGGCGGGAAGGAAATGGGCTGAATGAGGAGGGGCTGGGAGCCAGAGAGATATCTGTATTATTGCAATAAAAGCCAAGAAAAAGTGAAAGGCGCCGAAATTCCCTCCAAGCGAAATACCCTGCTTAATGAAAGTTTAGAGTCTCTCTCTATCTCTCTGCCCATGAAATATTCACTCAAATGTTATATAAAGCTCAGCGCCTAATGTCCTTTATGGCTTTTCTTTGTTTTTCTGCTTGTTGTTCTTGCTTATTATTCTTTGCCTGTAATAGAACTCCTTTTAATTTAGTTTACATGGTGCGTCATCTGCGCCTTTTGCTTGCTTTTTGCTTTCTTTCTTTCTTTCTTTCTTTCTTTCTTTCTTTCTTTCTTTCTTTCTTTCTTTCTTTCTTTGTAGACAGTGAATTCACTATACATGTGCATAACCGTCTTGAACTGACATTAGAACGTGTAAATATCTGCGTAAAAATCAAAACATTTTTTTTGTGGTAAGAAAGTACAAATATTTTAGTCATAATGGATTTTTGCACTGACCTATTTTGTGCAGTTAATATGTGTCCGGGAAAAAAAACACATTAGAACGTTTTTTTCAACCCCTCATTATATTTATATGATATTTAAACATGTAAACTTGTGTGGAGGATATAAAATGAAACAAGAAAACCTACTGATCAAGATAATACTAGTTCTGTCTTTTACAGCTGCTTGTTTGCCAAAATTGTGAGCGTGACCAGCAAACACATTATTTGTTTATGCATTTGAATTATTGTTTACAATTTTATGTGCTGTTCAGAATTAAACAGTTTTCTATTTGTTTAACATTTGAATTAAACCTCTAGAAATTAAAGCGATGGGTTGTGATGGCCTAGTGATTATTATTTTATTAACAAGTACATTTGAATACCACAACAAATTATGGAATAATTCACAAAATTGTAAATTTCTACATGATTGCAATCCACAGTTTGTAACAACAGCACTGTTTATACCTGACATTAATTTACACAATTTAGACGTACATTGCAGCTTTCTAAAAGTATTTAATTTGCTGAAGATAAATATGGAATATTATAAAACATTTGAGACATATAGCACACACACACACACACACAATTACAAGTAACTTTGGTACTAACACTTCTCTTTCCTGTCTAACCTAATTGATTCATATCAGAGTTTTCAGTATTATCAGATTACTTGCTATTCTGGTATTTCTCCTGAATGCAGATACACACATATACAAATATCCAACTGATAGATTTACAGTTTCACAACATGATTAAATAAGCCTTCAATATGAGCAGTCTGCCACACTGAGATCAATTTACAAAAGACCACTGTACTGTAATACACATAATTGTTCTGAATAATTTTAGCAGTCTGTATGTTGAAATATACAAGACAGATTAATACAGCCAGATATTTGTTTTTAGATGCCAGAGAACAGAATTTTTTTTCTTATTGTTCTTATTCAGCATACTATCAGCTATAATTATTATTCTTCATCTTTCTCGGCTTCTTATTGTTGTCGTTTTTCTTGTTGTTGTTTTTATTAGTAATCTGCAATGTATGGTAATATGAGTCTATTTATCTGCATTCTCTATATGGAGTATCAGAAAGCAGCTGAATCAGGAAAGACCCCCTACTGTGGGACACTGTAAACAGAAGCAGATCTCTGTGTGTGTGTTTGGGTAAGGGGGACCACTGCCACAGGCTTTTGCTTTTAGAGATCTCAAAACTGCCCCTGATTGAGGAACCTGGAAAAAAGGATGAGCAAGAGAGAGAGAGAGAGAGAGAGAGAGAGAGAGCGTGCAACGCACAGCTGTTTAAGACAATAGAGCAGGCTTTAGTGTAACCTGCTCACTGGGAGCATTTCAGCAACAAAGAGCCAAAGAGGAGTTGCCCCAGGGAGGAAATGGATAGCCTCTCTCTCCCCCTCCTCTTGCAGAGCTCTCTCGCTCACTCGCTTTGGTTCACACAGACACACAAGTGCATCTCTGTGCCTCATTATTGCTCAGTGTTCAGATGAGCTACGCTCCATTGAGTGAAGAGATGGAGAGAGTTTAACACACCACGCTGTGGAGAAATGAGCCGCAATCGGAAGTGCTCCTCTCGATGTGTGTGTTTGACTGGACCCTGTTTGATGTGATGCAAAGATTGTGGTCTTGTAAATGCTTCACCATGGCCTTTTACTATTTCCACATTCTGTCTGTCTTGATGAGCTTTATCAGTAACACGAAACAGTACTGCCTAGGTTCCCCCATCTAATCCAAAATAATCCACAAACTAAACAAGTTTTGTTTTATTTTATATAGCAATATATTTTATTATTATTATACATTAATTAAATTAAATGTACTTACATTTTCTAACAATGATTTTATGCTTTGATATTTATATACAATGTTTAATGTAATTAAACAAGTTGTTTATCCTAAAGAATAACAATTTTTGCATTTGTTTCAAAATTAGATTAATATTTGTACTGTTGTTGTTTTAGTTATTACCATTATTATGTAAGTAAGTAAGTAACGTTAACATATTTTATAGTATCTAATATTTAGATAACATTTTTATATTAACATCTATTTTTGCATTTATTTTAGATTTAAATAAGATGATATTCTTATCTATACAAAGTAAGTTGGTCCAAAATAACACCAGACCCCACTGACTTGAATGAACAACAAACTCTTTTTATAATAGACATTTTTTATATAATAAGAAAATATATACATTTGATAATAACAGACATTTTAATAAAGGCATGCAAGTTTTATATATATTATATTATGTACATTGAATTATTTATTTGTTATATTTATTATTACATTTTATAAAAACATGATATATGCTTTAATATTAAGATATTTAATAATATTAAATGTGTTTGATTTAGCATCCTTTTAATATTGAAATGAAATGTATATATTTTTACAATAATTATAATTATTATATAACATTATTTTCCTATTTAACATTAATATATTTTATGATTTAATAGAATTTCAATATTTACATTTGTTTGTTTTTTTATTTAAAAGTATTTTGTCATCTATTTTGTTATCTATTATCCATTTATTTTACATTTATATAACATGATATTCTCATCTGGATCAATAAAAAAAAACATTAATGGCAGTTTTTGGACCATTACAGGATGTTATATAAAACATAACCAAATCAGACCCCATACACAATCCATTTCTAACAGGTTTGCAGGTAAAGCCAACATCAAAACAGGCAGATGTGATGGCCGTACATGGAAAGTAGACTGACACTGTGTGTGCCGGAGGGGATGGCAGATCTGTGGCATGTGGAGAGCAGAACCGCTGTTCTGATGGTTGAGTGCGTGGCTCTGTTTCGCTTTAATAGCAGATGAGACGGGGCAGACGAGGAAGGGGTGCATGTTTGAGGGGGGCAGCTGCAGGAAACATTGAAAAAGTCTGACTTCTTTGCCTTGGAGGATAACTTTTGTTGGGACACTTGATGGTAATTATTACTCCTTAATCACCTCCAGGTTGTTTATTTTGCTTAACTATAACCTTATTACATCTACTTTGTGTTTTTTTCTCTTCAAATGTGCCTATATCTGTGCGTACATGCTCTTGCGTGTGTGTTTTGCGTGTGTGTGGCGTCGGTGTCAGCCTCGCCGTGAATCGTGTCAGAGGCACTCAATAAAAGGCGATTATGCAGTGTGTCGCTGTGCCTCTCTTTGTCTTCCTAACGACTGCCTTTTGACCTTCTCACCCTTCCTGCTGCCTGCCGGTGGGAGGGGAGGGAGCACGGACCAGCTGCCACCAGTCTTACTGCCCCTCTCGTTGGCAGAGGCCTCGGCTACAGCCCCTGCTCCTCCCAGCACGCTGGGCCCTCAGGGTGGAGCAAGCTGTTGAGCCACCAGTCTCCCTGCTGTCCCACCTGCCCTACACACATTTATACATACACACACATCGTCTCTCAGCATAGCCCGAGGCATCGCTGTCTCCTCCTATGTCTCATCCATCTCCGCTCACTTCCAGTCCGTTCATTTCATGTTTTGTCACTTTTTGAGGGTTTAGTTTTAGTCCTATTTTCTTTTAGTTGCAATAGTTGTTTTCCCCTCCAAGCTGTTTTCGTGTGTTTACAGAGTTAACTGTCAGTTTTAAGTTACATTAGGTGGTGACATAAACTTGTAGCGCAGTTTATGGACTCTTCGACTGGTTTGAGGGTGTTTATAGGATTTTCTATTAATGTTGTTTGCTGTCTGGAGTATGTGTGTGCTGACATCCAACATGAGGCTAATGTGGGATTTAAGGGATAATGGTGCTAGTTATGGACACTGAAAAACAATGGCAACATTTTACAGTGAGGTTCAGTTAGGGAGCGTTAGCATTAGCATTAGCATATCATGGGCTGATAATGAACAGCATGTTTTGCAGTATTTATTAATCTAGGCTAATGTTAATTTATTAGTGTTTGTATTGTTAATTTTATATATGTTTGTGAATTTTAATTGGTACAAATTGTTAATGCAAATGTTAAAAATGCATTAACGTTATATTCATTAATAAATGCTCTAAAAGTATTGTTGGTTGTCAGTTTTTAAAAATAGATTGAAGTTTTGAAGTTGTAAATGAAAGATTATTGGAGTATGTATTCCAATACAATACTATTTCAGTCTTTCCATTTTGCATTTAATTTATGTTACTTGCCATTTCTTTGTAATTATTTGGGAAATTTACTAGCATATTCTGAGTAAAACAGTTTTTCCAAAAGTGAAAATTAATTTGCTCACTATCATCTCCTTCCAAAATGGTATGGCTTTCTTTCTTCTGTGGAACACAAAAGAAGATATTTTGAGGAACTCTTTTTACTTCAAGTCAATGGGTCCAAAACAACTGACTTTCATTATGGACAACAACAAAGACTATAGAAATGGGACTTTGACAATAAACACTTTTTAAAATAAAGGCTTACAGGTTTGATTATTATATCATGTATGTATGTTGAATGTGTATGGTGAACTGTAAAGTGTATTACAGGAAATAGAGGAAAACTGTGATTATTTCCTCATCAGCATACTACCTTAACAGCTTGAACACGTTTCAACCAAATTAAAAATGTACGCTTCGTAGTTCGTTTTAGCAATGTCTACTAAATGCTCTTGCAAACAAGCAGCACTCATGAGCCAAAGCAATGGACACACACACATACACTCAGAGAGGGTTCTTTCTGCTCTTTTCTTTCTGACATCTACATGATGGATGGCTTTCAAACACACACTTTATGAGCTGAGCATTCATCTGGATTCACAGCATCCACAACCAGATTTATCTGGGACGTGTATGAATGTGTGTGTTGGGGTGTGTGTGTGTATGCACGCGCATGTGTGAACCGAATGTGAGAAAGAAAAAAACTGGGTAGCGACAGAGAAACAGTTAGGTGCTGAAAAATTGCAGGTTTTTTTAGTTTTTTTTTTAACGATTCTGTGGTCTTTTTTTTGTCTGAAATCCATAATTTAACTTTCATTCAGAAGTATTGCGAATTTCAAATGAAAAAAAAGAGCGCTAATTAAATTCAGAATGTTTTCCTCTCGATGTATTCAAAATGTCCCACAGGTGAACGGCGAGCCTCAGGTGTCAATCAAAGCCTGTGGGCGGGGCTCCGTGTGGCCAGAACAGTTCGTAATGAAGGGGTTCTGCAAGTTGACATAAGTTTGGGAGATGACTGTCAGGACAGGGGTTTGGAATTTAGTTATTCTCTCTCTCCCTCCATCTCCTTCTCTCTCTCTCCCTCCTCCCCACTTTTCAGAGCGATTAACGCCCGGAGGATAAGACAATAAATCCTGGCCGTGCTGAATGAACGCCATTCATCATATTCATTTTCCTGTCGATACAATTATGAAAAGCCTCTGGCCTTTCTCTCTTTCTCTGGAACTCAATTCTGCTCAGGGAAAACGCAATTAGTGTGAGGAGAAGGCTATCTTCAACTCCCTCTCCTCGATTCATCCCTTTCTCCATCCCTCCGCTCTTTCAACTTTTCCCGTTTCGTTATTGGAGGGGAGGTTGCGCGGTCCGTGCCGTTCGGAGTTGAAAAGTTGCCCTCTCCGTCCATCTGCTCCATGCGGTCGGTAGTTGGAACGCAGACTGACACCTGCTGGTCAGCATCTCTGTCGACTCTGAAACGCAGACGTTATTGATTTTTCATTATATGTGTGTTTATAAAGCACTTTTCAGGCCGACTGCACTTTGCTTGCGCGCGCGTGTGTGTGTTCAAACAAGAGTGCAAGAGTCTTGTAGATGATACATGTGCTTTTATAATGCACACTGTATCATACTGTACCTCGCTTGATGTATAGAGTTTGCGCGAGAGGAAAATAAATATCCATTGCCGCGTGTATGTGTGTTATTCCAGCGCAATAATTTGCTTCAATTTAATGTTTCTATTTGAGTTAGAGACGATGACAGTGCGAACCATAAAGTGGAATACGTGCTGTACTGTGAATATATCACGGTATTTTATGAACATGCTAAAATATCATTTACACTCTCTGAGCAGCACTGAGGAATAGATTAGCTGAAATAGAGAGGGGAGATTCTCGAGTCCCATAATGCTTTTCAAAACAATTTTTTTCATCTTTTCGCTATTATTGTTGTACGGAGAGAGCGGCAAATGGACATGGATGTGGGCAGGGGGAAGGAGTGTACAGGTGAATGAGAACAAGAGGGAGAGATAGAGCCACTTTATGAACGCACGAGAGAGAAGAGGAGAGCAATAAGGTGAGTAACCATCCCTGCGGCCCTATGCTGCCAGACTATTTAAAAGTTATTAACACACATCTTTAAAAGGTAGAGCAAGAGAGAGAGTCAGAAAGATCGGCAAAAAAACAATTCTGTTAGAAGAGGATCCGCATGGATGGATGGATCATGGATGGATGGATGACTGAATGGACAAGAGCAGTGCGTCAGATGAGAGAGAGAGACAGGCCAGGTGTGGGGCCAGTCGTCCTCTGTGGGTCTCCCCCCGTCTGCCCACCCCCCCTCCTGGTGCTAATTGATTCTGGCTGCTCTGAGCTGATTAGTGTGAGGACTCATGGGGTCTGAAGGCTTAAGCCAGCTGTCCCAGAGCAGTGTGTACCCCACCACCCACCTGCGGCACTGACGCCCCCTACTGGAGCGGCAGGGTACTACCGCATTCAAGGGGAGGGGCGGGGGCAGGGAGTGGACAGGAGATACAACAGGCTTAATGTAATTTTGATTGCCTTCAGATGCTGGATGCAGAGTAATTAGTTAATAGGTAATTAGTAATTATTGTGTACTTGGCAGAATAAGTGCTTGAAGCTACGATGTGCTGATGTGATGGGCCTCGGTGGTGAAGCACCATATCCTGAAGTCAAAACAGAGCGTTCAGTTCGTGTGTTATTCACTTCGCAAAAGATTCACTGACTTTCAAAGGGGAAGAAAGTTTTACAGGATAATTTTCGGGGTGCAATCTGTTGAGGCAGAGCCGACCCTCCCTATACGCAGAATACGCAAGCTGCGTAGGGCCCCCGAATCTCTCAAATATGTTTTAATTTTAGTTTCGTTTTTGAATTTGGCCAGCGATTATGAAAACATGAATGCTCATTTCTTTTAATGCGGTGCGCTGTCACGCTCTCTATGTAAAAATCAGTCAAATCATGTAACGTGAATGTGGTACAGGCACTTGTCGGAAGCGTTCCAAGCCGCGGAAGAGATACTGTTTCTCGAGCGCTTTCCACGAGCGCGATTCGAGACGGAGTGAAACACGGACAGTGATTTGATTCTGGAGCCGGTGTTCTGGCGATTTGTGCTACCCGCTCAGATTGTGCTACCTCCCATTAAAAAGATAGGTAGCACAAATCGATAGCGGAAAATGCTGCCTATCAGATTGTGCTACCAGCATCTTATTCATGTGGTTTGAGGCTTTTTTTAATGTCCATACCTTCCCCTACCCTAAACCTACCCGTCCCCACCTACCCTTACCCTAAACTTACCCTTAAAACAATGCAAATATATTATTGGTAGCACAATCTGATAGGTAGCATGTTTCGTCGGTACACCGGGCCTGGGCCTGACAGAATCTTAAGTGTCTTTTGGATAAAGACATTTAGTAGGCCTACATTTGTGTTTGAACAAAAGTGTTCAAACAAAACCCTTTTGTGATATAAAGTGCTAAATAGTTGCAATAGCCAACTTATTTTTGTCAATATAGGCTGCCGTCCTAAAGGAGAGCAATAGAGATTATCTATCTATAGTCAAAAGTTTTTGAACAGTAAGATTTTTAATGTTTTTTAAAGAAGTCTCTTGTGTGCACCAATCCTGCATTTATTTGATCCAAAGTACAGCAAAAACACCAACATTTTGAAATATTTTTACTATTTAAATAACTGTTTTCGTTGATGAATAGAAAGTTAAGAACAGCATTTATCTGAAATATAAATCTTTTGTAACATTATAAATGTCTTTATCATTACTTTTGACCAATTTAAAGCATCCTTGCTAAATAAAAGTATTAATTTTTATAACCCCAACACCCCATCCAAAAATAAAAAAAATACTGACTGCAAGCTTTTGATTGGTATAGTGAATAATGTTACAAAAGCTTTTTATGTCAGTTAAATACTGATCTTTGGATCTTTCTATTCATCAAAGAATCCTGAAAAAAATTTACTCAACTTTAAATATTGATAATACTAATAATAAATGTTTCTTGAACAGCAAATCAGTATATTAGAGTGATTTCTGAAGGACCATGTGACAGACTGGAGTATTGATTTAAATTTCAAATTTTTGAAATTTTTAAATTTCAAATTTAAATTTGAAAATTTAGCTTTGATCACAGGAATATTCACAATAGTACTGCTTTTGCTGTATTTTGGATCAAATAAATGCAGGCTTGGTGAGCAGAAGAGAATTCTTTAAAAACTATTTCTATATGATAAAGCAATATCGATAAAGATACACTCTAATATTTTAAGATTACTTTTTATTTATCCAGACATACAGTATGAGGTGTATGTTGGTAGATTTTGCATAAACTCATTATTTGAGAGAAAAACACCTAAAAAAGAAAGGAAAGAAAGGAAGATAAATTGTAAATGAAGAGCTGAATAAGTGTAAATGTTGTTGCATGAGATCTAAAGAAAGTTAAAATGTGTGTTTCCATTCATATTTTCACCTCTCCCAGGTAACTGGCAACCTACCATAAATTTTCATCTTCAACCGTTTGAAGTGTGGGTGTATACAGATTGAATATTTGTTAATGTTTGCCTGCTATGATTAAGAGACAAAGTTGTGTGTCGGTGTACCTGTCTTTGTGTGCGCATATGTATGTGTGTGAGCGCGTATGTTTGTGTGTGTTTGGTAATTGGCTGTATATTAAAGATAGTTGTGATCCTGCCCTCTCTAACACAGCAATAAAGCTCACTTAGAGTGTTTTATTAAAAACAGCCAGCGAGAGGGGGGAGACGGAGGGATGGGGCGGCAGAGACGTAACAACACAAAAATATTGGACTTTTTCCTGTATCATTTTTTGTCTTTAAAAAGTCCAAATGACCACTCAAATTGGGTAGTGCATCATTTTCTGTCAAGCAGCTGAAAGCGTGGCAGACAGTTCTAATTCATCATTTTGGTGATTTAATAGCTGAGAAATATATTAAAATAATAAAATGTGGGCTGAAATGCCCTGGATTTGCAGTGATAAATAGCCCTCTCTGGCCTGATCAGATTAGTTGCACTAACAGATATATTGCGGTCAGGATTCACGCAGGCACGCACGATTGTTTTCCAATAAAAAGTTGCATATTAAATTCCAACACAGAAAAGGAGGGGAGAGGCCCTTCTATCTACAAACCCTCCAGAAAAAGAGATAGAGGGGAAAACGAGAGAGATGAATGTAGAGAGGGAATAAGGGATTTTAAGTGTTACACCGATACCATCCGGAGATATATTGCCAGAGCCGAACCACCACAGCCGATAAGTAAGCTACTTAAACTTATTTATCTGGACATTTATAGCAAATTCTCACACATACATAATTCCTCATGCTCAGAGAGTCATATTAGCATGCTCACAAGCTCATAAACTTTCATTTAAACTCTCTCTCTCGCTCCCTCCCTCCCTTCTTCCGTATCCCTGAGGAAAACATTTGGAGTCTCATTGTCCTTCGACTCATCAGGAAGTGCTTGGTTGTAATTAATTAGCTCATTTGTTTATGCAAATGTCTGCAATTAAGTCATATTGTTTGTTAAAGAGATAATTTTCTAAATCAAAAAAAGATGTCCTGTATCTGAGAGCAAATGATGTTCGTCTAATTAAGCACATTAGTCCAAATTTGTAATTAACAGCGCATAATTAGGTGGGAAGATATCCTGTTTATGCGTGACGTCATCAGGGGTTTAAATGCACAGAACGAGAGTCTGACAGACAGATGGGCAGGTAGACGGAATCGTAGACGGATGAAAAAAAAAAAACAGACAGCAAGGATAAAAACAGTTGAAAATGAGACTGTATCCGAGGGACATGTGTGGGAGAAAAATACACAAACATGTGGATTCAAATTTTTCCGTCACCCTTTCGGATGGAAAAAAATATCAGTTTTACATTGAATCTAATGTTTTCCATTGCAATCAGTGCTGTAACAATCAAATATGTGTGTATTTATTTATGAGTGTGGGTTTATGTGTGAAACACGATGGAGGGAAGGTGTTCGGGGTCAAAGCGGTTGAACATTAAAGGGTTAAATCTCTTTCATTATTACTCCCCAAATCGACCTGGGGGGATGCAAGGAGAACTGATTAGAAAGGAGAGAGGAGGAATGAGAAAGCTAAAGAGAGATGAAGACAGAGGGCAGAGAAAGAGAGATCTCAAAACAGTCCGATATAAATCATAACAATCATATCCTCAGGGCACGTCATGATAAAGAAGAGAAGGAAAGAGACAGAGCGAAAGAAAGAAAAGTGAGGGACACTATACAAATACAACCACAATGTACAGCCACAGGAATTGTTGTTATGCTTATTTATTAAAATATGAGGGTTTGTACATTATGATTATTGTTAAGGTTGTATACAGTACATATATGAATTGTGAAGGCCTAAATGTGTGGATGGAAGGAAATCTTTTTTTTTTTTTTCATGCAAATACAGTGCAGGACTGGAGCATTCAAGAAGGGTGCAAAAGTACCATAAAAATATCATAAAAGTAGCCCATATGTACTCCACATGCTATATGTAAGTTTTTTTTAAATCAAACAATACCTTTGTGTGAAAAACAAACCACAATTTAGCACATTATTTACTAAAAATCTTTCCATCCGCCTTTATTAGATATTTTTTAAATTAATAAATTATTCTAAAAATATGCTTTTTAAAGGTTGTTTAGTAGTTATATTTATAACCATATTATCCTGAAGAACCGTTGATGATGAAATGGTTCTTTGTGTCAGAGTGTAGGGTTTTTTATTCCCACCCTTTTGTCTTTTTTTTTTATCTGTAACTGTCAAAAAATGTATTCAATGCCACTTTATTGATTTTTTGCAGCTCATATATCAACATCCAACTACTCAGACTGTCAACATACTCTCAACAGACACTTGATATTCTTCTTAAAATGTTTATAATTTTTAACTTACAAATTGTAAGTGAACACTCATACATTGACTAGGATTACAATAAAGAAACTTTTGTGCAGTGGAAAGGTTCCATGAATGTGAAAGGTTCTTCATGAAACCAAAGTTCCCAATAAAGAACCTTTATTTTTAAGAGGGTAAGTGTGGCCAGCTCAGCTGAGGATACTTCACTCTTCTTCTCCACTAAGCAGGCTAGTGACAGAAATATTAAATTTATGATCCATATATTGTTCGAGTTTTTAGTTCTTGAGTATAAACAAGAAAAACATTAAAGTAATTGTGCAATCCCATGACATTGAACCATTTTTCTAAAAAAGTGTTCCTTTGGGTCTGATCATTTCATTGAGTCATTTCAGATCCCTTTCACAAACAGACTGAATGATCTGTTGATGAATCGAATTCATTCGGTTCAAGTTCAACTCACTGACTCATTGATTCATTGCATCGTTAACGGCTCACTGGAGAGGAAGATTATCAGTGACTTAAATTTCAGTTTGTTCCTCGCACATATCTCGTGTATGGCTTCAGAAGACATATTTGTAATCATGATTTTATGTTGTATACTGTACATGTATTATTTTTGCTATGTGATGTAGCCTACATGTTTTTTTCTGAATCTGTGCACATAAAAGTAGGCCTTGTGTGTGTGTTTTTGCCGTTTTTATGCGTCAGGGGGATAAGTCTAAGAGAGGGTTGAAATGAGTAGTCTATCTCTTTTGGGATGGAAAGTGCCTCTGAAGAGATTTTCGCCAGACCAGCCCGTGTCCCAAACAAGCCACAAATGAACAAATAACACACAAGCATGTTGCATTGTGCGTTTGAAGAAAATTACGTACCACAATG